>OX451413.1:376961-1068949 GCA_949629135.1 Eremobia ochroleuca
AAAAAAAAGAATTATCCAATTTGGTGCAGTCATTCGGAAGTTATGCGCGTACAGACATTTCGGCGACTTTGTTTTATATTAATAATAATAATAATACTTTATTTGCCAAAATAAACACATAGTAGTACATAGTAGTATGATCTTAGATTAAATGTGGCCCATTCACATTCTACCATAACATGTGGTGTGCAAATATTTACATATACATTAAATTATTAAAAATGTCCTAATATTCCGTACAAATTAAGTAAGGATTAGCCCTATATTTACCGTCCAGACTAAAGTCGTCGACAGTAAAACATGTGAAAAAGAAGTCCTACAAATGATAATCGGAGTATAGAGGTTCACTCACCCTCCATAGAAAAGGGAAGATCCTCCGACCAGACAGGTGTCGTCTGGTGAGCAACTGCCCGATGATTCATGTCAGACCGTTGTATACAGGGTTACTTGTAATTCGACGTGTATCCGTCAGGAGCTGATAGGGGGCCAAAATAGAACAAATTGAACCCCTCATTTGTGTGGCCGAAATTCAATAGTTTTCGAGATATTTGAATTTTATGGGTTTTTCGATGTAATTCCAAATAAAAATAGCTACATATTGACAGCGTTCAAATAATACTGGACTGCGTACGCGCATAAAGTGTACCCAATCTACAATTTCTCAAGACAATGTTGAATCCGCAGATCTGTAAGATCGAATTATCGACCCTCTTGAAAAATCACTCTTTTATGCTGCTGGGGAGTTTATTGCGCCACTTCTTCTTCCCAGCGAATGCACTAGGAACTGGTGAAGGGAGGGCGTTTTGGGGGACTGTCTTTTGTAATTTTGACCTTGGAAAAGTGCTGATTCTCAGCCTAGTTTGAATAAATGACTTTTGATTTTGATTTCATGTTTTTCCAACAGCCAACGCAACAACAGTTGTTAGCAGCGACATCTGGCGGCGATATTAGGATATTCAACCTGTTCAGCGGAGCGGAGGAGAACTCGTATCAAGTGCACGAGTCCTATATCTATCATATGCAGGTAAATATTGATATATCTTTTTCTTTCATAGTGTATAAAACACAGTACTTTTTCGTGTATATCCGTGTGCCCGCTTAGTTCTAAACTACACAATGTGTTCTGATGCGGTTTTCATCATCACTTAAAGAATTTATTCCCAGAGAAGACTCCGCTAACACATTTTAACCAACAGTCTGATTTATTTTGTCATCCAGGCAAGCAGAGATGGGTTACTACTACTAGCGTCGGCGACGACGCCGTGGCGACCTCTATCGGCGTTATGGAATATGAAAGAGTTTGAACAATTGTAAGTATTCCACTAATTATTATAAACTAACGGAGCCCCGCGGTTTCACCCGCATAAGTGTCGATCCCGTGGGAATATCGGAATAAAAAATATCCTATGTGTTATTCTGATGTATAAGCTATATTACTGTAAAGTTTAATCAAAATCAATTCAGTAGTTTTTGCGTGAAAGAGTAACAAACATCCCTCCATCCATCCTCACAAACTTTCGAGTTTATAATATCAGTAGGATACACAAAATCTCTGAAGGGGTCATTGTATTCATCTTTACGAACAACTTTTACTATGGGAACAAACCAGAAAACGCGAAAAAAAAAATCTGCTGTTCCCTACGTTTTGACGAGTTATGCGAACATAAATGTAGGGAACAGAAGATTTTTTTTTCGTTATTTCAAGTTTGGTACCACAACTATATATGCTAGTTGCCCGGTAAACTCGGCTTCCGCGATGCAGGATTTTGCGTGACGTCTGTATGAAACGTAGTTCACATGTGGCGATGTAGATGCCGCCACACACTCCGGCCTTAGGCTTCCGGGAGGACAAACGTGATATTATGTTTTTCTTTTTCAGATTCCACTTAGACAACGAAGAGTATGTAGAATTCTCAAAGATGTCTGACGAGAGGATAATAGGTACGAAAGGGGAGACGGCCACGATTTTCGACACCCGCACAGGCAGAGAGCTGATGACATTGACGCCCGCTATAAGTAACCAGTACGCCAAGAACAGAGCAACGTTCAACCCCACTGATGAATTGGTGTTGTCAGGTATGTAACAGATACTAAGGCAGGCCTGTTGGTCTAGTGGTCAGTGGCCCTGACTACTATACGCAAGGTCGTGGGTTCGATTCCCACCCAGGACAAGTGTTTGTGTGATGAGCACGATCATTTGTTCTGTGTCTGGGTGTAATTTATCTATATGTATGTATTTAGAAATACAGCGTGTAACGGAAGGGGGGTATCAACCCTGAAGGAGGTGAATGTGCTCATGAAACTCAACAACTTTCCCCAAAGAACATAGGCCGAAATATGAAAAAAAAATTTGGCCCTCCCTTACAAAACTGACTACCAGCTGATTGATTTACTATGGGAGGGCCAAATTTTTTATTCATATTTCGACCTATGTTCTTTGGGGAAAGTTGTTGAGTTTCATGAGCACATTCACCTCCTTCAGGGTTGATACCCCCCTTCCGTTACACGCTGTATACATGTATGTTTATCAGTTGTCTAGTACTCATAGCTACAAGCTCTGCTTAGTTTGGGACTAGATAGCGTTGTGTGAAAGTTGTGGAATATATTATTATTATTATTATTATACTAACATTAACAGCTCAGCTTGTGCATCGGTCGGTCCGCGGATGGGTGAAGCAGGAATCAGACTCTCCTTTTTTTTCTTCATTTTTGTCTTTCATTTGAAGTGAAGGAAAACAATTAATTTGTAAGAAAACATCGTGAGGAAACCGGCATGTCCTAGAGCTAAAAATTGGAAGACTTGACATCTGCCTATCCGCACTGGGTCCGCGTGGTGGATTACAGCCAACTGCCTCTTACAGAGAGGAGGCGTGTGTCCCAGCAGTACGAACATTATAAGGCTAATAATGTATTCGAAGTGAAACATCTGAATACAAAATTAATCAAAAGTGAAAAATTAATTCTTAAATGGCGGGTTTTTATATAGATATCCAACGATGTTTGATGTTGGCATCATTCACTCCCCCTTCAGTTTTTTTTTTTTTTTTAACTTTGCCCCACACTAGGAATTTCTCCTGTATTGTGGGTGCGTTTACAAACATTTAAAGTCACATACACAAACAGCCAGACCCGGAACAACTACTTGTAGATCATACAAATATTTGTTCACTGCGCCGACCGTGCTGTTAAAAAAAATATTAAAAAATAAAATAAAAAATTAAATGAAATCGGCAGATGAACGTTCATTCCTATATAATGTTGGTGTCGTGTGAACGTGGAAAGAAACAAAAATGAATGTTCACTCGAGTGAAGCGTCTGATATCAGCTTGACCATCCATTTCACACCGAGACCCCTCCCGTGCCTCGGAAAGCACGTTAACCCTTTATAGGGCAGAAGATTCTGGCTTGTATGTTAAAAATAAAACACTGGGATATTAAAACTAATATTTATTGAAATTTTTATTTGACACACTATTTTGCTCTTTTTTACAAGAGCTTTACTCCTGCATTCGTCTAACGTTTAGTTTAGCCACGAAGATTCAAAATGTATGGTGTCCAATATATGGACAGAGCCCCATAAGGGATTCAACCTTTGACCCCGTCTGTCATTCGGGGTTCTTGCCAGTCGGTACCCGTAATCAGAAGCCCGAGGGCCTAAACAGTCTCAGTCAGCCAAGGGTCTTGTCACCTACAGTCCGCGCGCGAGCTCCGAGGAATGATAAGGAATGTTGACGTAATGAGCTAGAGTTGTGATTTAGTCGATATTGCACTGTCGATACTAATACATCTTGAGCCTCCGCGCGAGTGTACTTCATGAAATCATTTTATGAGGGTATTATGTACTTGAAATAAAAAAAAAAAATGATGAAATTAAACTCTCCTCACGCACTTCAATAATAAATGAGTCGACAACATTCTCCATTAATCCATCCCTTTGACAGTAATGTTCCTCTAATGCTAAAACATGTTTATCATAGCCACACCAATCTTCTTTTGTGACATGCGTGATAGCTTTTTCGGTGATCTCCTTCAGTTTCGTCAGAGAAAAATCTGAAGTAATGTTGTGTACCCTCACGAGCCTTTTAACTTTTGCCCATGCGAGCTCTATTGGGTTCAAGTCGCACATATAAGGCGGTAATCGCATTACATCGTGACAAAACAACATAATTATAAATGTAAATGTAGTACTATTTATAGTAGAAAATAACACTACCTACTATCGCAAAATTAAAAATGACTCGATAAGCGTGTTCTCGCGTCAAGGTCGACACTAGTACTGGGAGAGTGCGGGGGATGGAGCGACGGTCGGGCGCGGCGCACACCCGCCCGCTTCCTCAGCCACCGATTCCTCGGAGCTCGCGCGCGGACTGTAGACAGCGGGTTTTTGTTCGAAAATCTTAAAATAAGTGTAATTATTTTTGTTTGTTTTAGACGGCGTGCTATGGGACGTAAATACGGGCAAAGAGATCCACAAGTTTGATAAACTCAATCAGACGCACAGTGGAGTGTTCCATCCCAATGGCTTAGAGGTATATAGCACAATATTTTTCTATAACGTGTAACGTTAAATGCGCAAAACCTCAGACACCCCAACTGATTTTTAATTCAATTGACCTATTTCAGAGAGAAAATAAGTCATTAAAAAAATTGTAAAGGTTTTATGTGCTGTTTTAGTTTTACTGACCATTCTGATCGTTTCTTGCGTCTGCGACGACGCTTAACCGAGGGAGGAGTCGTCACCGGGCCGCTGCGCCGCGCTGACATTGGGTTGCTTGACCTATTAATAAATAGATACGGCAACGTTTTTAATGAAGATTTTTTGAAAAATGTGACCTATATTAAAAAGTGGTTCAATTAATTCTGCTCGTTATTCTGAACAAACTATTTTCAGGTTTTGCGCATGTAACGTTACACGTTGTATACTATATTATAATGGGATAAAATGTGAGTGCATGTCTGCTGCCGTAAGTAAAAGGGGCGCATCTGAGGAAAGGGAATGGAGAAAAATGAGCCTTAATGGATGCGCCTCTTTGGTTTAGTAAGGTTTATTTTTCTTTACATTTTTGGCCAATATTCGTCCTTTTCACTTACTGCGGCATTGTGTATGTAGGGGGTAATTTTCGAAAACACTGATGCGATTCCGCATATTCTTTTACTAATGGGAAGCTACGGTATTGCTGAGTGTCATAGAATATATTTTATGTTAAAACAATCAATTTTACACAGATGACGTACCGAGCAGAAGTTATTTTTTTTTATAAATGTCTTTTTGATTGCAGGTAATATCAAACACTGAAGTTTGGGATCTAAGAACATTCCATCTACTAAGAACAGTGCCTACGTTAGACAAATCAGAGGTAAGATTATCATTCACATAAAAAATGCATAATTTGTGTTCTATTTTGAAGTGTTACTCAGTAACCGGGTTATGGACCCAGTTCCTGTCACTGATATTTACATAGTGTTATATGAATTTGTGTGGAGTAGGTAAAACTAAAAAGTGATAAATAAACACAAAAAAAAAGACAACCGACTTCCAAAAAAAACTCTACAAAGTGAAAAATAACTAATTTCGGAAGTCGGTGTCAAAAATCGAAAATGCGGAATCAACGACACCGACTTCCGAAATTAAAGTTATTTTTCACTTTGTAGTGTTTTTTGGAAGTAGTTTTTTTTTTAGTTTTTTGGTTTTTATAGATTTTTATTGTTTCTGTGATTGTTTGCTTATAAAATCGCCTGCCTTGCTCATACATTCAAAAATAGACATTTACTAGCAGATATACGCCTTATTTTCCAGGTAATATTCAACCCGACATGCACAGCACTATACGCGGTATGCTCAGACCAGGACTCGGAAGAGAGAAACCAGTTTGACACCAGCTTTAAGACATTAGACCCTTACGACTACTCTAGTATAGGTAAGTGACCTTCTTGTTTCGTATCGGCGTGATTTATATGAGACTAAATAGAGGCATAATTCCCACTGCTGGGACACAGGCCTCCTCTCTGTGAGAGGGAGTGGGCCGTAATCCACCACGCGGACCCAGTGCTGGTTGGTGGATGACCCAGTGCGAGTTGGTAGATGAGAATAGATAGTGGTA
This sequence comes from Eremobia ochroleuca, assembly GCA_949629135.1. NCBI lineage: Eukaryota > Metazoa > Arthropoda > Insecta > Lepidoptera > Noctuidae > Eremobia > Eremobia ochroleuca. The sequence continues at coordinate 383,063 of OX451413.1, forward strand.
GGTAAAAATATTTGAGAGGGGCCCGTGTCTAAATAATAACAGCCGCACAGGATCAATCAGGTTAAGCAACGCTTGCCGCGGTTGGTCTTTGTGTTCCACCCATGAATATGAATAACTTACACTATGGAACCAAAAGCTATTTCCCATTTCGTCTACTTCCCAAAACGACCACAAATCTACAATGCCCAAAAACTCCACTTCCCATTTGTCTTGTTCCTAAACCTATTTGGAAAGTGGACGTTTTGAGAGTTGACTTTATGGGAAGTGGACTTTTTGGGCATTGTAGATTTGTGGTCGTTTTGGGAAGTGGACGAAATGGGAAATAGCCGAACCAACTCTGAGTTCACGAAAAAAAAAATCTGCCGTTTCATACATTTTGGTCAAGTAGGTATTGAACTTTTGTATTAAACAGCTGATTTTGTTTTCGTGATTTCAGAGTTGGTCCCATAGTGAAAGTTGTTAATATTCATGAGTAGAACACCCTGTAAAAATTTGGAGCATGGAAAAAAATCATCCAGTATATATAAATAAAGTAATAAATATAAGTATATAGTAGGTAGGCCTGTACATTCCATCGGTTGGTAAGATTTCCGAGGCGACAATAATCGAGTGTTCTTCCACATTATTATAAACATATGTAATTAGCTTAGGTGTATTAAACTAAAATACGCCTTATTATAACTTCCTAAATCTCAATTTACAGCAACAATCGACGTAAAAAAAAACATATACTCGCTGGGCGTGTCGCGGTACGGCACACAGATATCTCTAGTAGAGAATATGGGCGAGTTCGAGCAAATGCAGGAGTCGTGTGTCAAAGTATACGACGTGGGACGCAAGAGGGACCACGACGATGACGCGGTAAGTGAAATGGCTTTAGTTTCTTCTATTCTCATCCAGTGCAACTCCTGTGAGTGAGTGTCAATAATCACACTAATATTATAAAGGCTTGCGTGCGTGCGTGCGTGCGTGCGTGTATGTTTGTTACTTCCTCACGCTCAGACGGCTGGAACAATTTTGATGAAATTTGGAACACAGATGGTTTATAACCAGTATTAACACATACAATACTTTTATCACGATATTCCTACGGGATCGAGACTTATGCGGGTAAAACAGCGGGGTGCATCTAGTCCAATATAAAATCCTGCATCAAATTAAATTATGTGATTGGTATTGATATCTAAACACAATAAAACAGATTTTCTCAACTCATATTTCAAGTAACAACACACAAAAAACAGAATGTTTTTTTTATTTACTACTGGTAAACAATAAAAAAACTTTTTTTTTTTAATGATTTGTCCTGTTTAGGTATCGATACCTCTCACGTCTGCGGAGTTTGGCTAGCATTTTTTTTAAGCAGCGTTGAATACACCTTTGAGCAGTTTTTTTTGCTAGTGCATAGACATAAAAGTAATTAGAGAAATAAATAACCATAAGTTACAACTGTACGAGGATCTTTTGGCCTGTGGCCAAAATCGAAACTAACGCCGCCGTCTTGTTTTTTTTTACACAAATGCTTTTCCCATATATCGCCTCCCTGTCAATGTTAAAAGTAGTGTACACTTTGTGTACACTAGTACCAAGAAGCTTATAGATAAAAGTGGAGGCAACACTCTAAATACCTAAATGAAGGCGACTGGACATTCTTTCTGAATACATACGTAAGACACGTTAAGCACATATCACTGTCTCGTTTTTATGTATGTATTTCACTTAGGTATTTAGAGTGTTGCCTCCACTTTTATCTATAATCTTCTTGACTAGTAAACTCACGTTTTGCCAGTTACAAGCTCGCTATACTACGTGGGCAAGCTTTTCTTAAAAAGACTACTTCGTAACATCTACAACGTGTAACGTTAAATGCGCAAAACCTCAGACACCCCAATTGATTTTTAATTCAATTGACCTATTTCAGAGAGAAAATAAGTCATTCAAAAAATTGTAAAGGTTTTATGTGCTGTTTTAGTTTTACTGGCCATTCTGATCGTTTCTTGCGTCTGCGACGACGCTTTATCGAGGGAGGAGTCGTCACCGGGCCGCTGCGCCGCGCTGACATTGGCTTGCTTGACCTATTAATAAATTGATACGGCAACGTTTTTAATGAAGACTTTTTGAAAAATGTGACCTATATTAAAAATTGGTTCAATTAATTCTGCTCGTTATTCTGATCAAACTATTTTCATGTTTTGCGCATGTAACGTTACACGTTGTATACTAAAGACACAGGGAGACGTCATTACGTCATTTGAGAGGTAGTTGCTTTTTTCAGCGCTGCTGACGATAGGTACGTCCGAAGTCACAGCATATTTAGCTGAGCAATCACCTGAAGGTGAATCTCCGTAATTAAAGACGTTTAAAATATTATCGCAATGCCATCTCAGCGACAATCAATGTAAAATAAAACATAGTTTAAAAAAACATAAAAAAACGCACTTTAATAGCAAATCGAACTAAAAATCAGAAAATAACTTATAATTTATAATAAAAATAAAGTTATGAAAAGAAAATTAATTTCTTTGTAAAAAAGCGAGGGATGCTTTTTATCATATTTCTGTACTAACTCTACGTTTACAAATAACTACTAATTATATATTTACAACAATCAATATCGAGCACCCCACGCATTTTTACAATGAAATGAATTTTCTTTTCATAACTTTACTTTTATTATAAATTAAAAGTTATTTTCTGATTTTTAGTTCGATTTGCTATTAAAGCGTGTTTTTTTAAACTATATTTTATTTAAGTAAATTTTTTTAACTCTTTTTTTAACTTTTTTATCACAATATTGTATTGTCGTCGGTCGTTGATAAGTCTACAACGTTTAAAGTAAATCTGATAGCTTAAAGTGTGGTAAAATCGAGCCCAAACGAATCAGTTACATACAAACAAACAAACACATAAAAAGCGTGTTAAAAACTTGTCAAAAATGTAGGGAAATTAAAGGTATTTTTGACAGATTGAGACGACTGTGGACGTTCTTAAAAGTACGAGAATTGCCCCTCTGTTCTTGCACAGATGTGACGCACGGCTTAATTGTTCTTATTAGGACAAAAGTGGTTATTTTTTCCACTCTGCAATTGGAATTTTGCTTTTGTTTTGATTGTTGTTTGTTTCTTGTCATTTTGTCTTTGGTCCCTGGCCCTGACATCAAGCAGTGGACAAAATTGCCAAACTTTTATTGCTTGAGTATGAGGTTTAAAAAAAATTTTTTTTTTTGTAATGTGCGTGTTTTTGCGGAATAAGTTTTCTTTCTTTTTTCTCTACTGAATCTTTTATTAACTTTTTTCAGGAGGAAGACGATGACGACGAGCTAGCAGGAGGCTCCGAGAACGACGACGGCTCTGACTCAGGATCAGATAATGACGACGATTGTAAGTAGCTATCATAATATATTATTATTTTCATAGTCATTATACAAGGTGTAACTTTAATATTCCACATCCTCTTAAGGGGTCATTGTACTCATCATTATGAACAACTTTTACTATAGCAGTAAAACCGAAATCGTGAAAATAAAAAATCAGCTGTTCCCTACATTTATGTTCGCATAACTCGTCAAAATGTAGAGAACAGTTGATTTTTTTTTCGCTATTTCTGTTTTGGCCCCATAGTAAAAGTTGTTCATAATGATGAGTACAATGACCCTTTAAGAGGTTGTGCGTTAATTCTGGGACACGTTGTATATTCCTGCGACACACACAGGAATCCGTTGGATGTGGGAAGCACAGAACTGGTCGAACTGGAGGTGCTTGGGGGAGGCCCATTTCCAGCATTGGGAACATTATATGCCGTGTTATGGCACAGACGCCAGCACATCAAGCTACCCGAAACTGTCAGATTTTCCCAATCAACTTTGAACCTTATGCGTTAGCGCTAAAGTTGAAAATCTGTTAAAGAAATCTGACAGATTGTAGTAGCTTGATGTGCTGGCGTCTGTACGATACTTGTCAGATATGGCGTTATACGGGCGTACAATTTTTTTTTGTCATGGTTATAAGACCTACATTTTCTAGATATTAATGTGTTGTTAATACATTACGTAAAATAAATATGAGCGGCACCAAAATTGTACTTGTACAGACGCCAGCACATCAAGCTACTACAATCTGTCAGATTTCTTTAATAGATTTTCAACTTTATCGCTAAAGCATAAGGTTCAAAGTTGATTGGGAAAATCTGACAGTTTCGGGTAGCTTGATGTCCTGGCGTCTGTACTATTATTAGTTTAGTCCTGTCAAATTAGTCAGCGCCTGACGTAAATTGACGTATTATTAGTAGCCAATTTTTTAATCACGTCTAAACTTGTCTATTGAGTATCTTAATTTGACAGGACTGAACTAATATTTATCTTATGTCCTTTTCTTACTGAAATAGAAAGAAAGAGATGCACTGGACTACTCTGAGAAGAATGTTTTTGTAAGATGAGATTTGTTTGTCATGCTATTTTAAAACTAGAGAAATAAATGAATTCTGACTCTGATTCTGATCGTGGGTTCAATTTCAGGCAGGCATTTTACTTTATGTAGTTTATATTATCACCACTGCTCTTAAAACTGTGAAAGGTCTTAAGTATTCATCTAAGGTCAGCACCTCACATACAACTCTGACTAGACTGTGAACGTAACGAGATAGAAAACGAGTGCTACATGGATTTTTTGGCACTTTAATGATATTTATACTGGGTGTATTTTTGTTACAGGCTCCAAATTTTTTCAGGGCTTTCTACTCGTGACTATGAACAACTTTCACTATGAGACTAACTCTGAAATCACAAAAACAAAATCAGCTGTTTAATAAAAAAGTTCAATACCTACTTGACCAAAATGTATGAAACAGCTGATTTTGTTTTCGTGATCTCGGAGTTGGTTCCATAGTGCAAGTTGTTCATATTCATGGATAGAACATCCTGTAAAAATTTGGAGACGGTAAAAAAAAGCATGCTGTATGCAACGTGTAACGTTAAATGCGCAAAACCTCAGACACCCCAACTGATTTTTAATTCAATTGACCTATTTCAGAGAGAAAAACAGTCATTAAAAAAATTGTAAAGGTTGTATGTGCTGTTTTAGTTTAACTGGCCATTCTGATCGTTTCTTGCGTCTGCGACGACGCTTTATCGAGGGAGGAGTCGTCACCGGGCCGCTGCGCCGTGCTGACATTAGCTTGCTTGACCTATTAATAAATAGGCACGGCAACGTTTTTAATGAAGATTTTTTGAAAAATGTGGCCTATATTAAAAAGTGGTTCAATTAATTCTGCTCATTATTCTGATCAAACTATTTTCAGGTTTTGCGCATTTAACGTTACACGTTGTATAATCGGGGGTTTTTTGTGGAATTGTCACAGAAATTGTATTGACAAAACAAAATGGCCGCGTTAGTTCCAATCTTAGTCACGCGCCAAAACATCCTCGTAGCGTTGTACAGCCCGATTCAAACTTTATGGCGGCTCAGAAGTGTGTTGCTCGCTGCGCAGTACCTCACCCCTCACCGCCGCTGACAGGTGAACTTGTTACTGCGCAGCGACGCCTCACGTTCCGAGTCACCATAAAGTTTATTTCGACGATAGCTCCAAAAGTATACGGGGTGAAATTGAAAACATGCGACAAATCGAAATGGGAGATTGTACTCATCATTATGAACAACTTTTACCATGGGACCAAACCTGAAATTGCGAGAAAAAAAAAATCAGCTGTTCCCTACATTTTGACGAGTTATGCGAACATAAATGTAGGGAACAGCTGATATTTTTTTTCTCGATTTCAGGTTTTATCTCATAGTAAAAGTTGTTCACAATGATGAGTACAATCTCTCATTTCGATTTGTCGCATGTTTTCAATTTCAACCTGTATATAGTATAAGTAACTGTAGCGTAGACGGCTGTAGTTCTCTTTTTCGCCACTTACATAGAGATCCATGTCGGATTTAAAATATGTACGGTACATAAACCTCAGATGAATACTTACAAATATTTATAAACACCAATCCTATAGTGGCGACGTCTATGTTACGCAACGCAGTGATGGACCTGGAGGGAGGCAGCTCGGGCAGCTCCTCGCACGACGACAACGGGCCGCGCAGGAGGCGCCTGCGCAGGCGGCGGGTGAGTGCCGGGGGAGAGGAATCGGTAACACTTAATGCTTACTAACAGCATGCGTATGGGTTTAGCGGAATGAGGTTTAATGGATTCAATTTTTGTTTGAAAAGTATTACTAATATCTAGGGTGGCATTGGACATAGACGTGCAAACTTTAATCTAGTAGCTCATCTGTGTCACTCGCCCGTTCCGGGCGGGGTACACAGATAAGCGTCTGTGTCCCACCCAGAGCGGGCAGTTAATCACTGTCATAGTAAATTTGATTATAAAAAACTGTATCTATCTCGCTCACACGGACACAGACGCGGTAATCTGTGTACTCGCCCGGAGCGAGCGAGTGACACAGTGAGTTATAGTCATTGATGGCCACGTTCTGATTTAAAATAAAAATAATAACGAGTATTTCTAAGGGATTACCTGATTATTTTGTATGATCAGTCATAGGTAGTTGAATTAGGGCTGATTTTTCAAGCGACGGATAAAATTTATTCGTGGAATAAAATTGACGTTTGACAGATTTTGTATGGAAGAACTGTCAAAAATTCAAAATTATTCCTGGCATAAAATTATCTGGCATTGGAAAAATCAGTCCTTAGTCAATAAAAACCTTATAGTGCACAGTTCAAACATTTGAAACTAGAATTTTAAATCATAATATGTCATCACAGCTGAAGTGGAAAAATTTTGACTAACTTTTGGAGGCCATTTTTCATTTTGAGGTATGTATTGAATATATTTTGTAAGTCTTCATTTTTACCTCATCATCATCTGCCCAGCCTTTTCCCAACTATGTCGGGGTCGGCTTCCAGTCTAACCGGATGCAGCTGAATACCAGAATTTTACATGGAGCGACTGCCTATCTGACCTCCACAACCCAGTTACTGGGTAATACGATACCCCTTGGTAAGACTGGTTGTCAGACTTTCGGGCTTCTGACTACCCGTGACGACTGTCAAAGTTCCACGAATGACAGCCGGGACCATCGGCTTAACGTGCTTTTCGAGGCACGCAGGAGTCTCGGTATGTAAAGATGGTCACCCATCCAGAGACCAACCGCGGCAAGCATGGCTTAACCTGATCGATCGACCTGTGCGGCTGTTATTATTTAGCCACGGGCCCCTTAGTCTTTATTTTCCCTGTTTCATTAAAAAAATTGTGCAGTGCATGGCTTTCCTACAACTTAGGTACGGTGATGTATGTTCCGGATATTTGTGCATGTAACACTGTTCCTTTTAGTTGCAAGAAGTTGAAAGGCCAAGCACATCGGCAGCGGTGGGGCAATGTATTGTAACCTTTTAACCGCCCGACTTCATATAAGTTGTCGTGCCCCCAGCGCCCGGCACAGTGAATCGAAAAATAAATACCTACAACAAAGAGGGATTATTTTTAGGACTTCTAATTAATCTTCAAGCGGGCGCGCGGTCATTTGTAACGCCAGCGGTCGCGCGTAACCTAAAAGACTTATAGGATATTTCAGGGATTTAAAAACACGAATTATGTAGTCATGTTTTTTTTTGTATTTATCAAATTATCATTACGTTAGGACATAAAACAATATTATTACACTAATATTAAAAAAGGCGAAAGTTTGTGAGTGTGTGTATTTTGTTACTTCTTCACGCTCAAACGGCTGGACCAATTTTGATGAAATTTGGCACACAGATAGTTTATAACCAGGATTAACACATAAAATACTTTTTATCCCGATATTCCTACGGGATCGAGACTTATGCGGGTGTAACCGCGGGGCGCAGCTAGTAAAATATAAAATCAAAATATTCTATTTTTTTTTTTGGATTTGTAAGCAATTTTGAGTCATAAATTTTCTTATACCTCTAACTTTCGCGTGGTTGGTGCTTTCGACGCCTGCGCCGCGACTAAAACAAATCCGGAGGGTGCGGGGAGGGGAGGTAAACAGTTTATTTCGTGCACAGTGAAACAATGACAGGCTACTAGGGATGGGAAATATATGCGACAAGAAATAACGATATTAAGAACGAAAATGTATCGAGTGCGGTCGATTCGACGCCGCGCGCCTGCTTGAAGGTTACTTAAGTAACTATTTACCTAATATAAATATCTTTTAAAAAGCAGATTAAACGAGCCGTGGTATTTGGTCGTAAATATACGACTGGCGAAATTGACACGTAAATATTTGTCGCATTAATCCGACGTAAGCGGTTAAAAGGTTAAATTTACCAAAGTAAATACGTATCTCATGGTAACAAGGTATAGAGTCCAAAGCTCAGAGACCGACCACGGAGCATCAAGGGGGGTCTCTCTGCGGTACTGAAGAGCGCGCTGGAGCGTACCGCGGCGGTATGTGACGGAATCCGCTAGCATAAAGGCGCGGGGGGGGGGGGGGGGGGGGGCATCTCCCGCCGTTTGCCTGCGTTTCGTCTTTAAACTCGCCCCACACTGAGGCGAATCCAGCGCTAGGGCTTTACTGTCTAAGCGCGAAATCGGGCGTTTGAAATATCTGTTTAAAAATCAGTTTTTGTTTTGTTTAATCTCAAGCGTCGAATGTACACCATGGGTACAGATAACAATAATATTTCTATTGTGTTTGCTAATTGGTGCGCGACGGGTTAAATTTTAAAACTATCATGAAAAATAACAAAGTTATAAGCTTGTTATGTTACCTGCTTGTCCGTACAAAAAGATGGTTACTACTTACTACGCGCCGCCGGCCGACCGGCCGTGACCTGTGTTGTGCGCATACGATTGCGGATATGTATTTACTTAGTGTCGCTCGTTGTCCAACTTGTAACCTTTTTTAAATATTTTTGGGACAAAAATATATAACATGGTTTAAAAATTATTAGAATCGATTCAGTTACTTATTCTGAACAAACTATATTCAGGTTTGCAATGTAATAAAAATAATGTTGTACGTATGCTGATATATTACGTGTGTGTTACAGCCAGCGGACGGGAATAGCAGCGACAGTGATGGTGACGGCGACATTGACCTCGGCGATATCATCGAGTTTGAGCTCGACTAATGCAATAAATATACGTGTTGATCAGTTCACCTGTGTTTTATTCATAACTTTTGTGATTTTATGGGCCGTTGCATATCTACGTCTAAAAATAAAGTTGAGAATAAATAACCTGAGACGCGTGCCTCTTTCCGCCTAGATGAGCTTCGACCCAATGGGATTTTATTTATTTTCAACTTTATTTCAACGGACGCAACGTCGATAACTCTTTGGCAGTGATGAACGCGGTGCGCTGCACCTCGTCAGATGCACGCCGGTCCTAAGGCCATTTACTAAATAGATAGGTGCATAGGACAAAGATTGATTCAAGAAACCTCTCTCTTAGAAGATAAGGCTACGTTAGAACGTGCCAACACAACCTCACGAGGGCCGACTACAGTCCATAAGGAGCTTGGTGACTCCCATAGTGACCACCATGCTAGTTACTCACGTCTTGCGTTTCGAACGCTTACGTTTCTCACGTTCTTTAGCAACGTTTGTTCTTATACGACGGCCGGACATATTACGATTCAAATGATTTATACCTTATGGTAGGTCCTTGAACGCTGAGCATTCTTGGTCACTATTGGTTTTTTTAAATATATTAACATAATGACCTACATCCCGTACGAGGAAAACGTTTTTTTAGTTGTGCTATTCCACAAGAGATGGCGGTAGTAGTAGAATAGGAAAATAATCCTTGAAACGTCCATACTGCACACATCCTATTTGGGTTCTCCGTACGGGGCAAAATGAATGCTGTTTTAGTTGTGCTATTCAGCGATAGATGGCGACACTAGCAGTATAAGACAATGCATTAGCATTTGTGCAATATAATATATGGCTACGTAATTCTAATCATGTTATTGAACGGATCGCATATCGCATCGTAATAAATGTTCAATAAAATGTGGATGTGGTCATGTGGGTACTACCTAGCCACTATATTATTTTACTATTCCAACTTGAAAATCTAGCCTCGTGTACCTATCTCGGGCAATAGATATCTGGCGTGGGAAAAATCAGCACAAAATAAAACGAAACGACAACTAAGTACGAATATTCAATGCACTTTATTTTATATCATAAATAGGTAATATGTTTGGGATATCACAATTTGTTTGTTCATTACTCGCCAAATATTTAGCTATCAACTAGGCGTTACAATATTTTTACACAATTGTTATTAAAATAATAGCTTAAACTAGGGCGAAAAGACCTTTTGATACAATATAAAAAGACTTCCGATTATTGCAGTATGTGTTATTTGTGCAAATAACACACACACACACGAAACCAGGCGTTTCTTACGCCTTTATAATATTATGTGCTACAGACAGTTTAAAAGCTACCAGAAGGTCTATTCTGTAAAAATCTTAGGTGAAGTGAGATGTCATTCCAACTGATGCTAGGGATTAACACTATTGACAGCTCACCTCACCTAACTTTTCACGGTGAGTTTTTCTATGGAATAGATTGATTGTATTTCGTTGCGGGGGCTGTTAAGCTCCCATTAAAGTAGAGGTAGGTGTTAATGTCTGAATAAGAAAGTAATGGAAGTTAGTTTGAATACAAAAATAGATATTAATATTGTATAATGGAACACTATGGGGATAATTCACGCTTTATTATGGCGATAAAGCTTTGATAAAATATAATAGAAAATTACTCTGACGTTCGACTATTTAGCCTGATTTACAGGTTGTGACTAAATTGCGTGTGGCATACCATAAGCTGAGGCAACTGTAAAAGTAGCACCACAGAAAGAGTGTTTAGACGATGCAAGTCTTCACTGTTCCCAAAATGGCGAGGTAATTGGCATTATGTCCTAGAACAAACAAATCAAAGGCATGTGACATCTACCAATCCTCACTGGGTCCGGGTATTAGATTACGGCCTACTCCGTTTCACCGAGAAAATTTTACACTGAAGGAAAAATCTTAGAAAAATTACTGTGCTGTCTCATAATCTGAGTGCATTTGAGTGGTAATGGAAAAATTACCATGCTAACACAGTACAAATTCTTATGCTGTACAGTAAAATTTATTGGACAAATAGTGAATTTTTCCCAATCTCGCTCAGAAAATTTTGTGTAGACTCACTCACTTTACAGTGGAGCACAGTAATTTTTCTAAGAATTTTCTCACCGTGTAAGAAGTCTTTTTGCTTCAATGTATAAAATACCCACAGACAAGAAACTTGTATCGTGTAAATGACTTTAGTTCACCGAGAATCTCACCCGAAGACCGAGCGATATCATTCTGCTTTATTTCGAAATTCAAACGGTGTCGAATTTTAAAATGTTTAGCGAACGAAAGTGGGATAATTATAATAACAAACCCTTTTTTATAGATTTTTTTTTACAAAGATTTAAATCGTTAGACGTGCCTCACCGTACCAAGTCGTGCGAAACATGGTCTATGCTGAGAAGAGTGACTTCACATAATACCAATGGCGTTTCCATGACAAGCAAGACTGTGTGGGTCAGAGGTGTTCTAATGAAACAGAAATGCAACTACCTTTTGCGGTAGGGCGAATCTTACGATTTAAATCGTTGTTTTTGAGTCAGGAATAATTTAGCTCGTAGCGTTATCGGCAATTTTAGGTACAGACGCCAGCACATCAAACTACTACAATCTGTCAAATTTCTTTAATAGATTTTCAACTTTATCCACTAAAGCGTTAGGTTCAAAGTTGATTGGGAAAATTTGACAGTTTCGGGTAGCTTGATGTGCTGGCGTCTCTACAAATCAACTTTACCTATTATAGGCAGGTTATATTAATATTTACAGTTACAGACTAATAGACTCCAATAAATGGCACTTAATTCACGAAGTCTTTTACATTTTTTTTTTCGTAACGATTATACTTGAAAAAAAGCCTCGTTGTCTACTCTTTCCTAGCTTGGAGTGGAGAGCATAGAGTAAAGCTTTGGTTTCCTGGGAATGTGATTCAGTCATGCTATAACAAACGACATGAAAATCTGTCATTTTCACCAGTATTTGACATTCAGGTGTCGAAAAATGCTCTGTATTTCGACAGCCGTTATTGTGTGATCGTTCACCGCTTTCTTAGGAATCCAAAGCTTATTAACACAAACATCTCTACGTAGTGTCAATCGTAGACTCACCAGCACCCTAATTGCGTAACAAACTTTCATTCAAAATCTGAATCACTTTGAAGGATGCCTATTGCTAATCCATTGCTTCATACGTTCGAAAAAATAATCTGCTCAGCAACGTAGATAACGCAATAAATGTTGTTGAACTGTCAAAATGCAAGCCATTGCTAATGTACAGACGCCAGCACATCAAGCTATCCGAAACTGTCAAATTTTCCCAATCAACTTTGAACCTCATACTTAAGCGATAAAGTTGAAAATCTATTAAAGAAACTTGACAGATTGTAGTAGCTTGATTATGCTGGCGTCTGTACATTGAAAGTATTTCTTTGATTTTATTTTTTCCTTTTCGTTTTTCCTCTTAGCTCTAGAATAAAGAAAAAATTAAATGACACAAATCCGAAAACCGGATTTTTCTGTTAGGAAATATTCTGTTTGTGCGAGTGCCATGACTTAATTCAAGAATTTATAAATTCTATATTCAACCATTATGTTTTGCCAGCCTAAGGTTGAATGTCACTTGCATGTCATAAAACGACAAGAAGGTCAATTCCGGTAACTAAAAACGCCCAAAATGTACCTAGTCGCCATTTTATCTCAGCGACAATCAATGCCAAAAACTTGTCAAAAACGAGGTACTTTTGACAGATTTAGACTGAGATTAGGTACAATGCGAAAATGCGGACGTTCTTAAAAATACTGTAATTTCCCATCTGCGGTGTAATTGGGTAACACACTAACAGTAGGAATGGCTTTCATTTTGACAGTTCAACAACATTCATTGCGTTATTTTACGTTGTTAAGCAGACATATTTGTCGAACATTTGAAGCAATGGAAAAGCAATATCCTTCAAAATTATTCATATTTTGATTGTTAGTGTGTTAGGTATGCAATTAGGGTGAAGGTCTATGTGTCTATGTGACACTTGTGACAGTTAGATAGTTTCAACCTTGGTAAAGTTTGAATGTGGTGGGAATTGTTGTCGAAAGTGACGATTATACGTTAAAAATGCAGGAAAGAGTAGATTCACCAAAAAGTATAAAGAACTACTAGCTATTATTGTCTATTCTCTGATATACAACGACATGAGGAGTCGACTTAATACCGAATATATACTAGCAAGAACTCGTCACTAAATCAAAATAAAAAATATACGTAGTTTTTGAAGAAGCCAAATATTCATAGATATTTTTTATTTTATCTGCTAGATAAGGCAGATGAAGCCTTTCGAGGCCAAATAGAATGTAGTCCGTTCGTATTTCCATTGGTTGATCGCTATCGAGAAGATAAAATTAAACGCGCGATGCGTCACACGGGGCGTAGCCAAAAAGGCGGAGGCAAAGGCCGCCACGCCTAAAGTGCCAAGTTGGTTGTGCATATTTACCAGTTCGGTATAGCTAGAATGCTATACTTTTTTTTTTAATATTTCAACATTATTAACATTATTTAAAATGCGAATGAGAAATATAAAAAAAAAAAATGGCTCATGCAGCACCGTAGTGGAAGCGAAAAATTTTAAATAATAAATATCAAGAGGGATTTAGTGTGAGAGACAGAGGAGAGAGAGCGAGAGAGTTATATCTTTCTTCTCTCTCATATAACTAAATGTTCGACTGAGAGTGATCTAAATCGAATCGTAGCCTAAGAATTTTCACTTTGTCTTCAATTTTCTCTTCTCTCTGAAGTAACGAAATGTGCATAAACGTGACTCATCCTTGAAATTTCACTTCCAACGAATCGTAGCCTAATAAGTTTCACCTTAAAAAATCCCACATCCAGAGCGGGAAAATAAAAATGAAAAGCAATGGCTGCTTTGAAAAATAATTGTAATTTATCTTGTCAATCGTTCATAACTTCAGAATTATATTTATAAATATTATAATTTCTTACAATAATCATACTTAAATCTAGTTTATTTTTCATTTATTTACAATATATTACAATCTCCGTATTTTATTGTATCGTTACACTATACAGTAGCGGTTACCGATAACCGTTATTTTATCAGTAACCGTTTTAACGTTATTCTAGGGCTACACAATGAGAATTCGAATTCGATCACTCCTTTTTATGAAGTAATGAAAATACAGTCTTTAAAATCAATAAAAAAATAATGATTATATAAAATATGACGCAAATGCAATATTTAAGAAACCACTTTTATTTGAAACTAGCTCGCCCGGCAGATGTTGTCCTGTCCAAATTTCAATCCATAGAAAAACAGCGCTTTCAGTTTTTCTCGAATTTTGCAATTTTTGAGCCAAGTGTTTCAATTTTTCTTTCCATAAAACCCAAATCGGACTATTACAAACATTTTAAAATAAAAAATAGCCACATCGGTCCAGCCGTTCTCAAGTGATGCTCTTAATAACTAATATCATTTAATTTTTATTTATATAGAAGATAGAAACAGAAAACATTGGATTAATTACAAGAGATGGTGAAGGGTGGACATTTTGGGGACAGTGTTTTATAATTTTGACGTTCGAAAAGTGCTGATTCTCAGCCTAGTTTGAATAAATGACTTTTGATTTTTAAAAATTTGAGATCACACTTTTATGTTGAATACGGAAAAAAATAACCATTTTCAATACAAATCAAACCGTTATAAAACGTTACATGTTAAAGTTTTCAAATCGAACACATTATAAACTTATTTTTACTTTATTTATTTACACAATCACTTCAGCGGTCTGTTAATGAACAAATTCGTTGACACCCCCGCCATGATGATGAAATTGTTGCGTATTATCAACAATTACACTCGTATACCCCCCCTCTTGCACCGCTGGACTGGCCGCCATTTTGCCAAAACTACCGTTAAAATTCTCAACCACAGGCCTTCCATTTTGATTCTGATTATGACCGTAGAACGATATTAAATTCGTGTAATTATACTGGTTGGGGATTTCTGAGCCTTCTATAGAGCTGCAGGAGGAGGAGCTAGCAGAAAATGGTCTTTGACTTTGTGGATAACTGACATAATTGGGTAAAATTTCGTTGGTGTCTGTGTAATTTTCGTAGAAGATTTCCTGGTACGAGCCATTTTGTTGGTGATATTCTTCTTGGGTATCATAAGGGGGTATTACAGGGATGTACTCTGGGTAGGTGTAACCTCCACTGGAGTCACTGTACTCGCTTTCGGGAACTTGTACAGGGTTAATTTTCTCTGTGTGTCGGACGTGGGGCATTTGTGGTGACGTGGTGGTGGTGGGGACGTGGGACGGCGTGGGGCAGTCCACGTTGTTGACGTGCTTCGGCGCGCCTTGGCTGATGTTTAGGATTAAGTGTTTTTCTTCAATGTCACTGGAAGAGAGGAGTTGAATTAGTTCGTTTGGTTCTTTTGGATGGGTTGATTTTGATAGGCTCTGTCAGCGAGGTTGATTTTTACACATTCAAATGAGGATATTTGTCGATTTCTATTTAGAGAATATCGTCGACCGTAGGTTCAATTGAGGTAAGGGACAAAATACGATTTTTCAGGAGAGGCCGACAAAGTTTTTTTTCGGACTAAATCGCCCATAACTTTTTTTGTTATTAACCTTTTTCGAGTCTGATTTCACACATAAACTTGTATTTTAGTGCTCTATCTACATGTGTAACATTTATTTAAATGAGTTAGCTATTTAAGAAAATAGATGTCCCTTACAACAACGTATTTTGTTAGTAATGTCCCTTACTGCCCAAGTATCTTGTAGTCCCGTCCCTTACATTAAATTGACCTCTACGTTGGATCCAATCTATTAATGAAAAAATAGTGTAAAGGACTTGTTGAAAAAATGTATGAAAAAAATACAGTGTAAAGAGATTTTTCACAGAAAATGAAGTACACACTTTTCACGTACGTAATGGTAATTCGTTGATTGGGAAGACCCTTACCTTATTTGAAGTGGATTGGCGGCGATAATTACACCATTTCAAGTTCCTATATTGCATAGTTTTTCAGATACATTGTTATTATGGGGCTGATTCGAAATTGGATCCAAAAATCATTAGAGTAAGGGACATTTTTCTTAAGCTTAAAAAATTCTATTTTTCATATTCACCATTCGATAGAGCGAAAAATTCTGAACAAAACTGTATACTCAACTCATTTTGGGTATTTTGTCCCTTACCTTAATTGGTACCTACGGTCGACGATATGTTTTAGTTTAGCACTTCTATTTGTCTGTATTAGTAAATCCAGTCCAGCCGTGCGATTCTGTAACCATCTCACCGTGAAAGCTTGGGCGAAGTGAGCGTGGAGTGAGCTGTCATTTGCGAGGGATTAACACTATTAAGTGCTCACTTCGCTTATGATTTCACGGTGAGATTTTTACAGAATCGACCGGTTGCTTCGGGAACTCCTGAGATGCTGCTCGAATATTAAGCTTTTTGAGGTATTAAAATTAATAATACGACCGCTCAAGGTACTCAACTCAACAACTTGCAAGTATTTGTTAAGTTTATTGTTATTTACATTTATTTTGTATACAACGTGTAACGTTAAATGCGCAAAACTTCAGACACCCCATCTGATTTTTAATTCAATTGACCTATTTCACAGAGAAAATAAGTCATTAATAAAATTGTAAAGGTTTAATGTGCTGCTTTATTTTTATTGGCCATTCTGATCGTTTCTTGCGTCTGCGACGACGCGTTATCGAAGGAGGAGTCGTCACCGGGCCGCTGCTATTAATAAATAGACACGGCAACGTTTTTAGTGAAGATTTTTTGAAAAATGTGACCTAGGTATATTAAAAAGTGGTTCAATTAATTCTGCTCGTTATTCTGATGAAACTATTTTCAGGTTTTGCGCATTTAACGTTACACGTTGTATACCTACCTTTTTTGTGTTCCCTTAGAAATAAAATAAAATAAAATTAACATAATAACAACGTGTTCAAGTACCTTAGTACATAATTAACAGAGACGATACAGTGTGGTCTCGAAGACCGTGAGTTGTGCACGATGGTCGCGTAGCTCTGCATCCACACCCAGCCGCCGCTCTTCGTCAGGAACCGGTAGTATCGAGACGTGACTTGACCTTTTGTTAAAACTAGAACAGAAGTAATATATGTCAAGGACATGTCCCATATAAGAGAAGGCAAGGTGATATTCAAGGTATTAATAAGTCTAATCACTCCAGATTATAAAATATCCACGGTAAGTAAAACATTGTTTAATTTCTTCAGCTGTCAAAAATACCGTTCCAAATTTAGATTGATGTTCTTATTTCAGATATCAGCCGATTCTGGAAAAATCTCACCGTGATAACTAAGGTGAAGTGAGCTTAGAGTGAGCTGTGAGTCATGCTGATGCTAGGGATTGACGCTATTGACGACTCGCTCCACGCTCACTTCACCCAAGCTTTCACGGTGAGATGGTTACAGAATCGCACGACACGACAGCAGTAAAGATGAGTTTTTGCAGCATATCTACCGATTTAATACTTTCAGAATCCAGGGATTACTACTGCCTATCTATCAACGCAAAACCTCTTATTTCACTGTATTTAGAACAAAACAAAAAAAAAATATAAAGAGTATAGCTCTTCTGCTGATATGACGGCTAAGAGAGATGTAAATAAGTAAAGAAATACTGCGCCAGCTCCAAACAAACTGGTACAAGGGCAGACAGAAGGATGTCGATGATGAATCCCAAGGCTGTGTTTCCACTGAAGTGTAGCTGGGCGGAGCGGAGCGGAGACGTGCAGGAATCGTTCAATCACAGACGAGACGAGTGACGCGATGAGGATTTCAACCGTTGTGATTGGTCGATTCCTGCACGTCTCCGCTCCGCTCAGCCCAGCTCCGCTTCAGTGGAAACGCACCCTTAAGCTCAGGTAGGTAAAAAACTTTTTTTATAAAAACGAAACAACCGATTTCCAAAAAAAACACTACAAACTGAAAAATAACTTTAATTTTGGAAGTCGGTGTCGTTGGTTCCGCATTTTCGTTTTTTGACACCGACTTCCGAAATTAAAGTTATTTTTCAGTTTGTAGTGTTTTTTTGGAAGTCGGGTGTTTTGTTTTTATAAAAAAAGTTTCTATTTTTCACTTTTTAGTTATATCTACCCCAAAAAAAATCATATAACACTACTTGCTATGTAAATTTCAGTGACAGGAAGCTGCATCTGCGTTTATAGGGTACAGACGTGATGTTATTTGGTGCGATTGCGCAAACAATGCATACATATGCGATAGCAGCAATCGCGGTTGTCTTACTGGTATTTATTGAAGAGTTCCGTTGTCTGTCTCTGAAACTCATCACCACATCTTTACGAAATTTAAATGGGACCATTTCGGAATAAACTTCTATCGAACAAAAAAATGATTTTGCAAATCCGTTTATATATGACGACTATATGATAAAAAAAAAATATAGAAACATCCGAATTGATAACCCCCTCCTTTTGAAGTCGGTTAAAAAGTGTAGGTAATATAATTAGTTGTTCTTAATACTCACGAGTACAATGCGAGTGCCTCATATGCAAGACATCAGTGCCGTGGATGTAGTGGTAGAGCGTCTTCTCGATCAGGTCCTGAGGTTCGTAGCCTGTTAGTGATGCCACCCTGGAAATAACGGAACAACTGTTAGCACACACGTTACACAACACATTACTATGACCATTTAGGTGCACCAAAGGAGCCTCTACGAGAGACACGTGTGGAGGTAAGTACCTACAACCTGATAATCAGCCCCAATACCACTTCTTACTAACTGGCTCTTGTACAGACGCCAGCACATCAAGCTACCCGAAACTGTCAGATTTTCCCCATCAACTTTGAACCTTATACTTTAGCGATAAAGTTGAAAATCTATTAAAGAAATCTGACAGATTGTAGTAGCTTGATGTGCTGGCGTCTGTACTTGAGCGAGAAATTAGCACAACGCCTTGTGACGGTATACGAAAAAACTATACCTAAGTCCATCAATCTAGTCTTTTCCCAACTACGTCAGGGTCGGTTTCCAGCCTAACCGGATGCAGCTGAATGCCAGTATTTTACAAAGAGCGACTGCCTAGGTTACCTTCACAGCCCATTTACTTGGTAACACGATAACCCTTGGTAAAAGACTAGTTGTCAGAATTTTGGGCGTCTCACTAACCCGTAAGGACTGTCAAAGATCTACGCATGACAGCCAGGACCAACGGTCTAACCTAAGTATGATAATTTATTTGAATGTCTAAATACTAAAAGGGCAATTGTCCGTAATTTCCTGTAAACTTTTTACTAGTAAATTCATATGTGACAAGTGCCCTTTTCGTATATAGGCATTCATTTGTTATAAGGGACAATGGCGCTGATTACCTTGTTCACAAACTAAACTAAATTTAAGTCCAGCCAGACGATTCTGTAAAAATCTCACCGTGAAATCATAAGTGAAGTGAGCACTTAATAGTGTTAATCCCTAGCGAATGACAGCTCATTCCACGCTCACTTCACCCAAGCTTTCACGGTAAGATGGGTACAGAATCGCACGGCTGTGCATCTTTTTCTTTCTATTTCATTAACAAAAGACAGGAGGACAGAAGATAAATATTAGTTTAGTGCTGTCAAATTAGTCAGCGCCTGACGTAAATTGACGTATTTTTAGTAGACAATTTTTTAATCACGTCTAAACTTGTCTATGGAGTATCTTAATTTGACAGGACTAAACTAATATTTATCTTCTGTCCTTTTCTTAAGACTGCGTCGAGCAAAAAACAGAAAAAGGACAGTTACGATTAAGTTGATATTAACGAAAATAGTTTATTTACACAATTAAAATCTACATATTTATTACCACGGATAATGTGTTTACAATGTTTGCGAGGCAAACATATGAAATATGGTATAGTTTTTTTAATGGACTCATATGAATTTGACCAAAAATCTACAAAAACGCGTGCTGGCATTTAGGAGATTTCATGTATTTTTGCATAGAAATATTCTGTAGATATTAATTCAACCAAATCTAAACTAAGTAATCTTAAAATTTTGCGTGTCATATTTTCATAATATTGTCTAGAAGATTTAATATATTTTTATTAAAAATGCGCTCCGAATTCGCCATACAAAATTACTATGAACGCCCTGTGCCGCCTGCCGACATGCCACGCGCCGCCAAAAATTCAGTCGTCCTCGAGAGCTCAGAGCGTCGTCACGTCACTTTACAGAGCGAGCGCATCGATCGCAAACTCCCGCGTAAGCACACTCTGCTGCATAGAAAAACAAGGTACGTGACATTTTCGATATTTTGAATTTAATTGGCCTACCTTAATAAATTTTATCATGTAAGCAATTTCGTTAATCGAATTTAAATTTTTTATACATATTTACATAAGTTTTATAGCATCGACTTTATTGTTTTAGGAAATATTTAACTATTACGAAAAATGGGAAAGCGAAAGGAGAGGTATTATGAAAAGAAAAGGAACCAATTCAAGAAAAAATCCGCTCTTCAAAATCGGTACGTATCATCTCCTAGTTTAAGATTGATTCTCTGTCTCTTAGAGCTAGATTCACAAATCCTATAAATACATTTAGGACTTATATGTATATACACTTTACTAATGATTATTAAGTTTATATTGTGTCTGCACATCTATTTTACTGACAAAGTTTTCTTGTTTTGTCCTAGGTCAATAGTTTCTAATGATATGGAAGAAGATAAAGAAAATTTTATACTCAACTCAAAAAGTGTCAGAACATATGAAAATGAAGAACAGTTAGACGTAAATGTACAAGTACAGCAACGCGACAAACATTTCAATGTAAGTTTATGATCCAATTTAGCTTTTTATGGGACCTTTCAGATGCATTTATAGTCTTTAAAATCAATGAAAATTTTTGGGAGTTACGTTAAATTGATTTAATATGATAAACTTATGTAATTGTTTTTAACAATTCATTTTTTTTTTTTCAGAAATCGCTAGGAGATTCTAATTTTGAAATAATTATAGAGAATGAAAACGAGAGTCACGAAGACGTTTTTGTGACAAATGGAAACAGAATAGTCGATTTTGCGTATATTTATGAACAGATTCAAAATATTGCAAATCACAACTCGGCCTTCGGTTGTAATTTGAGCTGTTTAAAAATTACTAAAGAGATAAGAAAAGGGTTTCTTTCAACATTTCATTTTATTTGTCAAATGTGCAACATAAAACTTGAAGTCAAAAATTGTAAACTTCCAGAAAATTCCGCAGACCTCAATCTCAATGATCACGCAGTAAGCAGTTTTATGTCTATAGGTACGGGATTTTCTGGTCTCGAACAGGTTGCAGCTTCTCTTGACATACCTAGTATGAGTGATAAATTGTATGCAAAGTGCCATAGTAAGGTCTGTGAGCTATGGGAATTGGCCAAGGAACAAAGCATGGCGGACGCAGCTAAAGAGGAATATGACATAGCTGTGCGCAATGGTGATGTTGATTTACATGGAGTACCCATGATAACTGTGGTAGCTGACGCGTGCTGGTCGAAGAGATCTTATAGGAAAAATTATAACGCTTTATCGGGCGCGGCGGTTATTATAGGTTATAGGACGAAAAAAGTTTTATATATGGCGGTGAAAAATAAGTACTGCATGGTTTGTGCTAGAGCGGAAAATAAAAAAGAGACGATACCGGAGCACGTTTGTTTCAAAAATTATGAAGGCTCCTCTAGTGGCATGGAAGCTGCAGCACTCGTTGAAGGATTTAAATCTTCACAGCAAACTCACGGACTAATTTATTCTAGACTGATAGCCGACGGTGATTCAAGCACTCATCGAAATATAGAAAAATCAAAACCGTATGGAAACTTATTAGTGGAGAAAATTGAGTGCACTAATCACTTATTGCGAAATTATTGCACAAAGTTAGATGAGTTAACTAGAAATACGAGCTACCCATTAAAATATAGAAAAGCTGTTGAAAGTAATTTAATGAGATTAAGACGTGCGGTTACTGGGGCTGTGAAACACATAAATGCTCAAGAAAATAAAACTTTCGAACAAAAAGTCTTAGAACTGAAAGAAGATTTGTTGAATTCTCCACATCACGTGTTTGGCAATCATGCTTGTTGCAAACACTACTACTGCAAAAACTCAAAAGAAACTACCTCAAAAGAAAATTTAGTACCGGCAATGAAAAGTAAAGAGGGTGGCTTAATCTTTTCTGCTATAATTAAATTTCTTTCGAGATTAGTAAATAATGCAAAAAGTTTGATACATAACGTAAATAGTAACATAGCTGAGATTTTCAATAGTGTGATTGCAAAGTTTATTGGCGGCAAACGCATAAATTATTCAGGGAGGCAATCTTATTCAGGACGCTGTGCTGCATCAGTAGTCAGTTTCAACACTAAACAACCATGTACGTACCTCAGTAAAAAAATTTTGCTGAGAAGTCCGAACAAGATGATAAAACGTCTCGAAAACAAAAGAAATGTTAGACGATTAGCATCCGCAAAACGTATAATAATTCATCGATCAAAACTTATTACTAATTCGGAGCGTAGAAAGACTGCATCCAAACAGACCGATAAGAACTACGGGGAATTTTGTCAAAAGCCGGACCTTAGTATAGAGGATTATGATTTTGCTGTAAATGAGCATATGAAACGTATAACATTGTCCGCCGAAGATCGGCATACACTAGAGAGACGAACCGTTTTACAAGCAGGATCAATTGAATGGCGCCAGGAGCGAAAACTTCGGCTTACGGCATCAGTATTTGGAAAAGTATGCAAGCGAAGGCTGATCAAATGTGGTCCGTTAGTAAAAAATTTGGTGACGGAAAAAAATTTAGACCATGTTAAGTCAATTCAACATGGTCAGAACCACGAACATCTTGTACGTGAGCAATTGGAATTACACCTAAAAGTTCCCATTAAAAGATGCGGTTTATTTATCGATAAAGATTTTCCATTTTTAGGAGCAAGCCCAGATGGACTTATTGAAGATACAAAAATTGTCGAAATAAAATGTCCATATTCCGCCAGGGGCAAAAGTATTGATGATGCTATTAAGGAGAAGAAAATTTCCTTCTGGAATATAGATCAAGGAGGTAATGTATATTTAAATAAAAACCACGATTGATATTTCCAAGCACAAGGTCAGATTCATATCACGCAAAGAAAAATATGCATATTTGCTGTTTGGACGGATGTGGATATGAAAATAGAAATAATAGAGGAAGACGAAGCATTTTGGAGTGTGATGGAAAATAAATTAAAAATGTTCTACTTTGACTGTTTACTACCGGAAATAATCGACTCAAGATTAGACAGACAAATGGAAATCAAAGAGCCCGAATACATCCTAGAAGCAATTAATGCACGGGCTGAAAAAAATAAGCGAAAAACTGAAGATGAAAAATTGACAAATGTGAAACGTAAAAGAGTATGTAATAATTAGTAAATAGTATAAATAATAGTATCAGAGTTCCTTCCCTTGTTAAACAACCTACTATTTGTGTTGTTATAATATTATAATAAAACTATTACAGAAAATATAAGTTCTGTATTTTTTATCACACCACCTGCTGTTTGATACGGTCCATAATGTATCTTAAACGGTACTGAAATTTTTTCTCACTTGTCTTATAAATTATGATGTACAATTTTGGCACATTTTTTAAACGTAAAATACATTAAAAACATTAAAATAAAGATGTTTCAAACGAATTTTTGTACAAATCGACATTCGGAAAGATTACACAAATTGTTTTAATTTCAAACCAAATTAGAAAAAAATATGAAGCTCAGGTATGTTCTTATTATATTCACTCACAATCCACATGATGCCATATTTTACTAAATGTCAGTTTCCAAGTTTTGTTTTTCAACAGCCACGCACGTGTGCGAACGCAGCTGTGTGCGTGAGTTGCATACAGCGAGCGCATGAAGTGAAATACCTAATTAGCGGTCACCGATTTTGTTCGGCACAGTCTTAATGAAATAGAAAGAAAAAGATGCATTGAACTTTGTGAATAATAGAATCGGCACCAGTGATTACTATTAGTTTGTTGATTGTTGTTTTTGACAAAGGGATGATCCCTTAGTTGTGTGGTTGATACCTACAGCGGGGTAATTACGTAACACACTATGAGTAGCAATGGGTTTCATTTTGACAGTTCAACAACATTCATTGCTTTGTTTACGTCATTGAGTAGACACATTTTTCGAACATATGAAGCAATAGATTAGCAATATCCTTCAAAATATTGAGATATAGATAGTGTGTTACGCAATTAGGGTGCAAGACCTATGGATCTGAAAGAGATTATTTTTTGCTGGGAATTCGCACACCAGCCGGTCGATTCTGTAAAAATCTCACCGCGAAATCATAAGTGAAGTGAGCTTTATATTTACTAACACAATTGTTATATTATGTATACTTAAGTTAAGGTATTTATCTATGGGTCTTTGTTACCTGAAAATAAATGGTTTTATTATTATTATTATAGTGTCAATCCCTACCATTACGGAATGACTGAGCTCACTTCCCGCTCACTTCACCTAAGTTCTCGATTCTGTAACGATCTCACCGTGAAAGCTTGGGTGAAGTGAGCGTGGAGTGAGCTGTCATTCGCTAGGTATTAGCACTATTAAGTGCTCACTTCACTTATGATTTCATGGTGAGATTTTTACAGAATAGCACTGCTGTATTTAATTTACAGCCTCATCACTATAGCCTCAATTTCAACATATCAAAATTCACAAAAGACAAAATCACAAGATTCCTACTTTATTCTATAATAACAACTCTTAAATCAAACTCGCGACGCCTCAATACCTACCCTCTACTTGTAGAACAGTCCCCTCGGTAATTAGTTAACCCTTAACACTGGAGTACCAGGGGTCGGTCCCTTTGACACGCATTGGTTTTTTGCAACGGTAATTGCCGGAAGTGACGCACAATATTTTTTTGAGCGTCAACAGTTTTTACGCTTTTTGCGCTTGAAAAACAATATGCTTCCTTGATTGGGTAGAAAAAGGTGATTGGATTTTTGTTTAGAGAGTGTTTTTTTTTTTCACTTTTTGGAGCTTATGAGTATGTACCTACACAGCCGGTCGATTCTGTAAAAATCTCACCGTGAAATCATAAGTGAAGTGAGCACTTAATAGTGTTAATCGCTAGCGGATGACAGCTCACTTCACGCTCACTTCACGCAAGCTTTCACGGTGAGATGGTTACAGAATCTCACGGCAGGTCGCCAAAATTTTGGATGTATAAAGGTGTCTACAGATTTGCTCGATTTTTGATGATCGACACGACACGTGTGATCAAACTAAATCGAATATAAATGTGGAGGTAAGCAACAGACGATCAACATCATATTTTTAAAGCGAATCTGTAAGAAGCTGAGATCTTATTGTTTGTCAAAACAAAGCGTATTAAGTGACAATATCAATCGTCAGAGAGGGGCCCGTGGCTAAATAATAACAGCCGCACAGGTCGATCGATAAGGTTAAGCTACGCTTGCCGCGGTTGGTCTGTGGATGGGTGACCATCTTTACATACCGAGACCACTCCGTGCTTCGGAAAACACACTAAGCCGTTGGTCCCGGCTGTCATTCGTGGATCTTTGACAGTCGTCACGGGTAGTCAGAAGCCCGAAAGTCTGACAACCGGTCTTACCAAGGGGTATCGTATTACCCAGTAATTCGGTTGTGGAGGTCAGATAGGTTTTCCATATAAAATACTGATATTCAGCTGCATCCGGTTAGACTGGAAGCCGACCCCAACATAGTTGGGAAAAGGCTAGGCAGATGATGATCAATCGTCTAATCGGGCAAATCGGGTTTTTCACAATTCTTATTTTCGTTTGCGTTACAAGCAAAGTTACGAGTCGAAATTTACAAGTGCAGTGAACGCAGCATCCTAAGTGCGTAACACACTATTACTCAATTTGATCCATTTTGAAGCATATTGCTAATCCATTGCTCCATATGTTCGAAAAATGTTTCTGCTCAACAACGTAAATAACGCAATGAATGTTGTTGAACTGTCAAAATGAAACCCATTGCTACTGATAGTGTGTTACGCAATTACCCTGCAGGTCAGTTGTAACATAACCAGCATAAGCTGGCCTCTTACTCTATTGAAACTCCGTACTACGCTAGACCAGCTCAAGGTAAACGTGTCACACTTACGTGCGGTCGATTGTACTATCGTGCGATATGGTGTGTCAACAGACTTATCTATTTTGATTCTTTTAACATTACAAGACACGAAGCCTTTTCGAACCCTCAAACAAAGTAATCGATTTTAACATATTAATTTTTAACCGTTACAAAAGATAACGTTGTGAGCATAACTCAAATAACGTAAAAAATATTTAACGGTAACTTATAACTGGTAACATTGTGAGATAACGGTTACTACATAAAAATACTTCCTACTTCCTACACGTTTACCTTGAGCTGGTCTAGCGTAGTACGGAGTTTCAATAGAGTAAGAGGCCAGCTTATGCTGGTTATGTTACAACTGACCTGCAGGGTAATTGCGTAACACACTATCAGTAGCATTGGTTTTAATTTTGACAGTCCAACAACATTAATTGCGTTGCGTTGTGGAGTAGTCAAATTTTTCGAACTTCGAAGCAATGAAATTAGCAATATCCTCTCAATACTCAATACTCAATATTTTTATTTGCATTCCACAATGTGAACTTAGGTGGTAGGTGCAGACGCCAGCACATCAAGCTACCCGAAACTGTCAGATTTTCCCAATCAACTTTGAACCTTATGCTTTGGCGATAAAGTTGAAAATCTATTAAAGAAATCTGACAGATTGTAGTAGCTTGATGTGCTGGCGTCTGTACATTATAAAATATACATACTCGTAATATTAGATCATCGTGGACCCTGTCGGGCACAGCAAGATAGGATAGAGGAAGATGGCTATTATTATATTATTATTTGAAAAAGTAGAATATACAACGTGTAACGTTAAATGCGCAAAACCTGAAAATAGTTTGATCAGAATAACGAGCAGAATTAATTGAACCACGTTTTAATATAAGCCACATTTTTAAAAAAATCTTCATTAAAAACGTTGCCGTGTCTATTTATTAATAGGTCAAGCAAGCCAATGTCAGCGCGGCGCAGCGGCCCGGTGACGACTCCTCCCTCGATAAAGCGTCGTCGCAGACGCAAGAAACGATCAGAATGGCCAGTAAAACTAAAACAGCACATAAAACCTTTACAATTTTTTTAATGACTTATTTTCTCTCTGAAATAGGTCAATTGAATAAAAAATCAGTTGGGGTGTCTGAGGTTTTGCGCATTTAACGTTACACGTTGTATATGTTTTTCTACTGTTTATCCTTCAAAACGATTCTGTTTGTGATTGAAACTGTGCTACACAATTAGGGTGCAAAAAGTTTGGTTAAAATACCATAACTGCTTACAATTTATTAATTACAGAGAGCTGTTTAGGTTAACTGCGGATATCCGATACTTTGGGTACAATTAATGCCTCGGTCCCCTACTTGCCAGGGGTAGTGACAACGGGTGTCAATTATACCCCACTTGGGGAGTCTTTGTTTTAACCCCTCTCGTTTTAAGGGACGTGACTTTTTTCGTATCCAAAAAAACCGGTCAACAGCGATTCGGACTCACGCACCGAGGCTCCGTACTATATTAAATTTTGTTTTTTTTTTTGTCTGAAAATTGTGCTGTTTAGAGACATTGTTTTATTTTTCCTGTAATCTTTACATAAACTTCTATCAGATAGAATAATTTCAGATTTTTCTCTAAGCAAACTTCGGAGATAAAGGGGAACGGTATTTTTTTTTTCATTTGTAATCAAAAGTCGAAAACTATGCGTCCTAAAATAAAAGAATAAATGTTTGAGAGTGTGCAAACCGCACTCTTTCATATGTCCTAGTAGCCGAATTTCGAATTTTTATGACCGCGGAGGGTCATAAAAAAATCGAATTGTGGCCCTTTCAGTCCCTGTTGCTAAAATAAACATACATATTTTTATTTCTTTCTTATTTAAAAAATAGTTGGGCAAACGAAATCTAAAAATATTCCAAATTTCAAATTGATAGCATTAGTAGTTTTTGAGATATTCAGCTGTGACAGACGGACAGACGAACCGGTAGACTGAGTCGCACCACTGGCACCATAACAGTTCCTTTTTACGATTTTTGTACGGAACCCTAAAAATTGCTACTGTTTTTTTGTTTTCTTTGGATATTTTCTACCCTATTTTTTGTTTGAGTGGATATCAAAATAAAGTGCAATAATTTAAGTTGGTTGCTCATGTATTTGTTTTAAAAATACACATACAGATTATTACTTATAAATCCTCTCTCACCTATGGAAACTGCCCCGTTGGTCTCGTGGTCACAAGTGCGGCTGCTGTGCGTGGGGTCTTGGGTTCGAATCCGAGGTCGGGCAAAGTGTTATTGGGGTTTTCCATTAGGAATTTTTCAATTCTCATTATAGGGTCGGAGTTTACCGGTCGTGTCGGATTGCCGTCCCATCGGACTATGAGAGTAAAGGAACAGAGATTGCACGTGTGTCTACGCACACATCATCATCATCTGCCTAGCCTTTTCCCAACTATGTTGGCGTCGGCTTCCAGCCTAACCGGATGCAGCTGAATACCAGAATTTTACATGGAGCGACTGCCTATCTGACCTCCACAACCCAGTTACTGGGTATTACGATACCCCTAAGTAAGACTGGTTGTCAGAGTTTCGGGCTTCTGACTACCCGTAACGACTGTCAAAGATCTACGAATGCCAGCCGGGACCAACGGCTTAACGTGCTTTCCGAGGCACGGAGGGGTCTCGGTATGTAAAGATGGTCACCCATCCACCGACCAACCGCGGCAAGCGTAGCTTAACCTGATCGATCGACCTGTGCGGCTGTTATTATTTAGCCACGGGCCCCTCCTTGAAAATCCAGTGCACGATAAAATCCCGTCGCGATATTTTTATGTCTGTGCATACGTGGGCTTGGGTTCAAACTTTGGAAATAGTACGTACACATAAAAAACTTTTTTTACAAAAAAAAAAAAAACAATCGATTTCAAAAAAAATATTACTAAGTGAAAAATAACTTTCTTTCTAATCTAATCTCTCCAGCCGAGACCAACGGCTTAACGTGCTTTCCGAGGCACGTCATGTCTACGCACACACTTGTGCACTAAGTATAATGTCTCCGGCGTATGGCTAATCTCCGTTGAGACTGGCCACCGTGACTGAAATCGGTCGTGAGGATTATTATATGGAAACTGACGGTTTTCCAGGAGATCCATGAAATCGCGACAGAAGTAAGGCGCTCAACACACCTTCGGCGCCATGAATTTTATTATAGGCCGCCCGCTTAACTGAGACGTTGCCTGAGGTAGCTGCGCGGTGCGGGAGGGGGGATAGCTGTCACAAGTTGACGAATCACTGAGCTCTCGCATCACGTCACCACACCCCTCCCGCACCGCGCTGCTGCCTCAAGCAACGCGGCTCAGCTAAGCGGTCGGAGTATAGCCAGTAAAAACACTAGAAAGACTGACACTTAGTATATACCTAGGTATATTGCCCAAATGCAGTCAAAATGACCGCTTTTGGGCAATATAGATAAAACACACATACAGCGTGTAACGGAAGGGGGGTATCAACCCTGAAGGAGGTGAATGTGCTCATGAAACTCAACAACTTTCCCCAAAGAACATAGGTCGAAATATGAAAAAAAAATTTGGCTCTCCCATAGTAAATCAATCAGCTGGTAGTCAGTTTTGTAAGGGAGGGCCAAATTTTTTTTTCATATTTCGACCTATGTTCTTTGGGGAAAGTTGTTGAGTTTCATGAGCACATTCACCTCCTTCAGGGTTAATACCCCCCTTCCGTTACACGCTGTATACAACGTGTAACGTTAAATACGCAAAACCTCAGACACCCCAACTGATTTTTAGTTCAATTGACCTATTTCAGAGAGAAAATAAGTCATTAAAAAAATT
Source organism: Eremobia ochroleuca (assembly GCA_949629135.1). NCBI lineage: Eukaryota > Metazoa > Arthropoda > Insecta > Lepidoptera > Noctuidae > Eremobia > Eremobia ochroleuca. The sequence goes on from OX451413.1 coordinate 413,193, forward strand.
TTAAAGGTTTTATGTGCTGTTTTAGTTTTACTGGCCATTCTGATCGTTTCTTGCGTCTGCGACGACGCTTTATCGAGGGAGGTGCCAACGCGCATTTAACGTTACACGTTGTATACAACGTGTAACGTTAAATGCTCAAAACCTGACAATAGTTTGATCAGAATAACGAATAAAATTAATTGAACCACTTTTTAATATAGGTCACATTTTTCAAAAAAATCTTCATTAAAAACGTTGCCGTGTCTATTTATTAATAGGTCAAGCAACCCAATGTCAGCGCGGCGCAGCGGCCCGGTGACGACTCCTCCCTCGATAAAGCGTCCTCGCAGACTTAAGAAACGATCAGAATGGCCAGTAAAACTAAAACAGCACATAAAACCTTTATAATTTTCTTAATAAAAATATTAACTAGAAATATGTAAAACCCTCAAACTGCCCCGAAGGGTGGTAATGTTTAGGGGGCTATTTCACCCCCAAAAAGGCACGTAGGCAAAAATAAAAAATACGTGTCTCTTAAAATTTGATGGAGAATAACACCTATCAGCCACAAAAAAATCGGAGGTGACACGTCGGGATACCTTCCTTGTAAGAATTTCCTTATAGAAAAACCCAATAACGCTTGTCCCAAGTTCTCGACCTGGAAATCGAACCCCGATGTTCACCCTAATTGCGTATCATCAATCTGAATCATTTTGAACGACATTGCTAATCCATTGCTTCATATACTCGAAAAATTTGTCTGCTCAACAACGTAAATAACGCAATGAATGTTGTTGAACTGTCAAAATGCATCCATTGCTACTGATAGTGTGTTACGCAATTACCCACTGCATTCACGCTTGCAAAACATCGTGAGGAAACCGTCATGTCCTAGAACCATCAAAAAAAAAAAAATCGAAGACATGTGACATCTACCAACCCGCACTGGCCCGCGTGGTGGATTACGGCCCACTCCCGAGAGGAGGCCTGTGTCCCAGCAGTGCGAACATTATAGGGATGTATTCGCGCTTGCGACTTGTGACCATTGGACCAACGGTTCAGTCCGAACCAAAAAAAGAAAAAAAAATACGTGAGCAAACTCAAATATTGCTATTAGTATTAAAATATCGTCGATCAACAAAATTCATAATTTGCTGACAGTACGGAAGCGATCTTGTATTCGCACACTTAATCACGTACTAAATACTAATTTACATTTGCAGTTATCTCTATCAAATGTAAGCTAAAATAGACCTTACTGTTACGTGATAAGAGTGAGGGACGATTTTTGGAAGGATAGAACGTGGTAAAAAAAGTGCTTGGTGCGTTCCATTTTTGTAATGGTGAATGAAATTAGACTTTATCGCCTTGGATTAAGAGCTATGGATGTGTTTGGGAAATGAAAATAGGTTTGATTACAATTTGATAAGGGTGTTTGTCAAATAAAACTATTATATTAATTATCATCGCGGCTGTGTTCGAAGGGAGAGATAGAATAGTAATAGAATAGTGTGCACACAATAAAAGTGTGATGTTGAAATATCAACTCTCTTCCCACTGCCGAGAGTTTAAAATCAAACATGCGATAATATTTAGGCATAACATTTATCTAGTGTTTGTGAAAACGAGCATACGAGTTCAAAAATTATGTCCAGGCCCAAGCTGCTTTACTGAGAATTACCCAATAGAAAAACCCAACATTTAACGACCTGGGAATAGAACCCGGTCCAGGCAAGCTAAGTCAGTCGGCCAGTCTTACAAAAAAAAAAAAAAAAATCCACGGTAACCCGGGTTGAGGAGGTCAGATCCCATCCAGTTAGACTGGAAGCCGACCCCAACATAGGTTGTAGGCAGATGATGATCTCATGGGAAGAGAACCCAGGACCCAGTAGCCAGTAGCATTCGCATTTGTGCAACCACTAGAAAAAGAATTCTCCATTATTATTCCCAGCAAGGCCCACCGTGTACATGACTCACCATAGATAACCAAAAAAGGGAAGCCCATAGACAAACTCATAAGTCCATAGATTTAGCTAAGCCTGTGGCTAAGCTTAGCTATCTGTCCAAATACGTTATCTTTGGTGTCATGTTGCGACATCTGTGGCCCAGGTGGCGATGTTTTGACATTTAATATTCTTGTAGCTATGTTATCCTGGTACCTGGAAGGTGGGTGTGTTGATTTGATTGTGAAATAATAGTGTTAACACATCACGCTTGTATTCACCAAAGGGGTAAATAGAGATGTATACAACGTGTAACGTTAAATGCGCAAAACCTGAAAATAGTTTCGATCAGAATAACGAGCAGAATTAATTGAACCACTTTTTTATATAGGTCACATTTTTCGAAAAATCTTCATTAAAAACGTTGCCGTGGCTATTTATTAATAGGTCAAGCAAGCCAATGTCAGCGCGGCGTAGCGGCCCGGTGACGACTCCTCCCTCGATAAAGCGTCGTCGCAGACGCAAGAAACGATCAGAATGGCCAGTAAAACTAAAACAGCACATAAAACCTTAAATTTTTTTTTAATGACTTATTTTCTCTCTGAAATAGGTCAATTGAATTAAAAATCAGTTGGGGTGTCTGAGGTTTTGCGCATTTAACGTTACACGTTGTATGTTCCTTTACTGTCCAGGCCGCTCGTTTGTGGAATGCATTGCCAGTTGAGATAAAACGCGTGATTAAACCCTGCTGGTTTATTTCTTGTCCCATTTCACATTCCTTCTTTTACTCTTCTTGAATATTATACGTAGAATAAATAGCTTTCGACTTACTGGTACGTCGAGCCAATAGACATTCGATGGATAGGACTATCGTTCGGTTGCAATGGCTTTTTGGCAAATCGGACGCTCGATTTAAAATGGCTATTCGAAATTGTGCTACAGACGCCCGCACATCAAGCTACTACAATCTGTCAAATTTCTTCAATAGATTTTCAACTTTATTGCTACAGCATTAGATTCAAAGTTGATTGGGAAAATATGACAGTTTCGGGTAGCTTGATGTGCTAGCGTCTGTACATCGATTCTATGGAATTTCGGCAATTCGGACGTTCGATCTGATGACTTCGGGGAATTAGCCATCGGGCATATGACATTTGAAATCAAGCAGTAAATTCCACTGCTAGACATAACCTTCCCCCAGCACTGCCACGTTGACAGGTTTGGTGCTTCCCACATCCAACGGATTCCTGCGGCCAGACTCATCAGCTGGGCAAAAATTTTAACTCCGAATTGCTTCCGAGATTACCCATTTAAAATACTCATAATTTATCTGCCCGACACTGGAATCAAACCCTGGTTCGCTGGCTCGCAGTAGTAAAGCTTGCAATCACAACTAAACCAATAAGGCAGTCTAAATTACATCATTTCGTTTTCAAAGAGGATTGCTAGTACCAATCTTTACCCACTACCAAATCTACGATAGAAACCTAAACTGTCGATATCGGTAAACCAACTCTCCCAACACTAACGTTTTTCTCGTAGTTATTCGCAGATGGACATGGAAATAAGCCAGCAATAATTAATAGTTCAAAATAACTACAGCGCTACAGCGCTACAGTCGCACAGCCATACAGTCGTACAGCCGGCGACTCACGCGCTTCTCAGAAACAGGGCATAACTCTGTATTGGTCAACACAATGCAGGAATCGGTGCGTTCTCCAGTGGTGCCGACACGTTGGAAACGACACAGAAGTTTTTAGGTGATAGATATTTGATTTTGACTGACTAATTGGGAGTGAAAAGACTTATATAATAATCAGTATATAATGTTCCCACAGCTGTGACACTGCCTCTTCTAAGCTCTGTGAGAGAGAGTGGGCCATAATCCACCACACGGGCCCAGTACGGGTTGGTGGATGTCACATGTCTTCGAATTTTTGGATCTAGGACATGCCGGTTTCTTTATGAGAGCAGTGTTGATGATGAAAACAGTTATATAACAGTTTAGAGAGGCAAAAGTATAGTCATACATTACTGCACCCATTTGTGAAATAATTGGTTCTGTGATAAATGTATTTGAAATCAAAATCAAATCAAAATCAAAAGTCATTTATTCATTCTAGGCTGAGAATCAGCACTTATCGAACGTCAAACTTACAAAAGACTCCCCCAAAATGCCCGCCCTTCACCACTTCCTAGTGCTTTCGTTGACTGACAATAAATAACAACACTAAAGAAATATTTTTTGCAAAAAAAAAATTAATGTCTGCTCTACAACGTCGCAATGAATGTGGTTGAACTGTCAAAATGAATGCCATTGCTACTGATACTGTGTCACACAATTACCCCACATGATTGGCTTTTGATTGTCATTATTATTCAGACGAGAGAAAAAGTACAGAAAGTTAAAGACTTTCGTAGCAAGTTATAACTTGCTATTGTATTGTTGTGGTAAACATAAAAGAAACAGCTTACATCGCTAGATTAATTATATTAAACGCCACGTTATCCAATTGAATTGACTCAAGCTCAAATGTTTAAATACTAAACTCTTTATAAACGATGCTCACTAATGGTTCCTACACATTTCGAGTCCTTTTCTTTCACTATCTTAGTATTTCATTCAGCGTGAATCGTAACGACCGTCACTGTGACCAAACGACTCATAACACCGAATGGCTAACGAACAAGGCCAAGGGCCTATGCGTTTTCCATAAGTGTCGACATGTAGTTTTTATTTTGTAACATAACTTGACATAACGCCTGTATCGACCTTATGAAGATATCGACTTTTGTTTTAACCGCGGTAGGATTATGTTAGCCATGTTTTGATTAACTTTCTATGTGCCTAAAATATCATGTCACTGCATATAATTGGTTTTTATTATTTTGGTCACCAAATCACAACTCACAGGATTCATTAATCCTAGTCCAAGGTACATACAAGGTGGCTGGGGTAGACTGGATGCGGAAGGCGGAGGACAGGGTGTTGTGGCGAAGTCTGGGAAAGGGCTATGTCCAGCAGTGGACTGCGATAGGCTGAGTTGATGTTGTTGACTGATCGGATCGGACACACACAATCCTTTCACAGTTATTTTTACCACCGACAGCCACTTTATGTCAACTAGAATAAAGATCACTACACTAAAAACTAACGGTGATGGGACTTTTGAGCTGACTTCCAGAGTGGAACTACTATTCTGTGGCGGAACCGCCAAATTAAATCGGAACTTGCATAAATTCTGACGTTTTATGTTGATTCATTCATATTGTTGGTGTACAAATTTTGACGTCATATACTGAGATGTCATATTATTATCATCTTCCACACTTATCTATTAGACGTCATCTCGGTAGTCACTCCCTTTTTTCTACCATCCGTCGTTTCTTTGGTCTTCCCCTACTCGTATAGCCATCCACATTCATACTCAACACTTTCCTGACGACATTTGAAATAAAATAATTATGTATAACATCGAATTTGAATTCTCTAGCAACATTACTATTTTCACCATCGACACAATCCAAAGTAAAATAAATCACTTCAGTTCAATTTTCCCGTGTCAGAAAGCAGTGGACAGACGCATTGGCCGCAAGTTCACCGTTTATTAGTTCACGCCAATCAGGGCCGCGTAAACCGTGCTCAACAATGCGCGTTAGCGGTTCGTAGAATTGCGCGCAGGTCTCTGCGGCTACGGAGTAACGATCTGATGGATTTACATGGGATGAAATTGTAGTAAGACCTGAGAATAATGCTAGAGTAAAAACTAGAGAAGAAATACTAGAAATTGTTTGGTAGAGAGAGATCGTAGCGTAGCGGCAAAAGACAGAATAATTTCTACATACGTAAACTGACGCCTTCTTTCCTTGGGGGTAGGCAGAAAATATAGAACGCCATTTCATATAATGTCAAAGCGTGACAAGTATTAAAAAAAAAAAAAAAAAAAAAATTCTATTTTCACTTTAGACATTGGCAGAATAGTCGACACCGGCTTTGCTTGCCATTTATTAAAAATAGAATAGAAGTATTAAAAAAAAACTAAGTATTCTGTTCAAAAGCGTCTGAAAGAAAGGCCAGGAGTCCGTAGTACACGCAACCGACGTGCGTATATGACCAGAGGGGTAGTTGCGTAACATACTAAAAATCGCAATGACTTTCATTTTGACAGTTCAAAAACATTCATTGCGTCATTTACGTAGTTGAACAAAAACATTTCTCGAACATATGAAAGAATGGATTAGCAATATCCTTCAAAATTATTCAGACTGTGAATTATAGTGTTACGCAATTAGGGTACTTATAGATTTTCCAAGCTGTCAAGTCTCTACTGCAAAGAATGATCTCATCGAGAAAATTAACTAGTGTTGTGCTAATATCGACAGAACATATCGATACTGTCCAGACGCGACGCGGACGGCTGTGAAATCGTTTGGCGTCGCACCGTTACGGCTCTGCGCTGATTTTATTAACTCGCATCAAATTGTTTATTGTAGGTTGAATTGTGTTGTTTTTATTTGTTGATAGTGCTATTGTAGTGGTTTTACAGCACTAGATTTGATGTGGGTCTGATGAGTGAGATTTTAACTTATTTTAGTTCATAAGACAGCACTAAAGTAACCGGTAACCCGGGAAGCAAATGTTCAGTTAAGGACTTAGAACCCTAATTGCATAACACACTATTACTCTCAATTTAATACATTTTGAAGCATATTGTTAATCCATTGCTCCACATGTTCGAAAAATGTGTCTGCTCAACAACGTAAATAACGCAATGAATGTTGTTGAAATGTCAAAATGAAACCAATTGCTACTGATAGTGTGTTACGCAATGACTCAGAAGGCAGATGACTCTGAAGACCTGCCGGTCTATTCTGTTTAAATCTCACCGTGAGAACTTAGGTGAAGTGAGATGTCATAAATCTGATGGCAGAGATTGAGAGTAATGACAGCTCACTTAAAGCTCACTTCACCAGAGTTCTCACGGTTAGATTTTTACAGAATAGCACTACTGACCCTGATATAATCTTAACAGATTTGTAATGACTGTGGAAAGAATTACAATGTATCTAACTTGCCAGCTTCGTAACTAGGTAGGTAAGTACTTCCGCTGCATTATTCCAAAAGCTCGTTATTAGCTGTAAAATGTTATGTAAAATAAGTCCCCACATACCTGGCATCCAAGAATATCAGCCTCATATCCAGCGAAGCTCTGAACATGAACATATTGGAGTGTAGCTTCAGCTCTGTGACGGCTGACGGCGGCAGCGAGTGCCCGACCGCGATGAGGCCGAGAGGAGCCGAACCTTCACCGAAGCGCCGCGCTCGGAGGTACCCCGAACAATGTATAACCTGAAGTTAATGTCATCGGTGAGATAGGGACCGGGTTACAATTTTAGTTACGTTTTTTCATGTTGTAAGGATGTATGATAGCGTGACGGTTGATAGGGGAGAATGGAAGAAGAAAACGTGTTGCGCCGACCCCAAGTAACATGTGACAAAGGCAGGAATGTGGTGATCAGATGACGAGGCCCGGCATAATCAGTCTATATTTATTTTTTTAATACTTTAAGCGCATAAATGTACAGAGGCCGACTTAATGTCATAGGCATTTCCTACCAGTCAACCTTTGGGTGATGCAGAGACAAACAGTGGTAGGTGCAATCATGAAAATAGAGGAATAAATATTTTAAATATAAAGATACGCATAAACCTATTAAAACTATAAATCTAATATATACCTAATTACATATAAATATAAGCAAATAAATATACATAAATACATGAATATACTAAAAAGAAATAAGACAAATAATGAGAAAATATTAGCGTTTGATGATACTGCCAGCTTCTTGCGAATGTGCTCGCGAACCTTAACTTTAAACAACAATGTATGGAATATTTTTTTATTCTGAAATAAATGAGTAATAATAATAATAATAAAGGATAATCAATTGGTTGCTATCCTGATTTCCTGGGGGAGCACATTCCACAGAGAGATAGACTGAACCAAGAAGGAAGAGTGAATGAAGTCTGTGCGATGAGTGGGACATTGGAGAAGACGATTCTGTGATGAATGTAAATTTCTATTGTGGCTGGCGCAAATGTACTGAAAGTGGGGGGCTAGATAACCAGGGGAAGAGGGAGAATTAAGAAATGAAAACAAGGCGGTCAGCGTCAGCGCCCTTAGCCCTCTTCTTCGCACTGTTGGGACACATGCCTCCTCTCGGTAACAGGGAGTAGGCCGTAATCCACCACGCGGGCCCGGTGCGGGTTCATTCTTCACGATATTTTTCTTCACCGTTTTGAGAGCAGTAGTGATGAAATAATTTACATAAAGTAAAACGCCTCTCTGGGTTCGAACCCACGATCTACAACTCGAAAGCCGCAGCCGTGACGACTGGCCCACCATTAATCCCACGAGGCCCATCTGATGGTACAGACGCCAGCACATCAAGCTACCCGAAACTGTCAAATTTTCCAAATCGACTTTGAACCTTATACTTTGGCGATAAATTTGGAAATCTATTAAAGAAATTTGACAGATTGTAGTAGCTTGATGTGCTGGCGTCTGTACGTGGTCACTCGAACGGAGGATGAGACAAGTTCATAAAACCAGATTTCGTAGAACCCCATCTTCCATTCTTTCTCCAGCGGTGTACAGCCCGATTCAAACTTTTGACCGCTCTGAGCATGAGGCGAGCGGCTGCGCAGTTACAAATTCACGTGTAAACGGGGGTGAGGGGTGGGGCACTGCGCATCGAGACGCACTTCAGAGCCGCCATCAAGTTTGACGCGAACTAATTGCGTAACACACTATCAGTAGGAGTAGGAATGGCTTTCATTTTGACAGTTCAACAACATTAATTGCAGTATTTACGTTGTTGAGCTGACAAATTCGGACAAATCCTTCAAAACGTTTCAGATTGAAATAATAACTAAGCAAATAACAACTAATACCTAATTAATACTAAAAAATATACAAATATAACAAAAACAAAAAAAATATATATAAAGAAAAACGCAGGAGCTCATTGGGCCACTTTACATGATATTGGCAGTTGATGCCATCGGTGTTATGTCAGATTGATCAGTGATCGCATCGCATGTCATCATAGAAATTTTATTACAGAAGAGGCACCATGTTTTTAGATTGTGATTCATAGTCTGTTACGCAATTACCCCGCAGTTTCCACTACTGTCAAAATAATCTGTCAAAAATCCCTTAAAACTATGGCCCCAGTATTTTTATCCGTTCAATTTAAAACAAATGCTTAAAACAATACTGGCACGCGTTGCATTATTCAAAGCGGAGGGGGCATTGTTCAGCACACTCAATTGTACTAACATACGGAATGGGGGAATTAGCGGGGACAATATGGGGACGTGGGGTCCGTGTCCTAAGGGGCGAAGATGTTTTTTTAGTATTGGTATTAATCGAAGGGGTTTTAGAGAACTATGGGCTTGGGTTATCGGGGATTTCCTTTAGTGTAAGTTTGGATAAGCACATTTAAAAATGGGAAGCACTGATAATACAGAACAGATAGATGCAGTATATTGAATCAATAATCATAGTGGGAACTCTTTGTTAAAGAACTCGTCAAAGGAAATACTACAATAACTACCCCATTGATCTCGTGGTTGCAATCGGGACTGCTGAGCGTGGGATCCTGGGTTCGATTCCCAGTTTGGATAGTGTTATTGGGTTTTTTCATTAGGAATTTCATAGTAACAGCATGAAGTTTGGAAGTTGGGAAAGCATACCAAGCCTTCACATCGGACTATGAGAGCATCTGTGTCTACGCACACAGTTACAAAGGGTGGTGACTACCGAGATGACGATTAAAAGAGAAGGATGGAAGAAATAGGCATGTTGCGCCGACACCAAATAAATTGGAACAAGGGCAGGAGAAAGATTCCGGTGGGATCTCATGGCGACATGGAGAGTGCGTCTGTCGCAACCCAGTGCTGGGCACGCCACAATTGCGGCGATAAGTCAATACTCTTTGAGGAGTAGCTAGAGAGGCGCCACGGCGTCCTCACCTTCCGCCTGACGCAAGTCCTCACTGGACACGGCTACTTCGGGAGATTCCTGTTCCGTAAAGGCGGGAGGAAACGCCCGGGTTTCACCATTTTGTGGATCTCCTGGAGGACACGGTGGAGCATACGGTGGAGGTCTGCCCGGCTTGGGCGGAGCACCGCCGCGGCCTCACGGCGGCGATCTCTCGCGTCCGGCCCTGGTCCAGGCCATGGTACGGAGCGAGAGTGCATGGGAAGCCGTCACCTCCTTCTGCGAAGCAGTAATGCTTGCGAAGGAGGAGGCGGAACGCGTGAGGGAGAGGCAATCTTTGCGCCCTCACGTCCCTAATCGCCGCAGGAGACGCCCTGGGCGTCGGGAGTCAAAAGCCGACTCCCGGCCACTATGCGTGGGCTTGCGGACGGCGAGCAATAGGCAGTTCGCCGTCCGGTAAGGACCAGGCCCGGGTCGACGGCGCGTTGTGTTCCACGCGCGCCTCAAAGAGATGTCAGCAGTAACTGACGGGGTCGAATAGGGCCGATGCCTGCCAGGGTCGCGGGTTGTTCGAAAGTTACCGTGACCCTTGGCACAGGCAACTGAAGGAACACGGGTGGGTTTTAGTCAGTAAGTCTGACACACCCTCCCGCTCCGCCCAGAGCGGGAGAAGTTATTTGTTAATCAGTCATAACACTTACCTTATACCCTGATGTAGTGAGACCAGCGTTTCTCTTGGCGAGGACACATTTCATTCTTATGAAGAAGGCTCGTTCACACTCGATGTCCACTGTTGGACCCCACGTACCTCCTACTGGGTACCTGATAAAGAATAATAATTCTTAAATAGGTACTATAAAGGTTGGGAAACTGCCGTGCGATTCTGTAACCATCTCACCGTGAAAGCTTGGGTGAAGTGAGCGTGGAGTGAGCTGGGATCGCTAGGGATGAACACTATTAAGTGCTCACTTCACTTACGATTTCACGGTGAGATTTTTACAGAATCGACCGGCTGGGGTATAGATGACACCTAATAGGGTTTTTGTTAATAATCATGTGTTTTAAAAATGGGGACAAAGAGCTGAGTTAACAGTTTAGGGAAATAATGATATTAACAAGAATAACGTTATCGTTACCGCTAAAATCGCAAAAATAATGATATTAACAAGAATAACGTTATCGTTACCGCTAAAATCGCAAAAATAATGATATTAACAAGAATAACGTTATCGTTACCGCTAAAATCGCAAAAATAATGATATTAACAAGAATAACGTTATCGTTACCGCTAAAATCGCAAAAATAATGATATTAACAAGAATAACGTTATCGTTACCGCTAAAATCGCAAAAATAATGATATTAACAAGAATAACGTTATCGTTACCGCTAAAATCGCAAAAATAATGATATTAACAAGAATAACGTTATCGTTACCGCTAAAATCGCAAAAATAATGATATTAACAAGAATAACGTTATCGTTACCGCTAAAATCGCAAAAATAATGATATTAACAAGAATAACGTTATCGTTACCGCTAAAATCGCAAAAATAATGATATTAACAAGAATAACGTTATCGTTACCGCTAAAATCGCAAAAATAATGATATTAACAAGAATAACGTTATCGTTACCGCTAAAATCGCAAAAATAATGATATTAACAAGAATAACGTTATCGTTACCGCTAAAATCGCAAAAATAATGATATTAACAAGAATAACGTTATCGTTACCGCTAAAATCGCAAAAATAATGATATTAACAAGAATAACGTTATCGTTACCGCTAAAATCGCAAAAATAATGATATTAACAAGAATAACGTTATCGTTACCGCTAAAATCGCAAAAATAATGATATTAACAAGAATAACGTTATCGTTACCGCTAAAATCGCAAAAATAACGTACGCTACTTACCGGTATTTTGTTATGATACAATTTTTCGCGTTTGAGATGTCTTTATTTCCCATAAGAAAGTAATGTCTCTTACATGAGAAATATTTAACTAATTATAAAAAAAAAAAACATTAATGGTGTAACTTAGTTCTTCCGAAGAATCCATTATTATTTATCATAAGAGTAAGAAAATGGCAAGCATTTTATTTTACGTGTGTCAGTTTTCTTAAAATTAACAGAATACAATGTGTTTCAGAGAGATGTGACCAAACTTGGGGGTGTGGTACATGCCATCAAACTGAACAACTTTTCCCGGGGACCAACATCGTAATAGTGAAAAAAACATCAGTCGCCCCATAGAAAACTTTAATACCTTGACCAAATGTACAGACGCCAGCACATCAAGCTACCCGAAACTGTCAGATTTTCCCAATCAACTTTGAACCTTATGCGTTAGCGCTAAAGTTGAAAATCTATTAAAGAAATCTGACATATTGTAGTAGCTTGATGTGCTGGCGTCTGTACCTATGGGGCGACAGCTTTTTTTTTTTTTCACGATTACGATGTTGGTCCCCGGGAAAAAAGTTGTTCAGTTTGATAGCTTGTACCACTCCACAATTTTGGTCACACCCCTCTGAAACACATTGCATAGTAAGTTATAACTAAGACTAGGATAATGTACTCACCCTAGACTAGGATACTGGTGCGGTAGGTACGAGTGGGGATGCTGTAGGCTGAGCACTGCCGTCATCTCCTCGTGGTCTGACTGGTGGATGTACTCGTATATCGAGTTGCCTGTTAGTTCTACCTGTAGGGTAGTATAGTTAGTAAAACAGGACAAACATATAACCATAACGCCAGAATTCCTCATAGGATTAGGCGGATGTGTAAGTAAAGTAAAGTTTCTCTCTGTCTGGAATTACTGCCTTTATAAGTCAATACTATCCTGCATGTTGATTCTGTAAAAACTCACCGTGTAAGCTTGCGTGGAGTGAGCTGTCAGTGTCATCCCACTGATGACTAAACAAACATTTACAATCATAAACAAGATTTTAATAATTTTTTTTATGCTAATTCTATTGATCATTTTATATAATTTCAACGCTAGTATTTTATTTGTCAAAGCATTACTATTTTGTGGGGTTTTAAAATAAAATAATAAAACAGAAACTTGGTCAGAATATAAATTTTCTTTTTTTTCTAGAGTAAAACCCCACAAAATAGTAATGTTTTGACAACTAAAATACTAGCTTTGAAATAATATAAAATTATCAATAGAATTAGCATATAAAATATTAGTAAAACCTCGATAATGATTGTAAATTTATTCTTGGTCAATCCCTAGTATCAGCTGAGATGACACTGACAGCTCACTCCACGCTCACTTCACCTAAGTTTTCACGGTGAGAGAGAACCTTCTCCCGTTATGCATATGCCGTTGTAGGATCGAGAGTTCGAGCGAAACTACTCGTTCATGTTGTGATTTTATTAACTTTAAAGTCAACAAAATAAATAATACAATACAAGGTAGCTTATTTTTAAACTAAGTAGCGCGTGTGCTTAGTAGTAAAATCTTTGACGATGAGCCGGTTGATGCTGTAAAAATCTCACCGTGAAATCATAAGTGAAGTGAGCTTGAAGTGAGCAGTGTCAATAGTGTTAATCCCTAATGACAGCTCACTCCACGCTCACTTCACCCAAGTTTTCACGATGGTTACAGAATCGCACGGCGTATGCCCATTTTTGCTAACACTAGGCGTCACCTAAATGAATGCCGAAATAAAAGCGCGCGCGGAAACGGTCAATTCACTGGGTTGTCTTCCTCTTTTGGTTGGATATATCTAACTGTACAACATTTTTATTTATACATTTCCGGGTTTAGCTGACCTCGCATTGTATAGGTTTTTCGTACAATCAGAAGTCAACTTATATTGGTTAAATATAGCTTGGTGTGTAGCCCTCAGTACCTACTAATACAACGTGTAACGTTAAATGCGCAAAACCTCAGACACCCCAAACTGATTTTTAATTCAATTGACCTATTTTAGAGAGAAAATAAGTTATTAAAAAACTGTAAAGGTTTTATGTGCTGTTTTAGTTTTACTGGCCATTCTGATCGTTTCTTGCGTCTGCGACGACGCTTTACCGAGGGAGGAGTCGTCACCGGGCCGCTGCGCCGCGCTCACATTGACTTGCTTGACCTTTTAATAAATAGACACGGCAACGTTTTAAATGCAGATTTTTTGAAAAATGTGGCCTATTAAAAAGTGGTTCAATTAATTCTGCTCGTTATTCTGATCAAACTATTTTCAGGTTTTGCGCATTTAACGTTACACGTTGTATATTTGATTTACTTTGTAATTATTATTATTATTTATTTCAGATAACAGAGATCCATTGGGTTAGTAACAATAGTCTTAACCTATGTTAGTACTTAACTAATAACCTAGACAATGTACAGGTGACAAGTAATACAGTACTTACTTGACTTAACCCAAGATGTACAGACGCCGTTTCACTAATATACATGATCTTGCCATCAGGTGCTACCACGAAGATGAAGCCGTCCAGGGTCTGCAGGAGGTGGGAGCCTAGCTCTCGTATCGACAGCTCGCGAGGCTGTGGGGGAGGTGGCGCGGCGCCCCATGCGTCGCCAAGACCTGGAGGAAGAAGAAATGTAATGTTAGGCCTGTATTCCTTGAAGGGGAACAGCCGTGCGATTCTGTAACCATCTCACCGTGAAAGCTTGGGTGAAGTGAGCGTGGAGTGAGCTGTCATTCGCTAGGGATTAACACTATTAAGTGCTCACTTCAGTTATGATTTCACGGTGAGATTTTTACAGAATCGACCGGCTGGTGTTCTCGTAATTTTAAAAACGTTTGCAATCTGATCTCTGTCTCAATCTGAATTTCCCTACATTTTTGACAAGTTTTTGACATTTATTTGTCACCGAGATAAGACTGCGACTATATTTTGAACGTTTTAAATTACGAGAATTGGTCTTCTGCAGTGCTATTCTGTAAAAAACTCACCGTGAGAACTTAGGTGAAGTGAAATGGAAGTGAGCTGTCATTAGGGATTAACACTATGACACTGCTCACTTCAAGCTCACTTCACTTAGGTATGATTTCACGGTGAGATTTTTACAGAATCGACCGGCAGATTCGCTACTGTGAAATCCTTAAGTAACAGTTTCTATTGAAAGAGCTTCGTATCGAATCCAAGCATGCTCGGGAATGGGGTGGCGAAGGCAATGTCAATCACAGATGGCGCGACAATCGTTGGTACCTCATTCAGCCGTCCTCAACTCTGAGGTTATGCATCAATTATGCATTGTTTTCAAAATAAAATAATTTGGTGTTCCTGTGTGTCTTTCGTAAAATAAAATGTATTCCTTGTTGACTGTGGCTGAATTAAAAGAAGAGTTGCGCAAAAGGAAAGCTAAAACAACAGGAAAGAAGGCTGTTCTCGTAGCTAGGTAGGTATTGAATATTTACACAAAAATCGACACCATCATTTTGCTTTGATCCAAGATTACAAGCATTTTTTGTCTCTAGGAAAACGATGAATTCCAATATTTTTACAATTGAGGAACATCGGAACAAAAACCGATATGTCTTAATTAAGACATTATTTGTTTTTATTTTTTTTCTGTTACAAAATGTTTAATTATACACCCTTCAGGAAAGAAATCAATTAAAAAACAGTTATATCCATCTTAAAAAAAATATCAAAATACTGTGGTCAAATCAAACCCGACAAATACATTTTTAAATTCAACATGTTCTTGTTGTTGGATTAAAAACCGATAATTCTTATTAAGTTTTACACAATTCAACAATGGTCGGTTCAAATTCAATTCAGTTCAATACCGACATATCCATTTTGGTTTCGTCAAAAACCGATATATCCAAATGATCGCGTCAAAAACCGATATATCCATACTTGTCCGCCAAGTATCTCCCTAAATTAAGTATCTACCCTCCGTCAAGTTTCACACGTCAATCGATGTCACTTTAACTGCAAATTGACATGCTATAATTTTCCACTTTTGTAACATTAAAAAACTTACAAGCTTTTTTTTAATTTGTGAAAAATATGGTAAATTCGATATATCGGTTTTCGTTCCGACGCTCCTCAATTATAAACACAGCATTGGGGCATTTTGTTAGTTTTATAATGCAAAAACTTTAATCACTCAAAAGATTTGATTGTTTTGACAGTTCGTCAGGTACCAACGACAAGACGCCACCTACCGTGAGAAATTGGAGCTTTTTCACCCCATTGCGATCGCGACAGATCAACAAGGCGGTAAGACATAAGTCCCTTTATTTTTCAGTTATTTGGTGGCAATGAAGCAGACGGCACTCCTCATAGTAAGACCGCTTTCACACTTAGGCGACTTTAGCAGCGCGAACTTCTTGCGATAGACGCGCGACAGTTGCCCAGTCAGAATTTCATAGTATAAACAGAAGCGCGGGAGTCGCGCGCGGCCCGCGCAGCCTCCGCGTGCGCTCATTCGATTATGAGTCAGTGTTGGAAGCGCACGTGATTACAGACTGCACAATGAGCGAGTTTGACACCGAACGATTAGATCTAAACTGCGGCGCGGCAGCCGAGCTGCTATCGTGCGGCTGTTCTTATAATGCGAAGGCATCTGCTTCTGCCGCGCTACTATCGCGCTGCTAACGTCCTAATGTGAAAGCGGCCTAAGTAGTTACCGCGGCATATGAACTGCAATCCCAGAGACATCCGAAATTTCAGCACATGATTCTGAACCGCCCTGCGTAGAAGATTTTCGCCGGTTATTTAAAAAACTGCTGTTCCATTGAAAAGTGCAATACCTCATCATGTGCCTACATTTTCCCAACTACATATGTTGGGGTCGGCTTCCAGTCTAACCGGATGCAGCTGAATACCAGTGTTTTACATGGAGCGACTGCCTATCTGACCTCCACAACCCAGTTACTGGGTGATACGATACCCCTTGGTAAGACTGGATTCCACAAACAGTCAAACTTGCAAACGCACGAAGTCACAAACGCTCAAAGTCACCAACATCCGAACACACTCGACAAACTCACAAACACCTAAACTAACAAGTATCCAAACTCATCATTTTCCTGCACTTACTCCAAAATATTTGTCACATGTCTTTCTCTTCCATCCAAACAGCCTCATTTATAATATTAAGTAGGATAAAACTCACCTTCAGGAAAAACCTGCCGCATCTTCAGATAACTCGTTGTCAGTCTGATGACGGACGCCTTATCCAGCTGTGACGTGATCGCCGACGGCAGAGGGAGAAGCTTGGCGAGCTCCAGAAACTCTGCGTTCTCTTTCTCTCTTCGGGAACGGGCAGCGTTCTTACTCTTTTCTTTCATGATGGCAGCTGCGTCCAAGGGACGGGAGCTGTCTTTACGACAGGCTGGAACAAGAGAAGTTTTTTATGCACTATTTTTTTAGGTTCACCCCCTACTAGACAACGTGTAACGTTAAATGCGCAAAACCTCAGACACCCCAACTGGTTTTTAATTCAATTTACCTATTTCAGAGAGAAAATAAGTCATTAAAAAATTTGTAAAGGTTTTATGTGCTGTTTTAGTTTTACTGGCCATTCTGATCGTTTCTTGCGCCTGCGACGTGTAACGTTAAATGCGCAAAACCTCAGACACCCCAACTGGTTTTTAATTCAATTTACCTATTTCAGAGAGAAAAGAAGTCATTAAAAAAATTGTAAAGGTTTTATGTGCTCTTTTAGTTTTACTGGCCATTCTGATCGTTTCTTGCGTCTGCGACGACGCTTTATCGATGGAGGAGTCGTCACCGGGTCGCTGCGCCGCGCTGACATTGGCTTGCTTGACCTATTAATAAATAGACACGGCAACGTTTTTAATGAAGATTTTTTGAAAAATGTGACCTATATTAAAAAGTGGTTCAATTAATTCTGCTCGTTATTCTGATCAAACTATTTTTAGTTGTTGCGCATTTAACGTTACACGTTGTATATTATTTATTTATTTATTCAGTTGGTCTTACGAGCTAACAGATTTGAAATCCAAAACGCTCATACAGTTAATTTTCTTACAACTAAATTCAAATTTCTTTAGTAGATTTTCAACTTTATCGCTAAAGCATAAGGTTCAAAGTTGATAGGGAAAATTTGACAGGTTCGGGTAGCTTGATGTGCTGGCGTCTGTACATGGGACTTATAAGATCAATCAAACTGTCTAGCCTTTTTCCAAGTACGTTAGGGATGGGTTCCAGCCTAACCGGATGGAGCTGAGTACCAGTATTTTACACGGAGCGACTACCTATCTGACCTCCAGGACCCACTTACTGGGTAACACGATACCTCTTGGTAAGACTGGTTGTCAGAGGCTTCTGACTGCGTAACGACTGTCAAATATCTACGAATAACTGCCGGAATCAAAAGCTTAACGTGCTCTTCGAGGCACGGAGGGGTCTCTAATATGTAATTGGGTGTTTACCCATCCACGGATCAACCGATCGGGTAGCTGTTGTCATTTAGCGAAATGCGGGTGTGCTTTGAGTAGGTAAACTTCTACCTTACTCTTCCAGATTACAGGTGTGATGCTTTGCTGTTGTTTTTTTTTTAAATGTTATTGGATGGCAAACAAGCCGGTGGCACATCTAATGGTAAGTGATTATCACCACCAACAGTGGCATAGCTGGTCAGTTATCTCAGAGACCGAGCTGAAATGCCTCATTTGCCCCAAGTGTATGGGTCCCTTCAACCGAAAACCGATACTAAAACGGTGCTTGGTGCACAAGCAGCGTTGTTGTCCAGTCAGTGCACGCATTTGTCAAAAATCGTGCAGCTCAACTCAGAACTTGAGGAGCTCAACAACTATCACACTTTTCTAGGCTTTGGAAAAAACCTTCGCCAACCTTCTCAACATTTCACAATATTGAATGTTGGTGTACAAAAACACGATAGGTAGTTACGAATTTCGCGCGCACGCGCCGCCGAGGTAACGGGATATAAAACAATTACACCTGTGACGCATGTGCCGGTGCCGCTCAGACTGAAGTAAACATGGCTACTGTCACGTATTTCGCACGCCCCGTCTTCGTGCAAATCGTCATTTCTCTTTCTAACCCTTAGGTTACGTTTAAGTTAAAAAAGATAGGTAGCATTATTGCTTACTTCAAATTGTCTTATTCATGGTACTGTATGGAAGATTCGTATTTGCATTGAAATAAAAGCTATTATTATCCCGCGAATGAGAAAATTTAAATTGGTTTTTTTTTTTGCATACTCTCAGACAGCATGGCTGTACTGCAAGCGCTGAATAGTAATACAGTCGACTCTGGGCTAATATACGAGTGCCACCAGCGCCTCAACCAGGTGGGTAACTTCAATAAAATAACCATTCAATGGATAAAAGGACACAGCGGTTCGCTAGGCAACGATGCAGCCGACGAGCTTGCCAGAAGGGGGTCGAGCATGGCACCAGTGGGACCTGAGCCCATCGTGCCACTCCCCTTCAGGTACCTATCTACGCACTCTGGTAAGGAAACGCACCAGAGATCAACATGACAAACTTTGGACGGAACAAGGCGAGTGCAGGCAGGCTAAGGAAGCACTTCCCGCAATGGATGGCCGCCTCACGAAACAGGTTCTCCGTCTAACTAGACAAAAGCTGCGTACGGTGACTGCAGCTTTAACTGGCCACGGGTCATTTAATAAACACCTCTTTGTCATAGGAGTAACAGACAGTCCGCTGTGCAGGGCCTGCATGGAGGATGACGAGACAGCGGCACATGTGCTTCTAAGCTGCCCGGTGGTCGCCACTTACAGGGCAAAATACTTCGGTAACCCAGGTACCCTACGTGAGACGGTCAGTAACATCAAGGCGATGCTGGCCTTCCTTGAGGAGCTGGGGTGGATCGAATGATCGATTTTCCCACCCGTACGCAAAATACGCGCATTGACGTGGAGTTGCGGACACCAGCCCGTGTTACCTATTACCTACCTAGGTTACGTTTAAGTTAAAAAAGATAGGTAGCATTATTGCTTACTTCAAATTGTCTTATTCTTGGTAAGTACTTGTGGAAGATTCGTATTTGCATTGAAATAAAAGCTATTATTATCCCGCGAATGAGAAAATTTAAATTGGTCGACAGCAATTTGTGTTTGTTTACCTATTTTGGCGGGTTTGCGCCTGTGATGGCTTGACCTATTAAGGAATAGACACGGCAACGTTTTTAATGAAGATTGTTTGAAAAATGTGACCTATATTAAAAAGTGGTTAAATTGATTCTGCTTGTTATTCTGATTAAACTGTTTTCAGGTTTTGCGCATTTAACGTTACACGTTGAATATACCTATATTTTAGTGTTAGCTTGTAATTGTAATTGTTGTGTCTTTGTGAATAAATAAATAAAAAAACCGGTCAAATGCGAGTCGGACTCACGCACCGAGGGTTTCGTACAACGGTTTTCAGATTTTTTCCTTTATTTGCGCTACAACGTCATGTGCCTCTTGACATATTTCACGATTCTAGGTCAACGGGAAGTACCCTATACTTAGGTTTCGATTCCCTTGCGAGTGTCAAAATATGCGGCATAAACGGAACATAAACGCCCGTATCTTTGAATAGCGTTGATTTAAAAGTTTGAGTTTTCACTGCTTCAAGGATTTGCAGCCCTGAGTATTTGATATTAATTTCAACTTGATAGCTCCACGCGTTTCTGAGAATAAGGGTCTTGACAGACAGATAGACAGACGGACAACGAAGTGATCAAGGTTTCCGTTTTTCCTTTTGAGTTACGGAACCCTAAAAAAAGAAAAGAAATACTTATTTAAAACTCATATTTATTTCGAATACTAAAAAAAAAGAAATAAAAACTCCTACCTAACCACAGTCATCATGCAGTAAAAATAACATCCCTGACCTACGCCACGCGAAAATTAATGAAGCCATTATACATTCAAAAAATTATCATCCACGCTAACGATATCGCATGCATATTTATAAGCGCATGGAGGCTGAAGGCACTCCACGACTTTGCTTCAGAAAAAAAAAACATACCATGGAGTTTTGGCGGGAAAACAACATCGTGATGAATTATTCAAGTGAAGCGTAGTGCTAATGCTTACAAATGATGTCAGTGACGCGGAGATGGATACAAAATGTTTGAAGGTATTTTATCTAGGATTATTTTGTATGTGTCTTCCTGTAATATTTTGGGGTGTACTCGTACGTAAGTAGAGTTATTTTGACGATTGAGTTATACATTATTAACAGTTTTATCAAACGGTATCATGTTACCCAGTAACTGGGTTGTAGAGGTCAGATAGGCAGTCATCATCATCATCATTTCAGCAGAAAGACGTCCATGACTGTACACAGGCCTTCCCCAAGCTCCTCCACGTCGACCGCTTCTGTGCTTCTCGCATCCAACGGGTTCCTTCGGCCTTCACAAGGTCGTCGCGTCGGTCCGCCTTGTGGGAGGTCTTCCAACGCTACGTCTTCCTGTACACGGTCACCACTCCAGAACGTTTCGGCCCCATCGGACATCTGTTCTGCGTGCAATGTGCCCTGCCCATTGCCACTTAAGATTGGCAATTCTTCGGGCTATGTCGGTTACCTTGCTAGATAGGCAGTCGCTCCATGTGAAATACTGGTATTCAGCTGCAACCCGTTAGACTGGAAGCCGACGCCAATATAATTGGGAAAAGGCTAAGGTAGATTGATTGTATTATACTTTATTGTGGATAGCTAAGCATTCAGATTTTTTTCTAGACTTTTAAAAAGCAAACTGGAAGTCTATAATCTATGCTAAATAAAATAAAATCTATACAATACATTTTAGAACGCTTGTCTTGTCATCGACATCAGTAAAGTCCAAAATAACAATTTTAATGTGTATTATTTTTGTGATATTGGGTTTGAAATCATGAAAACTGTCACACTCTCTCTTCCGTGACTCGCTAATTTAGTAAGTATAATTTATTTAAGTCATTTTGTGTTATATGTTTATTTTTTCCACGAAAAATTGTTTGCATCAGCCTTTAATGTCCCTCTCAGTGAAAGGGAGTGGGCCGTAATCCACCACGCGGCCCCAGAGCGGGTTGGTAGATGTCACGTCTTTGAATTTTTGGTTCTAGGACATGCCGGTTTCCTCATATTTGATAGATGAAGTATTTTAGACAAAGTAAAGCGCATATCTATTTGTTTGGTGATGCATTTATTTCATATGAAGTTCTTCATTTCACTAAACATTACATACAATTTAATTCCATATTTCTTCATATTCCTAACTTCAAATTACATGTTTCACTGCATGAGAATTTCTGATTTCTTGGATGTGTATTATTGGTAAGTGCAAAGCAAAGTACCTAATGAGCTTCGACCGCAATAGTGTAATAATAGTACATTATGATATAAGTGCGGTAAGTTGAAAATTACAGCTGAGGCGATATTGCTAGCCCGAGCCGTAGGTGAGGGCTATAAGAAAGCAGAGGCTGTAATTATCAAACCGCACGTATGTCATACGACGTTTTATAACACATTTGTGAGGAAATAAATAAAACTCGGACTTTCTTAAACGAATAAATCTTTAATTACTTGTTAAAACAGTTATTAAAATTCGTTATTCTTTTGTTTATGGCAAAGGCACAAAAAAACAGCCAGTATTACTAATAAAGTAAATTAATACTTTTGTGTTTTTGTTACAGATACAGGTTGTAATTAACCGTCGAAATTAATGAAATTAAACAATTAAATGTTTATTTATTATATTTTATCTCCCAAAGTTAATTTTATTCATAAAATGTTGACCACTTTTCTGACATAAAAACTCTTTGCTAAGATTTAAAAAAGTACCGTTCGTTTTAGACGGAGCATCTTGATAAACCGTGCGCTTTACATTACAATTACGCACAAGAACGTAATGAGATACATTACGATATTGAAATTGGTGCAGTAAGAGACCTTTTACGAGCAAATGTGTTATAATAGTACATTATGATACATGTGTGATATGTTGATCATTGCACCCGAGGCGGTATTATTCGCGGGAGCCGTAGGCGAGCGCGATAAATAAGGAAGCCGAGTAAGTAATGATCAATGCACTCGCGTTTCATAGGACGTTTTTCAACACATTTCCGAGAAAAAAAAAAACAGACTTGTAGTGTTATTAACTTTTATGGAAAATGGCGTGCTCGTTTTGTTTTTCCGCGCGCCGCGCTAGCGATGCGCACGCAGGTGTAAATAAAGGCACTGGCAAAACCGCTAATCAGCCTATATAAAAATATAATAAACACAAAATAATGTTTAGACTGATCGTAGTGTCGTATCTCAAATTGTAGTTTAGTTAGTATGGAACTAGAAAATACTACCTATTGGCATAGAGAAATATACATTAGTTCAGTGAGAATCCGCAATAATAGAACGCCAGTTCTATTATCACGACAATTTAAGGTAAATAAATTTTGAGGTAACGGACAATTTAAGGTAAATAAATTTTAGTTAATTTTGTTACCAAGAACAAGACTATTTAAAACAAAAAAATGAAATATGACCCGCGGATTCCTTTTGGCATGAAGTGTCTTTGATTAGATTAAAAAAGCGCACATCTCCGACTTGTAAATAGTTATCTGTGGCGTTACCGTACTAGTGCGGCAACATAAAGTAAAAAGCACGCGTGATTAATACACTGCATTATGAACCTAAAAGCGTTTCATTAAAAGCCACTTTACGAGCAAGTGCGTTGAAAAGTCAATTACAGTTAGTCGAAATAAACCACTCCCTTGAGTATTATTGGCCAAACCTAGCTTAGGGTTGCTTCTACCAGCCACTTCTGCTTTTATCACAGTGAGATATTTACAGAATAGCACTGCAGCCGGTCGATTCTGTAATCATCTCACCGTGAAAGCTTGGGTGAAGTGAGCGTGGAGTGAGCTGTCATTCGCTAGGTATTAATACTATTAAGTACTCACTTCGATTATGATTTCACAGTGAGATTTTTACAGAATCGACAGGCTGGAATATTTTAGAACAATAATTATAGTCTACGCATAATCGCACATCTTCTTATGATCTATACCATATTTTCATTAATAATAATTATTCAATAAACTCAGCATAATTATCAAAATCAGAAGTAATTTATTCAAACTAGGCTGTGAGTCCGCACTCTTTGAACGTTACAATGACATGAGACAATCCCCCGAAAACGCCCACCCTTCAACACTTCTTAGTGCTTTAGGTGGGAAGAAGTGGCACAAGAAACTCCCTAGAATATCATAGCCCAATGCTAAACATACGAGTAGACCTCTCCCAAGTTGTTTCACAGCATCCTCATTTCCGCCGCCGATGATGACCGCCTTCCGCACCCGGGATCCAGTCTAATACAATTTATGACAATTTTTTTCAATTATACAACGTGTAACGTTAAATGCGCAAAACCTGAAAATAGTTTGATCAGAATAACGAGCAGAATTAATTGAGCCACTTTTTAGTATAGGTCACATTATTCAAAAAATCTTCACTAAAAACGTTGCCGTGTCTATTTATTAATAGGTCAAGCAAGCGAATGTCAGCGCGGCGCAGCGGCCCGGTGACGACTCCTCCCTCGATAATGCGTCGTCGCAGACGCAAGAAACGATCAGAATGGGCAGTAAAACTAAAACAGCATATAAAACCTTTAAAAAATTTTTAATAACTTATTTTTTCTCTGAAATAGGTCAATTGAATTAAAAAAACTGTTGGGTGTCTGAGGTTTTGCGCATTTAACGTTACACGTTGTATACGTAAAGCTTCAGTTCTAAAGGCATAATTTACCTAGTTGCAACATTTTACTACGATTTGTCTGACACAGCAGGGATTTTTATCGTAAGACATACACGTACACAACATTTCAAGTAAAATGAATGCCACCCCTACTGGCGACAAACGACATAATGGCCGTCATTTATACAGTGCCATAAACTAGCACCCGATCGGATTCGTACGTTCCATTTACGAATTTTGCGCGCGAATATTTTTGTTTTACTGCTAGCCAATGTGGCGCGCTTGTGTAAATTATAAAAAGAAGTGTTTTTAGTAGATTGTGTTATTTTTTAATTTTCGTTACTTAAATAGTTTAAAAAATACCTAGGTTATGAATTCATATTAATAACAAAAAAAGAAAACATTAAAAATACTTACACAAACGCGTATCATATTCAGATGCGCATTTAGTAAATAATTTCCTCCTCGGGTACTTCATTTAGAAAATAAAAAAAAACTCAAAATGCCAACCCTTAAAAGCCCGAAATCTGTTCTAAATCAGTCTTTAATGTCTTATCTCTTTAAAACCGCACTATTGCAACCATAAAACCAACAAAAAAAAAAAACACTCTGCAAAGTGCAACAGTTAAAAATAAAATAATAAAACTGCACTTAACGCGAACAGGTTCAAATCGATACTGGCAGCATCCATTCGCCTTCTTTTCTATGTCCATTTCCGAAATAAAAAAAAACAAATGGCAGGTACTAACAATAGCACCGGCAAATACATTGAAAATAAAAGACACGGTTCTATTACGTCATCCAACATCGTTCTTGCTTGAGGGCAGGGCGTTGTGTAGGGGCGGGCAATAAAATTTAAAAGAGCGGTTATTATGTAGAAAATCATAGCTTTATGACAGTTTTTCATTACAATTAAATGACTGGGCCAATTGTAATGACTCCAAAAATGAAATTAAGTAGGAGGTTTCTTTGCGACACGTAATTGTTTTCAAGTATATTAAAATAAAGATAGAACAAGGAAAACTGTGCACTAGAACTGCGCATAATGTTACGTTGTAGAATTTGTTGGTATTCATTTTATGACTACTTGTTCTTGTTTTGTTGTTTCATCGTCACTCTTCAGGCGAAGCCGTGTAACTTTCTGTAAGTTTTTCAAAGTATTTTTGAAATTTTTTCTACAATATTTAATAATAATCGTTGCGTAACTGCATCTCTATTATCGCATCGCAGAAAAAAGGCCAAAAGATAAAAAGAGGAACAATAATTAAAAAAAAAATATGTGTGCCATTAGAAACCCGAAAAGTTTGTAGAGGTTCATTAATTAAAAAGCGTACATCATTGCATTGCGTTCTATAAGTTTTTAGATCATTTAAATATATCCCTTTTTTTAATATAAAAAAACATAGGCATAATCAGTCTATAACGTAGGTACTGATGGCATAGTATTATTTTATGTATTCTGTGCTGATGGGACAAAAAAAATAGTTTTTCCAAATAAATTTTGACTCAATCGTATTTTTGACACAACGTCGCGTAACCTAAGGATACGACCAAATCTGAAGACACCGTTGAGCCCGTATAGTTTTGACAAGATTCGATTGATACGCATTGTGTTTTGATAATGTTGTTGTCAAAGATTATCTATTGGTCTATTTTGTAAAAATCTCACCGAGAAAACTTTGGTGAAGTAAGCTGTCAATGGTATCAATCCCTAGCCGAATGACTGCGTACTTCAAACTGACTTCACAAAAGTTTTCACGGTAAGTTATTCAAAAAATACATCAGCCGTGCGATTCTGTAACCATCTCACCGTGAATTCGGGTGAAGTGAGCGTGGAGTGAGCTGTCATTCGCTAGGGATTAACACTATTAAGTGCTCACTTCACTTATTTATGATTTCACGTTGAGATTTTTACAGAATCGACCGGCTGTGGTGCTATTCTATGTATAAAAATCTCACTGTGAGAACTTAGGTGAAGTGAGATTCAGTAGACTAATGCTAGGGATTAACGCTATTGACTGCTCGCTTCAAACTCACTTCACCTATGATTTCACGGTGAGATTTTTACAGAATCGACGGGTAACCTAAAATGTGTTATTTTCGACTCGGAAGCCTATCGAATGGTTGTGAATAACTTTGCGGACCAGTAAGCCAAACTTATGTAACTTTCCTCCGAGTTTGTTGATAAGAGTGACCGTGTGTGTGTCCGAAACACCATTTAATAGTGCTTCAATATTTTATCGTTTTCAATAATTATCTCATGTGCGAAATAACAAACCAAAGTAACACATTATCTTTATTTATTCAAAACGATCGTTAAGACTTTATCATTTAACAAAACAACTCATTATGCGCGCGCACACTTCATATCGCGGTTCAAAAGAATGAAAATCAATAAAATTCTCGATGAATACAATTTGCATATCTCACGCAATCTTCTTTCATTCAGCAAAAGGGCAACGTCGCAATTTGATGCCGGTGGAAAAAAAATGACAGTTCGAAATTTGAATCTTCGAGTGTCCTCGAGATGTTCTGCTGGCGTTGGAATAGAATAAAGTTTTTTTTTTGTTTCATATTTTAAAAAAAGAAGAGAAAGCTGTTGTTTTGCTTGTTTTATTATTGGGTTGGACAATTTGTAGATTAATAGAAGCATAGATAATAATTAAAGTGGTAATGTTTACATCAAATTCAGGTCCAGTTGAAAACCAGCGTGCGCAGCCGTGAGGCACACTTTCCTGTTAATTTCTTGCATCGGACTTAACACTTTTTTATTTGATTTTTATTTCTTTTTATCTGATGTATCTATGTCTCAAGTTTAGGTATTGTGTGTCTTATAGTCTGTGCTAAATAAATGTATTTTCTTTCTTTCCTCTTTCTTTGACGTGTCAGAACAAGCTTTGGGTTTAATATTAGATTGGATTAGCTGTGGTAAAGAGATTAGCCAATTGGAAAGGTTGCTAGCGTTCCGCGATAGAATATCCAGGGTGTGCCGGAAGTATCTATGTACAGACGCCATCAAATCAAGCTATCCGTAACTGTCAAATTTTCCCAATCAATTTTGAACCTAACGCTTTAGCGATAAAATTGAAAATCTATTAAATAAATTTGACAGATTGTAGTAGCTTGATGTGCTGGAGTCTGTACATGAATTATCATTATCTAACCCTATAATAGAACAAAACCACATAAAATGTGCGTGTGATGACCAAATATTGCACCAATCACCAAATTATGAAGAATGAATTAATAAATCTTATTCAAAAACAAAGAAAACTTTGGACATGTAATTTATAAAGGTAATTTATTTATTATTTTATTCTTCGAGGCAGCTTCCCACCGCTGCTTGTAAAAAAAAAAAAAACTCGCAGACAATCATTTTGTTTATTACTTATCACTTTTGTCACTTGTTTTGAATTTGGAACAGAGATGCCGCGCTAACTGTCATTTTTCATAAAAAAAAAAACGCCTTTCATTAAGCTTTTACAATAAGAAGAAATTAAATAGAAGCCAGCATCTTATTTTAAGTAATCTTACGATACCGGAAAGTTTTAGAGGGGCCCGTGGCTAAATAATAACAGCCGCACAGGTCGATCGATCAGGTTAAGCTACGCTTGCCGTGGTTGGTTTGTGGATGGACCATCTTTACATACCGGGACTCCTCCGTGCCTCGGAAAGCACGTTAAGCCGTTGGTCCCGGCTGTCATTCGTGGATCTTTGACAGTCGTTACGGGTAGTCAGGAGCCCGAAAGTCTGACAAGACAACCAGTCTTATCAAGGGGTATCGTATTACCCAGTAACTGGGTTGTGGAGGTCCGATAGGCAGTCGCTCCATGTAAAATACTGGTATTCAGCTGCATCCGGTTAGACTGGAAGCCGACCCCAACATAGTTGGCAAAAGGCTAGGCAGATGACGATGATGATGATACCGGAAAGTTTTAACCTGGAAAAGATCTGTAGGTACCAAGGAGAGAGAGAGAGGAGAAAAGATTTTTTCGTTGGTTTCGCAAAAACTTGGTGTTTGTTAGGAAAAGGGCAGCATACGAGTATCTATCATTAGATGACCTAAGTACAATAGTTTCAATTAGTTAATCATGCATTCATTTGGGTTAAATGTTTCTGGAGTTAATACTCCAGATTTTTCAAGATCTATAAACTTACGCATTCTTCCCACGGGGGTAGGCAGAAACTACAGAACGCCACTTGCTACGGTCTCTACATACTCCTTTTGCTTCGTTTACGTTCACACATCAGAAGGGCTAATCTCTTAATTTTATGAACGTTCACAGACTGATCTCATTCAAAAATACCTCTAATTTCGCTACATTTTTTGTTCCTTTTCGACATAATTTGTTTGTCACTGAGATAAGACTGCGACTAGATTTTGAACGTTTTAAATTACGAAAATTTATCTCAAATTAAGTTCTCAACAAAAAATAATGTAATCAATGTCCACCGATAAAAAAAAAACATATACATTACACCACCGTACCATAACTACTTACTATAAACTCACAACAATACGGCGATGTAACTCGATATGTCAGCTTCCACTGTATTATAAGCACACGTGTGAGTGCAGGATCCGGGCACCGCGGTGGTCTGGCGTCGCGTAACGTTAGTGTGTTATATTTTTGTTAGAGATTTATTTTGTCGATTGTATGGAGTGAGCTATTGACGGAGGGGATGTTTTTGTGCAAGGTTTTAGCGAGTTTTGGTAGATTAAGTTTGGAGAATTTATTGTTTCAGAACTGTAGGAGAAATAAGTATTCGGGCCAATTTTTAAGTTAAACTAAGATTTTTTCAAATAAACCCACCTTTTCACCCCCACAGGGGAAGAATAAAAAAAAATATTGGGATGAATATTCATAAAGGAAGCATTGGACCTACAGACTATTGAATCTTTAGCGTCTGAAATTGGAAAATGGTGACAGTTTTTCAGCAACATCGGGAGTCCCGCAAGGCTTGACCTTAGGCCCTATCCTATTGGCTCCATCGATAATCCAAAGACAAGACCACAATACAAAAACTACATGTATTCTATATCCGACTTATCCTCCGTTCTTATACAAAAACGAATCGTTTTGCTCACCAGTGGTAGCATTTTTTATTGCCAAACTGCGTTATAAATAGATTCGTGAGCTAATTTTACCTGTCATAGTTACTTCCATTTGTAAGGGTGGTCTACTGTGCAAAGCTATGAGGTATTTGCCTCATTATTGGTAAAGATAAAAGTCTTTTTTTGACGTGAATATATTGGGATATACATACATACCTACATAAACTTATACCTTCCTATGAAGGTAGGCAGAAACTTCAGAACGCCACCTACTACGATCCTTTCCTAAGACACCCCAGAAATATCCTTTTATAGAAATATCTAAAAAACATTATCTTAATCCACAACAATCCCGCCCACATCTTGCACAATACTAAATAATTAATCCGATAATTGTTCCTGTAACCATACAACACTATGCAAAAAAAAAAAAACTTTCTCCTAAAAAAAAGTTACCTCATTTAAGACACTACAGATGAATCATTACTTAGTTGTAGTCCTTTCAAATTGTATAATCATCCACCTGTAAGAGATTATAGGATTAGGCGACGGAAGAAGATTATAAAAGAGGCTTGACGTAAGCAGGTTTAGATATCTGTGGTTCCGCCCATAGGTTAAACCATAGACAAAGATGTAAACTCTGTGGAATAGAATTATAGATATAAAATCTGTTCCGGCCAGTACGGTTACCTACTTGTGTGTTACGTAATTAGGTGCAGGTTTTCTAAATATTCTAGTAGAACCAAACCAGCACCCATATTGCGAACTTCTTCGCAATGAAGTAGTGAGTCCTTTTTTGTATTTGCACGTGTTTCTATGACAAATAAACCTAATTTTCTTTCTTCTTTTTTCTAATGAGAATTGCTTTCAGTTCGTTAAAGCAATCGAACAACTAGATAGTTGTCCTTGAATTGTGAAATGAAAGTAATGATTCCGAATTAGGGCTCAAATTACCTAGGCTGCAGTTCATCGACTCCATTTAATAGTCTAGGACAAACTCAAAAATTATGTTTGACTGGTAATATAAAGCAACGACCGAAGAATATGTCGCAACATAGATTCCTTTTGTACTATTCATCATATCACATCATTAACACTAATGATTTGATCAAAGAAAAGACTGATGCTTTCACTAATTTCAACTTTGCATCAATATAAAGTTTTAGTTAAAATATTTTTTTTAATTACAGCAGGTGTCATAGAATTATGTATGACGAAGATGAATGAGCATTTCCAGTTTTATGGAACCCTAAAAGTTCGAAATTTTACTACGAACGCGTGGGAACGAGTAACAAGTCAATAAAATACGTGCCAAAAGTCCATATCTCTGGTTTTGTTTAAATTTTTTTCACGAGCAAAGGACAGAGCTGGTAATGCCATTGTTTCTGGCCGCAAAGGACGCACGTGTCTACGACAGGTTTTACTGTGTTTTGTTTACTTGTATAGTTTTTTTAACGTAGTACAGACACCTGCGGAGTCATTCACGAGTTCGTGTAGTAATCGTTCAGTAATTTGCGTTTGTACGTGGGAACTGGCTGGTTTAAGGTGTCCTGCTTTTGTTTGTCGAGTCAATTGTCTTTGGAAATATAAAACTGTGCAATTTCATGCGAAATGTTCGGATAGAAGCTTA
This sequence comes from Eremobia ochroleuca, assembly GCA_949629135.1. Taxonomy (NCBI): domain Eukaryota; kingdom Metazoa; phylum Arthropoda; class Insecta; order Lepidoptera; family Noctuidae; genus Eremobia; species Eremobia ochroleuca. The sequence continues at coordinate 444,473 of OX451413.1, forward strand.
CTCGGACCGGGCAGGGTGCAGAAAAATTAAGGTTATTTTTGTGAGTAGAGATGAAGAATTAATATACTGGAAGATACAATTAAAGTTTATAGCAGTTCGTAGCACTGACTAAATAGAGAAACTAATAGTACAATACTAAAATAGCCTTAATAAGGGAAACGAAAATCAGACCACAATAAAACCCTAATTCCTGATAAAGACGGGGACAGGCAAAATACATCACAACTAATTTTTCCATCAATTTCAGATTGATACAGGAAATTCTAATTGTTCACACAGTTCTCTTTATTATTCAATGTTGCATAGACCATACTCTGAGCGACAAAGTTTAAAATTCTGTTCTTAAGGTTCTGAAACCGTAAACCATGCAAATACAACATCATGCACAAACGCTCCTTTCCCACGTTATTCAAACACAGCTAAACAATTGAATTATGTAATATACAATAAAACCTCTTTATAGGATTAATTTTACACTTCACCTTAAAAAAAAAGAGTTCTTATAACAAGGACACAAGATTGCCTAGTTTGCCTTTGCTTTTGCTTTGACTAAAAGATTCCCATTGGCCTTTGCTTTTTAAAAAGTATTCTATCTTGTCTATGCAAAACTTTTCACAGTTCAGAATTGGCGGGAAGCTTTTGTGTTCGTCGGAAAACTTTTATCTGGTACCAAAAGTAAGTTCGCATATTTTTTATACTATTTAACTTTTCCTATACCTAAATAACTTTAAAACTATCCTACTGATTATGTAAATCATCGCTGAATCGATATCGTCCGCATTTCAAATCGATGTTTAGAGAGAATTACACAACTTACAAAGATTCCTTTGGCAAAACATCTTTAAATCGAACTAAATCACTTCCCCTTTATTTTTAAACGAAATACAGTCGTCCAAAGGTGAGAAAACACAGCGTAAATCACCGGAAGAGGAAATAAATCAAAATGGCTTCCATATTTTTTACACAAACTGTTCGTGGGATTATAGGATTAGTAAGAAGACTAGTTGTGTGGGGCTCGTAATCCGTTGCCAACATCTGGACCAATTCTGTTAATAGCTGGCGAGTTTTTAAGGGTAGCTAGAAATTAGGAAAGTATGTAGGTGTGGTACTTTTGCTATTGGCAGTACAGCTGGTTGTTTTGAAGAATGCTTATTACGTAATACGATTGGTATTGCAATTGTTTTTATTTGACAATCACTATCGATCATGGTAATATCAAATTGCTGTGATCTAGACGATTTTGTCAACATTTTATTTTTTCTTTATTTCAGAAAACTACGGCCCATAGGAAAAACAATACATACTAATAAAAACATAAGAATCGATTAATACCTATTATAGGTTGTGTGATTCAAATTAAGGCAATTGTGAATTGATTACTCTAGTGCTAGGGGAAACAGTATAGTTATTGGTCATTTAATTTTAGTTATTGGCACTAGTTTTATCTCACTCTAAGTCACGTCATTTCCATTTACTATGCCAATTACTATGAGGAGGCCAACAACTGTATGGTTTCCACTATGCAGTTACGGTTACAGAATCATAATTTATTTATTTTGGTGCGATGTTAGCACCGTAACTCTCATTTAACATTGTTGGACCATTTTTTCGAGAAAGTAAAACTGTTATTGGGTTTTTTCCATCTGGACTTTATCAATACAGCCCAAAGCCATGTGTCTGGCTGATAGCAAAAGGTTCGCCCCCTATTATAGGCCCCTAGGCATAGCCGACGATATACATGGGTGGATCAAATATAAACCGGACTTAAATAAAAAAAATAAAAAAAATACGAATGTATTATTGTAAAAAAATGTGAATTTTTCATTTATTTTTCTACATAATCTCCCCTTCTATTAACACAATTTTCCCAGCGTAGGGGAAGTTTCTTGATACCATTATCGAAGAATGTTGTCCGTTGTGTCTTTAGCCAATTGCACACAAATGATTCCACTTCTTGGTCAGTGTGTAAGCAGGGTCCTCCACTTGAAAATTTTTTGTGCCATTCGTAGACTTGAGTTCTTGTAAGAGTATTCTTATCGAACTGTAGAGTCAACGATGCAAAATTTCGGAAGGATTTAAAAATTTTATGGTAATTCGTTGGTCAACAGACGTATTTACCTCCTGCTCAGACATGATGCTAGTGGCGCGCAATAAACTAAAGTGAGCCGGAGCAGTATCCCCCCTCCCCTAGATGATCCCCCCTAACACATACAACAGCACCAAGCGCGTCACTTCACTCAGCGACCAGTAAAAAAAAAGTCTGGTTTATATTTGATTCACCCACGTATGATTATACCTCTGTCTAGCCATTCAGGGATTATAAGTACTATTCTGTATTAGGTTTTCCAAGAAACTGTTAATTTCAACGCTCAATATTCCAAAAATCACCCCCAATTACCTCAAAACAAGTGCAATAACTACAAAATAGCAGCTACAACATTGTAGCGGTTATTAGCAACAGCTAACCAGTTAACAGTTGCAGGAACGTGCTTCTTACCCGACGTACGCGTTATTTACGTTAATAACACGTACGGCAACAGTGTTGTGCATAGTTGTACGATGATACGCTTGCTTAGCGCTATGTATTTTGTATTAGGCGGTTCGTAGAAGGAAAACTGTTGTGGGTTAATTTGTTATTGGTTGGGCGAAGCTTGTAACGGGGTTTATACACTGAGAGTGGTGTGACAAAATGTTCATACGCACTGTTTTTTAGGGTTTCATACCCAAAGGGTAAAAAGGAACCCTATCACTCCCATTCCGCTGTCCGTCCGTCCGTTCGTCTGTCACCAGGCTGTATCTCATGAACCGTGATAGTTAGACAGTTGAAATTTTCACACATTATTTCTGTTGCCGCTATAATAACAAATACTAAAAAACAGAATAAAATAAATATTTAAGGGGGCTCCCATGCAACAGACATGATTTTTTTTGCCGTTTTTATAGATAATGGTACGGAACCCTTCGTGCGCGAATCCGACTCGCGCTTGGTCGGTTTTAGTATAGTTTTGGCCGACACTTTTGTTACGTAACAGTCTCGTGACGGTCAAAATGTTACACTTTTTCGGTCTAGCTCTCATTCGCCAAGTGTGCAAACGCGAAAGAAACTTCGTTTCCACCTCTCGACTGTTTTTTTATTCTTCTTCATTATTTTCCCCCTGCTGGTAGGAAAGGTGTCCGTCATTTCTCTCTCAAACTTCAAACTCAAAGCATTTATTTCAAGTCAACCAATTACAGGCACTTTTTAATTGTCAAGGGGTCGGTCAGTCAGAAAGATGAAGCTAGTTGCCCATTCCAAAGCGTAGTATGTACCTGTGGAGGAGAACGGGCAATCCATCGAGTAATTTTTTTTAATTGGAACTTCATTCCGACAAAGCTAAAGTTCGAATTACAAAAAATGACGTTAAAACCGAGTCTAAGTTGTCAGCTTTGTATTAAGAACACTCGCTTGCTCGGAAGAAAGTTTAAAATACAATAACAGGCTCGGATCAAACTTGGACTAAAGTTAGAACTCGTTTCGTAATAAGACGGATGAGTTTTTGTTCAACGTAAATGTACACCTATGTCTGAAAAGAAGGACTACCTACAAAGTTAGCTAGTTTATCAAAATACATGGGCCTAGTACCATGATCTGTAATTAAGCTTTTCCAACTGTAGTTTTTCTACCATCCCATAAATATAAATATATCATAATCAAAGACATAAAAAAAAATACACAAACATTTACTAAATAGTAAAAAAAAAACCCGAACACATAAGTGCATACACAACCGCACGCAACAGCTGTTTTTACAACCCCACCAAACGTCAAATAAAAACATGAATGAATGAATGAGTTGACTTTAAAAAAAACGCCTCTCGTAAACATATCATAGACAAGAAAAAAAAGTCTATCGCACCGAAACTCTGTTACCTCACGCACGAAACCTATCTATAAAGATTTCGGCGACGTGGAACGTGCATACGACGAATTCAAATATGGCCGCACTTTTTCTATTTTTTTTTTTTCATTTTATTTGTTGTGTTTGGAACTATATTTGTTTTTATTGCACCGGAATGCATTCTGGAAGTCACGAATTCGCCATTAGAGTGATCCGGTGTGAGGTGCGTAGATTTTTACGGTGCAAACAAATTGGTGCGTACGTTTCAATTTGGACGTGGAACTATTCGGGGTATGCGTTTTGAATTAGAAGCAGTTGAATGAATGGCTTACGATTGGAGTCAGTAAGATTAATGGAGTACCCCAATTAGGAACGTTATTCTCTGATCACTTCTAAATTAGAATGGTGTCGAGGTGTGAATCCACTACTTTAAAAGCAATTGAATCATTTTCACTGGTATATGCAGCATAGCATAATTAGCCTTTAACGTTCCTGCTGGGACACAGGCTTCCTCTCGGTGAGAGGAAGCGGGCCGTAATTCACCACGCGGGTTGCAGTGCGGATTGGTTTCGGGACATACCGGTTCCCTCACGATGTTTGCGATCATCGTTTTGAGAGCAGTGGAATATATTATTATGTATGTTGCAATTTCTTGCCTTCTTGCTATAGGCCCGGCAATTTCAAACTTTTCCTCTGAATTCTTACCTCATTATAATGAGGTCAGAATTATTAAAAAAAATAAAATAGCAAAGGAAAAAGGCAGGAGCTCGTTGAGCATCAAAAAATTCGTCCACATCGCTGTCAATGGTCTAAATAACCAACATGCTGGCAGCATTACCACGTTGGAAGACAATGCTGATTCTTTGAGCTAAAAATAGGCCAGCCCTCTGGTCACGTGAAGAGTCAACTAACCGCTCGGCGATGTACTTTTCTTACTTACTATGAAGCTTCTTCCAAAAAAAACGATGGATGGACTCTGTGAATGATATGGTTAGAAAGGCGTGAATACCGAGATGACGACGTTTATGGAAGAAAAAGACATGTTGCGCCGACCGCAAATAAATGGGGAGAATGAATGAAAAAAAAAACATTCCTTGCTTACTATGAGAAGCCACATCTCTTTCTTTTTTCTTTCCCAAGGAAATAAGCACGAATTGATTGCTGATTTGACTTAACAAATCCATCGCACACAACACATCATGCATTGCATTGCACTGTTGAAATAAAAGCGATTGTAACTACAAAGATATGACACAATTCTTTGCAGTTGGTTTCCACGAGCTTTTTGTCAGTCCTTTTTTGCGTTACTCTAATTACGAAAATGGTTTATAGGAGCTGCATTTCACACAAGTAAGATTATTTTTTAATTGTCTTTTGCAAAGCCAGTTTCCTGAACTTTATTTGTAGGGTTAGGTAATAGGCAATACGGGCTGGTGTCCACTACTCCACGTCAAGGCGCGTATTTTGCGTACGGAACTTGTAGGGTTTTATTTATAAACGTTGGTTAAAGTAAAGAGACGTTTAAACGTCAAAATTAATGGTTAAACAGTCGATAATCATGACTTGACTTTAAGCAACGTTTATAAAAAGGGGTTTGTCTTTAGCCAGTCTACAAGTCAAGTTTAGGGAACATTTTCCCTTAACTGCACCTATTAGAAGTTTCTCGGCACCATAACAAGAATGCCAAAACGAGTTTTTTTACTCAGTTCTCTTGAGGGGGAACCAAAGATGGTCCCTCGAGTAGGTCTAGATTAGCCGTTTAACTTACAAGTTAGCTTAGAACAACCATCATTTACTTATTTGAGGAAAATATAGGTGTTATCAGCTGTACTGTACACACGGCCACACATCAAGCTAAAAACCAGTTTTAGCTGACCTCGCCTTGTATAGGTTTTTCGTACAATCAGAAGTCAGCTTATACTGGTTATGTAGAGCTTGATGTGTAGCCGTGCGTACAGTACATATTTTTCTCGTGTAATTAATTTTACATTAATACCTAATAGGAGTTTGTTATAGTAAAATATAATAAAATAAATGTTAAGTTAAAAAAAAACACAACAAAACTATACGAACCTTATAATATTTATTTTTTTTCTTTAATTTACATTAATTCTTTAATTAAAGGTAAATTAAAAAGAGCAAGAGTCACTCTTTACCTACCCATTACAGAAATACAACCGTCATGCTATCTATAGATACCAAACGCAGTTACCTCATTAAACAAAGTTTACAAACATTAACCCATGCAAAGAGATCGTATACCAAAAAAGGTAAAAAACCTCATTATTCCCAGAAAGGAGGTTCCACTGGCGGCCATTTTGTTCTGTTTACAAGATGGCTACCGCGCGTTCCATATTCAAACAAACGTTTTATTGTGGACAGGTTTCTGGTAATGGACAATTTTGGAGGGTCCCGTAGAGCCGCAGACATGTGTATTAAGAGTTGACTAGATATGATAATAAATTATTTATTATAGTTAAGTGATGTTTCTTGTAGCGGTGTTTAAGAAAGCTTGTAATATTGTGTTGTTTGTTTATCTTGCATTTGGGGAACACAGCTTTCATAGAATGTAGAGGCCGAAAGAATTTTTGTTAGGAGACGTTTATCAGAAATTTTATATGTTACATTGATGTTTTGTTTCCTTTAAATAATGTATCTTTTTTCTTGACCTAATTAAAGAATTTTCACAAGGCAGGTTTTTCCTAAATGTACCACAAATCCATACTTACCTACTACAGATTCGAAAGTATCGCTGTGTGTGTGTGTGTGGCTGTTGTGTGTGTGTGTCGTGTGTTCGTGTTAGATAAAACTTGGCAAGGAGATATTCGTAGTTGGCATCCTGAGGAAGGACACGGGCTACAATTTGTCTCGGTAGAACGTTCCTGTGGGATAATTTCCGACATCCACGCGTTATGAAGCCGCGGACAGAAGCTAGTTCTGAATAAGGAAGCTCCTTTTTATGCTAAGTATTATGTAGGTATCTATAATAATAGGGCTTATGTGTAAGAGCGAACGCGCTGACGAACGTGGAATGAATAAATAATAAACGACTGGGAATCTGCATAAAATATCATCATCTGCCTAGCCTTTTCCTAACTACGTTGGGTTCGGCTTCCAGTCTAACCGGATGCAGCTGAATACCAGTATTTTACACGGAGCGACTGCCTATCTGACCTCCACAACCCACTTACTGGTTAATCCGATACCCCTTGGTAAGACTGGCTGTCGAGTTTCGGGCTTCTGACTACCCGTAACGACTGTCAAATATAAACGAATGACAGCCGGGACCAACGGCTTGTCAAGTTTTCCGAAGCACGGAGGAGTCTCGGTATGTAAAGATGGTCACCCATCCACAGACCAACCGCGACAAGCGTAGCTTAACCTTATCGATTGACCTGTGGGGCTGTTATTATTTAGTCACGGACCCCTGGGAATTTGCATAAAATAAAATATAAGACTGTTAAGGAATAACTGAATTGACAATAAAAAGGGTAGGTACATCATTATATTATATGTATAGAAACTTATGCCCGAAGCTGTCCCAAATTGTAATACGATAGCAAAACTAGTGGTAAAGATTTTCGGAAGGACATTGCAATTTACTACATTTTAGGAAAGCAGTTGCTTCCGAATTACGAATCCGGCTCGAAGGACGATGTTTGGACGATGAATTCTCGTTGTGGTTGCGTGGATGGAAAACAATTAAAATAAATAATATAGTAATCTAATTAATTTGAACATAAACGTTTCTAGAATGCCCCGTTGGTCTAGTGGTCGCAAGTGCTACTGCTGAACATGAAGTCCTGGGTTCGATTCCCGGGTCGGTACAAGTGATAATGGGTATTTCCATCTGGAATTTCTAAGTAGCAATCCGGAGTTTGGATTTCGGCCTGATCGATGACAATAGGTTCGCCCTGTTACATGGGACTTAACATAACTCGCGAAATGTAGGAGTATGTACAGACGCCTGCACATCAAGCTACCCGAAACTGACAAATTTTCCCAATCAACTTTCAACCTTATGCTATAGCGATAAAGTTGAAAATCTATTAAATAAATTTGACAGATTGTAGTAGCTTGATGTGGTGGCGCCTGTACTATAAGCACACCTCTGCCTAACTCTTCGAAGAATACAGGCGCGATCTCAAATTCTACTCAAAGCATTTATTTTTTAACCATTTTCAGGCACTTTTGAACTGTCAAAGAGTCGGCCAGTAAGTCGGAAAGTTGAAGTTACCCATTCCAAAACATAGATCTCTATGGAGAAGCACGGGCAAGATACTCCAAGGACACTCTTTTAAATCAAGATATTACAAAATCCTGGGTACATTATTCTTCATGTTATGTTACGTTAAGTTTGGAGTATGAATGCTGTATAGTGTGGACGGCACGGTTGGCGCAGTGGTTAAACGATTGACTGCTGCGCTGCGTGTCTCGGGTTCGGTTCCCGCACGGAACAAATATTTGTATGACCTACAAGTAGTTGTTCCGGGTCTGGCTGTTTGTGTATGTGACTTTAAATGTTTGTAAACGCACCCACAATACGGGAGAAATTCCTAGTGTGGGGCGACGTTTAAAAAAAAAGAAAAGAAAAAGAAGGAAAGAAAGAAGCTATAAGAGTAGGGGAAGACCAAAGAAACGATGGATGGACTGGGTGAATGATGTCATGGTTGGAAAGGGGGTGGCTACCGAGATGACGGATAATAGAGAAGTATGGAAGAAAAAGACACGTTGCGCCAACATGAAATAAATTAGAATAAGAATGATGATGATTTTATGTTACACTAGCGACCCGCCCCGGCTTCGCACGGGTACAATGCTGATCACTACATAGTATAAAACAAAGTCGCTTCCCGCTGTCTGTCTGTCTCTATGTATGCTTAGATCTTGAAAACTACGCTACAGATTTTGATGCGGTTTTTTTTTTATAGATAAGAGTGATTCAAGAGGAAGGTTTACATGTATAATACATGCATAATATAGTAGAGAAAGACTGATAATTTTAGAGCCATTATTTCTCGTAAAAAGTATAGGATAAAAAATGGTTATTGTGGGTTATCCCTAAGAGATAGACATATACCATCGCGGACTTATTTGTAGAACTTTTTAAGGTGTACAATACTGTAGTACATTATTTTGATCTATCTCGACGGGTTCAGCCAGCGTTTACAATGTAAGCGCAAAAAAATGTGTTTATTTACGACATTACATTAGAAACCTCTAAAATTATCAGTGTTTCTCTACTATATTATGCATGTATTATACATATAAACCTTTCTCTTGAATCACTCTATCTATCAAAACCGCACCAAAATTCGTTGCGTAGTTTTAAAGATCTTTAAGCATATATAGGGACAGACAGACAGCGAAGCGACTTTGTTTTATACTATGTAGTGATTAAACGCTTCTAGTAAAGGTTTAAAGTGTTTTCTTCCACACGGTACCCAAAACCCGTCAGTCATAATTGTGATCTTAGTGCTAATTGAAAGAAATGGTTTGTAAACCTTGCCGTGCGTGGACCGTCGCCCTATATGTCAAATGCGCACACGCAGCTCGATTTGAACTTTAGTTTCTTTTTCTTAAGGTTTAAAATACAATGTTTTGTTAGTTTATTGTTGATAAATATTGTGATGGAATGTAAATTTTTGCCTTTTAAAGCAAAATTGTTGTGAAAATCGTGGCGAGCTTTCAGTCTGGTGTTTATTAAGTAGCGAAAACTTTTTATTTTTCTTTTAGTTTTCAGTCTCTTACTATACAGACGCCAGCACATCAAGCTACTCGAAACTGTCAAATTTTCCCAATCAACTTTGAACCTTATGCGTAAGCGATACAGTTAAAAATCTATTAAAGAAATTTGAAAGATTGTAGTAGCTTGATGTGCTGGCGTCTGTACCTATAGAAAGTTAGCGGTTTGCAAAGAACTTGACTGTGTCACGAATTGTGTGTGGTCACTTGACTGGGGTTCGAAGGAGAGGAAGGTGAGGTTGACGGGCTCGTGGCTAAATAATAACAGCTATAAGGTTAAGCTACGCTTGCCGCGGTCGGTTCATGGATGGGTGACCACCCATAATATGTCGAGACCCGTCCGTGCCTCAAAAAGCACGCTGAGCCGTTGGTCCCAGCTGTCATTCGTAGATCTTTGATAGTCGTTACGGGTAGCCAGAAGCCCGAAAGTCTGACAACTAGTCTTACAAAGAGGTATTATTACCAAGTAACTGAGTTGTGGAGGTTAGTCGCTCCATGTAAAATACTGGTATTCAGCTGCATCCGGTTAGACTGGAAGCCGACCCGAAGATAATTGGGTAAAGGCTATGCAGATTTTTATAGAATTATGAATATTAGGTCATGTGCATAGTGCTCGCTGCCAACGTGGCTGTATGACCAGATGTATCATCGTAAACGAGGCAAAAGGAGTACGTAAGAATCGTAGCAGGTGGCGCTCTGCAGTTTCTGCCTGCCCCCATGGGGAGAAGGCATGAGTTTTTGTATGTATGCATGAATATTAGGATGGATTTAGATACTGTCTATTTATTTTTTATTTATTTATTTATTTAGGTTAACCAACAATTGTTTACACATTCATTACTAACTTAATTACTAGGGTAACATTTACAAGTGTAACAATTAATTAAAGGTTAACACCACATGCACAAATAATAAAAAAACGGCTTTAAATAACATACATAAAAAGTTAATAACATACAAAAAAAAAATCAAAAATTTTAAATAATATAAAGAAAATTAACAATGAAATCAATAAACATTGGCATTAAAGTGTCTCACTAAATTATAATTATTGTATGATTGATTAATAAATTAATTAATACAATTTAAATGACTATGAATTATAAATAAGAAAATTAAATTAAAAGAATAAACAGATTGCAATTGAAAATAATAGAAAAGAAAAAAATTAAATTAGATCTACATTGGATTATTAATTACAAAAGCTCGTATAAATTTATTAATATTGTCGTGGTGTACATCTACTATGTCACTGCGGCCATTAATGATTTTGCACAATCTAGGTATTGGAGAATTCGCACCAAGCACAGACTTTCGAGGTGGTGGACACAGGGGTGTTATTTTATTCCTAGGAAATCTATAAAAAAAAGATAAGTTAAATAGGAAAGTCTATAAAAAAAAGATAAGTTAAATAGGACCCACGTGTTGCCAATAGAGAAGTTGACTCAATATTATGATAAGTAGGTTTTTATTAGGTAATCTTATCAGTTATCATTAGCCAATCAGGAGGCTCCGTCGATAAGTGGCTGAAATCATACGCACATGCAGATATGAAAGTTTATTAACAAATAAATTTTTGATAGAAAGATAGGTGACGGTAATTATTAATAATTAATAAATAATATAACAAAAATAATAATTAAATATAATAGCAATAATAATAATCAAAACAATTTACATATAAATGAATAAACAGAATTATAATACATATGAACAGCCGGTCGATTCTGTAAAAATCTCACCGTGAAATCATAAGTGAAGTGAGCAGTGTCAATAGTGTTAATCCCCAATGACAGCTCACTCCACGCTCATTTCACCCAAGTTTTCACGGTGAGATGGTTACAGAATCGCACGGCAGGTATATAAAAATAATCTAAAATATTTAAGTACTTTTGCAGATACAACACTAATATTATAAAGGCGAAAGTTTGTGAGCGTGTTTGTATGTTTGTTACTTCTTCACGCTCAAACGGCTGGACCAATTTTGATGAAATTTGACACACAGAGAGTTTATAACCAGGTTTATTCCTACGGGATCGAGACTTATACGGGTGAAACCGCGGGGCGAAGCTAGTATAATACATAAATAATAGATAAGCGAAATGAAATAAATATAAAAAAATAAATATTATTAAAAATAAATATTATAATATAATATACATTTAAAATAAATATCTTATTCGCGATCTCCTGAGTTTGATCATAATATGTAAGTTAAAACTTGTTCCCACAAAAATAACTTCATTATCACATAATTATTATAAAACAGGGCTTCTTCTCTCCTACCCTTTTGCTGTGTCCTACAGGGTCCACAATGATCTAAAATATACAGTTATTATTATTTATTATATTTGGGAAAACAAACAGTAGTATATTAGGCGTGAACATCTTAACAAATATACTACCCACCACATTTTCCACAGATTACCATATTATAATATAAAAAAAAAAACAAACTGTTAGCACCTACGTACACATTACGATAAAGCAATAAAGATATTGAGTATTGAGTGTTCTGATATGTTTGAATCAGAATGAAAAGAAATCTAGAAACGATCTCAGAATTTTGAAAACTTGTTTCTATTTCTTGAAACGAAAGCCCGAACCACTGTTTTCCTCCAAAATAATGCCAAATAAGCTCCAGCCCGAAATTAAAGATACTCACTCTTCATCTGCCTAGTCTTTTCCCAACTGTATTGGCGTCTTCCAGTCTATGTGGATGTAGCTGAACAACACAGTTTACGGAGACAGGCTGTCTTTCTGACCAAAACCCAGTTTCTGACTAATACAAAGAATACAAAAAAAAAAAAAACGTTCATTTCTTTACCATAGATGTTTACATTTTGTTGATGAATGGCGCCTCCTTTTAAGCATATTATAATGCCTGTGTTACAAGACGCTGCTCTTTCTTAGGTAAGCAAAAGGTGACAAAAAAACTAGTTATGACATTTTACAAAAAATATTTATAGTATCTATGTGTGTTCGCATATGAAGTAGGAGGGGTGTGGTGGGGGTGTAAATGTGAGAGTGATGTGGTGTGATGTGAAAGTGACTGATATTCGTGAGTGGTGTGGTTGTGTGTGGTGTGGTTGTGTGTGGTGTGTGGGGGGGGGGGGGGGGGCTTAAGACTGGTGAATATACTTTCGGGCTTTTGACTATCCGTAGCAAATGTCAAAGATCTACTAATGACAGTACTTTCTCTGTGTCTTTTTTCTGTGTAAAAAGTTGCACATGACAGTACAACCGAACAGTATGGATATAACCATATTTCACCTGCCTTTATTAATCGACTTCAAAAAAAGGAGGTTCTCTGTTCGTCGGTAACTTTTTTTAAATGTATGTTCTCCGATTAGGTACTCAAAAGACGGCCAGACAGATTAAAAAAAAAATGTATGAAAGGGTATACCTTCCAGGTGGTCCCATTGTCATTAAAGTCAAACTCAAAACGTTTATTGCGAACTAAGTGTACAATGTTGGTGTTATGTTAGTACTTATGACTTAGCAGGCTTTTAATAATAATTATATATTATATTATTTATTTATTTATTTAAACTTTTCTCACACAAAAAGGTACGAAGGCGGACTTAGTGCCTTAGGCATTCTCTACCAGTCAACCAAGGGTGGTGAAGAGATTAGATGGCAGGTGCTTTGGTTGAATCGAACAATGATAAAAAATATTCCTACTATACTCTCTATCTCTTACTTAAAATTATTTTTATTTCATTCTAATTTAGCATGCATTAAACATTATTTTCTTAATGATTTTCTTCTATATTAGTACAATTGAGTTGCGAAATTACAGTTATGTGAAAATTAAATGTCAACACCACCTGCCAAGCCTTTTCCCAACTATGTTGTGGTCGGCTTCCAGTCTAACTGGATGCAGCTGAATACCAGTATTTTACATGGAGCGACTGCCTATCTGACCGCCACAACCCAGCTACTAGGTAATACGACACCCCTTGGTAAGACTGGTTGTCAGACTTTCGGGCTTCTGACTACCCGTAACGACTGTCAAAGATCTACGAATGACAGCCGGGACCAACGGCTTAACGTGCTTTCCGAGGCACGGAGGGGTCTCGGTATGTAAAGATGGTCACCCATCCACAGACCAACCGCGGCAAGCGTAGCTTAACCTGATCGATCGACCTGTGCGACAGTTATAATTTAGCCACGGGCCCCTCATATTAGGGAGCCCCTCAATTTAGGGAGTACTTACTAGTAGGTAGAACCTAGAAGCTTTCGAGATGTGGTCTTCGCAAAGGATGCTACGTATACCGCTAAGAGAATTACCAAATCTATCCTCAGAACAACAACACAAAGGAATAGATTACGATACGAAGATACGAGCCGTAGTGTTATTTTTTTTTGACACACACGTCATCCATTATAATTAATGCATTAATAATTTACAAGGTTACCTACTACTCTCTTTTTGGTCACGTAGGTACGTTCATTTCTGAAGGTCGTGTCCGTGAGAGTCTTTCTTGGCTTTATAAATAACTAGCGACCCTCCCCGGCTTCGCACGGGTGCAATACCTACTGATCACTACATAGTATAAAATAAATTCGCTTCCCGCTGTCTGTCTGTCGCTATGTATGCTTAGATCGTTAAACCTACGCAACGGATTTTGATGCGGTTTTTTTTAATAGATAGAGTGATTCAAAAGAAAGGTTTATATGTATAATACATGCATAATATAGTAGAGAAACACTGATAATTTTAGAGCCATTATTTCTCGTAAAAAGTATAGGATAAAAAATGGTTATTGTGGGTTATCCCTAAGAGATAGACATATGCCATCGCGGACTTTTTGGTAGACCTTTTTAAGGTGTACAATACTGTAGTTCATTATTTTGATCTATCTCGTAGGGTTCAGCTAGCGTTTGCAATGTAAGCGCAAAAAATGTGTTTATTTACGACATCACATTAGAAACCTCTAAAATGATCACTGTTTCTCTACTATATTATGCATGTATTATACATATAAACCTTCCTCTTGAATCACTCTATCTATTAAAAAAAAACCGCATTAAAATCCGTTGCGCAGTTTTAAAGATCTAAGCATACATAGGGACAGACAGACGGAAGCGACTTTGTTTTATACTATGTAGTGATTGTATCTCCATTTCCTTTGGTTTTCGGCTGTAACAGGGCTGTTGTAACAGGGGCCAATTCACTAAGTCCGTCAACGAAGATACGGGCTCCTCCGAAAGTAGATCGAACCTTGGGAGTGAACCCTACACCCGATTAATTAACTTATTAATTTTTTGGTCGGGCAAAACACATCCAGAGTAGGGACAACTGTAAAATAGTGATATCATTTATTCTTAGTTCAGGCCCCAGACTGTTCTCATGTCGGCAGGTGATCAGGAGTTGGAATCGCCCGTAACTTCGACCTAAACCGCGGATTTCGTGATTAGGGATTCGACTTCTAAGGGAACCGCAGGGTAATTGCGTAACACACATAAAATTGCGAACACACAATCGATCTCAAGTCCCATTTTGACAGTTCAGCCATGTTAATTGCGTTTTTGACGTAGTTGAGCAGATGACTTTTTCAAAACCATGAAGATTGCCTCTGCTCTAGTCACTACCATCCCTAGCGGCCCTAATTGCGTTCCTAATTCCATTGGGATTACGAATTTCCTTTACGCAATTAGGGTGCAGATTTGAATAACTCTAGAGGCAGAAATAAGTAAGTCCGTTTGTAGGTATTCAAGTTTAACAACTGTAATAGTAACCTTGTTTAAAATTCGATATCAGCTTTTATGAAATAAAGCAACGTCTGCATTTTCAGCCGATAGGTATGTAACATATTTTGCAGTTGAAGAAATAGGAATAATGAGTAATTTCAAAGCTCACCTGACATTTTCACACAATATTTAATTAATTCTTTTTTTCAAAAGCAAAAACCACACTAACAGCACAAGCACAACACTATAATTCACTATTCAAATTTCGAACAGAACAAACTTTTTTTTTAATAACGTAAAAGGGCGCGATCTCTACACTCTGAACAAAGTTCCATGTTTGAATGAAGAACACATTTCTTGTATCAAAGACAATTATTGCATTTTACTTCCTTGTTTAAATTATTTATTAAAAATCAATGTCAAAGTTTAGTCAAGTCAGCATTTCGGCGTCGATGGCCGTGTACACTGCACATGTGTAATGCAGTGGCCTCATTTACGATTGTGTTTACATTAAGTATTATATTTTACAAGAAAATGTTATAAGTATCGTAATGGTGGTGTAATTTTTTAAGCGGCGAAGGTCATTTTGTGACTCATCGTTTCAGCCGACAGACGTCCACTGCTGTATTTTTTAGTTTGATCATCAGTTTATTACACACCATCTCCCTTTTAGTAGTTGATACACTGTCAAGTCGCACTCACCACATCGCTTCAGTATTCATTATTATTATTAATTCATTTATTTCAGACATAGTCCATACATTATAATAAAAAAGTTTAAAATAAAATTAAAATCCAATAAAAAAAAGAATACTTAAATGTCACAATTAAATGAAATTAAATACATAAATTAGATTAAAATATAACACATAAAAACAATCAACAACAAAATTAGAAATAGACACACAAAACGCATGTCAAATAAAACGCCACCACCACCTCTGTATTAGGGAAACGTCCCACCGCTCGGACAACACCTAATGCGCACAGCAAAAGTATGTAACTCCCTGCTAGTTTCTGTGTTTCTTTCTAACTAAACCTATAATTTGTCAAACTATGTCATCATTATCTTCATCACAGTAGCCGAAAGACGAGAACTGCCACTGGACCACTGACCTCCATATTATATACAAGTACGCTGGACTTACGATACCCTTTGAAATGACAGCTCTTTAGTGTGCCTATTTGAAGTGCCCCCAATGCGTGGGAAGAGAACTAAATCTGACGTAACTTGTAAATGGCCGCTGTCTCGTTTGGATTGTCTCCCGTGTTTTTAAAGTGTTTTTGGAGGTTTAACGCGATTAAGCTTCTTTGTTTTGTCGTATTAATTTAGTTGATACATAAATAAGAGGTGAGGTGATATCTGTATCTATTGGAAACATAGAAATAGTATTACCTGATGGTCGAAAATGCATTTTATCGATGTATTTTATCTCACTGTCCCATCTCTATTATTAGTTCCGTTCCCACCCACTCCTGCGCTCAGCGCCAAAATGGCGAAAATCAAATTGCCTCACTATGGCCCGGCTTATCATAGGTCCAGCGTACTTGTATATATGGAGGTCAGTGCACTGGATACAGGCCTCCCCCACGCATTGCCACTTCGAGCTTGTGCTTCTCGCATTCAGCGGAATCCTGTCACTCACAAGGTCGTCAGTCAACCTTGTGGGACGCCTTCCAACGCTATGACGAAAGTCTTTGACCAGTGCGTGTTGCTAGTGATGATCTGTCGGAATAGAAGGCTGAAAGTCACCCAAAGGGCAATGGCTGTGCTTGGAGTATCTCTTTACGCATTCTCATGCAAAATGATTTGAAAAAATAAAAAAAAACGAGCGAGCTTTATAGTAGTCGCATATGATGGGTAACATCTGACATCTCACCTTGGTAATAAGCAACATTAACACTATATCCTGAACAAAACGATTCAGGTATTATTTGAAATGATTTTTCGTAACGAAGAATATTTTTTTTTAATAAAAATTGTATTTTATTTAATTAACACTAGGAGATTTAAAATTTTATATCACGGGCGCTTATTGGTCAAATGAAATAGCGCGCGCATCTCCAGCTTCCTGTTACACACTTCCGTTTCTTTTCACGTAATTACTCCCACAGATTGCAGGAAAGCGAGAGGAAAGATGTTACAGATCAATAAGTGAAACATTTTAGCTGAGCGAAGAGGTCGTCAAAAGCTGAATTAAAGAAAAGAAATTTGATAAGCCACCGTACTTTATCCGATCCAGCCTATACCTTGCTGCCCTCCCCCAGCGACGCTTTGCCGAGGCCCCTACCCCACGGGGGTGCCCTTTGCGTGTAATCGATTAGTTTATAAGTTTATGCCCTGGCTGGAGGCCTTAACTTGTTAAGGAATCCAGAGGATAGCCCGGTTATGCTCACTCAAATGTCTCGCTGATGGTGGCGTGTGTGTTGGATCATTGAGTTCCCTTCAAAATGGTTGAGCTAAATGGTGCTGATCCATACGTCATGTTCGTGAACGGGTGCCGCCAGTTGGGACTGGTCATCTCTGAGCCGCCACGGCTTATTTTTATTTTAATATAAGTATTTTAATTTCTGAATTGTTTTTTGTTTTTATCTTTTTTAGTACGGACGCTTTTAACGTGCACGTCTTTCTACATCGTTCTCACATGTATAATTTCAACTTCAATGATGTAACCAAAATTTTGTAACAATTTTTATGATTTAAAAGAGTGTCCGTGGAGTTTCTTGCCCGTTCTTCTCCACAGGTACCTACTACGCTTTGGAATGGGCAACTAGCTTCATCTTTCTGACTGACCGACCCCTTGACAATTCAAAAGTGCCTGTAATTGGTTTACTTGAAATAAATGCTTTGAGTTTGAGTTTGAGTTAAACAGCTGACCACCTAGATTGACATGCGAGGTGCCATAAAATAAATGAAGAATAAATCTAGATTTCTTGTTGTAGGTAGGTATTAGGCATTGCATACAAACCAAGTATGTTTCCATTTAAAGTGATGAGTTCGTAATGAAATCATTATAAAAATATAGATAGAACACGTTTAGAACCTTATCCGTTGTCGTCATGTAATAAGTAAATAAATGAACTAATGTAAGGTACTTCTTTACTCGGGAGGTTCCTTTTCCGTATAAGGGCTCTTTAGCACGGCAAGATCCCGTTTTTTGCAGGTACGGTTTTTTTGCACGATCCCGTTTAGTACTGTACGTGTTTAAATGTACAGACGCCAGCTCATCAAGCTACCCGAAACTGTCAAATTTTCCCAATCAACTTTGACCCTTATGCCTTAGCATTAAGTTGAAAATCTATTAAAGAAATCTGACAGATTGTAGTAGCTTGATGTGCTGGCGTCTGTACATATTCACACAAGCATCCGGTTTGCAGTATCTGGCAGCGGGACCAGTGAGGGTTGGTAGATGTCACATATTTTCGAATTTTTGTTTCCAGGGCATGCCGTCACTTCGAAATTTGAACAGTGTCTCGAAACGTGAATAACTTATAATTAAAACAAGTGAGTTCCATTTCGAATTCACTCAAATAATGTTCGAAATTAACTACATAATAGCACTACAGAAATAAGAGTGCCCTTTTTAGGGTTCCGTATCAAAAAGGGTACCAAGGGGACCCTTTTACTAAGGTGCTGTCCGTCCGTCTGTCTGTCACAGGGCTGTATCTTTTGAAACGTAATAGATTGAGACTTGAAATTTTCACAGATTGTGTATTACTATGGCCGCAATAACAATAATATAAAGTTAAAAATTAAATGAAAATAATGTAGTGTTTTAAATATTGTACGTTGGTACATAATACTCACACTTGGCCGCTTTTTCTTCTTTTATAAAAAAAAAATATATTACAAGAACAACGGTCAACCCATTCCGCACTAAAATAACATCAAAAATAACTTCCGCCATTTAAAATTTACAGGAATAAAAAAAATATATTACAAGAACAAGGTTCAACCCAAGAGTCAAGTTTATTCCGCACTAAAATAACATCAAAAATAACTTCCGCCATTTAAAATTTCTAAAGAAATTAAGCTACAGCAATCAACTGCGACAAATAAAAGTAAATTACTATTATAATAAAATAATAATCGTTTACTTACGCGACGGCCAGTAAAACATTGAACAAGCCACAAAAGAACAAAGGAGTATCGAAGCTAACAGCCCTTACGTGCGGCAGAATAACTCAATGCCTTTGTCCGAACGCCGATCGATGACGATAACCTGTCAAATTATGACTAGAGATTTTTATTGGGCGCGAATGTCATTTGCGTCTGGTAGGGATTGTAATTTTATAATAATATCTGTTCATGAAAGTATTTTAAAATATTTATAGGAAAGAAAAAAAGAAAAATTAATAGGTTTAGTTGCCACAAAACAGGTGCATATACAAAGCTTTGTTAACTCGAATACCAAATAAAGAAGAAAAATAATAAAAATAAAATAGTTGGTAATAGGTAGTTTTTGAGCTGAATTCAGGAATTCATTGAAATCTTTTCGAGTTTGAGTGTTGAAGTACGGAGACAGACAACGGAACTCTTCAATAAATACCAGTAAAAGAACCACGATTGCTGCTATCGCATATGTATGCATTGTTTACGCAATCGCACAACATAAAATCACGTCTGTACCCTATAAACGCAGATGCAGCTTCCTAACACTGATATTTACATAGCAAGTAGTGTTATATGAATTTGGTTGGGGTAGGTAGGTATAACTAAAAAGTATTTTTTTTTTAGAATTACATATATTCTGCAATTTGAAAACATTGTAAAAGTCAATTATTTTAAAAGAGTAACCGTGGAGTTTCTTGCCGGCTCTTCTCTATAGGAAACGACCAATTGGAACCGTGCACCTAGCTTCTGACGTTATAAGTGCAATAAGTGCCCATGTACGTTTATGTGATTTTTTTTAAATATAAATAAAATTATCAGAGCATACAGATTTGAACTAAGCATTTGACATTGTTAATACATAATTATACAGTTCATTTATCCGGCTCTTTAATTTAATTTGAGAGCACGTTAAAGTTAATTGCTAATAATACGTGAAGAAATAAAATTAGAACTCATTCCATCGCGAAATGACTACTCCATTCTTTCTTACATGTTGGGATACCACAAGGAAGCGTACCTAGTTATAGCGGTAAAACAAAAAAACGAGTGTGCTAATGACCACACTACTGAAGTAAAACTTCTTTAGCTCCATCTGTATGTATATATGTTTATATATGCATATATTATGTATAATATATACATGTATATATTACTTATGTATAATATATACATGTATATACATATACATTATTAGGAAGAGAGAAAAAAAATGTGCGCGCGCACTGCTCTCTCTTGCTTATATCGCCCACTCAACTCCCGTTCGCCTCGCCCGATCACACTTTTCGTAACGCTTTCGTCACGCGTTCGCCAGCTTACTCCCCAAGGCAAGCGTGCGTAAAGAAGTTTCACTTAAAAAAATATGTATTTGAATTCCTAACGTACTAATTTAAACAATCCCATCTTAAGGTCTCCTTAGAATTCTGGTCCATCATCATCATTCTTATGTCCTTAGCCCCATTCAAATGGGGTTTTCTTCTTCCATACTTCTCTAATTATTGTTATCATCTTAGTACCTTCCTTTCTAGCCATATCATCTTTCACAAAGCGCATCCATCGTCATTTTGACCTTCCCCTCCTCACAAAGCCTTCCACATTCGTGCTCAAAACTTTCCTGTCATTTTCCTCACTGGCTCTTCGTACAGTTCTATAATTGCACCACCTGCATCTATAACACCTACATACCAATATAGTACTTAAAACGTACAATTACTTTGTAATTGCCATTTCAATGCCAAATACAATACGGTTGGGACAAGCCATAAAGCAGTTAAACTGTAAACGCGGAACTGAATTAGAAACACAATAAGCGCAGCACTACATAACAATGAGCCTATGTTCGTCAAAGGGAAAGGTGGAGATGTAAAGCTACTACTCGGTAAACGAATATCTGAGTGATAGACTTATCCTATTATCATCACTATCACTATCACTACATAGTATAAAACAAAGTCGCTTCCCTGTCTGTCTGTCCCTATATATGCTTAGATCTTTAAAACTACGCAACGGATTTTGATGCGGCTTTTTTAATAGATAGAGTGATTCAAGAGGAAGGTTTATATGTATAATACATGTAATATAGTAGAGAAACACTGATAATTTTAGAGGTTTCTAATGTGATGTCGTAAATAAACACATTTTTTGCGCTTCATTGTAAACGCTGGCTGAACCCTTTGAGATAGATCAAAATAATGTACCACAGTATTGTACACCTTAAGAAGGTCTACAAAAAAGTCCGCGATGGTACCTATATGTCTATCTCTTAGGGATAACCCACAATAACCATTTTTTATCCTTAACTTTTTACGAGAAATAATGGCTCTAAAATTATTATCAGTATTTCTCTATTGCACCCGTGCGAAGGCGGGGCGGGTCGCTAGTAGTACATAAGATTAACCAAATTATAGGATGTAATGTTGCAGTCCACCGCATTATCCACAGATAAAACATATTTAGAACCAATGGGAAGCGCTTTGCCTACGCAACGCGTTTAGTTTTTTAGGAATTTAAATGTCCGGGGTTACCCGCTCTCCGGGGCTACCCGACCTTCCCCTACCCACCCTGTCGCGTCGCATCGTCTGCTCGCGCCGTTACTTCGTTTTCACTTAGTGTTCTTTTTTACTCTTTGCTCGGCTCCTCATGGTGCTGGCGTGATGTTAGGTAGCTTATAGCCTTCCTCGAGAAACGGGCTATAAAATGGAAAAAGATTTTTCAAATCCGACTGGTTTCAGAGATAACAAACAAACGAACCCTTCAGCTCAACTTCACACACAAACTCTCATACACTCCCCCCACTTTCATACTTACTCACACATCCACCATTACTACACCTACCAGAACACATTCACACCATACAGAAACCGCACTTTCGCATTACTTACACATACACAACATACCTACTACACCTACCACGATCAACTCACTCCCACTCACACTCACAAACAGTTTTATTATTAATTATTTTTACTTTCCCTTCTTTCTTTACACATAAATAATAATTATATTGTTATGTTAACCATGTGAAAACAGGATAAAAAAAAAATATATATAAATAAAAAATAAAAAAAAACAATAATAATAATAAATATTATTATTATTGTTTTTATTTTTTTTATTTATTGTTTTGTGAAAACAGTTTTAATAAAATATTTTGATCATGTATCTACCCTTATGGAATCACTGGTCCCCAAGTCACAGGCTATAAACCTAGTTTGGGTGCCAGGAGATAATACTCAATGCACTTTATGTTGTAGCATATTACTGTAGGTACTTGTAACCTTTGTGAACATTTTACTGGAAATAAACATTATTATTATTATTAACAGTAGTAGCGCGGGCGGGCGCTGCGGCGGGGTGGGTCGTGGAACAAGAAATTTCACGCGGATATAAGCTAGTTACAGATATAAATGTAGATATTTTATATAGAGTAAGACAATGGTCCACGGTACCACTACCAGTAAAATAAAGTCCACAGCATCGCACTATTCAGCCAAACGATTAACATAATGTCCCTCCCTGACATCCGCTTACATTAATTTTATTTAAATGTAACAACAGAGTATAATAAATAAAGATTCCCACACAAAGAGGTCGGACATGAGTATTGATTGTGAGGTTCGTGACGGTGAATGCCTTTGCCGTATTACGACGTGATTCGATGACGATATTTTTCCCGCTTGTCGGTTTGCGTTGGGGCGGACAGCTGATGGTTGTAGTTTTCGTGTTTAATACTGGCGCCGATTCCCATGTTCAAACGACACTAAAAAGTTCAGTGCATCTTTTTCTTTCTATTTCATTAAGAAAAGGACAGATGATAAATTATATTACTTTAGTCCTGTCAAATTAAAATACTCCATAGACAAGTTTAGACGTGACAGATTTAGGTCATTTTGCGGCAAAAAAAAATGTAATCGCCATAAATCATTCATTCATCAATCATTCATCCTGAAAACCATAGCTGAAGATGTGCGTGCGCCTGTGTTGAGGCATTTCGTTCGTCTGGTGATATTTTAGGGAGGTATCTCCCTGTTGGTTATCTGGACGGGGCGGGGTGTCTCAGCACAGGGGCATTTATGGTTTGTGATTTGTCCTTTGCTATTGTATTTAAGTAGGTTCTAACAATAGTTTCTAAGTTTTTGTATACTAACCGGTGGATCTAGTTGTCCCAAAATAAATAATTTTGAATTTGAATAAAGCAAGATCACTCCCTTTCTGCAGTCCTATACTGCAGTGCGATTCTGTAACCATGAAAACTTAGGTGAATTGAGCGTGAAGTGAGCTGTCAGTGTCATCCCACCTGATACTAACTAGGGATTGACCAAGCAAACATTTACAATCATAATCGAGATATTAATAATATTTTTTATGCTAATTCTTTTGATAATAAATATATAATTTCAAAGCAGACAGCTCACTCCACGCAAGTTTTCACGGTGAGATTTTTACAGAATCGACCAGCTTTAGTCAAAGTGCACTTCAAACCTCACTCGAGTGGACAATGGCAATTGGAAGCGTTCTTAATAAAAATCATAGCGGATTCGAATTGTCTAAACGTACGCATTCATAGCTTTCGGATTACAAATATTTTCTTATACTTTAATTAATATTATTGCATCGCAGCCGCACAGGTCGATCAATCAGGTTAAGCTACGCTTGCCGCGGTAGGTCTGTGGATGGGTGACCATCTTTACATACCGAGACCTCTCCGTGCCTCGGAAAGCACGTTAAACCGTTGATCCCAGCTGTCATTTGCAGATCTTTGACAGTCGTTACGGGTAGTCAGAAGCCCGAGAGTCTGACAACCAGTCTTACCTAGGCGTATCGTATTACCTAGTAACTGGGTTGTGGTGGTCAGATAGGCAGTCGCTCCATGCAAAATACTGGTATTCAGCTGGATCCGGTTAGACTGGAAGCCGACCCAAACATAGTTGGGAAAAGGCTAGGCACGATCATTTTCGTGCTCATCACACAAAAATTTGTCCTAGGTGGGAATCGAACCCACGACCTTGCGCATAGCAGTCAGGGCCACTGACCACTAGACCAACAGGCCTATCAAACATGCTGATGCAGATGCCACAAATCTTCGAATTTTTGGTTATAGGACATGCCGGTTGCAAGCTATAAATAAATAAATAAATAAATAAATAAATTTTATTTTCAGTAACTATGCTACTTCTACAATATATCTTACATAGGGGTCTCCTTTTAACCCGGCGGCACTCGCTACTGGGTAAAAAATACCACAGAGTACAACTACACTAGCACTGTCGATTTATAATTTTTGATCTCAATTTTACGTGATACCTAAGAAAAAAATTTTTTTGTTGATTTTTCTAAGACTACGAAGAATTTTTGTTTTTAATTTTGCGTTCTTTTTTAAGATAAGCTATAATTTGAAATAAATAATAATTCAAACTTTCAATTTTCTTTTATTTATTAGACATTAGTATTGATAAACTAAATACGCCATTAAAGTCTGTAAAGCTAACTTATTTTCCAAGATAATGTCATTTAAATCATGTGGTATTTTTTACCCGGTAGCGAGTATTCGTGCATGTAAACACCTAGCGAGTACCGCCGGGTTAAGTATGAGAAATACCTGTGCTAGGAGGCCCCGCTCTTCTAAAACTAGTACAACAGTATGTAGGAGTGCACTTACATGGACTTACTACTACTACAATTTGGTAACTTATTAACTAATGCAAGAAAAGGAAGGTAAACAAACAAAACAAAAAAAAAAAAAAACGATTAAATTAAAACAATTGGGTTTGTGTGTGGATGTGTGTGTGTGTGTGTGTGTGTGAGTGTGTGTGTGTGTGTGTGTGTGTGTGTGTGTGTGTGTGTGTGTGTGTGTATGTGTGTGTGTTTGTGTGTGTTTGTGTATACGTCACTATCGCCAGATTATCACAAGATTGTTTATAAAAGACTTTCAATGTTGTCATAGCTTTTGCTTTTTAGCCAATCTATGAGAGATTTTTTACAATCCCTGTAAGACATGGGGAAAATATTTAAAACTTTATTTAATTTGTTGTAGATGGAAGCGGATTGCAAGCTGTAATGACTTATCCAAAACATTTTAATCCTTATTAATGTGTTCGAATCGAGAGTAATGCATTTGAAAGGAAGTCACGTATTGGTAATTTGGCATCGCTAATACCCCGATTATTGTTGCAAATGCTTTTTAATGATTCTCTTACGAGAAAAACTACATCACATATGTCAATTTGTTCAAGGGTCGGGGCGTGACAAAATTCGTGACTTTACAAGTGTGCCCGAGGGGATTTCCCATTGCAACTTCTTAAAAGCATTAGGGGATTAGTTTCTAAAAAAAAAAATATTGAGACACCCTACTTTTACTTATAAACAGCCGTGCGATTCTGTAACCATCTCACCGTGAAAACTTGGGTGAAGTGAGCGTGGAGTGAGTCGTCAATAGTGTCAATCTCTAGCATCAGTATGACTCATAGCTCTCTCTAAGCTCGCTTTACCTTAGTTATCATGGTGAGATTTTTCCAGAATCGACCGGCAGAAGTCATGTTAGGGAGCGTTCCAAGTTGCTCTGTAATCGATTTGAGCGTGCTTATTCCAGTTCCGAATTAGCGTGAGCACAATGACGATGTGCCTTGAATCGTCATAGATGACGTCAATAATGTTGATTATAATTCGTCAATAACGTTGCTAAATTGAAGAGTACAACTGTGAAGTAGGATGACAACTGAAGTGACTGGTTGTTACGTTTAGTCGATTAACTAAGTGACGTGTTTTTTTTTTTTTTGTTTACCTTTATTTAATTACCTAAACAAATGGAGTATAGCTTGAACCTTTTAGGGCCCTTTCCCACGGCAAGCTCCCGTTTTTTGCAGGTACGGTTTTTTGCAGGATCCCGTTTAGTAGTGTACGTGTTTAAATAATACATATTCACACAGGCATCCTGGTTTTCGAATACTGCAAACGGGATGCTTGTGTGAATATGTACCTATATTTAACCCTTAATTGCACGGAATAGATAAATCTGTTCCGTGCTTAATTGCATGATTTTTACTTTTTAGGCAAATTAAATTTATTTGGACGTAACATTAGCTCTATAGTAAGGAAAAAATATTTAAAAAAATATATTCATAAAAATACTTTTTATTTTTTAAATGGCCTGGTGGAATTTTACATCTTTATGTAATCAAAAAGAATCTACTGGGAACAAAATGAGTCGAATATCTCTAACAATTGGGGAATCCCCGTGCTCTGTGGAAACGAAAATATGGCATTGGATTGGTTGATGCAAATTTACATCACGATGCATTTAAGGGTTAAACACGTACACTACTAAACGGGATCCTGCAAAAAACCGTACCTGCAAAAAACGGGATCTTGCCGTGGGAAAGGGCCCTTAGTCATCTTCACTCCGGCAGAGAAAGTGGTTTCTTTCAAATATTCATACACACAGCCTAGCCTGGACCGTAATAACACGTCATTCATTATTATTTTCTCATTCCATTCACTAAAGGCCGCCCACCAACCAGGCTTTACAAAACTATACAAGAAAAATTGCTCATTAGAATTCCCGAAATATTCGTCGTGCGTGGGAAAAGCACCATTACATTGACAAGAACCGAAGGACCAACTGCTCATTGTCCCGTCACGTACTACAGGACCAAATTCCGTCACCAATAAATAAAGGACCTTATTTTTTTTGGGATAGGGTTAGAATTACGATGTGATAGTGTGTGTAATTTTGAGAAATGAGGTTCGAATTTTAAATGGGGTTATAAAGTGTGATTTAAAAAAAAAGCTTCTAGGTTAGAGGCAAAGACAACAAGATAAATGTCAAATATTCGGTGCTGCTGGTCGATTCTGTAAAAATCTCACCGTGAAATCATAAGTAAAGTAAGCACTTAATAGTGTTAATCCCTAGCGAATGACAGCTCACTCCACGCTCACTTCACCCAAGCTTTCACGGTGAGATGGTTACAGAATCGCACGGCTGTTATCGATTTTGCTGTAACTGACGAGTGTGTTATACCCGTTTCCAACCGAGTTAAAGTGATCGTGAGTTTTGACTTTAAAAAATTCTGAGCAAAAATGTAAACAACTTCAGCGGACGCAACTGGCGTCGATCTATCGGGCCTCTGTCTAAGAATGAGACAAAAATAGTTATGCACTCTGCGCGCACGTTTCGTCCTGCCAGTTCGTTGAAACCCGGCTGAGGGATGGCTGCGTTTTTTAATCCCGGTGCCTCCGCACATAAACTCACGATCGTGCGACTAGCAAATTATTCCTGAACCTCACGTATGTGAGGGTCTGACTGCTGAAGACCAGGTTGAATGAAATTTTTTCAGTATTTTTTCCAGGACCTCTGAGTACTTTCCAAACGATTACTAAGTTTTTACTGATCTATGCGAGTTTTTTTACTCCCAGTTGCAAAGGGATACAGCAGATCCAAGAGAGACAACTTACTACTTAAGTAGGTATCTACTGTGGGGTATTTACGTATACATATATATCTAGTTCTCCAGACCGTATTTCGGCCACGGCGGCCAATCCAACGGAGACTAGCCTTCGGCGCAGGAGATATTATAGTGCACAAGTGTGCGCGCAGACACAGGTGCGCTCCCTCCTCCCTCACTCTCATAGTCCGATGGGACGGTAATCCGAAACGACCGGAGACGCAGGACCACGGCTTAACGTGCTCTCCGAGACACGGAGGTATCACACCGCCAACTTCCAAACTCCGGGCTGTTACTAAGAAATTCCTAATAGAAAAACTCAATAACACTACCCGACCCGGGCACACACTATCAGTAGCAATGGCCTTTCATTTTGACAGTTCAACAACATTCGTTGCGTTATTTACGTTGTTGAGCAGACATTTTTTTTAACATATGATGCAATGGATTAGCAACATACTTCAAAATGATTCAGATTGTGATCGATCCTTTTTCGGGAACTATTGAAAGTGAGGCCTGAAACAACTTTTTTTCTTTTCTGGACCTTCTAACCTTCTGGGAATTCTAGTTTTGGATAGAATAAGGTTTTATGCTTTCTGAAGTTGGTATCAGTCTAGCTAGCAGTCCACTGCTGCAAAAAGTCCTCTTCAATTGCACACCAAATCTCGACCGTCAGCTACATCTCATCCACCAGTCACCCTGCCAAGATGGTGGTTCCCCTTTAAATTACTTTAAATCCAACATCATCAAGAAGATCGCATATTTTATTCCAAGTCGACCGTCCACAGGCCTACCTTTGCCTCGTCGTTTTATAATATATATAAAAATAGATAGTATAGATAGAGTTATCACAGTCTGTCTTCGGGGCGTAGTGGGCGGTCTCGGAACGCTCCGCCCGCTTTAGTATAAATTATAACTGCGTTTGTCTACCTACGCCATCGCCAATACGATACTGTATTTAGGGGTGACAACTTTTATTTTTACCAAAATAGTAGAAAATGAACAATATTTCATCGTAAAAATGATTTTATTATATTATCAAGTACTGCAGTGCGATTCTGTAACCATCTCACCGTGAAAGCTTAGATGAATAAATAATAATGGTTTGGGCCGGTATTTGGATCGGTGGAAGAACCGGTCTTATTTGGATCAGGGGCAACCTCAATGCTCAGATTTATGCGGAGAGGATTGTTTCCCTTTGCGAATCCGATTGGGTGTTTCGTTTCGACTAATGCACGACAATAAACGTCCACACACGGCTAGAGTCGTAACACACACTCATGCCGATGCTCGCATCAACGTTCTGCCGTCGCGTGCTCAATTGCAGGACCTCAACTCAATTGAGCACGCATGGGATATGCTCCAAAGAAGAGCTCTGCCGAGTATGGATGCCGCGCATACCCCACAACAACTTTTTGACTTGTTGGAAAGAACGTGGGCGGCCATTCCTGAAATTGATTTTGATGAACTGATTTTAAGCATGGCCATATCACACATTTTATAAAAAAATTAAAAATGACATTAACTTAGGTTACTTTCCCACAATTTGCAAAAATTGCAATGTTTCTTATTTTTTGCAAAATATAGGGATAAGTTGTTGACTTAAACATAGGAATTAGAGTAAGAAGCCAGTCTGGATTTGGTAAATATTCAATGGAATTTTTTTTATAGCTAAAAATGTACCTACTTAATCCCTAGACACTTTTGATGTGTGTATTTATACGTACTGTTTTCAACAGTATGGTTGGTAACCCTGACAATATTATGACCCCGTTGAGTTTATTTTATAGCAAAGTCTATAATGGAGGACTTGTTCAAGTATTATTAGATGTATTTTGTGTCGGAGGCCATCAATCTGGGAAATTAATTACTTTGAGTTGCAAAATGAATGTCGAAGGTCGAAAATGAATAACTCTATTTTGGATATAAAGAGGTGCGAAAAGTCAATGGATCTTTGAGTAGCCACGGGACTTGGATATAAGTAACGGTTTGTTCAAGAAAAAAAAAACGAGCGAGCCTTATAGTAGTCGCATATGATGTGTAACATCTGACATCACACCTTGGTAATAAGCAATATTAACACTATATCCTGAAAAAAATGATTCAAGTAGGTATTATTTGAAATGATTTTTCGTAACGAAGAATAATTCTTTTTAATAAAAATTGTATTTTATTTAATTAACACAAGGAGATTTAAAATTTTATATCACGGGCGCTTATTGGTCAAATCAAATAGCGCGCGCATATCCAGCTTCCTGTTACACACTTCCGTTTCTTTTCACGTAATTACTCCCACAGATTGCAGGAAAGCGATAGGAAAGATGTTACACATCAAAAAGGAAAAAATAGTTTATTGCCATTAAAACAAAAAACACCATTGAAACTGGATTACGTAACACACTAACAGTAGCAATAGCTTCCATTGTGACAGTTCAACAACATTCATTGCGTTATTTACGTTGTTGAGCAAACAATTTTTTGGAAAATATGAAGCAATGGATTAGCAACATCCTTCAAAATGAGTCAGATCGAGATTCATACCTAGTGTGTTAAGCAAATAAAGTGCCCTTAAATTAGTATTAATTATTTTCCGGCTTTAATATAGGCTTTATTATAGTCTGACATGTATTTTAATTTATTGACAGATGTATATACAAGTTGTAACTTAAATAACGCACAACCTCTTAAGGGGTCATTGTACTCATCATTATGAACAACTTTTACTATGGGACCAAACCGGAAATCGCGAAAAAAAAAATCAGCTGTTCCCTACATTTATGTTCGCATAACTCGTCAAAATGTAGGGAAGAGCTGATTTTTTTTTCGCGATTTTCGGTTTGGTCCCATAGTAAAAGTTGTTCATAATGATGAGTACAATGACCCCTTAAGAGGTTGTGCGTTATTTAAGTTACACCTTGTATGTACAGACGCCAGCACATCAAGCTACCCGAAACTGTCAGATTTTCCCAATCAACTTTGAACCTTATGCTATAGCGCTAAAGTTGAAAATCTATTAAAGAAATCTGACAGATTATAGTAGCTTGATGTGCTGGCGTCTGTACCTAGTAACACTAGTTTGTAAGTTGTTTAGGTTTGTCCTTACTAACAATAGTGGATTGTACATACTGATCCGATAAATAAAATGATTATTATTATTATCTCCTTTATTTAATTAAATACATATAATTATTATTAAGGCTTTTGTTGTGAAGTTTTAAGTAGGTATGAGTAGGTACCGCGGATCCTAGACGTAGGCAAAAGTCTGCTAAGCTAAAATGGGATTGGGCCGGTCACGTCAGCAGCATACCGCTGGGCAAGTCACAACACGGTGGCCGGTGGGTGCCTGAGGACAATGTCGGCGCAGTCGAGGCCAGCCCAGGAAGAGGAGGTGGCGAGACGACCTAGGCGCGTACCGCAAGAGGATCGAGGAGGTTCTAGAAAAGGATGCCTGGAAGTATTAGGAGGAGACCTTTGCTCAACAGAGGAGTAGTGTAGGCTAACTTAAAAAAAATAAGCAGATGTGTTTTATTTGGAGAAAATCAATAGATACTGGCTTAAATGATTTTGTGTAATGATTATGTACAGACGCCAGCACATCAAGCTACCCGAAACTGTCAGATTTTCCCAAACAACTTTGAACCTTATGCTTTAGCGATAAAGTTGAAAATATATTAAAGAAATCTGACAGATTGTAGTAGCTTGATGTGCTGGCGTCTGTACAACATTATTTTTAGCATACCTATGCGAAACCCGAAACACGTGTCTAGTATTTTTATGCAAATAATCTGTGTACAAAATTTCAAAACTGTATCATGAACAAATCACAAAGTTATAAGCTTGTTATGTTACCTGGATGTCCGTACAAAAAGTTGGTTACCACTTAACACGCGCCGCCAGCCGACCGGCTCTGACCTGTGTTGTGCGCATTATGATTGCGGATATGTACAGACACCAGCACATCAAGCTATTACAATCTGTCAAATTTCTTTAATAGATTTTCAACCTTACCACTAAAGCATAAGGTTCAAAGTTGTTTGGGAGAATGTGACAGTTTCGGGTAGCTTGGTTTGCTGGCGTCTGTACTTAGTGTCGGTCTGTGTCCAACTTGTTACCTTTTTAAAATATTTTGGGTAAAATATAACATGGCGTAAAAATTATTGGAATCGATTCAGTTACTTATTCTGAACAAACCATATTCAGGTTTGCAATATAGGTACTAAAAATAATGTTGTATAAAAAAAAATAGACCATAGACCGTCATCATCACTTATTATTTTTTTATGTATTAGCCGTCATCATGGAATTCAGGGATATATAATCGGGAATGATGTGATCCAGCAGAGAACCAAAGTTGTCGACATACTCGTAGCACGCAGAATAAGCAAGCTGAAGTGGTAATGGGCCGGCCATATATGCCGTAGAACCTATGACCGTTGGAGTAGATATGTTCTTGAGTAGAGTAGAGCGAGGAGCTTCGTAGGGTTTTTTTTTTTTTTTAAAAAAAGCGTTGCCCCACACTAGGAATTTCTCCTATATTGTGGGTGCGTTTACAAACATTTAAACTCACATACACTAACAGCCAGACCCGGAACACCTACTTGTAGGTCATACAAATATTTGTTCCGTGCAGGAATCGAACCCGCGACACGCAGCGCAGCAGTCAATAGCTTAACCACTGCGCCAACCGTGCCGTGGCTCGGGCTCGTAGCAGCTGGATGAGAGGTGCCGAGAATCTAGCTGAATGGCGTGCAATTGAATTGCCTACGTCCAACAGTGGACTGTATACAGAATTCAGAGTAGAGCAAAATCTGCTCCAATCTTTTTCATTCATCATTTTAGTCAGAGAAATTCCTTTCCCGAACAACCGCCCAAAACACGACAAACAAAACAAATAAACACAGCACTCAAAAAAAAAGGACAAACGTATGGTACCTACTCTATGATTTTTAGCATTATTATCATAACATGTTTATCTTTCTGCACGTCGCACGCGCACACTTGAGAATGGATTAAGCAAATCTAAGTGTCGTTTAATCTGTGCTTCAACGGATTTGTGGGACGCCCTCTATTTTTATTAGCAGTTCCATATTTCAAATGGGATTTATTTTTAAATCTATGGTAATAGGGGACGGCGATTCGGATATCAAAAGCATCTATTTAAGATACTCGTAACTCGTCGTTTAGGTACTGTTTGCAGATTTAATAATTATCATCTTTCTCCTGTTGTACTGACTCAGCAACGGGGTTGTGGGGGTCAGATAGGCAGTCGCTCCATGTAAAGTACTGCTGCACCCAGTTATGCTAGAACCCGACCCTGAAATGGTGTGTTGGGAAAAAGCTAGGCAGGATAGATAATCATGATTCTCTCAAGAATTAACAAAAAATAGGTAAAACTACTAGAAACTTACGCAGGGATCCGTGGCTAAATAATAACAGCCGCACAGGTCGATCGATCAGGTTAAGCTACGCTTGCCGCGGTTGTTCTGTGGATGGGTGACCATCTTTACATACCCAGACTCCGTGCCTCGGAAAGCACGTTAAGCCGTTGGTCCCGGCTGTCATTCGTGGATCTTTGACAGTCGTTACGGGTAGTCAGAAGCCCGAAAATCTGGCAACCAGTCTTACCAAGGAGTATCGTATTCCCTAGTAACTGGGTTGTGGAGGTCAGATAGGCAGTCGCTCTATGTAAAATACTGGTATTCAGCTTCATCCGGTTAGACTGGAAGCCGACCCCAACGTAGTTGGGAAAAGGCTAGGCATATGATGAGTTAAAATGACTAGAAAAGATAATAATGGACTTATTTATTAACCGTTACAGAATAACCTACATCAAAAGAAAATCAACGGCTGGACGTTATTTGGCGGTCAGCAGCCCAGCTGCCTGTTCAGTTAGATGAACGGGGGAAAGGGTATGGAGCGGCGACTGCGTACCGGAAGAAGCAGCGTGGGTAGATCCCCGAAGATGCGGCCTAGGTCCTAGAGCTGTACGGCTTCGACATTTTATTAAATACTAACATCCGCCCGCAACTTCGTTTGCGTAGAAATCGGAATTCCCGCCGTTTAAATCCTATTACCCGTTTTCCCGTACGAATGAAGCATTTTCCCGCGGTAAAAAGTAGCCTATGTTCATCAGGGATAATGTCGGCTTCTAATGGTAAAACAATTTTTCAAATCTGTCTAGTAGTTTCGGAGCCTATTCAATACAAACAAACAATCAAATCTTTCCTCTTTATAGTATTAGTATAGAAAACAAAGATAAAACAAAAGTCGACGTAATCCACCACGCGGTCCCAGTGCGGGTTTGTACATACATGTCACATGTTTTCGATGTTTTTCCTTCACCGTTTTGACAGCAGTAGTGATGAAATAATTTACCTGACACAAAGCAAAGTGCACCACTGCTATTATGCCTTATTGATTAAAAAAAAAGATCAAAATATGCCTCAAGGCGTCGTCGTGTGCCTATACGGGGTGTCCGAAAAGTCATGGATTACCTTTTACCTGCTGATGGGCCACATTGGGATCTACCAATAAAAAAATGACCTACCAATAATTTTTTTTTCTCACCAGGGCCGATCGAAAATAAGGTACAATTTTTTTTTGGTAAAATTTTAAGGTTGAACCTAAATTTTAGGTATTTAAAAGATGATATCTGTAACTTTCTTGTATTCAATCGATAGTAGGATGATTCAAGATGAAAATAAAAAAAACTTGTACTCGAAAAAGTTTTCATTCGTAGAAATGGCATGGAAAAAACTTATCAAAGGTAGAGATTTTCCAAAATTTCATTAAACATTAAAAAACTCGGAAACCATAAGACTTTTAGCATTGTCATTTTTTTTTTATTGGTAGATCCCAATGTGGCCCATCAGCAGGTAAAAGGTAATCCATGACTTTTCGGACACCCTGTATATTATATTAAATAAAAAATAGTCGACAATGAGTGACCTCGTTAAATAAGAAGCGATGCCGCATTACAAGTAATTGCTCAAGTATCTAAGCCGATGACCTGAATAGGTATATAGCGGAGTTGGCGAACATTGTTCGCGTTGCAGGAACTGCATGAATTAGGAGTTATTGAAGTCTTTCTAAACAAACCGCAGGGTAATTGCGTAACACGCACGGGTTTCATTTTGACAGGTCAACAACATTCATTGCGTTATTTACGTTGTTGAGCAAACACATTTTTCCAACACATAGAGCAATGGATTAGCAATATGCTTCAAAATTATTCAAATTGAGAGTAATAGTGTGTTACGGAATTAGAGTGCAGGCTGGCAGGAACATCGACGCGCGAATTGTAACCATAAATTCAGCACATGAGTCTCAAACCCATAGCTTAGTAGAAATTTTTCGCCAAAAAAATATTTGCTGTTCCATACATTTTACCAATCAGCACTGGGCTCGCATGGTGGATTACGGCAAACTCCCGTCTCATTGTGAGGATGCCTGTTGCCCAGCAGTGGAAATATTATAGGCTTTTTATATGGTGGGCACGAATGTCACACGTAGTAGTTCTCGCGGCCCAGGGCGAAACCAGGTACCTACACAGGCGGAGTTTTTAGTGGGTGCGAAGCCCACATAACCACGTCGTCTCCCTGGACGGCGTGGTATGCGTTAGGCATTTTCTTCGCAGAAAAAAAGGCTTATTTATATGGTATGATTACATTTTGACCGCGTAGGTATTGCAATTTCTTATGAAGCAATTTTTTTTTTACCGACGCTGAATTTCAGTGCAGGGGGCTTCATAATCATGTACTGGATCCATGGTAACAGTTTGAGTGTCGCAGTCCCTGTTACCCTGTACAAGAAGAAATACAATTGGTTCGTGAATAGACAGGAAGAGATATCTTGTCTTGGTCTTTTATGTAGTTCCGTAGAAATATTATTTTTGTAAACATTCAGACATAATTTGCTAATTGTTAGTGAATGAATGAAATGAAAGACTAAATTGACTAACAAACTATTAAAATAAAAATATAAGAACGTAAAAAAACTTTTTTTTTTTTATTTAGCCTTCATTGTCGCACTGCTAACTGTAAAGGCCTACCCCAAATCCTTTCAGGCATCATTTTTCAAGGCCACCTCGATCCAACCCTGGCAGTACGCAACAAACTAAAATATGGCGACAAAAAATTCCTCCACATAGCTGTCGATTGGTAATTTCCCCAAGTGACAGTAATAAGATTGCCTTAGAAGATGATACAGATATGTTGGTAAATCATGATCGCGATAAATGTAATGATATCAGTGTTCGTGTCAAAGGAGTCAGTGGTACTTTTAAGGAATGAGAACTAAGTACTCTTACAGATAAAGAGGAATCCTAAGTAGAAACCAACAAGGATTCGTGGGACGAAAGAACAATCACGAGTATATTACGCGCGTTTTAATGTCTGCCACAAAGAAATCTAAAGTCCAGCCGGTCGATTCTGGAAAAATCTCACCGTGATAACTAAGGTGAAGTGAGCTTAGAGTGAGCTGTGAGGCATGCTGATGCTAGGGATTGACACTATTGACGACTCACTCCACGCTCACTTCACCCAAGTTTTCAAGGTGATATGATTACAGAATCGCACGGCAGTTCCCGTAATTAAAAACGTCCAAAATGTAGTTGCAATCTCATCTCAGCGACAACCAATGTCAAAAAAATAGGGAAATTAGGGTATTTTTGACAGATTGAGACAGAGGTCAGATTATAAACGTTCTTAAAATTACGAGAATTGCCCCTCGGGTAGATTACCAAAACTCCTAAATTTAAAAAATGACTGTAACTTGAACATAAGTAGGTACACACGATATACCAAATACGGCAAAACTAAATAAATGAGTTTGTAGTACCAATGTCAGTGGGTTATGGACACAAATTGTGTTACGTAAGATTACAATATCAGCTGATTTTCATAGGCGAAAATATAGCAAACTAGAAAACGAAACATTGTCTTTACTATTTATTTATTTATTCAAAGGAGAACCAGCGGCTTTAACAGATGAATAATAATTGTATAGATACAGCATGCTTTTTTTTTACCGGCTCCAAATTTTTACAGGATGTTCCACCCATGAATATGAATAACTTTCACTATGGAACCAACTCTGCAAAATCAGCTGTTTCATACATTTTTATCAAGTAGGGGAAGTCAGCTCAAAGCGGCCATAGGAGGCAAAGCGGCCACGCTTCATTTTTCGGGTATTTGAAATGATAGCGTAACTTTGCCATTCTGGACGCATAACCAAACCTCCCGCCCCGCGCCAGTGAGTCATTCATTAGCGGTGAGAACGAATGCGTGGCTCTAGTGACTACAAATGTTTCTTTGTGTGTTTTGTTAAAATAATACAAGGTAAGTTCAACCTGTTTTGGTCAAAACTGTTTATATTTAAATGCTTTCATTACACATTTAATGTTACTTATCTATTTGGCCTTTTTTGTGTGGTATTTGCTTCGAAATATAGTAAATAATGTCAGTGAAATTAATTTTTTAAACAAAATGGCCGAAAAGGGCAAAGCGGTTCGGGCAAAGCGGTCAGTTGGCCGCTTTGCCCTTACTTTCATATTGTGGCTGCATAGATAATGCTTAATTATTTTGCTTAATTATTTTGTATAACTACAAAAGAAAAACAGCCCAGGCACCCTGGGACGAAGCTACGATGGCCCGATCAATTAAAGGGGTAAAAGAAAAGCGCGAGTCAATTAAATCCATCGCAATAAAATATGGTAGCCCTCGCACAACCCTGAAAAGACACTTAAACACTGGATCTGCCATAAAAAACTTGGCAGATTTACCACAGTGTTTACACCACAGCAGGAAGAATTAAGATTTAGAGGAATAATTTGGATAGAAAACTTTAAGACTGTTGAAAGGCTAAGTAAGAGAAATAATTTTTGATTAATAACAACTGTTGTTGTTTTTTATTTTTACATGTTAATTATATATGTTGATTTTTGATTTTGCATTTTTATTTTGTCAAACACCATATATTCCAACAAAAAAACAATTCATTTCTTGAAAACTTTTGGGGTGGCCACGTTGCCCTTACCCCCATGGCCGCTTTGGGCGGCCACTCGGGCAAAGCGGTTTTATGACAAGTTTTCGTAATCTGCAAATCATATGTCTATTTTTAAATTTGCGCAAATTTGAATTGGCCATTACAAAAATTCTATTAATTCTCTACCTGCTAGTATAAAATTCTCTTCAAAAATCATTCGTTTAATAGTTTTTTTTTTTAACTCAAAGTTAAGGTGGCCGCTTTGAGCTGACTTCCCCTAGGTATTGAACTTTTGTAGCAGCACTTTTGTAACAGCTGATTTTGTTTTCGTGATTTCAGAGTTGGTCCCATAGTGAAAGTGGTTCATATTCATGAGTAGAACACCCTGTAAAAATTTGGAGCCGGTAAAAAAAGCATGCTGTATCTATACAATTATTATTCATCTGTTAAAGCATTCACTTATGATTTCACGGTGAGATTTTTACAGAATCGTCCGGCTGGTCTAGGAAAAGTTTAAAGTTTTCCCCATTCGCAACAACCTGAAGTGGTTTTCAGTTCTTTCTCTCCAAACGACCAAATGTTGTACCTATGATATAACGTTTAGGAGGTCCTGCCCATTATGTAAGCGGTCACGCCCTTTATACCTGGAGGTTTTTATTTAGGTAGTAACTTTTTGTTTACATTTTTAATTTTGATATATTATTTTTTTGCTTGAGTACGAATAGTTTTTTTTTGTATTTTCTGGTATATTGGCGTAGCTAGCAGATATATCACACTTTACACTAATATTATAAAGGCGAATGTTTGTGAGTGTGTGTGTGTTTGTATGTTTGTTACTTCTTCACGCTCAAACGGCTGGACCACTTTTGATGAAATATGGCACACAGTTTATAACCAGGATTAACATATAGGATATCACTTTTTACCCCGATATTCCCACGGTATCGACACTTATGCGGGTGAAACAGCGGGGCGCTGCTAGTACCTAGCAAATAATTTAATTTAGTGTTGTGTGTCTTGTAATGTTAATTACTTTGTATACCTTGTATTGTATTCAATCACTATTTTGTAACTGAACAGACAGCTTTGCTGCTGGGGAGTTTGTTGCGCCACTTCTTCTTCCCAGCGAAAGCACCAGGAAGTGGTGAAGGGCGGGCGTTTTGGGGGACTGTCTTTTGTAATTGTGACGTTCGAAATATGCTGATTCTCAGCCTAGTTTGAATAAATGACTTTTGATATTGATATTAATATTCCGGTCACCTCAAAAAGATAATCTTCATATCGTTGGAAAATTGTACATTAAATGTTTCCCACGATTTACATCAGGATGTCCGTTACGATAACCTGAATGCTGAAATACCAACATAAAAAGAAACCGACATCATTCAGCACCTATTTTAAAACACCGCTGTTTACAAATCAATTTTTTTCCTTCAAAATTCAAACAAAGATGTATACCTACGTTCTCTGTCAAACGTTTTAAAACGACAAACATTTTTTTTTATAGAACCCCTCCAGCCTCCGTTCTCTATTGGCCGGGGGTGGCAGCGCGCGCATGCGATTGGTCGGCTCGAGGGTGGTGGCGTGTGCCAGCAGCCAATCAGAACGCTTCCCGCGAACGTGCCCTATCTCACTTCGGCGCCCTTCAGGATTTAAGGGCCGTAAGGTTGTGTTTGCGCTGCATTTTACGCTGTTTGTCAATTTAATTGATGTTCGTTTTTTAAAATGAGGGCTGGAAGTGGTTTATAGGCTTTTGTGTGGACCGGGTATCGTGTGGCGGTAATTTTAGTGTGGCAACACTACTTACTTTACTATGGTAACGTGTGGAAGGTCGTTGTTGCGAAGGCTGTAGGTAGTGATTGGAGGTAAATATAGGGTGACTGGTAATTAGTGATCGATACTTAAACACATGATTGTACTCATCATTACAAACAACTTTTACTATCGGACCAAACCCGAAATCGCGAAAAAAAAATCAGCTGTTCCCTACATTTTTGTTCGTACGAGTCGTCAAAATGTAGGGAACAGCTGATTTTTTTTTCGTCATTTCACATTTTGTCCCATTATAAAACTTGTTTGTTGTCATGAGTAGAATCATGTGTTTAAGTATCGGTCACTAATTACCAGTCACCCTATACAACGTGTAACGTTAAATGCGCAAAACCTTAGACACCCCAACTGATTTTTAATTCAACTGACCTATTTCAGAGAGAAAACAAGTCATTAAAAAAATTGTAAAGGTTTTATGTGCTGTTTTAGTTTTACTGGCCATTCTGATCGTTTCTTGCGTCTGCGAAGACGCTTTATCGAGGGAGGAGTCGTCACCGAGCCGCTGCGCCGCGCTGACATTGGCTTGCTTGACCTATTAATAAATAGACACGGCAACGTTTTTAATGAAGATTTTTGGAAAAATGTGCCCTATATTAAAAAGTGGTTCAATTAATTCTGCTCGTTATTCTGATCAAACTATTTTCAGGTTTTGCGCATTTAACGTTACACGTTGTATAGATTGGTGGCGAAAAAACCAGTACCTA
This sequence comes from Eremobia ochroleuca, assembly GCA_949629135.1. Classification (NCBI taxonomy): domain Eukaryota; kingdom Metazoa; phylum Arthropoda; class Insecta; order Lepidoptera; family Noctuidae; genus Eremobia; species Eremobia ochroleuca. Next base: position 484,863 of record OX451413.1, read on the forward strand.
TAGGTACGCTTTGAAGTGGAATGAATAAGAGGAGGTATCTGTTCAGCACTGGGACCGCTATAATAAAAATTACTTAGGGGCACCTCAGTTTTACCATTGAAATATGATCTACGAAATTGACATCAAACTATACCGCAGATGTTTTCCACCATTGCATTTTCCCGAAATTAACGAAGCGATTAATTTTCAGGGAAATGGTATCTATTTATTCTGAATTAACGTTAACACTGAATGAAACTGAACACCTAAGATCGACATAATTTTTTTTTTTCTAAGTAGGTATTTAATTTTGTTTTTTGTTACTTTTTTTTTAATGTTTTCTTTTATTTTCTACAATATTTGTACGCCTTCACGGCAAAGCATAGTGCCCATATGATTAACCTAAGACCTTTATGTAAATACCTATGTTTCACAAATAAATATTCTGATTCTGATTCTGATAATTAAAACGAGGTCACAGACACCTTCATCCAGCCCTTTTTCCAATTTATTTCGGGTTATCGCTCCATATATTTCGTTCGTTTTATTGTGTTCTTCGATACATCTCTTTCAGTCTGAAGATGAAGAAAAGTAGGTAGGCCTATTAAGAAGTCAGTAACACGGAAAACCTTCTCCTTGTGCCATTGAAGTTCGTATTCGGCAGCCGAGCGAAAAACGTATTGTAAAACAAACGTCTATCAAATTGGTATGAAAAACAATGAATTTAGAATATTTCTACAAACTAAGAGATATTCACCATTTATGATGGCATTGGGCAACCTAATCCAGAAGCTTTAGAAGAAGCTTTTATTGAAATAGATTAAACAAACTTTTAGGATCAGCGGGGTGAGAAATCACTACATCACTACATAGTATAAAACAAAGTCGCTTCCCTGTCTGTCTGTCCCTATATATGCTTAGATCTTTAAAACTACGCAACGGATTTTGATGAGTTTTTTTTTAATAGATAGAGTGATTCAAGAGGAAGGTTTACATGTATAATACATGTATAATATAGTAGAGAAACACTGATAATTTTAGAGGTTTGTAGAGGATGTCGTAAATAAACACATTTTTTGCGTTTACATAGCAAACGCTGGCTGAATCCTACGATATAGATCAAAATAATGTACTACAGTATTGTACACCTTAAAAAGGTCTACAAAAAAATCCGCAATGGTATATATGTCTATGTCTTAGGGATAACCCACAATAACGATTTTTTATCCTATACTTTTTACGAGAAATAATGGCTCTAAAATTATCAGTGTTTCTCTACTATATTATGCATGTATTATACATATAAACCTTCCTCTTGAATCACTCTTATCTATAAAAAAAAACCGCATAAAAATCCGTAGCGTAGTTTTCAAGATCTAAGCACACAGAGACAGACAGACAGCGGGAGGCGACTTTGTTTTATACTATGTACTGATCAGCATTGCACCCGTGCGAAGCCGGGGCGGGTCGCTAGTATTAAATATTGCATTGCGTTTTTTAGGTTGCTAAGCTGACGAATTTTTCAAATCGTAAGAGTAATGGCTAAGGAATATCCTTCAAAACTCTAGAATTCTGATTAAAAGTGTCTTATGCAACTAGGTTGAGATTAGCTAACCAACAACCAATAGATTAATATAAAAGACGAAGTATCAAAAGATTGCATAATCAGCTTATAACTTTTCCACTTCCCACTACTGGGGCACAAGCCTCCACTCTGTGAGACGGAATTGGCCGTAATCCACCACGCGGATCAAGTGCGGGTTGATAGATGTCACATGTCTTCAAATTTTTGGTCCTAGCACATGCCGGTTGCCTCACAATGTTTTCCTTCAACGTTTTTGAAACCAAACAACACATCAAAATTTCAAAAGTACTTCACAATACGACATTTTGGTCCTCTGACCCGCTAATAATTCGACCCGTCACATATTATTAACGGTCGCGTTAACCGAACAAAGAACAAAAGCTATTCGAATATCGAACAGTCACAAACGAACAAAGCTTTGTTTTTTTTTTATTTCAGTTCGACATTCGAAACTGTTTTGACGTTCCAGTGTTCCATTTTTGAAAAATTATTATTATCGCTCTCTGGTTCTTATGAGCGATCAATAAGAAGTAAGTGGTCACCAGTGTTCTTGTTTATGGTTTTGAAATACTAAACAGAAACAGCTGCCTATCGTTACTTGTGAGTTATGATTGAGATGGCTTCTTGGCAGTAGACACACACACAATTATTTAGGCCAATTGGTGTTATGACAAAATGATAACAGCCGCATGGGTGGATCTACGTTTGCCGCGGTCGGTTCGTGAACGGGTGACCATCCATTACACATCGAGACCCCTCCGTGTTTCGAAGAGCACGTTAAGCCTTTGGTTCCGGCTGTTATTCGTAGATCTTGGACAATCGTTACCCAGTCAGACGCCCAAAAGTCTGACACCAAATCTTGCCAAAGGGTATCGTGTTACCCAGTAACTGAGCTGTGGAGGTCTCAGAAAAGCAGTCGCTCCTTGCAAAATACTGATATTCAGCTGCATCCGGTTAGACTGGAAACCGACGCCAACATACTTGGGAAAAGGCACGCAGATTATGCTATGACAAAGGACAATACTCAATTTGTTTTGTTTACTTCACAAAAACCTCAGAAATAGTCCGACTGCTTGAAATATCTTTAGAAGGAACAGCCTAAGCCACTGAAGATATAAATATATGTAGAAGGAGCTTAGCTATGAAGGGCCCCGACCCTTGCATGCCCTAAATAATTCCGATGCAGCCTGTCCCTTGCTGCCGTCTCCCAGCGATGCCATAAGCCGAAGTCCGTACCTACCTCACAGGGGGTGCCCTTAGCGTGTAGTCGCTTAGTTTTTAAGTTTTTTAAGCCCTGGCTGATTGTAAATGTATGCTTGGTCAATCCCTAGCATCAGTGGGATGACACTGACAGCTCACTTCACGCAAGTTTTCACAGTGAGATTTTTACAGAATCGACCGGCAGGTGGGATGAAACTGACTGCTCACTCCACGTTCACTTTACCTAAGTTTTCACTGTGAGATGGTTACAGTATCGCACTGCTGATCCAATTAGAAGCAAAGCTACTGCCACGTGCCACAGGATATGTTTTATGTTAAAATACGTAGATTAAATCGTGGACAGAAGCTAGTAGTAAACATTGAATGATTAAAGCTCGCAGAGATATGCGAAAGAAGCTGAGGCTTCACGCTTTTTACAAAGACCAACAGTCTCGGTAAAAAGCGTGAAGCTTGCGCAGAGCTTGAAAGCAATTCCAACTGACATTTCCAATCATCTGACATCTGTCAATCAGGACGACACACCAAAATTTTCCGTTTTTACCATTTTAATGCTTTTATTTTGAAAAATTAATTGTATCCCAAAAAAATCGCAAAGAATGTGCGCGATTTGGATGGAGTAATGGCACCATTGAGCTGACGCTGTGTGAGCGTGCGTGTTCCATCGCCGCCCGTTCGATGTCCACCGCGCACAGAATGGATGGGAAGCAGCACATTAAGTAATTTTTTGCTCCGTTGGTGTAATTGCTATATGGCGTTCCAGGAGGATAAATAAATAAATAAATAAACTGGCCGGCTTAAAATATATCTACTGCTATATGCTTTTCCCCATACGATGTCAAAGGTTAAAAAACCGTAAAATATCCACGGAAAAATAGGTGACTTGGCTTGTCTTCGGTCAACTTACGGTTAAAGAAAGTATCTCAATAACAAATTACAAGGATTTCACTTATTTCTTCTTCTTAATTACTTCTCTGCAAGAAAATCCTTATGCAGACTCTTCAAACTATGTCCTATGAAGATACAGAGAAGTTATTAGTTGTACTAAAGTAAATATTGTTCGTAATATATAATTTTATAAACGTTTTACATGTGTACCAATAAGATAAATATGATAATTAAGTGATTATTTAATAAATTATTGAAACACAGGATTACCTAGTTCAGGCACAAAAAAAAATGGTGAACTTTACATAGATTTAAGGAAAACTGTATTTAGCGTTAGTCCTTATATTATTCAATAAATTTTATTATTTATTATTATTATTCTTTCTAGTTTTGGTAAACGTTTTATAGTGTTGGCAATAAACTAAAATCGAATTTTTTTATTATATAAAGGCTTATAAGATGTTTCAATATCGAAGCTCAGTAAGAGTAGGTACCTACTAAAAAAATAAAATTCTACTGATAAAACGGAAGCCTTCCCGTCGGAAAACTGCTGCAACCAAAACGCTTTCTTTGATACGAAAACTTCCTACTTCATGGTAGTTCTTATTGGTAGGTTCTTAATTTATGCTAATAATAATAAGAAATAATTTAGATCGGACTCTCATACATCCATATTATTGTGAATAGCATAAAAAAAACTTATAAATTAAGTTATTACCTACTAGCGACCCGCCCCGGCTTCGCACGGGTGCAATGGAGAAACACTGATAATATAATTTTAGAGCCATTATTTCTCGTAAAAAGTATAGGATAAAAAATGGTTATTGTGGGTTATCCCTAAGAGATAGACATATACCATCGCGGACTTTTTTGTAGACCTTTTTAAGGTGTACAATACTGTAGTACATTATTTTGATCTATCTCGACGGGTTCAGCCAGCGTTTACAATGTAAGCGCAAAAAAATGTGTTTATTTACGACATTACATTAGAAACCTCTAAAATTATCAGTGTTTCTCTACTATATTATGCATGTATTGTACATATAAACCTTCCTCTTGAATCACTCTATCTAGTAAAAAAAACCGCATCAAAATCCGTTGCGGAGTTTTAAAGATCTAAGCATATATAGGGACAGACAGACAGGGAAGCGACTTTGTTTTATACTATGTAGTGATACAGATAAAAAAAAATAATAACAATTTTTCAGACAATCCGACACCAGCCGGTCGATTCTGTAAAAATCTCACAGTGAAATCATAAGTGAAGTGAGCACTTAATAGTGTTAATCCCTAGCGAATGACAGCTCACTCCACGCTCACTTCACTCAAGCTTTCACGGTGAGATGGTTACAGAATCGCACGGCAGTAAACCTGTTTACTTGACTGCATGCAGTCATATCCAGCGCTTAAAGAAAGAAATAAAAACATATTTATTTTTAGCTACAGGGACTGAAAGGAGGGTCTTAAAAATTCGAAGTGGGGTTACTAGAGCATGTGGGGTGTCATATGAAAGAGTGCTGTTTTCACATTCTCAAACATTTTTTTTAGGCCCCATAGTTTTCGACTTATGATGAAAAATGTAAAAAAATACCGTCCCCCTTATCCCCGAAGTTTGCGTAGAGAAAAATCTGAAATTATTCTATTTGATAGAAGTTTATGTAAAGTATACAGGAAAAATAAAACGATGTCTCTAAATAGCCCACTTTTCAGAAAAAAAAATGAATATTTAACGTATAATAGTGTGTGGGTCCGACGCGCTCTTGACCGGTTTTCTTTTATTTTCTTTACAAATTGACTGAAGCCACTTTTGCTTCGGATTCCGCTTAACCCGTCGGAAACGAGCTGGTGACGATTTGTGTGTGTCAAAATCCATACCTACAACGTCATATAAGTAGCGCTGAGCTAACAAAATCAGAAATACTGTCGAAGAAGAAGATTCAAAGCTCTCTACGTATAGTTTACACCCCTCTGTTTTTTTTAGATGCACATGTATCATGCTTTACTTAATTTGTGAAAATCGTATAGGTAAGTGATTAGCAGGAAAAACAGACAAAGACGGCAGACAAACTCTGTATGACGTTAGTGTTATTATATTCACCAAATTAATAGATTTTCCTTATATAGTTCTACTTCATTTTGGTGCTTGGGTTCATCCGTCAGAGATTTCTCAATAGCAACCCGGAGTCTGGAAGGCAGTTCTCGCGTTTAAAATCGTAGCATGACGCATTCGTCATTGCCGGTCGTTCTATGTCGCATATGAAATGGTGACATTGTACCCTGTTGATGACAACGGGCTCGCCCCCATGACTTCAACATAACTAGCCAAATGTGTAAGCCTATTAATATAGGTACTCCCCTGTCTAACCATTCGGGGTGTACAAGCGTGATATTATATTGTTATGCTCTACCAAATTTACGTGAAACCCCCGAATAATTTCAGTGTATTCCTAGAACAAACATGGTGTTCTTCAAGGAAGTATCTTAGGTCCATTACTATTTATTTTATCACACATAAAAAGGTACAAAGGCGGACTTAATGCCTTAGGCATTCTCTACCAGTCAACCAAGGGTAGTGAAGAGATTAGATGACAGGTGCTTTGGTTGAGCCGAACAATAATAAAAAAATGATTAAGTCCTAAGTAAAGAAATTGCATGATGTGCGTTAATTACACCGATACATAGTTTGGCCGTCATAATGAAAATAATTCAAATAATAATCTGCGCGAATTAAATTAAAATGCATTGTCAAGCAGACTTTGAATTTACAAAGCGATACTGAGATGAATTTTGCTTCTCGTATGTCATAGAGAGTTGGTAGCTATATATATATATATATATATTTACCTACTAGAATAACTATATCGCGATAAAAATTTGCCAGTCAGCAAGGTTGTTCTTGCTATCGGAGACTTGACCGCCCAGAGTGCGCCGGACGAACGCCGTCGATACCTACCTAGCGTCACTATTGGAGGCTGTTTTAATTCTACCTCGCTCATTTTTGATGTGAAACATCTATAGCCGCACGTAAGACAGATTTCTGACGTGACGATGCATGCTGTGGCGATGCGTCGCCACATATTTCAGTTACCATCGACCAATTGTCATAGTAATACCGTCGTCAGAGGCAACATCTATTTATTTATTTATTTATTTATTTATCCTCACACTGGAACGCCATTCAGCAATTACACCAATGGAGCAAAAAATCACTTCATGTGCTGGTTTCCATCCATCCTGTGCGCAGTGGACATCGAACGGGCGGCGATGGATCACGCACGCGTTTCACCATAGCCCCATCACTCCTTCAAATTAAGTTGTTAATCTCCTTAACATCGAATATAACTATTACGGAAGTCACTGATTAAACGAATTAAGTTGTCACGATTTGAAATAAATTCTTATTTTTTTTGTATTTAATGATAATAAATGTTTATTAAACAAACAGTCATAATTTTCTGAAAAAAAAAAAATCGTAATATTTTATTTTATCCCTAAGCAATATTTAGTTCCTATCACAATCTGTTCTTTTCTGCATATTACTTTTACAAAATAATGGCGATATTTCACATCTGCCAGGCGCCCCGTGACGGCTCACACTTTTTTTTGTATTAACATTTTTTTATTAGAGGTGGCGAATGAAATGAAATGTTTACAAAACTGAAAAATGAAGTGTTTTCAAAACATTAGGGGTATTTTCAATAGATAGAATAGTTGCAATACTTGTAAGTTTCACCTATAGGTGTGGTGAGAGGGAGTGGGCCGTAATCCACCGAGGCCAGTGCGGGTTGGTAGATGTCACATCTCTTCGAATTTTTGGCCCTAGAAGAGCGACTCCGTCATATTAACGACTGTCATGAAAATCTGTAATTTTCACTAGTATTTGACACTAGTTGCCCCCCGCGGTTTCACCCGCATAAGTGTCGATCCCTTGAGAATATCGGGATAAAAAGTATTATGTGTGTTAATCCCGGTTATAAACTATCTGTGTACCAAATTTCATCCAAATCCGTTCAGCCGTTTAAGCGTGATGAAGTAACAATCATACAAACACACACACTCACAAACTTTCGCCTTTATAATATTAGCGTGACACCCTAATGGTGTCAAAAAACGCTCTGTATTTGGACAGCCGTTATTGTGTGACCGTTCACCGATTTCATATGAAACCAAAGCTTAACGACATAGTGAAAAATTTGATACACCTTGTAGCTATTCCTCTGTTTTAATTTAATTTATTTTAAATACTTTCTGTGTTTTGCTAGGGATCAAGGCTGCCGTCCTTACAAAAAGTGCAATAACTCGGATTTTAGGCCTCTCAGGGTTATATACATATCCTTAATCAGCAAAACGAGTTCTACATTTACTTATTGGTCAGTTTTACGTATCTATCACGAATTGATAATATAGTAATGAAGATACAAACAAATCAAAAATAAAATCTTTAACGGCGTTTTTCTCGAAAGTAGCTTGAACCTAGTTATTGCACTTTTCGTAAGGACGGCAGAAGGCGTGTATATAAACGTTACTTAAAGTTAAATGACGTTTAAACGTCAAAAATATACGCAACTTTAAGCAACGTTCACAAATTATAAACAAAGGGATTAAAGTTTAAAAAAAAAATGCCGTAGCTATGCTTTTGTTAAACAGTAACGAAACGAGAATTTTAAAAATAACCGTTTTACAGTTTAGGAGAGGTAAGTGTTATTCAATGATCAGAAAAAAAAATCTTGTAAGACGCTCAGAAACATTGGATTCATACCTTAGAGTAAACAAGATTAACAGAATGGTTGCTCCTAAACACAGATTACTCGGCGATCTAGCTAGGAGAGCACCGCTTGTCCCAACAATTTCGTCTGTACATATACCATGTAATTTATAAGGTATAGGTACTTTGTAAGCCCCTCGCGTACTAAAAAAAACCCTTTATGTGCCATTATATTATATTAAAATGACATTTACCTTACAGGAATCCAATAAGAGCAGCAAAGCAGCAATTATCATACCTAAACATTATCCAATTATCACACAGCACAATAATAATACCAAAACAAAAAAAAAACACCAAATCACAACTACGCCATTGTTATTTTTCAAATTTCGTAAAACCGAAACGTCACACGTCACTGCCACATCCGGAAACCGCACTTTTTTAACTAAAAAAAAAACATTCAAAATTTACAAATTAAATTTTAAAATGTCATTTTTAATTAATGATTGCAATTTTAATCATAACAAATTAATTTGGTAAAGTTCTGTACGTTATCTCGACGCGATCGTCGCCGGTTGACTGACAGGCGATGCCGTGTCCCGCTCCCTCACATCCAGAGGGATAGGGGGCGAGAGGGCGACGGGAGGGGGGTAATCCCGGCTGAGGCTGAGGTGAGCGATAACAGCGTGGAGTATTTTGACACGAATTTTTGTTAAAGGTATTATGAGTAGGCTGTATTCAGAGATGGGAGAGATGCCTGTGCCTCCCTATTTAACGTAAAGCTTTTTTATGAAAAATATTAATAGGCTTATTTTGATGTTCTATTTGGAAATAATGCTATTTTTTAATGTTAGCTAAGGCCCAGTAATAGAGCCTATCAAAGGAGGTGATGGATACGCAATATTCAGCCTTATTGGATTTAGTTATTCCAAAAAGATTCTAGCTACTCAGTTCTTAGTGGTTAATCACTCCTATTAGATTGAACCTCAAAACATTGTGAGAAATGTATGGAAATGTCACCATCACACGCAACTTACCTATACATCTACTTACATAAAAATATGCAATGCAGTTAACCTAAATCGAATAAAAGAACATAGTCTGGTCTACACTCATATCTACTAACGTAGTCTCAAAAGTCATTCTATTAAAATGTTCAATCGATAAAAGCTCATTTTCAGTGAAAACGATATTATATTTCCATAAAAAGCTATGACAAACGGTCATAACTCAGACGATAACATTACTCGACCACAGACTAACAAAACGAGCGCGGGAAACAGGTTTTCTTTTTTTTTTGTAACTCGTTTGCATTTGACGTTTGCCACTTCCCGCCTCCATGCGTCGTGCGCGCTGATTGGTTGGCGGATGCCCAACCAGCGTGGAGGAAGACTGTTCTATTATGAACGTCCGGTGATTTTTTAATTTGAATTGGCTTTAATTTTTTTTTGGCTGCGTTCGGTCTTTTGTTGTCTGTTATTTATGGGATGTGCAATAATTAATTTTGACGTTTTTGCAAACGATTATTCACGGGATTTTTTGCTGCGCTTCTACAAAGTAAATAAATATGAATGATTGTTCCCTACTATAATAATGCATGTGAAGGTAGGCAGGAGAAATAGATGGAAAGGACCGGCCGGGTCGGGCTACCTACTGTGTCGACGGATACCCTTGCGACTAAGTATACCTAAATAAACCCCGTAGGTAGGTATATGTATATGTAGATAGAGGGGCCCGTGGCTAAATAATAACAGCCGCACAGTTCGATCGATCAGGTTAGGATCGGATCTGTCAGGGCTTGCCGCGGTTGGTCCGTGGATGGGTGACCATCTTTACATACCAAGACCACTCCGTGCCTCGGAAAGCACGTTAAGCAGTTGGCCCCGGCTGTCGTTCGTGGATATTCGTCAGTCGTTACGTTACGCGTAGTCAGAAGCCCGAAAGTCTGACAACCAGTCTTACCAAGGGGTATCGTATTACCCAGTAACTGAGTGTTGGAGGTCAGATAGGCAGTCGCTCCATGTCAAATACTGGTATTCAGCTGCATCCGGTTAGACTGGAAGCCAACCCCAACATAGTTGGGAAAAGGCTAGGCAGATGATGAGGTATATTATGTAGATAAATAGACAGAGAAACCATTATATTTGGTGCAGACAAAAGTTCAATTAAAAGATAACAAATTAGGTACATGAATTTTGAAATTAAAAAAACAAAAAAATGAAAAAAAAAAAGTTTTTATTTTTCATTTTCATATACTTAATAATAATAATAATAATAATAATAAAATCGTTTATTTATATAAAGGGGATAACATTTACACTTTAATACCTTAACAATTACGATAGCGCACAGTTGCTAATTTGCCTGAACTAGGTTGAACCTGTGCTTCAGGCTAGAAAATGCATGAATTCTTAATGTAATAAATTAACACTGAGTTTAACGTAAAAACTAAATTAAAACTTAGATAAATAAAAGTAAAATAGTATGTTAGCAGTTTTATTTGCAGACAATAAGTAGGTCTTCTGTCTGTGCATAGTCGAGGGTTAGTAAATACTTAAGTATAATTTTTTACAGTTATAGTAATTTAGTTTATAGATACATAGTTTTCTATTTAATCTATTGTACAGGAATGGGCCTAGGAAAGTTAAAAATCTTTCTACAAAGACATGTTTTGAGGTTGCATTAGATAAGCATACAAGATCATTCCGTCTCTTGTTAGTATTGTCGGCATTGTAGGCAAGCATGGTGTGCTGTTTTAATACTAAGTGCATAATGAAAAGCTGGCGAACGGTTAGTACATTGCAGGATTTATATAGCAGAGCGGTGGGAAAAAAGAAGGGATGGAAATTTGCTACCTTTAAAATTGCTCTCTGAGCTCTTTCAAGAGGAAGCAAATTAGTTTTTGATGCACCACCCCAAGAAGTGATACAGTATTGAATAATAGATTGGCATAGGGCCAAATAAACTTGTGTGATTAATTTTGAATCGGCTAATGTTCGAAATTTTTTAAAAACATATATTAGTTTGCGCACTCTTTGTACTAGGCTTTCAATATGTTTTTTAAAAGACAGTGTGTCATCCATTATTACCCCCAGGTATGTTATGTTGCTCGTTTTGTGTATAAAAGGACAATTACACATAGTGATTGTGCGGTTACCACATTTATGGGTATATAAGTAAGGGTTAGTAATACTGAGACCTAATATGGTGGGACTTAATATGTAAATATCAGTGACAGGAAGTTATTAAAACGTCATTAACAAAAACTAAGTGGAAAGAAATCGTATTATTGAAGCTAACTCAAAAACCACCCAAGCAGAATTAATAAAATTTATATGGGACCCCTGAGAGCCTTGAGACATACCTTATCCATTAAAAAAATAATTTCGCAAATCCGTCATACCCGAACATACCTACTTACATAAAAAAAAAAAAACATCCAAATTGAAAACCTCCTTCGTCATTGTATATATTTAGCTCATTACTCTATTCGTTGTAATTACTGATCCCATAGATACCTACTATCACTAAATCCCGGTATAATTAATTCCGTTACCTATCCTCTTTCGTTTCCCTAACTTTTATTTCCTTTGTAATATAAGAAGAAAACGTGACACTGGCTGAATGCACAAGCCGTGCGAAGCCAAAAGGAAAAAAACAAAAACCCTCCTCCTTTTTTGAAGCCGATTAAAAAAATACAACAGATATAAAGTGACACTATGACTATGTCACACTTTAAATCAAATATCGAACATACCTAAGTACTACAAAGAAGTGCGGTGTGCAAGGTTGCGATAGGTCGGGGGTTGTGGAAGGATCGTATGTTCCCGCGACCCCCGGCGTAGGTGTGAGATGGAACGCTGGGGTGGTTTTTAGTCAGTAAAAGTCTGAGAGACCCCGCCGCCCACTCCAGGGCGCCGGACATCCATGAGGACTTTCATTCACGGAACAAAAAAAAAAAAAAAAGGGGGGTAAACAGAGCTTTATGACGTAATCCAACAATTTTAAGTACCTACTTCTAAGTTAATCTAGATTTCTGATAAGTTTTAAGTATCTACCTCTAAAGTATATATCTATGTATACCCATTATATAGTTACTAGCATCCCCCCGCAACTTCGTTTGCGTAGAATTCGGAATTCCCGCCGTTTAAATCCTGTTACCCCTTTTCCCGTAGGAGTGAAGCATTTTCCCGCGGTAAAAAGTAGCCTATGTTCATCAGGGATAATGTCGGCTTCTAATCGTAAAACAATTTTTCAAATCGGTCCAGTAGTTACGGAGCCTATTCAATACAAACAAACAATTAAATATTACTGCAGACAAATCTATAATTCAACTAAGACATCGTAACAATGAACAACTCGTGTTGATAATTACGGACGCGTCGTTAGCCGGCGCCATTTTGTTACAAATTGGACTAATTTGACAGCTCTTCCCCATCCCCCCGTGTAGGGGTGACGGCCTCCGACTCCCAAGTTGGTGAATGGGAGATAAAAGTGAGTTTGTTTTAATGTTTAACCGTCTTTACGTATCTTTGGTTTAATGATAGTCGGATTTTGGTTTTAAATGTAAAAAAAAAACAGTTCGACCTGCCAATAGATAGGGCCTCGGGGGATAGTTTTAAGAGCAAACGTTTCATGCGAATATGAACTTTAAATTCTTATGCGTATAATGTTCTCATTCGTGTAAGCTAATGAAATGAAAATGAAAAAGTGTTTACCTATTCACAGAAATAATTTTATACGTGACATATTATGATATTACCTCTTAAAAAAAAAACTTTTTTTCTTTATACAACGTGTAACGTTAAATGCGCAAAACCTGAAAGTAGTTTGATCAGAATAACGAGCAGAATTAATTGAACCACTTTTTAATATAGGTCACATTTTTCAAAAAATCTTCATTAAAAACGTTGCCGTGTCTATTTATTAATAGGCCAAGCAACCCAATGTTAGCGCGGCGCGGCGGCCCGGTGACGACTCCTCCCTCGATAAAGCGTTGTCGTAGACGCAAGAAACGATCAGAATGGCCAGTAAAACTAAAACTGCACATAAAACCTTTACAATTGTTTTTATGACTTATTTTCTCTCTGAAATAGGTCAATTGAATTAAAAATCAGTTGGGGTGTCTGAGGTTTTGCGCATTTAACGTTACACGTTGTATATATTTATACCTACATAGTTTTAGATTGTATATTGTAATTAAGATAAAAAAAAGTGTAAATTAATATCTACTTTAATTTTATACGACTAATGTTCATACCTATTCATATGCGACGCTTACTTAACAAAGTAAATTACTCATCCATTATCGTTTATATCCCAAATATGTAAGGTTTGTTTTCATTCTAGTCTGAAAATCAATAGTTAACTCCTAACAGTACTACGCTACGCGGCGTAGCGTAACTAGCCCGGAGTAGGCGTAGCGCTACGAAAAATTCGTAGGCATACTTCTATAGCCTACGCCTAACATTTTCGTAGCGCTACGCGCGCCGTTCGGTACGCGGTCGCTACTTGAGAACTTTTCGACCCCATCGGCCATTCGTTCTACACTATTACATAAGGAGGTTCCACTCCAAGGTCCTTCTTGACTGCCCGTCTGGTCTCGTGGTCGCAAACACGACTGCTGAGCGTCGTCCTGCCGGTCGATTCTGTAAAAATCTCACCGTGAAATCATAAGTGAAGTGAGCTTGAAGTGAGCAATGTCAATAGTGTTAATCCCTAATGACAGCTCATTTCCCGCTCACTTCACCTTAGTTCTCACGGTGAGATTTTTACAGAATAGCACTCCTAATCACTAGTGCTGGTCATCTTAAGCCATCATAATAATGTAAGGTGGTAGTACTATCACGGAGAAACTCCTTCACAATATAACCTACCTACTTTTGTAGTTAGAACCGCGTAGTTATCATAGGGTAGCAATAAAACGAGTGACTGTAAATTACAATTTTAAGTGTCAAAATTAATTAATTTGGGTTATATAATTACTAAGTGAGCGACTGACTATAAGTGACGAAAAATCAATAGAATAGTATCTTACAAACATTAATTTGAGTTACTTAAAATACAAAATGAGCATAATAATAAGGCGTAGTCGACGGGCCCCTATTTCTGTCTGCAGGGTTTAAAGGAACCTAACAAACCTAACCTCTCCGTGTCGGGGTGCCCCAAGTCACGAGCTCGCTTCGCTCGCTCTTGCATCCTAAGTTCTCAAGTTCAATCTTGTGTTTTTCTAAGTTGCCCTCTCTGTATTTCCAGTCGCTCACTTAGTAATGTAGTCGCTCGGATAAAATTTTAATATATGAAATGGATTTATCACAATCCACTTTTTGTAAGCTCGTTCTGGATTTTATTATTAATCAATATTCGTCGTTAGTTTAGTTAATTTTTCGCTTACTCAAATTCATACCGCTCAAGTTATTAATACAGTATGTCATCATCAGTCGCAAAGCTTTTTTTTAATCGCTCGTTTTATAATTCCCCGTTATCATAATCTGTCAAATACCCCCTCAAAAAATCAGCGGTAAACAATTTTTCTAAACCATTGACTCTGCAGTACTAATGATCAGTAAAATACAATAAAACAAAGCACATAAAGGTCGGAGCACGGTCCTTGTTAGCGGCACGTGTCGCGCCGTGTGATGTCACCCGTGTGAACGAGACGTCATCAGTCGTGGTCTGGCGTTTTTTTTTTGTTTTGAATTTGGTAGCTTTCATTGAGAATATTGAGATGTTTTGTTGGGCTTTTCAAATATAGCTTTAATTTCCTTACATTTTTAACAAGTTTTTGATATTGATTGTCGCTGAAATGAGATTGCAACGTGTACGTTACCCCAGCAAGAATCGTTTTTTCCGTTTTTTTCCAAAACGACAGGGGGCACACATTTTTTATGTGGGGGCACATTTACAGCAAATAAGGCACAAATTATACGTTCTACTCATATAACCCTAGGAGACACTTTCTTGCTGGGGTAACGTACACGATTGCAACTAGATTTTGAACGTTTTTAATTACGGGAAGCGACCTTCAGATAGTATATAAAATAATTAGAAGGTATGGAAGTAGAAAGTAGACTTGCCTCGTTACAGCTGAGCGTGGGGTCTCGTGTTTGATTTCCAGTTATTGGCAATATGCTTGCAGCTTGTTAGGACCTGATTCAAACTTTATGGCGGCTCGGATCGGAACATGAGACGAGTCGCTGCGCAGTAAAGTCCGTTTCACGAAAGAAGTCCTGCGGCAATAAGTGGAACTAATTATCATTATCTAGTTAGCAACATTCCTACAACCCCCTCCTACCTCATACACCTTTCTTTATTTAAGATTGTGCATTTTAATAACCAGTGCCTGTAATACGATGTCGAGATACATAAATAAATAAATATTTATGATTCCGTCACGCGACAGTGGCGCCGCGTCTGCGAGACTTCTTTCGTGAGACGGACTCAGTAACAAATTCACTTGTCAGCGGGGGTAGAGGGGTGAGGTACTGCGCAGCGAGAAGCGTACTTCAGAGCGGCCAAAAAGTTTGAATCGGGCTGTACACGGGACTTAAAAACCTAACTGGCTAAATGTGGCTGTCATAAACAGAAACGTCACTCACTGTCTAAGCTCTCGAGGAAAAGATGCGCGATGTTATGTTGTCTTCTTCACCACAATGATGTCCTCAAAACTTAGAAGTCACATAACTATCGTATTATAAACGAATGTTTAAATACTCACACAGTCTCTGACGATCTTTACAGGCGGTTACCATCGCAGCGGTGGGTCGCCGGCGCCATTGCTGCGAACAATATGGAATCCGCTCGCTATTATAAAACGCCCCGGGGTGACATAGGGCCGAGATAATTGAAGCGTGTGATATGAGGATTATAGAAACAGGCTTGTGAAGTTGATATTTTAATGAGTAGAGAGGGTAGGGAAACAATTTAAAAGTATTCTTAGACAGTTTTGTCATTTGTATGTATGAAAGGCGTTTAACATCTATTAAAGATTCCCAAGAAAAGAATCCCTTGACTTTTACGTACTCAAATTTTTACTATATATAAGGTATATCCATTCATACACGCAATCCCCAAGTTAAGGGGTTATTGTATTCATCATTACGAACAACTGGGACCAAACATGAAATCGCGAAAAAAAAATCAGCTATTCCCTACATTTTTTTTTTTTTTTTTTTTTTTTTTTTATTTATTTGGGATAAACAAACAGTTACACATTGTGTCTTATCTAAAGAATTACATGACAGTTATTCAAATGTGAAACTCACACCGTTATCCACAGAATACATTTTAGTTTGAATACAATTATTGAGAACTACATGCAGACATGCTAGAGACAAAGCAAGTTATTAAAAGAATCGTTTAAGTCTGTTTATCAATATCAAATATTTTTTTTAACAAAGCGGTACGGAATCTGATTTTCGACATAGAAAACAAATCAATTTCAGTAAAAAAGTCATTGTAATCTTTGCTTAAGCGACGAAGAGGCGCGCGGACTCCAGCATTAGTTCGACATGAAGTCACTGCAAACACCGGTCGTACGCGCACCTTCCGTCCTGTCACGGTTCTTGGCACGACATAACATAGTTTATTAGCAAGTTCTGAGCAGTCATATCTGTCATTACATAAGTCATATACAAACATAATTTCCAGGTACAACCGCCGAGACTTTAGACTAATTAAGTTGTATTGTTGCAGTAATTTACTGTAGGTCGGGAAGTTGCGAAAACATCGGTAATGCATTGACCTCAGAAATTTGCGCTGTACATCTTCCAGGCTATCTATGTATTTATTGTAATACGGGTTCCAGACTACAGCGGCATACTCTAGTTGAGATCTGACTAATGATTTGTAGAGATGAGTGTACGTACTTGCGCGCTTAAATTCTTTAGTGGACCTCATCACGAAACCATACATACGATAGGCGTTATTAATTATGTTATTAATATGCAGATCTAGGTGCATTTTCTCATCCAGCAATACACCTAGGTCTCGAACAGATGAAACTTTAGATAGAGATGTGTTGTTCAAAATATAACTGTTGCGTATGACATTTTTGTTTTTTGTAAATGACATTGTCAAACATTTGTTGATACTCAAAAAAAGTTTATTTATATTACAGTAAGCAGAAAAACGATCCAAGTCCTCTTGAAGATGATGACAGTCAGCGTGATTTCGTACAGTTTTAAAGATCTTTAAGTCATCCGCGTAAAGTAAAAATTTTGAGTACTTGAAACATTTACCAATGTCATTCACAAATAGAATGAATAAAAGAGGGCCCAAAATCGAGCCTTGTGGTACACCAGATGTTACATTGACTGTAGCAGAATGGGATCCCTTAATCACTACGCTTTGAGATCGATTAGATATGTACGATGCAAACCAACGAAGAAGATTACCCCTTATACCGTTGTATGCTATTTTTGTCAAAAGAAGCTGATGGTCGACCTTGTCGAAAGCTTTCTGAAAGTCTGTGTATACAGCATCTACTTGAACTTGTTGGTCCATATTGTTGAATAAGTAATCCATAAATATTAACAAGTTTGTTGTTCTAGACTTTCTTTGGATGAATCCGTGCTGTTGTTCTATAATAATATTGTAAATACTGTTGTGGATCTGTTGATAGACAAGCCTTTCAAAAAGCTTCGACAAGGCCGACAAAATAGATATGGGGCGGTAATTGGTAATATCCTGTTTTGAGCCTGTCTTGTATACTGGAGTTAGATTGGCTCTTTTCCATATTTCTGGGAAGGTGCCTTCTGACATACATTTATTAAATATAATACACAATGGCGTGTAGATACTATCCGCGACCTTCTTTAGGAAATAAGGTGGTAAACAGTCGGGCCCAGGGCCTTTAAAGCAATCCAACTGTTTTAAAGATTTGAGGACCTGGTCAGGACTAAAAGTTATGTTTGTAACAATACTACAGTTTTCGTAATATTCTTCGGGGGGTGTCCATTCATTAAAGTTTAGGGTAGATGGCTCATAAACCGACTGAAAAAAGTCCATAAACATATCACATATTTGATCTGGGTTACTCGAATACCTATCATTATAATACATTGTAGATGGTATACCAGCCTTTCGTGTGCGATTTTTTACATAACTCCATAGGTATTTAGTGTTCTTTTTTATGTTATCTTCGATTGAATTTAAGTATCTTGTATAAGCTTTTTTACATGCGTTTTGGAACCTATATCGTAAAAGTGAGAACTGTTCATAATCAGAAATGTTGTGATAGGTTTTCCATTTTATCCAGGCTCTGTTCTTATTTTTAAAAATACGAATCAATGAGTTCGTAAACCAAATGGGAAATTTAGATGTTCGCGGCTTTGAGACTGGGGCATGACTCTTTATTGTATTATATACAAAATCATAGAACATGTTTAGACTGTCCTCAGCTGATGACTTTTCCAATAGTTCGATCCAGTCAATTTTAGATAAGTCTTTGTTTATGAGTTCATAATTAGCTTTATAATAATTGTACTTCACCGTATCCGCGAATTTAGTTGTTGATATGGATGTTCTATAATTAATGACGGTGCAAAAAGTAGGATGGTAGAATTCAGGAGGTAATAGTAGCAATGACGGTTCATAAGTGTGACACTCATCATTGCTTATTATTAAATCTAAAATGCGTCCCTTATAATTTTTTATGTTATTAAACTGGTAAGCGCTGAGAAGAGACATGAAGTTATTCATATGCCTACACATAGATGAAGAGCCATTGCTAATTAGTGCTGCGCTATTTTTATTACTTGAAGGAATCCATTCAATGTCCGGTAAATTGTAATCGCCAAAAATATAGACGTGGTTGAAAGAATATTTGTCTATTAAGTGCAGCAAGGTATCAAAGTGGGCTCGATAAATTTCTTCTGGTGTATTAGGTGGAATATAGGCACCGCTGATAAAAAACTTATCACGGGTTGAAAACTTATCACGGGTTGACGACTTATGCGAACATAAATGTAGGAAACGACTGATTTTTTTTTTCGCGATTTCAGGTTTGGTCCCATATTATATTAAGTCATATCCATATGTTTTTTACAGTGTGTAGGTATATAAATAATTAAATAAATAAAAAAAATTGACAGATTGTAGTAGCTTGATGTGCTGGCGTCTGTACATAGGTACTTTAGCTTTCTGTATATTCTATGTTAGAATACTTATTCTTTTTATTGTATAAGAGGTAAGAGGTATTTTATTGTACCAAATATGGGCTTTTTATTATAATAGAGTTGGGAGATACATACTTTGTTTAAATTTTAACCTGATTTGTTAACCACCTACAACAATTCTATTCTAACATACAATGTGACAGGTTTGAACATAACTGCCTAAATGAGGGTAATCTAAGTAATCCCTCTGACTACCACATACGAAAATACTACCGTGACGTTTGTCGATTTCATGATGCAGGTGCCATCTAGTATTGAATAGATGTTTTAATTGCTGCGCCATCTATAGATGAATAGCTTCAACAAATTTTTCACCTTACTTTATATCACACTAGATGGCGCTGTTTTGAATCCAAGGTAAGATTCGATTTAAAGATTCAAGTCAGGAGAAATTAAACAAATTAATCTTATAAAATATACAATTTATTCTTAGAAAATAAGCTTAGAACGTAACTATTATAATTAACGGATAGATTAGAAGGCTAGTTTCTTCATGAGCAAGTACATGTGCTGGTCAACTTCAAAACCGTGCAAGTTGTTTGCGTCTCCTTGAAGACGCATTAGTAGGCCTCCGAATGAGACGTATGCTGCTAATCGCGATGCTGGTTCCATTGCTGCTTCGTCACCTTCTATCCTGAGAATAGAGAGAAAAAACAAATAAAGTTATTTACATTTGAGATTTTTTTTTTTTATTATTTTCATGATTTTCAACTATGATATCAGTCCTATTGTTGCCCACAGCAGGGCAAATTCGCTTCTCTTTTTGAGAAAGTAAGAGTAAGTGATCACCAGGCTTGCTCAAGATGAATAACATAATCATCTTGAGCAAGTGTGGTGTTCAAAATTCAGCCTCTAACATAGAAGACTAACACATGTTAGGTTTCTATGTTAGAAGCCTAACACATGTTAGGCTTCTATGTTAGAAGGTTTTTCTTTCCACACTTAGTCCTTCAGGTGGCGGTGGAGGTTCAGGTAATTACATCTCCCGAAGAACACATTTGTAACAGTTTCCTCAGTCTCCATCAAGACTGTCCATTTTTCCTGTTATGGGGAAGTGTTTCTTTAAAGAGCAGTGTCCTGTGGGGATCCCTATAACCAAGCGCTACTAGTACTATTACTGCGATTGCTGAATAGATATATTTTTAATCAATTGACTGTATCTAAGCCTGTTCCTGTTATCTGTTTTAGAACTTTTGCCAACCAATATTTGAAAATTACTTGAGTTCTACCAACTCCCTAGTAAAAAGATAAGATAGAGAATTGGATAACCATGCTTTATAGTATTAAATACTAAACTCGAAGCATTTTTTCAATTAAACCATATACAGGGACTTTTGAATTGTCAAGGAGTCAATCAGTCAGAAAATATGACGCTAGTTCCAAATCGTGGTAGGTACGGAGGAGAACGGGCAAGAAACTCCACGGAAACTCCTTTACTGCAAGCACTGCAAGAAAAATACTAAGTTTTAAAACACTTAGTTGATAAAAACTAACCTGTAAACTTTTCCCGACATGACATACTCAAAACTGTCGGCGCGGTTTCCCTCCGTTTCTAGTGGGTTCCATTCACCACCATCAGGATAACCGTTTTCCCTGAGAGTTGTAGCAAGCACTAATCTAAACTTATCACCAAGTTCCATTGGATAAATCCACGAATTGATGTCCAAAATAAGGTCCATTTTAAACGATTCTGATTCGCAATGTAGACGGCTACATCGATCGAATTTCTTGCCTTCAGGGTCTATATCTTTTACATTAAATATGTCCTCGAATAATACGCCTGCCATTCTTCTATTTTATTTGAATAATACCTAAAAAAGGGAAAAATTAAAATAATAACACGCTTTTCGGAATCAAAGCTTGACACACAACATGACAGTTGTTTCGGTATGTTGGTACTTTAGTAGAAGTGAAGTTGTTATGAATTCGGATAGTCAATCGCGGTCATAAGCAAAACAATCACAAAAAGGATTAGCTCTCTGTCACAAAAAAATAATAATATAAATAATTATGTGTAAATAGCTCATATTGCCGAGATAAGGGTGACGCATAATTGCGTAAATATCGTCAAATAATCTATATATAATTGTTATTCGACTTATTGTTAGTAAAAGACAGGAGAAACTGACTGACTGTCTAACATATTAGTGCACAGCCGAAACTACTGGGACTAGGAATGTAAAATTTTGCACAAGGCTTCTTTTTATAATGTGGGCATCAAAAAGGAGTTTTTATAAATTCAACCTGTAAGAAACTGAAAATAGTATACGATCCACTCAGATGTCGATAAAAACGAAAAGATCGGTAACAATAGAAAAAGTAATTGTGTCTCATTAGTGACAGTAGGGATACTAAGTGAAAAATCTTATTTCTATGATGTGAAAACTTAGCCCCAAACTTATGTATCTAAAGAAAAGATCGTAATTATTCATTTTCGAATATACCATTTAGAGACCTCTATAAAAGGTTCCAACATTTATATGGAATTTTTAGGAGAAAATACGAAATGCAGTGAAAGTGATGGGGGGCTAGTAAATAATATAAATATGTATAATTCTCTAACTACGTTTTAGATATAGCTATTAGAACTAAAAAGTCTAGAACTAAAACGTATCCGAATAAAATTACTGTTTATCAGTTGGCAGCTCCACCATCCCAATCGAACGCCACCTGCTGGTGATTTTATTTCCATAATAAACGTAAAACCTCGAGCTCGACTGAGGGTGAAGCTGAAGCTAACCTAAAAATTAATATTGTGGCACGTGTCGGCTCTTTGTTTGTGCGTTTTACAATAAAATTTACAAACAATAGTAACGGTTGTCACGGAGGGCTGACCCAAATATCGTGTTGAACGAGTACAGTGCGTAATCACGAAAGAAACAAGTCACTAATCTAAAATGACGGAGGTTTTGCAACCCGGCGCAGAAGTGTTTTCGGAGAAGAAAAAGAAGAAAGTCAAAGATCAAGTATCCCTAGGCACATTTCAGAAGCTAGGGGACTTCAAAATCGAGTCTACAGAGGCAGTTACAAAGTTGGATACAGCCTATTGGCCATTGTTATTGAAGAATTTTGATCGTCTCAATGTGCGCACAAACCACTACACGCCGCTGCCATTCGGTCACTCGCCACTGAAGCGCCCGATTGCTGAATACGTGAAGGCTGGCTTCATCAACGTCGACAAACCCAGCAACCCAAGTTCCCACGAGGTAGTTTCATGGATTAAACGCATCTTGAAAGTCGAGAAAACTGGCCATTCGGGTACGTTGGACCCTAAAGTGACGGGTTGTTTGATCGTGTGCATAGACCGCGCGACAAGGCTCGTGAAATCACAGCAGAACGCTGGTAAGGAGTACGTCGCAGTCTTCAGCTTACATTCAGCCGTCGAAAATGTCCAGAAAGTTACTCAAGGACTTGAGAAATTGCGCGGGGCCCTGTTCCAACGTCCGCCTCTCATTTCAGCTGTCAAACGTCAGCTTCGTGTCCGTTCAGTGTATGACAGCAAACTCCTCGACTTCGACAAGGAACGCAATATTGGTGTCTTCTGGGTCAGCTGTGAGGCCGGTTCCTACATCCGTACCATGTGTGTACACTTAGGATTGATGCTTGGAGTCGGTGGACAGATGATTGAACTCAGAAGAGTCCGTTCCGGTATCCAAGGAGAACAAGAAGGCATGGTCACCATGCATGATATCTTGGACGCGCAATGGGCATATGAAAACCATAAAGATGAGACTTACCTGCGAAGAGTAATCAAGCCGTTGGAAGGTTTATTAATAGCCCACAAGAGGATATTTATCAAAGACAGTGCTGTCAACGCTGTTTGTTACGGAGCTAAGGTCCTACTACCTGGTATTTTGAGGTATGAAGATGGTATTGAAATAGATCAAGAAATAGTCATAGTAACAACTAAGGGAGAAGCGGTTGCCTTAGCAATCGCATTAATGACAACGTCAACCATGGCATCATGCGATCACGGTGTAGCAGCTAAGTTGAAGAGGGTAATAATGGAAAGAGACACATACCCAAGAAAGTGGGGCTTGGGACCCAAAGCATCACACAAGAAGCAACTGATTTCACTAGGAAAACTGGACAAATTTGGAAAACCTAACGAAAATACCCCGTCAGAATGGCTGAACAGTTACGTAGATTTTAAGGGGAAGAATGTGAATGGAGATGCGGAGTCCGATGAGGTTGGCAGAAAGAGGACGGCCAGCACAGCTAATGCAGATGACCCGAATAACTCTGTAGAGGTTAAGTCAGAGAAGAAGAAGAAGAAAAAGAAGAGAGACAGTGAAGCGCCTGAGGCTGTGTAAGTATACATTTCTGATCTTCCTTACATAGTATAAAGCAAAGTCACTGAAATGTCTGTACGCACACAACTTCCGAATGACTGCACCAAATTGGATAATTCTTTTGTTGTTGTGTTTGCTATTGCCAGGACGAGGTTTGTATGAAAGAAAATGTCAGAAATTCGAGTAAAAGCATGGCACCCCTGCAAATCTGGGGTGGGCCGTTAGTTATAAATATAATTATTCTGTACATGTGTAGGTCACTGAACTTCTGATAAGGATCTGGACCGAATTAGACAAAATTTTCATATCTTCGTACTAGCAGACTTTAAGTTGAACAGATAGTGGGAATAAAGGAGTACCTATTGGAAAGTATTGTCTATTCCTCCAAAAATATCTGATGAAAGTGTAAACAAACCCTATTTAGGTTAAATTCTTTACCAATCACTCACTAAAGAGAATTAATAATACATACATTCGTCTGTATGATAATATAATGCATATAAATAAAAAATTATAATATTTTTTTTTTATCTCACCAATTTTTCCAGTTCCAATTAAATTGTTATTGAAAATTGAGGATATACTCACTAACCTCAATTGGCAAATCAAAAACATCTTCAACGTGGTTTAAAATTAGAATTTCGGGTTCAAGTATTTAGATAATCAGATCAAGGAACTCAATTTGTAAGTGGTCTCTATGAATTGGCAACCACAGATACATTTTCTGAATCATTTGTTTACGTTTTTTTTTTTTAATCTTTATTTATTTTATAGAAAGTTTGATCAGACATGATCATGCCACCCACCCTCATAGGCCTGTTTACGTTTTTATCAGATACTTTTGGGACAGACTATAAATAAAAACATGTGAATCTGAAGCCAGCAAAAAAAAGCATAACTAATTTTATGCCAGTTGCCTTGACAAATACTAGCATGTGGTGTTATTTGCTAAAAACATTTACAGTACACTAAAAAAATGGCGCTCGTGATTTACTATGTGTGGACAGTACACATACAATGTTACCGATTCTGTTGTTCACAAACTAAACTAAATTTAAGTTCAGCGCATCTTTTTCTTTCTATTTCATTAAGAAAAGGACAGAAGATAAATTTTAGTTTAGCCCTGTCAAATTAATCAGCTCCTGACACTACTCCGTACAACTTTAGACGTGATTAAAAACTTGACCTACTAAAATTACGTCAATTGACGTCAGGCGAAAAAGCCAAAAAGCAGACGAAAAGGCTGAGAATCTGCCCTTGCCCCTTTTTAAACGTCAAAAGTACAAGAACCAGTCTCCCAAAAACCCGCTCTTCACTTCCTAGGATTTCGAAGGAAGCTGGGAAGGACAAGTGGCGCAACAAACGGAGTGCGGTTACAAGTAATGTTTACATTTTTATTTTATTTTTATTATCATGGTGTTTTCTGTTCTCTACAGAGAGGACGGTTCTGGTGACGCCACCATGGAAGCTGAAACAACAACCGAGGCCGATACATCAGTTCGCAAAGAGAAGAAGAAAAAGAAAAAGAAGGACCGAGACCAGGAGAGGGCAGACGAATAACAAAAACACGTACCATAACGTAGATTATAAGTTGAGAATTTTAAGTAAGCTGAAATAGATAAAAATAAAGCAATTTATATTTTGTGCGGATCGATATGTTCAGAAAGAGTTTCGCGCGTTTTTTCTTTTATGTCTATGGTTTGTCGAGTGACGTCTCGTTTTTATGCGAAAAAAAAAAACTGCCAAGTGCCGGACGTGCCGGACCACGCTCAATGAAGGGCTCCGTAGTTGGAATGAATTTATCCCAAGAACAAAAAAAAAACATCCCCACTTTACGTGTACAGGAGGGTACCCTAAAAATTTTTTTTACTTGATTTTATTTTACCACTTTGTCGGCGTGATTTATATGTATATCTATGCCAAATTATAGCTTTCTAGTACTAAGTCCCTGAGCTAAGCTGCGGACGGACGGACCGGCAGACGGACTTGGGGCAACTATAGGGTTCCTTGTTGACCCTAAAAAAGAGGTTTTTTTTTTTAGCGAAGAAACGAAAGTATATGAGTATCTTAAAACAAACTTATGTTAATGCCAGTGGCACCTTTTTTTATATTAAATACACATTTTGTTATTGTCTCGCATGTTTTAGCAATAATTTTTTGTTTCTGTTAGAAATCCATGTTTTTTATCTTTTCTTCCATCATTAATGTGCCGTTGAAATGATTGAACGTTAATAATCTAAGCTGCCTGTTTTAAGGCTTAGAAACTATTTAATCAATTGCCTCCATAAAGTCTATAGCTAAATAGGTTACGCTAGATTAATTAAGTCTATGGTCGTTGAATAAACGGGAAGTTTCTGCATATTTTAAAATTTATTAATACGGGTTTTTTCATGTTCAGCCATTTAGATTAGCTACTGTCCTGAAATAGTGCCTGTATGATTGTAAAATTCTTAGTTACGTGCAGTTTTTGACTTTTTTGATTTGGCGCCAATAGTGGAGTCGGAATTTTTTCCAGCCAAATATATAAAAAAAATATATTACATAATTATGTAGTAACTACGTATTTTAGAATAATCGATGTGCGATAATATTTGCCTTAAGAGTTTTAAATACTTATCAACATGTACAAATTGATTTGCCTTATTGACAGCCTGCGAATACCGGGCCCGGTGACATTATAATCTTGATTGTCAAATAGTAACCTTTTTCTTCTTTAACTATACATTTTATAAATTATAGTCGCTTTTGTGTATGTGTGCGTGACCGCGTTGTTCCTCTAACTACGCAACGAATTTTGATGCGATATTTACTGTCTTTTAGAGAATTTATCCCGAAAGTTTTACGTGTAATACATTAGTATTAAACCTTCATATAATATGATGTTATATTTGATGTTTTGTTAAGTCGTACACTTCTTGCGAAGCGGGGGGTTTACTTCCTTAGTACCTACGTCAGATACGTGCCCGTTCGAAAGTAGTTGATACAACAAAACAAGTGTCAAATATTTTTTTACGGACGGGCTACCTACCGGGAGTATTGTCAACTGTCAAATTATGTTGTCATTCATTCATAATCAGGCCCCGAACTATTCATATGTCCGTTAGTGACATGGAGTCGAATATAACCGTAACTTCCGACGAAACTACGGATATGTACTTAGGGAGTAGACTCCCTGGGGTGGGTTGCTAGTTAGATCTAAAACTAATGTATAATTAATATAATTATTGAAGATCGGATAATCGACGGGATAATATGTATAAGGAAATAGGTGACCCTAAAATAGATGTATATTTACTTGCATGAGCTAGTTACAGAAGGTCAAGTCATTGCGTTGAAAATAAATGAATAATTAATTAATTCCTACTTACTGCTTCACCGCCCTTGTAACATTGATATCAAGGCAGTTATTGTTTTTTTTAAGCCACGACCGAAAACTGGAGACCTAGTAGGTTTATACATATATATAGTTAAGCAATGCAATTTAGAACCTATCTAAAGCGCTGAGTCCACTATGTATGTGGTCTAATTGTGCAAACTGCTTGCGCAAAACATTTCTAGCAAGTTGACTTGCTGTAAGCTACCGCATGCCGTGCTGCAAGTTAGCTTGCTACAAATTACCACACCGAAAATAACCTTGCTGCAAGATTTATCGACATAAATCTTGCTGGCCTTCTTGCAAGAAGATTCAGCGCTTTAAAAATGGTATAAACATTTTGTGTAGACATCTAAGATAGCTTAATATGTTACTTAGAATTAAGTGCTAAATGTTTATAGTATAGTTCTTTATAAGTTACGTTAAACAGTTCGTTGATTATCAACATTAAATCTATGCACTATATACTGATGTTTTTATTTCAAACTACATAGGGCCGGCGCTCACTACCGGCATGGCACGGTAAAGTATTTTATTACTAATCAAGTTATTTTGAATCTTATTTCAATGAGTTTAGAATTCATGTTACTTTATTTCGATACCACGATGCAGATGCCGCGGCATGCCGTGCCATATCGCGGCATGCCGTGGCATGCCGCGGCATAACGGGACTCGCCGCGGCGCGGCATTGCATCCCGCCATTGCATCCCGCGAGACGTGTAACGTTAAATGCGTAAAACCTCAGACACCCCAACTGATTTTTAATTCAATTGACCTATTTCACACAGAAAATAAGTCATTAAAAAAATTGTAAAAGTTTTATGTGCTGTTTTAGTTTTACTGGCCATTCTGATCGTTTCTTGCGTCTGCGACGACGCTTTATCGAGGGAGGAGTCTTCACCGGGCCGCTGCGCCGCGCTGACATTGGTTTGCTTGACCTATTAATAAATAAACACGGCACGGTTGTAATGAAAATTTTTTGAAAAATGTAATGATATTAAAAAGTGGTTCAATTAATTCTGCTCGTTATTCTGATCAAACTATTTTCAGGTTTTGCGCATTTAACGTTACACTTTGTATAATCAAAGTACAGACGCCAGCACATCAAGTTACCCGAAACTGTCAAATTTTCCCAATCAACTTTGAACCTTATGCTTTAGCGATAAAGTAATAATTTGACAGATTGTAGTAGCTTGATGTGCTGGCGTCTGTACATGTAACTTGCATGATTAGCCTATAAACCAATTCTGAGAGGTAGTGGGCCGTAATCTACCGCCTACTTGTGTTATCTTCGAATAGAAGCTTTACTCTATTATCAGACAGTCGGGGGATGGGTTTCGCAAAACCGTATTTTAGTTACCATTATAATTTCTAATACAGATCACACACTTAACGATGTACAGACGCCAGCACATCAAGCTACTACAATCTGTCAAATTAATAGATTTTCAACTTTATCGTGTATCTGTAAGGTTCAAAGTTGATTGGGAAAATTTGACAGTTTCGGGTAGCTACTACAATCTGTCAAACTTCTTTAATAGATTTTCAACTTTATCGCTCAGTACTAAAGTATCCAATCCAATCTTAAAAAAATTGATTGGATTGGTGTCAAGCTCAGTATAACTGGTCAACCTCAGCGAATACTGACTAGCGATATTGTTTCCTTCAACCTTAAAAACGATGGAGCCATTACTATAAAATTGGAATTGGAACTTTGATAGTTTCGAGTAGCTTGATGTGCTGGCGTCTGTACATACATACCTATTCATTTCAGTCTACAAAGTTTTATTATTAATGTTGTAATAGTGTATCTGTTATATAGTTCGCTACAGAGGAGTTTCAATGAACCTGATTTGATTTCGATGCTATTTATAGAAAAATACTACATGTTAGTTAGTTCCTCTAGTAGACAATAGATGGAGCATGCGGATCACAACGGGGCTGACATATTTAGCTGTGTTATAATAGGTCTACCAATAGATTCAATCTTTATAAGGCCCCGAAACATGTCCTGTGAATTTTGTGATTGCATTATGAGCTAAGTTCCTATGGAATACAAAACCGCAGTCGATGATTGATTGTTGATTTATGTTATTTGATATGGCAGCATTTACGTTGACTGACAGCAGTGCCAGTGCCAGTGACAAAGACTTGACTTTTGAGTTTGACAAGTCAAAATCATCAACAAAGCGAGCTTCCTGTGGTGTTTATTTGGTTTTTATTTTGTGTATTTATCAATAAAAAATAAATTGTAGATCATGCACTGGTGCCAAATTTCGACCGATAGTGAACTGTACAACTACGAATATTTGTCCCATGAAGATGTTTGCAGATTATGTTGGAACAAAAATGCAGACATCGAAATACTGCTAAAACTTTCAGAAAATTCTACAGAAACCTGCTTGGTTGATATAATAAAAGACTGTTTACACATAGCAGTAGATGATATCCACCTAAATAAGGTTTGCGCCAACTGTTTCAACGAAATTAAGCGATTTTACTTTTACAAAACATTTTGCCAGGAGGCTGACGCTAAATTACGAGAAATACTGCATAAAGGGTATAAAGAATCTAAAATTAAAGAGCTGACATGCGAAGTGATAAAAAGCGAAGATGTAGACGAATTTTACGGAATAGGTACTTATTCTGATGATAATTTAGAGTATGAAGAACCAGAGACAGAAAAGAAGTTTAAAACCAATTCAAAAGTCCGAAAAAAGTATTTACACAAACGCTCACCGACTTACTGCAATATTTGTTGCATAGACCTAGAAACCATAGAAAACATATCCCACCATAATACAGAAATGCATGGCATAGAAAACGATGGAACACTATTCAAATGTTTTGGTTGTGAGAAACGTTTTAAAAGTCGAAAAACAAGGATAAGTCATGAAATGAATTTCTGTAAAGGCTTGAAAGATGGATATAAGTGTACAATATGTGACCGCTATCTACCAAAGAGGTGCATGTATGAGTATCATATGCGAGACCATAGACACAACACTTTGACAGAGTTGCCAGAGCATATTTTTAAGTGTGGCAAGTGTATAAAATTATTTAAGACTAAGGAATTGCTGAAATTACATATGACTGAACATGGAACGGAGAAGAATTTTGTTTGTGATGTAAGAATTGTCTTATTTTGAAGTAGGAACTGCATGATGATACCTTTCTTTTGTCTTACTGCTTATTGCAGTCCATTGCTGGACACAGGACTCTCCTAATTGCTTATCTGGTTTCTTCATCCTTTTTGCCTTCTTCTTCTGATCTCTGCCCCAAGCTATATTGACCAATCCTCAACATTTATTCAAAGATTTCTCTATAATAAATTAAAAATTATCTACCCACAATGATTACAATTTTGCACTCTAAAAATATTATTGAACACTAATATAATGATTTCCGGAGCGAGTATTTGGCATGCGATAGTTATCAGAACTAATAGAAGATGGAGAAACATTCTAATCAATACAATCAAAATCAAAAGTCATTTATTCAAACTAAACTGAGAATCAGCACTTTATGAATGTCAAAATTACATAAGACAGTCCCAAAACGCCCATCCTTCACCACTTCCTAATGCTTTAGATGGGAAGAAGAAGAGGCACAACAAACTCCCAGACAAAGAAATTAAAATAATAATTTTTTGTTTATTCATCAGATTTGTGGCCGTATCTTTACTCGTCAGGATTACTTGCACAAACATAAGCTGACCCACACAGGTACCAAGAGTCATCAGTGTCCACACTGCGAGTTCAGAGCCACACAGCGATCTTCACTGACTGTGCACATTAGGTAATGGAATTACTTGATTTATAATAATAATAATAAATCATTTATTTGCAAAACAGGTCTTGGTATTTACAATATTGTGATTGAAGCCCCCTTTTAAGCAAGATGTGCCTGTGTTAGGAGACTATGCTCTTTTACAACAAATCGTACATAGTAATAATGCAAATATGACGTTATCTATTATAAGTATACAAAATAATACTCAAATTGTTAAGAAAAACAAGTATCTAGGTGCTAAGTAGTTAAATAATTATATCAATATTTCGGTTGCGAGTTGTGTTTGTGCGTGGAGAGGTGTGTGCGTGCGTGCGTGCGTGCGTGCGTGCGTGCGTGCGTGCGTGCGTGCGTGCGTGCGTGCGTGCGTGCGTACATAATAATATTCCACAACTTTCACACAACGCCATCTAGTCCCAAACTAAGCAGATCTTGTGCTATGAGTACTAGATCTAGAACTGATAAACATACATATACAACGTGTAACGTTAAATGCGCAAAACCTCAGACAGCCCAACTGATTTTTAATTCAATTGACCTATTTCAGAGAGAAAATAAGTCATTAAAATTTTTTTAAAGGTTTTAGGTGCTGTTTTAGTTTTACTGGCCATTCTGGTCGTTACTTGCGTCTGCGACGACGCTTTATCGAGGGAGGAGTCGTCACCGGGCCGCTGCGCCGCGCTGCATTGGCTTGCTTGACCTATTACTAAATAGACACGGCAACGTTTATAATGAATATTTTTTGAAAAATGTGACCTATATTAAAAAGTGGTTCAATTAATAATTCTGCTCGTTATTCTGATCAAACTATTTTCAGTTTTTGCGCATTTAACGTTACACGTTGTATATTTCTTAGCCGAAAGGTGCCCATGCCAGTGCTGAGCATAACTGTGTTCGCGATTTGGTTTGTAAACATGTAAACAAAAGTGTGTTTTTGGAAAAACAACTTTAAAACTCACGTATAAAGTTCAGTTTGCGCTGCATTTTCAATTATTGATGACTTTTTGGTAGTATTCAACTTTAAATCAATTTACTCTTTCTTAAAGTTTATATAGATTTAAGAGGAAGCAATATCTGGGCCCTGTCGCACACACATCAGTCATTCCGTGAACAATGTTTTTAGATACTAGTGAGGACCATTCTATTTTTGTATTACAGAAAACATACAGGTGAACGCCCTTACAGCTGTGACATGTGCCCACAAAGATGTATTTCCAGCTCAAATCTACGTGCACATCGCAGGAGACATCTCGGCGTTAAAAAATATGAGGTATGTATTCATAAGCTTGGCATATATAGCATAACATTGTCTTGTGTCATTGTATTGTCTATTTTCACAGGAGCAGAGAACAAATAAAACTAAAGTTTAATCTATAAATTTGTTTATTTTCAGTGCACAATCTGCACCAAGAAATTCGGATACAAAATAAGTCTAGAAGAGCATATTTCGTCAACACACGTCCGTTCTGAATCGCACCCTTGTGAGCACTGTGGCGCCACCTATACGACAGTGAGAGGATTGCGTCGCCATCTAGCGGCAAAGCATAGCAAACAGGCTAAGAGCAAAAACGTCGAACAGAACTTATTAGTTCAGGTTACAGAGACAGATGGCGGTAAAATAGATATTTTAAAAGACGTCGATTATGAATTGAAGGACGGAGAAAATGTTTTATTGTTAAAACATCAAGATGGTGATGTTTATATGGTGTAAATTTATGTTTTATGTTCCTTCCTAAATGTAATAAACATTTTGTACCTACGTAGTCGTTTTAGTAAGTGTTATCTGGAGAGTAGCAGCAGTAGTAGTTTTATAACAAATTGCGCGCTATGTAAATTACTAATTATTAATATTAAATAAATTATTAATTTGGTAATTTACTAGAAAATACTTCAGACTAGTTCCTACAAAACCTTAAGTCAAAAGCTCCGTCGACCGCTAGATGGCAGTGTTATAACCGTTGAAACCGGCTCCTATCCTATTACTCCTGTTAATACAAATTATTGCTTGCTTGGATGTGTTTATAGTAATACTAGACAGTAAGTAAGTAAGAAATAGGTATTATAATGGATATAGTGCAATCGATATTGTTATTATGATAGGCTAACGGTACGGTACACAAGGACTGCCTTTGGTGCAGACAATCAATCAGATTCTTTTAATTGATTGCATCAATCGCATTACCACAAAATAAACCGGTCGGGTGCGAGTCGGATTCGCGCACGAAGGGTTCCGTACCATTATCTATAAAAACATAAAAATGGCAAAAAATCACGTTTATTGTATGGGAGCCCCTTTAAATATTTATTTTATTCTGTTTTTTAGTATCTGTTGTTATAGCGGCAACAGAAATACATCATCTGTGAAAATTTCAACTGTCTAACTATCACGGTTCATGAGATACAGCCTGGTGACAGACGGACGGATGGACGGACAGCGGAGTCACAGTAATAGGGTCCCGTTTTACCCTTTGGGTACGGAACCATAAAAACGTAAACATAACACAAACCTTCATTGCAAAAATTAAAGACTTGGTTCAATTCAAAATGAGAGTAAAAAAAAATGTATGATGAGGTGGTGTTAAAGTCCAGAAAAAAAAGAAAAGAAAATTTTGAATTTGACAGACTGAAAAACGCGGTGAAGTGTTACGCGCAAACCGGCCGCGGCGAGAACACGATGCAGCGATGTCATTTGTAATGATTTTGTCACGGTAATATTACCGTGGTTTTGTTGTGTTGTGTTGTCTCAAGGTTGCATCATATAAATTATATTTGTTCAGATTATGCCATGTACTGACCCTGGTTGTTGTTATTTTAGGTACCTATACAAATTAGACGCCGCGACGTGTAGACCAGATACAAGAATATGTTTTGTGTGTGTGAAAAAGTGATAAATAAGTCTTGTACTTGATTTGAAGACTAGAGAAGAAGTACTCGGTAAGGGATCTTCAATTTTAGTAATATATTTAATTTTAAAATAAAAACACGAAAAGTATGAAAATGAAATAAGTAACTTTGTTTTGCCTAGTTTTGCCGCCAAAAGTAATTCAATCTCGCGTCAGGCCGTCACGTCTGTCAAAATGTTGTTGTAATTTGAATTCAAACAAACAGGCAAAGGTCTTGTAACCAAACTGCCTTGGAATTGTGTCAGATTTCTTGAGGGAAGTATATTAATTTTGTTCCAGAGTTTGGGTGCCGCGAACCTGCAACTTACGATACTGAATGCTGCTGTCATTTGTGTGTAGTGCAGTACCTCCTATAGATATATCCTTACCATTACATTACATGGTAACGTAGACAGAGAAACTAATAGACGAAGGGACTCTGTAACCGCGATCGAGACAGAGATAGTTTGTCAATGTGTGCGTATAATGTTGCCATAGTAACTGCATTCCCCTGTTTGTTGGATGTTAGATGGAATAGGGTAAATTATTTTCAGGATTTAATTAAAACAAAACTAACGATAAACTTAGCTTTACTATTAACACTCACAAGAAGTTCAGTCATTCTGTAACAACAGATGTGTCATTCTTATTTGATCGGTAATAGGAGAAATAAATTAAAATAATATATTTATAGATAACGAAGCTTCCCCTAAAAGACACTACAACGTGTAACGTTAAATGCGCAAAACCTGAAAATAGTTTGATCAGAATAACGAGCAGAATGAATTGAACCACTTTTTAATATAGGACTCGGGGCATTTTTTAGCTGACGCTGGCAACACTTACATTAAAACAATTATAGGTTATGAATGATAAAAACTTGACAAAATCTTATTATGTTTAGAGTTTTAACGAGACATATCGTTCCGTCGTGCTATGGAATAAATAATCATCACTGAGAAACTATATTTTGGGAAAAAACCGTCCTACTTACGCGTGAAAAGACACACCGGCAATTTTCTTCTCACTATCGCTTTTACACAAAATAACACGACAACGCACCATTGTATAATCGTCGATGTGATGTACCGATAATTTCTCTGTCTTCTCATTAGATTAGAATCGCTTTTTAACATAAAATTAAGCAAAACTTGAACATTAAACACAACGACGGCTCGAACTGTCAAAGTTTGTTTCGCAATTTGAGTTGCTGACCTTGAATCAACCGGTTACACGGTAAGAGACAAAAATATGGATAATTGTATCTCTGTCTAAAACATTAGTAACGTTATTTTCGCTCTCATTCTTGTGTAAGCGAGAAAGAAATCGTCACTGTGTCTAGAGATGGGTTTATGCCCTGGCAAATTGGGCGCTTTGAATAAACGCCGGATAAATGTCCGTAAACGCCCAATAAATGCCTTTTGCCTGGGCAAAAACTTTAACAGAACTTTTATTACATTTTTCATTCAAATTATTTGATTAAATTCATATTTGAGTGTGCAGAAAATATTAATTGGTCCAAATAGCGACGTCAATACCAAAAAAATCGATTCCTCATACCTAGGGGTATCCGAAAATACCCCATATATGTTCCTTTTCCTGTTAATCAGACACTACAAAACTCTATACATTTTCTTTATCTGGTCAATTGTTTTCGATAATATTCTAGAGTGTTGTAGAATGTTCTAGGTACTTGTGATGTGGGGAAATATAAAGGCGCCCTCGCGATCGGTTTAGTAAGTTTGAAGAAAAAATGGACGAGCGACAAGTTCGAACACTGTTCTTAAATACGAGTACTTTTTAGGCCTCTCGCCCACGGCGACTTTTTGTAGCGATGCTGTCGCGCGTTCGCATCGATACAGTCGCGATGCGAATACAAAGACAGTCCCAGTCTTGGTCTTGGTCTTGCTTTGCTCATCACTAGATGACGATGACGATGACGATGATGACGATGACGATGACGATGACGATGACGATGACGATGACGATGACGATCACGATGACGATCACGATCACGATGACGATGACGATCACGCTCACAATCACGATCACGATGACGATGACGATGACGATCACGATCACGATGAAGATGACGATCACGATGACGATCACGATCACGATGACGATCACGCTCACGCTCACAATCACGATCACGATGACGATGACGATCACGATCACGATCACGATGACGATCACGATCACGATCACGATGACGATCACGCTCACGATGACGATCACGCTCACGATCACGATCACGATGACGATGACGATCACGATGACGATGACAATCACGATGACGATGACGATCACGATCACGCTCACGATCACGATCACGATCACGATCACGATGACGATGACGATCACGATGACGATGACAACAACGATGACAATGACGATCACGATCACGATGACGATGACGATCACGATCATGATGACGATGAGGATCACGCTCACGATCACGATCACGATCACGATGACGATGACGATGATGATGATGATGATGATGATGATGACGATGATGATGATAATGATGATCTTCGTAGATTATCGGTACTGCTCTGGGTGCCTTCAAGCAGAAACCTAATACGCTGATAGTCGTGTAACACGACTATTCGATTAGATTATTATACATATTATTAAATTAGATTAGAATTAGTCTTTCTAAAATATAGAATACAATCGAAACTTCAAATATATTTTATTTATTAAACTACAACTCTTCGTAATAACGCAGGATCTTAAAAAGTGAATCAAAATATAAAATACATAAAATACCAATAATACCTTAAGTTATGGTAAAATACCTGTTTAATACCTAGCCTTTTGGTATTATACGGTATTTTTACAACCATAGGTTGCTAGCTGTTTGCACTCGCTCACACCACGATTCTCAGTCGCGATGCAAACTCGATACTGACGCGCTTCTTTTGCGATGCAAACGCGTTTCAGTAACGACACAAAAATGCCAGAGTTGCAAGATGGACTCCGTTGAGGCAACATTAGTCACGTTGTCTTTGGTGCTGTTTTTACAGCACTCGACCTGTCTTTGTTGCACTGATGCTCGGTTTTCCACATATCCACTCACGCGCCACCCTCCCTCCGTTCTCTCCCCGATGTCGTCTGACACGGTCGCGCGTTTACTTCGATACAGTCGCGATGTAGCGAGTAGCGAGTTGTCATCGCTTCTGTAGCGCGTTGCAAATGCGACTAACGTGCGGTAGTAGCGATGCTGTCACGCGTTTACGAAACGCGGAACAGCCTCGCTAGAAAAAGTCGCTGTGGGAGAGGGGCCTTAGGCCACAGTGCGCGGGCTGGGGCTGACAATATCAATACTGCATTGGGCGCTGGAAGTACAGACGCCAGCACATCAAGCTACCCGAAACTGTCAGATTTTCCCAATCAACTTTGAACCTTATGCTTTAGCGATAAAGTTGAAAATCTATTAAAGAAATCTGACAGATTGTAGTAGCTTGATGTGCTGGCGTCTCTACAAGCCATGCGACGGTGTCCCGATGGCTTGACCGTTTTAAATTAGGATACAGGAGCCTTGAAAGTCAGCCACGTTCAGGACGACCAACCGCTGTGAATGATGACGATTTACGCCGCGAACTGCAGTCGAATCCGGATGCTACCAGTTGTGAATTAGCGGAAGCACTTAACTGCAGTCACCACGCCGTGGAATACCATCTGCATGAGTTTGGGTATCGAAAAGTTTTGGCTCGGTGGGTACCGCACATCCTTACAGACGCCAGTCGTGCAG
Source organism: Eremobia ochroleuca (assembly GCA_949629135.1). Classification (NCBI taxonomy): domain Eukaryota; kingdom Metazoa; phylum Arthropoda; class Insecta; order Lepidoptera; family Noctuidae; genus Eremobia; species Eremobia ochroleuca. The sequence goes on from OX451413.1 coordinate 522,514, forward strand.
TCCGTGTCGTTATTTGTCAATCACTTTTGCTGCAACCCCGACGTAAATAGTTTTTGTCTGATCTGGTTACTGGAGATGAATCATGGATGCATCACGAGAACGATTTTTGACCGCCTCGAGAAGAAACGCCACCAACTCAACCGAAGCTGAGTCAAAAGAACCGCTTAAAAGTTCTGCTTTGCTGTTTCTGGGACGCGCAAGGCATGCTGTTTTATGAACTACTACCTGGGGTAGCCGGCTTCGCTCAGGGAGTTGATATGAGATTGTGTGGTAGTTGGAATAAACTTTACAACAACAACTTACACCACAACTTACAACAACAACTACAACAAACACACACAACTACAACTTAACAATTTTTTTATTGAAAATACATTCTAACTACAATACTTGTTTATAAACAACATTTTTCATTTTTCCGGTGTATGTATGTATGTATGTATAAATTTTTCGAATTTCCTACTCAATGATCTAGGATGTTCCTGAATACTCTCGAATGTTCCCAAACATTCCACAACATTGCTCACAACAATGCTCTCGAATACTCTCGATTGTTCTGGACTGTTCTAGAAATTTCCAGAGGGCAAAAATTCCAGCCCTTATGTCTTCAAAAGTATGCCCTTGTGGTGAAAACGGGAACATTCTTCATGGACAGGAGATAGAGGGTTACCACACCATATAACTCCCTTGATCGTACCGGGACTCATTTCTAAGTTTTAGCGGCATGCACATTGCACACTTTCTTTTATAACATACATTGATTACACAATGAAACTATAAACGCTGACAAATATTCAACCCAGCTCACCAAACTATCTGCTGATATCAAGAAAAACCGACGAACACGAGTCAATGTAGTTTTACTACAAGATAACGCTCGACCTCACGTCGCTTTTCCCGGTATTTTTATGGCAGAGTAGTATATTACGTACAAAGACTATTTTAGGATCAAAGCCAATTACAAGACCACTTCATTTTTCATTTAAAGAGAGTTAAAATTATATTTTCTATAATTACCTACTGTGATTTTTTTTAACAAGACTGATTATTTGATTAAAATTTTAATTTACATACAAAATACTGACGTCAAGTTTCATTTTAAGTTAAGTTCCTGCTTTATTTTTTACAAAACAAAGTTATTAGTTTTTGCGCCCAGTGATCGGGCATTTATTTGGGCGTAAACTCGTTTACGCCCAATATGCCAAGTTTACGCCCATTCTGCCCGTATTTGTTTTTGCCCTCGACCCATCTCTAACTGTGTCTATTAGTTTCTCTGTCTACGCATGGTAAGGATATTTATCTATAACTTTAAATAGTGCTGTGATAAGGTTAAAAAATGCGTGGTATTAGTAGCAAGAACCTTTGTTCTGATGTTTTCAGCGTAAAAGTACTATTATAGAGTTCTAAGGTTATAAAAATATTAATCGGTATTATCTGTAGGTAAGTATATTTTAAGGTGCGCGATATTAGGTACAGACGCCAGCACATCAAGCTACTACAATATGTCATATTTCTGTAATATATATTCAACTTTATCGCTAAAGCATAAGGTTAAAAGTTGATCGGGAAAATAGCTTGATGTGCTGCCGTCTGTACCTACGTACAATGCAGACAAGTTGCAGGTATGTAAACAAGTCCTATGTAACTTTTTCAAAGTTTTTAATTCGGAGCTCTTTTGGACAACATTTACACAGGAAATTATCTGAGCTTGTTTTTTCCTGAAAAGAGGCCTCTGCCCTTTTGTAAAATATTCATGGCAGTCTTTTTTTTTTTTTTTCATAAAATATCTAAGATGTGGATAACGTAGTTAGTTGCACACTGACGCAGTCTCGTACCAATTATTTGTTAACCATTTATAGTGTGTAATTGTTTGTTTTCCCTAATAAATAAAATAAAAAAAAATATCTAATTTCAAGATTGTCATAATAACCTCGTAGACCCGTGTCTACGACGTAGCTGTTTCGCTACGAAGTTCTGTAGCGCGCTGGTCCCACTGACTATAATGCCCGTTTTCACTAGCGCCGAAACTTGAAAATCCAACAGCGCGCTTTTATTTAGGTGTCACCTAGTGTTAGTGTAAACGGGCATAAATAACGTGAATTATTCTTGACGATCACTTTTTGTCTTCGAACGAATGGCGTTCGTTCTCATTGGGTCGTGATCGTGACTAAGTGCTCATACGACGATACGCGTCGACGGCAGAGGTAACTGCAGTCGTTGACGGTCGTCGACAGCGGGCGTTTGCGGGTGTCGATGACTGAAGTTGCTTGCCTCTGTCGTTGACGTGTACTGCTCGTTTGTATGCACACTCGGGAGGCAAATGGCAAACAACACAAAATTATTTGCAAGATATTTTTAATTTATTTCATCAGTTACATTAATCGGAACAAAAATAAAAGTTCTCTATAACATTAAAACGATTTCTCACATTGCTAGCATGCATTCATACCACATACAGTGTTATTTACAGTTGGCCGCAAAAGTATTCGTACAGTCAGTAATTAACATTAAAAAGTACAATAAATAATGGATATACATAGTAGATCTAAATATACTATTAATATTATTTAATACTAATCTTAATAGTTTGAATTCATATGTATTAGTAAAGAAATAATAAGTACTATTAAATAAATAAAATCTAATTTTAAGAAGTCAAAATATTGAGGTCGCAAAAGTATTCGTACATATCAATTTTTATTGGTCAGAGTTTATAAACACAAGACGAACGTGTCGAAACTTGCATCGAATGGGATTTTTATTACGTCCTAATTTGCGTCGAGTCGTTTCAGTCGTCAGTTATAATTCGTATCGTACACGGATACTTTAAATTGTCATGAACCGCTCAAAAGGCAAAGAAACGTCAATAGAAGAAAGAAAATTAATTTTTAAGTTATTCGAACAAAATAAATCGTATCGAGAAATAGCAAATCACGTAGGCCGTCCTCGATCAACAGTACAATATGTAATAAAACATTGTGAAAAAGAAAATATGTTCGAACATAATCGCAGAAGCGGTCGTCCTAAAAAATTAACAATCCGTGAAGAACGATCAGTATTACAGTCAGTGCGAAAAAATCCCCAAATAACCGCTTCTACCATTGCTTCAGACTTGAAACATTCGTTTAATAAAGAAGTTCATCCAGATACTGTCCGTAGAGTATTTAATGGAGCTGGATACTATGCCTGTGTTGCAAGGAAAAAACCATTCGTGAATGAAAAAAATCGGAAAAAGCGTTTAGAATTTGCCAAACAGTACAAAAAATGGCCAATAAGTTTGTGGAGCAAAGTGATTTTTAGTGATGAAAGTATGTCTTATGTATTCGGTGGTTCTAATAAACGTCGAGTAGTTTGGAGGCCCACTGGCAAAGCTCTTGAGCCAAAGTATCTACAACCAACTGTGAAGCATGGTGGCGGTAGAGTGTTTGTGTGGGGCTGTATGGCGGCTGCGGGTGTGGGAAAGCTTCATATCGTCGACCGTAGGTTCAATTGCTGTAAGGGACAAAATACGATTTTTCAGGAGAGGCCGACAAAGTTTTTTTTCGGACTAAATCGCCCATAACTTTTTTTGTTATTAACCTTTTTCGGGTCTGATTTCACACATAAACTTGTATTTTAGTGCTCTATCTACATGTGTAAAATTTATTTAAATGAGTTAGCTATTTAAGAAAATAGATGTCCCTTACAACAACGTATTTTGTTAGGTATTTTGTAGTCCCGTCCCTTACATTAAATTGACCTCTACGTTGGATCCAATCTATTAATGAAAAAATAGTGTAAAGGACATGTTGAACAAATTTATGAAAAAAATACAATGTAAAGAGATTTTTGACAGAAAATGAAGTACACACTTTTGACGTACGGATATCTTAAATTTGGAAATCGTTATAAGAAATCATTTAAAAGACATGAAAATGTATTAGAACCGTGTGTGTGCTTTTTTGTATGTCGCTTACATGCAATGTTTGTACATTGTAATAGCAAATTTGTATTACTTTGAATAAAACAATTTTTATTTTATTGTATAAAAATTGTTTTATTAATAATTGTTTTATTTATGTTACCATTTTTTTTATAATTTGATTTTAATAAACATCTTATTAAAATCAAATTATTAAAAAAATGGTAACAATTTTACCTATACTTACTTTGAATTCTTATTCAAATAAAAGAGTAGCTGCAAAAACCGCGCACAATCCCGACCAAACATGTAGCTGAAGTTCCAAACGTTTGAATTCCAAAAGTAGAAAAGGCTGCTCTACTACTTTCTTATATGCAAAAAATCTAAATAATGAAAGATATATTGAATAATAAACCTTAATTACGATTAATAAGACATATCATTGTAACATATTGTTATTATTGAATTAGAAAAAAAAAAATATAGAGTGATTATCTAAATAATAAAAAGGGAACAATTTAATCAGATTACATTTATAAAAAACAACAAAAATAATGGCTTTTTGGCAAATTTAAGTTGTCTGGCCCCTTGAAACTTTTTGAAAAATTTCTGGAAAATCAACTAAAGAGTGCCGAATGATTTTCGAAAATATTTATCATCCAGCAACTACCCCTTCTATTGTTTATTTATAAAAAACTAGCGACCCGCCCCGGCTTCGCACGGGTGCAATGCTGATCTCTATCACTACATAGTATAAAACAAAGTCGCTTCCCGCTGTCTGTCTGTCTCTATGTATGCTTAGAACTTTAAAAATAAGCAACGGATTTTGATGCGGTTTTTTTTAATAGATAGAGTGATTCAATAGGAAGGTTTATATGCATATAATACATGCATAATATAGTAGAGAAACACTGATAATTTTAGAGCCATTATTTCTCTTAAAAAGTATAGGATAAAAAATGGTTATTGTGGGTAGAGATAGACATATGCCATCGCGGACTTTTTTGTAGACCCTTTTCTAGGTGTACAATACTGTAGTACATTATTTTGATCTATCTCGTAGGGTTAAGCCAGCGTTTGCAATGTAAGCGCAAAAAAATGTGTTTATTTACGACATCACATTAGAAACCCCTAAAATGATCAGTGTTTCTCTACTATATTATGCATGTATTATACATATAAACCTTCCTCTTGAATTACTCTATCTATTAAAAAAAGCCGCATCAAAATCCGTTGCGTAGTTTTAAAGATTTAAGCATACATAGGGACAGACAGCGGGAAGCGACTTTGTTTTATACTATGTAGTGACAACAAAAATAATGGTTTTTTAGCAAAATTAAGTTCTCTGGCCCCTTGAAACTTTGTAAAAAATTTCTGATAAATCAACTAAAGAGTGCCGAATGATTTTCGAAAACATTTATTATCCGGAAACTACCACTTCTATTGCTTATTTTATAAAAAAAACACAAAAATAATGGTTTTTAGCAAAATTAAGTGCTCTGGCCCCTTGAAACCATGTGAAAAAATTCTGGAAAATCAACTACATAGAGCCGAACAATTTTCGAAAAAATTTTGCATGCGAAAACCACCCCTTCTATTGTTTTTTTATAAAAAATAACGGCTTTTTGGCAAAACTAAGTGCTCTGGTCACTTGAAACTTTGTAAAAAAAAATCTGATAAATCAACTAAAGAGTGTCGAATGATTTTCGAAAACATTTATCATCCGGAAACTACCCCTTATATTGCTTATTTATAAAAAAAACAACAAAAATAATGGCTTTTTGGCAAAATTAAGTTCTCTGGCCCCTTGAAACTTTGTAAAAATTTTCTGATAAATCAACTAAAGAGTGCCGAATGATTTTCGAAAACATTTATCATCCGGAAACTACCACTTCTATTGCTTATTTTATAAAAAACAACAAAAATAATGGTTTTTAGAAAAATTAAGTGCTCTGGCCCCTTGAAACTTTGTAAAACATTTCTGATAAATCAACTAAAGAGTGCCGAATGATTTTCGAAAACATTTATTATCCGGAAACTACCACTTCTATTGCTTATTTTATAAAAAAACACAAAAATAATGGTTTTTAGCAAAATTAAGTGCTCTGGCCCCTTGAAACCATGTGAAAAAATTCTGGAAAATCAACTACATAGAGCCGAACAATTTTCGAAAAAATTTTGCATGCGAAAACCACCCCTTCTATTGTTTTTTTATAAAAAATAACGGCTTTTTGGCAAAACTAAGTGCTCTGGTCACTTGAAACTTTGTAAAAAAAAATCTGATAAATCAACTAAAGAGTGTCGAATGATTTTCGAAAACATTTATCATCCGGAAACTACCCCTTCTATTGCTTATTTATAAAAAAAACAACAAAAATAATGGCTTTTTGGCAAAATTAAGTTCTCTGGCCCCTTGAAACTTTGTAAAAATTTTCTGGAAAATCAACTACAGAGTGCCAAATAATTTTCGAAAACATTTATCATCCGGAAACTACCCCTTCTATTGTTTATTTATAAAATATAACAAAAGTAATGGCTTTTTGGTGCTCTGGCCCCTTGAAAATTTGTAAAAAAATTTCTGATAAATCAACTAAAAAGTGCCGAATGAATTTCGAAAATTATTATTATCGTCCGGAAATTACCCCTTCTATCATTTATTTATAAAAATAATGGTTTTTTAGCTAAATTAAGTACACTGGCTCCTTGAAACCTACTACCCTACTACAAAGTTTCAAGGGGCCAGAGCACTTCGTTTTGCCAAAAAGCCATTATTTTTGTTGTTTTTAACGACAGATGAACTCGCACTGATAGCACTTTTTTATGCCCGCGCGCTGCTTTCGCATTGGTACCATCCTCTCTTTTGCACACAGAAAGACGTTGTGAGATAGAAAAGGATGGTAATAGTGCAATAATTCGATTCAAATAGGTGTAACGTTGACACTGCTTAAAGTATGACAATGCAAATTGGGGTAAGGGACAACTATGTCAAAACTCGTGCAATCCATTTAAAGTATGGATGATATTTATTTTTTGAGACAGCAAAAACATTAGTGTAAGGCCAGTTTTATTATTGTTTCTTAAAAAATAAACCATGTAATGGTAATTCGTTGATTGGGAAGACCCTTACCTTATTTGAAGTGGATTGGCGGCGATAATTACACCATTTCAAGTTCCTATATTGCATAGTTTTTCAGATACATTGTTATTATGGGGCTGATTCTAAATTTGGATCCAAAAATCATTAGAGTAAGGGACATTTTTTTTAAGCTAGAATTTTTTTATATTCACCATTCGATAGAGCGAAAAATTCTGAACAAAACTGTATACTCAACTCATTTTGGGTATTTTGTCCCTTACAGCAATTGAACCTACGGTCGACGATATATTCGAAGAAACAATGAATCAATTTAAATATGTACAAATTTTAAGAGAAAATTTAAAAGAAAGTGCAAGAATGCTAGGATTACAAGACGATTATTATTTTCAACAAGATAATGATCCGAAACATACGGCTTATTTATCACAACAATTCATCATTTTTAATGTCCCGCATGTTCTCAAAACTCCCCCACAGTCGCTAGACTTAAATCCGATTGAGAATTTGTGGCATCAACTAAAAGTTCGTATACGCAAGCACAGTATTAGTAACAAATCTGAATTAAAAAGTGTATTACAAGAAGAGTGGTATAAGATTTCGCCGGAAGTGACGAAAAAACTAGTAGAATCGATGCCAAATCGTCTGAATGCTGTTATTCAATCTTGTGGATATCCAACAAAATACTAAAGTTTTTTTTTGTAATTTTACACTTAATTATATCTACTGTACGAATACTTTTGCAATCTTAATTTTTAACCTTCTAAATTTTTAAGTATTATAATTTGATAAAAGTTTTTTTTTTATTTAAAAATATGTGAACAAAAATTATTATGATTACAGCTAAATAAAGAAAATAATATATATATATATATTTTTTATGTATAATGACTGATTATTTTACTTTTTAATTGTGATCACTGACTGTACGAATACTTTTGCGGCCAACTGTACATTGTTATACACATTGGTAAAGTCCGGGCTATTAAAAACGTTTTTAATAATGCGAACTGCAGTGCTATTCTGTAAAAATCTCACCGTGAGAACATAGGTGAAGTGAGCGGAAAGTGAGCTGTCATTAGGGATTAGGGGACGGTGAGATTTTCACAGAATCGACATGCTGTTGGTCGATTCTATGAAAATCGCACCGTGAAAACTTGCGTGAAGTGAGCTGTCAGTGTCATCCCACTGATGCTAGGGATTGACTAAGCAGACATTGACAATCATGATCGAGATTTTAATAATATTTTTTATGCTAATTATATTGATCATTTTATATAATTTCAAAGCTAGTATTTTAGTTGTCAAAACATTACTATTTTGTGGGGTTTTAAATAAAATAACAAAACAGAAACTTAGTATCTCAATGTGGTTTTTTTTTCTTTTTTTTCAACAAAATAGTAATGTTTTGGCAACTAAAATACTATCTCTGAAATTATAAAAATGATCAATAGAATTAGCATGCACAATATTATTGAAATCTCGATTATAATTTTAAATGTATGCTTGGTCAATCCCTAGTATTAGGTGGGATGACACTGACAGCTCACTCCACGCTCACTTCACCCAAGTTTTTACGGTGAGATGGTTACAGAATCGCACTGCAGAACCCTTCCCCCGATAAAAACGTATTCGATTAAAAACCGAATCGATTATCAATATAAATAAAATGGATGGAATAAGAAATACATCGGTACATAATAGGAAGTCTGAAAGTCGCACCGGTGACTGAAAAGTTGTGTGGAAATCGGTTGTCATGGTGTGGGCATATGATGCGGAAGAATGAGGAAGTTTTTGAGTATGACTGTGGATTGCTATAGGAGTAGGGAAAGGAAAGAAACGGTGAAAGGTGATGTCACTAGAAAGGGGGTGACTACCGAGATGTCGACTAATAAACAGAAGTATGGAAGAAGACGACGTGTTGCGCCGACCCCCCAAAAAATTAGGATCTGCAGTACTATTCTGTAAAAATCTCACCGTGAGAACTTAGGTGAAGTGAGCGGGAATTAGGGTACAGGTTTCCTCACGATGTATTTCTTCACCGATGTCAGTAATGTCCAAGACAAAAAATACATAATCTTGCATTTATTCCTACAACATTTTATTAGTACTCATCTAGAGGCTCTTCAATTTTATTATTATTGTTTGAAATTATTGCTTGTTCTACTTAATTAATCTACAACTAACATTTAAGACATCTACATGTGAGAATCACAAAATACTTATTTGACTAAACATCCATATTGTCGAATAGAGGAACTTCGCACGCCTTTCTTACAACTATAACCCGCTAAAAACATGGGATATGAAAAATATTAATTTCGTGGACAAAATGGAAGATCTTGTTTAGGTTTGGCACAAAATTAGTCTTCGAAAAGAGTTTGATAGAGCAAATAGTTACAATTCACACCACTAGGGGCACCACTGGGATAATATGGGCATAGGACTATTTTAAGGTATGTCTGGGCTAAGTGAGTTTAGTAAGTTAAGTCCAAAATTGGCCTTTTACTATAAAAAGGAACATTTATGGTGTGAAAGGTATTTTCATAAAAATAAAGTTTTTAGCGGTAAATAATTTAAATTACAGTTCGTTTTTTAATCCCAGAGACTAATCTGACATTTAAGTCATTTTTGTTTGCGTTTTTTAGTATAGAAGTTTCACATTACACCTGTCAGATTAGTCTCTGGTATCAAAAACGAACTTTAATTATATTACTTTTTTATTTTAATATTTATATACACTATTATTGAGATTAGACCAGATTAGTTTATTAATGGCTAAAGGACTAAAATCTGTCAACCACTATACTCTGTTCATTTTATTGTGACCGATGTGACACAATATACAAAATTGAAGAAATTCCCTTTTTGACAGAAATAGTTCTAGCCTGTTTGTTTTACAATACAAGTCTATTCCCGGGTTTGCCTGAGATATTACTATAATATCTACAAGTCTGCTAAATCTAGTAAGTTTTATTGCCAAATATTTGGATGACATAGACAAAAAATTACAGTATTTTTTTTTTGTTATTTTTAATGTTTTCTTTTTTAAATCCTGGCAACAATTGCCTATATATCACCCTTTAGCATTACTTTTATTTAACTCTACAATTTTGAAATTCGGAAAGTTTTTTTTACAAGAGGTTATTTTTTTATTTCACTTATTTTATGGTTAACTTTCGTAAACAAATAAATAGAGTCAATTTGTTTTGTATAGTTACATATTTACAATAAAAAAACCAATAATCTGAATGTCCCAGTTGGAAGCTAAGCGAAAATAGCCTTTTACAATAAAAACTCGTGTTGTATGTATATCTATTATTTTGTTAAAAATCGAAAGAATTGAGACGATGGTGCACGACAGTAAATTAAACTTCGTATATTAACGACTGGCAAATCCATAGTCAGTTCATCACTACTTTAATAATTTATACTTTTGAATACCATATACGGATATAAGAACAACTCAGTGAATATTAACACTCAAGTATAAAGAATATTTTCGCTTGGCATAGCTGGCAGACGGAATATATTAAAATGGCAGTGAGTAAGGAATATGTAAAGTACGGATTGAGAAATAAATAAATACTGGTCTTTGTGGTTCTAAAATAAGTCCAAAAGTGAAAAAATTGCTGCGTCGGCGTCGAGCAAAATTTATTATTTATCGGCAGTACCTAAAAGGAGCATTTGTCAGAAATAATATTGTAGTGTAAATAACAACAATATATTAATAACTCAGAGGACCAGCAATACAGACAAACATTTTATATTCAAATTCGAAACCCGTATTCGACACACATTTAATTTCTATTAGAAACGGAACCCTTCTATAGTAACATTTAAAAATACATTAAGTTACTCATACGATCACAGAAATAAATATTAAGTATTAAGAACGTTTTTATGTATTCAGATATTCAACGTTGCCATATTTCTTTTCATTTACCCACAATTTGGGAAATTACCCTAAAATTAAACTGGTAACACTGGCAACATTGAATACAACTATCATCGACAATATCAACTGTCAATGATTTTTTTTAGGCGAAGATAAGTCCTTGTGCAGCCTAGTTTCTAATGGCAAAGCTAAGGCCTAAAACAGGCTAATAAGGTAGATTGTCCCTCAAGAAGGCTTGTTTCGTGTAACCTCTCCGGAGACATTTGCCCCACCAGGAGCGTTGCGTGCACATCTTGACAGGCTTGAGGATGAAGCATTTGGTTTGGACGACGTTGAAGAACAGCTTCCCCACCATGTTTGATACTGATGTGTCTGCTAGCTTGAGGCATGCGCGGAACCTGAGAACATAGAGACAGATGTTAGACCGTTGGCAATGTGGAGACTATTTTACAGATTCCATCTTGTGGTTTGGCATATGTGCTGTCACTTTCTGACTCTCCATATAGTAGTCCTGTAGGATAATTAAGGAATCATATATAAATATTAGACGTCTGTAACACGGGTTTTTCCTAGCATGGGAGCCATTAATTATTTATTTTGTGCCAGGCTATTTGCACGCTTAAATTAAGTGTCACCTTGTATCTGTGTACTCTTTATGTCAAATAAATAATGAAAAAAAAATCTAATTAAGAACACACTGTGATGACTATTCAGTTTGCCAGGTTAAACTTTCCCAAGAAAATAAATTTCATTAAAAAAAAAAAACCACGCTTTGTGCATAGAATATCTACCACCATATTTATTTATCTGTGGCGCTATCAGAAGCGTCATTACGTTTGCTGACGATGTCCTTCCTTCACCGTTTTGAGAGCAGTGCTGATGAAATAATTTACACACAGTAAAGCGCCTACCAACCCATAAGCCGCGACCATTACCACTAGACCACCGCTGCTCCAAAGTAGATAATAAATAAATAAAGAAAGACAAAGGCATATGCATTTCTGGTTATGACAAGCCTACTTCTATAGGCTTTACTCTATACAGTAGAGCGTCGATTATCCGAACTAATTGGAGACTTGAGTGTTCGGAAAATCAGTATTTTCGGATGATCGAACTACCTATATGTATATTGATTCAGCCATACATATTTACGTACAGGTTAATGAAAGACATATTTAAATTTACATAACAAATCGACAAGTTGTGACAAGTGACTGCCGCAAGCACTGTAGCGCGGGAGGCGGGAGAGAGGCACGCGTGAGTCGGGCGGGCGTAGTAGTTCGGATAAGCGGTCGTTCGGTTGAGCGACGTTCGGATAATCGACGCTTCACTGTAATAGCAATCAGTGGCCTACGTAGTCTAGACTACATGTGTCGCTTTGTAAATTCAAACAAAGTCAGTCTTTTAATCCTTATAAATAAGAATTATAGTTCTTAATATTGATTATAATTTAGCCTAATAGACTAATAAGCAAATTACTCTAACTACTATTTAACGTGATAAATTATAACTAAGAATAATATCTATTTGCACTTTTACATAATTCTGGAGCACTTTCTTAGTATCCGGCAGATACTAAGAAAGTTCGATTCTGTAAACATCCCACCGTGAAATCATAAGTGAAGTGAGCACTTAATACTGTTAATCCCTAGCGAATGACAGCTCACTCCACACTCACTTCACCCAAGCTTTCATGGTGAGATGGTTACAGAACCGCACGGAAGGTGTATTTGTAGACCCAGGTTAAACCATCGAACCATTTTTTAATTTGGAACTTCATTCCGACCAAGCTAAAGTTCGAATCACAAAAATTGACGTTAACACCAAGTCTAAGTTGTCAGTTTTGCCAGTTTTTTTATTACCTTGCTCGGAACAAAGTTCAAAATACAATAACAGGCTCGATGTTTTAAGCTTGGACAAACGTTAGAACACGTTTTATAACAAGACGGTAATGGTTTAGTTCTCTTTAGCATGAAAAGAAGAAAGTATCCAATATAGATCATCGAACATCTATCTAGCTAGGTATTTTAACCTAAACGCCGAGCGATCAAAACATAAAGCATCTGCGTTTATTTCCTCAACATGCGTCTACATTCGTAAAATTCCAAGATGGCGAATGCACTCCCGCCAATTTATGGCGCGACCGTCATAAACTGACAGTTTGACAGGCGCCATTATAATAAGCTGTAAATCTTCATATTAAAGATGGGAGTGTTAGAAGTTAATACTGAGTCCGATTCGTTGACTGTAATGTCAATATTATGGCCCCAATAACATTTGATTTATATTGTAAAGATTATGGGTAGTTTTCCATGCCTAGCAATGCGAGAAGTTGCATTTTTTAGTAGCACTTCATCTAAAGAACAATAAGATCGTTGGATTTTAAATTGGTAATAATGTTCAAAGTATAACCATCGCATTAATCTGAAAGTGTGGGTGTACTAAACTAATATTTATCTTCTGTCCTTTTCTTTCTTAATGAATTAGAAAGAAAAAAAAGATGCACTGAATTTAAATTTAGTTTAGTTTATGAACAACGGAATCGGGGCTAATGTGAATTTAAAAATAAAGAAATGGCATATACGCCGTTAGAAGGCTTGATGAGGCCAAAGATATAAATATAAAATCATTCAGTTGATATACTTAACATGCAATAATTTTAAGAGCAATTTATATAATCTAGGAGCGCAACAAGCGTATTATCTTATAAAATCGGATCGAATAAAACTCTTATATATGGCAAACTTTTTTTTTTTAACCTATTCTGGTTATCTATGTATTCGACTGAAAGACTTGTATCTATGGTCATGAATAAAAATTATTAAAAAAAAAACCTATTCTGGTTAAAAAAAAAGGTTGCCATAAAAATAGTTTCCTGAAAACCAACCACTTTCTGAAAACAAAATCAATTTAGATTTTGGTAAACTCTACAAATAATATCCATAAAATGTATACAAATCTTACAAAAACGTGGGAAAAGGACCATGCGTCATTTTGGGCCCACTTTTTCAAGATTGTTCAACAGTGATGATTTATATGTCATATGAAAGCTCATGTAGTATACTTTATTTCATTCTATGGCAGCTAAGTTCAAATCAAGCGCGAAATTAGCGTTTTCGTACGTTTTGTAAATTAAAAATACGCATGACATGTTTTGTTATGCACATTTTTTTATTGAATATTAATAATAGGTAACTTATTAATTAAAGAATGATAAATATGGACTTGGTCTTGTGCAATCTTTTATGGTGTGATTGTGAAGTGGGTGTTCTTTACAAATAAAAAACGAGTTATTTTTGTTCGATTTTTATTTGTAAAGAACATGCATAACGAATGTGCATAACAAAACATGTCATGCGTATTTTTAATTTACAAAACGTAGGTACGAAAACGATAATTTCGCGCTGGATTTGAACTTAGCTGCCATAGAATGAAATAAAGTACACGCCAAGAGCTTTCATATGACATAGGTTTAATTACTGTTGCACAACTTTGAAAAGTGGGCCCAGTGTTCATACAAAAGTGCCCATGGTCCTTTAAACTAAAAACCTCATCTATCTTCACTATCTTATTCCTTATCACGTACAAAACAATTAAAACCTACACTTCCTCAGGTGTCCTAAGAAAGTGGTGAATGGTCACACAGTAACGGCTGTCCAAATACAAAGCGGTTTTGACACCTTCATGTCAAATACTGGTGCAAAGCTCAAATTTTCATGACGGCTGTTATACTATGATGGAACCGCTTTCTTATGAAACAAAAGCTCTCATTTTGTAACATTTTATCGCAACATTTACGTCCACACTCGATATTAAAATGAAGACCAGCGACTTTATTGTCTTCGAGTTTAGAACCTCTTTATCATCGGCCATTTTATTGTGTTACGTCAGCGAATTGCATTTTATTGCACAGTCCAACGGGAATTAATAGACAATGAGGATTTATTCGTTTGACGTTTCATTTTGGTGACAAAATAAACTGGCATGTTTATGAGGAAGTAACTAAGACTTACTATACTGCCTTGCTATGTACCTATATGTTTTTTCTTAGCTTTACTGTTATAACTTTTGTGAGACATTTATGGATATTTCTTTAGAACAAGACATAAAAAGAAAAGAAAAGTTGTCTATATAAAAAGTTGAATTAAAAGAAACTTTAATCATCAATCTTCCCTATGCACTAAAAATGTAAGTAAGAAATTAAAACCATTCAAAAATCATTGGTTCCGCCTTACAAAAGCACTTTTCTGTTCTAAACAAACCGATCAGCAATTTTGACATAACGACGTTAAAATTTACAATGCTGCCATCAAAACAAAAAAGGCGGTAACAAATGGCGCGAAATGCCATTACGTCCAGCTCTGAGCTGTCAAACGCACGCGTTCAGATACCACTACGAGGGTACTTATCGGTGCATCCAGTAATATATTCGGATAAAGTGCCCGCCTATGCCAAGAACAAGGGATTCTTTCCTACGTCTTGCACTGATATTTTTAAGATTTTCCATAGATTTTATTTTATTTAGATTTGTTTGAAAAATAAACTTGGGAGGAGGAACTCTGCAAGGACTTGATACCTAGCAGTGGAGGAATGGACGTCTTTGCCCCGCACTGGATAGTATGGATAGTATAAAACATAGAATTAGTTGAGTAACTTTTCAGGCATTTGTTTTCCTATAGAGTTACTCGTCAGTTGGTTTAAAGCGATTAAGGTAAAAGCCCTTAATGTAAAAAGCATTTTTCAAGGCAAGTTTTCTTAGGTGTTGTGTAAAAGAACAACATTTTATCTTGGACGGGGGACTAGCGGATTACTGACGGCTGACAAAGCTATGTGGTCGGTACACACTTAACGAAGCTCAGAGCGGTCAAACCTTTTAACCAATTCCTAGCAAAAAAACAACGTCTTTGAATATATTTAGTTGTGTAGTGCGACTCATTATATTATTATCATTCATATTACTTATGGTGTCTTGATAAGTCGGACAACCAGTCTTAGCAAGGGGTATCGTATTACCCAGTAACTGGGTTGTGGAGGTCAGATAGGCAGTCGCTCCATGTTAAATACTGGTATTCAGCTCCATCCGGTTAGACTGGAAGCCATCCACGGACCAAAAAAATATAAAGCGTGTAACGGAAGGGGGGTATCAACCCTGAAGGAGGTGAATGTGCTCATGAAACTCAACAACTTTCCCCAAAGAACATAGGTCGAAATATGAAAAAAAAAATTTGGCCCTCCCATAGTAAATCAATCAGCTGGTAGTCAGTTTTGTAAGGGAGGGCCAAATTTTTTTTTCATATTTCGACCTATGTTCTTTGGGGAAAGTTGTTGAGTTTCATGAGCACATTCACCTCCTTCAGGGTTGATACACCCCTTCCGTTACACGCTGTATAGTTTAAAAAAAAGAAAAAAGTTTTAAGACAAAAGTATGCATTGTCAAAAGAAAGCACCGCGAATCTTCTAACTTCATACCTCATTGAAATGACCGTGCAAAATTCGAAAGCACACTCATTTGCTTATAAGTGAATGAATCATGGCAGATTGACACTTTGACACCGATCGATTTCTAAGTGGTGTTTAGGGATTAACACTGAGTACAGCTATGGCATTGTTGCCATTACGGGCAAAACCTGGATGAGGCTGGCACAGGAGCGTGGGAATTGCGGCAGTTTCCTTCTGCGAAACAGTCGTCTCGCAGAAGGAGACTACGGAAAGGGAGATCTCCTCCACTCACCCGGCCCGTAGCAGGCGCACCGGGCGTCGGCGGAGGGCGGACAACGCTCAGGGGCCACGGACTCGGGGACGTCCGTCGCCGGAACAGACCGCGTATCGGCAAGCGTAGTGTAGAACACCCTCCAGCCAGATGGACCGATAACCTTAACACTTTCACTGCCAAGTACATAGATTACTTGCTTACTTTTTCTTATTTTTGGCAACCCTAGTAACCTGGTTTGCACCCGGTAGGCGGGTGCTGGGCATGGTCACTGCCACATATATCTATTTATATGTACGATGCGGGAGGCGAGTTCTGGGCACGCGAACGAATTATCTTTCTACCCGGGAGCCGGGTGCTGGGCACTGAAAGTGTTAAAAAGGTGGCTGGGACAGACTGATTGCGGAAGGCCGAGGGTAGGGTATTGTGGTGCAGCCTGGGAGAGGCCTATGTCCAGCAATGTACAGACAACAGCACATCAAGCTACCCGAGACTCTCAAATTTTCCCAATCAACTTTGAACCTTCAGCTTTAGCAATAAAGTTGAAAATCTATTATAGAAATTTGACAGATTGTAGTAGCTTGATGTGCTGGTGTCTGTACTTCGATAGGCAGAGTTGATCGATTGATTGACAGCATGCAGAAAAAAATCTGTTCAAAATAACTTTTTTGTCTTATCTTAAACTTATTTTATCTTCTATTAAATGCGCACCATATAATTGTTTCCTCCTAATAGCTATTAGGTAAACGTTACTTTCGGTGTATCAAACAACGGATTACAGAAAGCTGACACATACGCGGCTATTTCTTATTTAACGAGCTCCTACCCCTCGGCTGGTACGGTTAGTAATCGTTTATGGGGTGCAGAGCGGGAATCACCGCAAAGAGCAACGTTTTAGATGGAATAGTAAACGATGAATACGATTTTTTTAAAGTAGACAGTAAGATTTAAATTACTTGCAGTATTCAAAGGAGATTCATTTATTTATGCTAATACTATAACAGGAAAATATGTGAGTTTTTATATAGGAGGTAATCTTTGGAACTTCTGATTCGATTCCGAAAAAAATACTAAGTAATAGGAAGACTAATCAGCAGATCTATGGGGTAATTCTGTGGATGTTGCTAAGACAATTATAAACATTGTAGCACCTACTTTAGCTGTTATATTTAATAATTGTATTCAATGTGGTGAGTTTCCTGATCTTATGAAACACAGTAAAATAATACCGTTGTTTAAATCAGGTAGTACATCAGACACTACTAATTATAGACCTATTTCCGTACTACCCACCTTTAGTAAAATTTATGAAAAACTTATTTTAAATCAATTGCAAAGATTTTTCAATAACAATAAATTACTGAATAATAAACAGTTCGGTTTTACAAGGGGTCGTTCAACTACCGATGCCGGAGTTGAACTTTTAGGACATATTTATAATGCATGGGAGGACAAATGCGATGCTTTGGGCATCTTTTGTGATTTGTCCAAGGCATTCGATTGTGTTCTTCATGAAACCTTAATCAGGAAACTTCACCACTACGGAATCCGGAACGCCTCTCTGGATCTTCTCACTTCTTACTTAAGTGATAGGATTCAGAGAGTTGATGTTAACGGGAAAAGGTCACCCGGATCTGTAGTAAGAATGGGGGTCCCACAGGGCTCAATACTTGGACCATTTTTATTTATTGTTTATATCAATGACTTGCCTTACCTCATAAAGGATGAACATGATATAGTGTTGTTTGCAGATGACACTTCACTTTTATTTAAACTCAAACGTCAACAGCTGGTTACTGACAGTATAAATAGTGCCCTCGCAAAAGTAGTTAACTGGTTTAATGTTAATAATTTACTTCTTAACGAAAAAAAAACCAAATGTATTAAGTTTACGATACCAAATGTTAGACAAGTAGAAACTAGTGTTCTCATAAAGGGTGAAGAGTTAAAACCCGAAAATACCACAGTATTCTTAGGCATAACTTTGGATGCCAAGCTTCAATGGGGCCCCCATATAGATAAATTGTCAAAAAAGCTTAGCTCTGCAGCATACGCCGTTAGGAAAATTCGTGACTTAACTGATTTAGAGACAGCCCGTTTAGTTTACTTTAGTTATTTTCATAGTGTGATGTCATACGGTATTCTGTTGTGGGGAAATGCCGCCGAAATTCAGATATTTTTTATTTTACAAAAAAGGGCAATTCGTTCCATTTATAAATTAAGTCCCAGACACTCCGTCAGAGACAAATTTAAAGAGATTAATATAATGACTGTGCCTTCTCAGTACATTTATGATAATCTTTTGTATGCACATAAAAATATTAATCTGTTTAAGAAATACAGTGATATCCATAATATAAATACTAGGAACAAACATAAATTGGTTGTTCCTACAACAAGGCTCAAGAAAATAGGTGGCTCGTTTAGATGCCAATGTATACGTTTTTATAATAAACTTCCTAGCCACATTCAAGAACTAAGCATTAATAAATTCAAATCTTTTATAAAGCTAAAACTATGCCAGAAAGCCTATTATACTGTAAAAGACTATATTGAGGACAAAAACGCTTGGGATTGAGCTGCTCCAATAGGTCTAGACAGTGAATGTTGTTTATTTTTTATTTTGCTGATTTACACTTTTGTTATTTTTTTTCTTTCTAAATATCTATTTATGACATGACATGAACATTTACTGTTTAAAGTCTTATATTATTTTAATTATTGTGAATGTGAGGACTATGTGGGTCATTGTTTCCGTTTTAATCATGGTCTGGCAGTTTGAGTGGTTTATGCGGTCTACACAAATGTGCTGTCCTTGGTATTGCTCGTCGAATCGTTGAGCTCCTTAAGTTCTGAGTTGAGCTGCACGGTTACTGACGAATGCGTGCACTGACTGCACAGGTCCACTCAATCTGTGTGGTTCTTCCCTCAAAATACCACTTCAGACACCAATCTACATGGTCCTCAAAGATCAAAGATGATGTCCGGATTTTTATATACACATTGACATTGATGAATTTTATATAAACAATGACATGGATATTTACTTTGTATAGTATCTTATTTTTTATTATTATTATTGTGAGTGTGAAGACTATGTGGGTCATTTCTTTTTTCTTTTTTCCTTCTTAGTTAGTTTTAATCATGGTCTGGCAGTTTGAGTAATTTATGCGGCCTACCCAAATGTCCTTTCATTGGTATTGTTCGTCGAATCGTAAGGCTCCTCAAGTTCGAGTTGAGCTACACAATTTTTGACAAATGCGTGCACTGACTGGACAGGTCCGCTCAATCTGTGTGGTTCTTTACTCAAAAGACCATTTCAGACACCAATCTGCATGGTCTTCACATGATCTGACCAAGATTATGTCTGGACTTTAAAAGAGACTGTGACCTCTGAGTTTGTTTCGGCCTTTCTTCTCAGAGTAGTCAGATAGGAAACGCCGACCTCATCTAGTTTAAAAAATATGATTGACATGTAAAAGTGTTTGTACAAACCTACTTACAGAAAATAAATCATTTATCATTTATAATAAAAAAAGATGCAAAATTCAGCATCCATTAAAAAAAAAAAAGTTTTTAAACTGTGAAATCAAGTGCAAAGATTATAAATAAATTATTATTTTAATTAAAAATAAAACAATGCCTGTGGGATCTCTGTGTATTTATTACTCTGTGTCCATTCCACGCGAGAAGCTTGTCGCGCTTTCTCTCCCGCTTCATTTGCCAAAGTTCTGGTCAAGCTGCCGGCCACTGCTAGTGAAGCGACCGAGTCGATATTTTTGTCGATAGTTCACTGCTGATGTAAAATTAAACACGAATATTTAGAAAAAAAAAACAATAGCAGCAACGCTATGTAACAAGTCGTGATGTCCAGTGTGAATACACGGTTAGAAAAAACCAGCGCATTGTCAATAAATTAAATTAATAATAATTAAAGCATGAGGCTTGTGTTCAGAAACGGATGTCCAGTCATTGGCCGGACAAAGCCAATCATGATAATAATTGTAATCATAAA
Organism: Eremobia ochroleuca; assembly: GCA_949629135.1. NCBI lineage: Eukaryota > Metazoa > Arthropoda > Insecta > Lepidoptera > Noctuidae > Eremobia > Eremobia ochroleuca. Next base: position 543,132 of record OX451413.1, read on the forward strand.
ATAAATAGAATAGAATAGAATACTCTTTATTATGTACACCATATAGATTACAGACATAAATATAGAAATTTTACAAAGGGTGACACAATGGGCGAATAGATCGAAGCTACAAAACCTATTAATATAATATAATATTAATGATTTATTCACAAAAAAATGTACATTTTTTTATCAAGCAGAGTGTTTAATCTAAACATACAGTACACAAAAGTAGCATTTGAAGCCGAACTAGGCATAGCCTGTATTTCAGCCCTCAACGCCAATCCCCCGAGTTACAAATTAAGTATCTTTATTATGATTATGTTATGATCCCATGTATGAAAGTACGTATCTTATTCAACATATAAAATAAAAATGTTGAAAAAAGAGAACAGATACAGTTTTACATTACTTAAAAATATAATATCTAGGTGTGTATCCAGTCCTCTCTTTGTCTATGATGGGGGTGTGCGTGAATGACTGGAAGAGGGTGTGTAAGATTGCGGAGCATGACCTATTCGTGTCAACGTAAAACAAAAGCTTTCTCGACACTTTAATGAAAAGCTAAGCAAACCATCGACAAAATATCGACGTATTCCCATCCCTAAACCACCCGTAAGCCATAAGTGGCTTAGTTATACTACAGGCACCGCCAAATAGCGAATCAATGCGGGCAACGTAAGAACAAAAGAAGGATTACGCCTTTCCTTGACTGCCCGAAAAGAATTAGTGAAAAAAAAAAACAACAAAAGACTTGTTAGTCTTTGGTCGTTAGTGTTGCCAGTATTGGTCGGTCAGCGCAAATGATCGGTTTTTTCGCCCGCATAACTACAACGCTTTGTGGCTGCATTTGTTTTTAACTTTGATCATGAGCGAACGTGTGTTTTGCGAATGTTATTTTAGGGTATCGGTATTTCAAAAAGGAATGCTGTTTGATGGCTGTCTGGCTGTTTTGTTGGCGCTAATGTATAAAAAAAGTTGTTCGCTGTTTGTTTTATCAACAAAGAATTTGTTTTCTGAGGGGCAATTCTCGTAATTTTAAAAACGTTCACAGTCATATCTCAATCTGTCAAAAATACCTTTAATTTCCATACATTTTTGACAAGTATTTGGCATAGATTGTAGCTGAGATGAAATTGCGACTAGATTTTGAACGTTTTTAAGTACGGCCTTCGGGTGTTCATGAATAAAACCCGTCTTGTTAAGCTTTGGTTTCCTAAGAAAGCGGACAACGGTCACCCAATAATGGCTGTCCAAATACGGAGCGTTTTTTGACACCTTAATATCAAATACTGATGAAAATGACAGATTTTCATTACGGTCGTTATAATATGACGGCCACCGCTCTTGTAGGAAACCTTAAATGATAAATAAATGATAAATGATAAATGATTTATTTTCTGTAAGTAGGTTTGTACAAACACTTTTACATGTCAATCATATTTTTTTAAATTAGATGAGGTCGGCGTTTCCTATCTGACTACTCTGAGAAGAAAGGCCGAAACAAACTCAGAGGTCACAGTCTCTTTTAAAGTCCAGACATAATCTTGGTCAGATAATGTGAAGACCATGTAGATTAGTGTCTGAAATGGTCTTTTGAGTAAAGAACCACACAGATTGAGCGGACCTGTCCAGTCAGTGCACGCATTTGTCAAAAATCGTGCAGCTCAACTCAGAACTTGAGGAGCCTTACGATTCGACGAACAATACCAATGAAAGGACATTTGGGTAGGCCGCATAAATGACTCAAACTGCCAGATCATGATTAAAACTAACTAAGAAGGAAAACCGAAAAAAAGAAATGACCCACATAGTCTTCACACTCACAGTAATAATAATAAAAATAAGATACTTTACAAAGTAAATATCCATGTCATTGTTTATATAAAATTCATCAATGTCAATGTGTATATAAAAATCCGGATATAATCTTTGAGGACCATGTAGATTGGTGTCTGAAGTGGTCTTTTGAGGAAAGAACCACACTGAGTGGACCTGTGCAGTCAGTGCACGCATTCGTCAGTAACCGTGCAGCTCAACTCAGAACTTAAGGAGCTCAACGATTCGACGAGCAATACCAGGGACAGGACATTTGTGTAGACCGCATACACCACTCAAACTGCCAGACCATGATTAAAACGGAAACAATGACCCACATAGTCCTCACATTCACAATAATTTAAATAATATAAGACTTTAAACAGTAAATGTTCATGTCATTCTGTATATAAATAGATATTTAGAAAGAAAAAAAAAAACCAAAGTGTAAATCAGCAAAATAAAAAATAAACAACATTCACTGTCTAGACCTATTGGAGCAGCTCAATCCCAAGCTTTTTTGTCCTCAATATAGTCTTTTACAGTATAATAGGCTTTCTGGCATAGTTTTAGCTTTATGAAAGATTTGAATTTATTAATGATTAGTTCTTGAATGTGGCTAGGAAGTTTATTATAAAAATGTATACATTGGCATCTAAACGAGCCACCTATTTTCTTAAGCCTTGTTGTAGGAACAACATATTTGTGTTTGTTCCTAGTATTAATATTATGGATATCACTGTATTTTTTAAACAGATTAATATTTTTATGTGCATACAAAAGATTATCATAAATGTACTGAGAAGGCACAGTCATTATATTAATCCCTTTAAATTTGTCTCTGAGGGAGTGTCTGGGACTTAATTTATAAATCGAACGAATTGCCCTTTTTTGTAAAATAAAAATTGTCTGAATATCGGCGGCATTTCCCCACAACAGAATACCGTATGACATCACACTATGAAAATAACTAAAGTAAACTAAACGGGCTGTCTCTAAATCAGTTAAGTCACGAATTTTCCTAACGGCGTATGCTGCAGAGCTAAGCTTTTTTGACAATTTGTCTATATGGGGGCCCCATTGAAGCTTGGCATCCAAAGTTATGCCTAAGAATACTGTGGTATTTTCGGGTTTTAACTCATCACCCTTTATATGATAAATGATAAATGAAATGATAAATGATTTTATTTTCTGTAAGTAGGTTTGTACAAACACTTTTACATGTCAATCATATTTTTTAAACTAGATGAGGTCGGCGTTTCCTATCTGACTACTCTGAGAAGAAAGGCCGAAACAAACTCAGAGGTCACAGTCTCTTTTAAAGTCCAGACATAATCTTGGTCAGATCATGTGAAGACCATGCAGATTGGTGTCTGAAGTGGTCTTTTGAGTAAAGAACCACACAGATTGAGCGGACCTGTCCAGTCAGTGCACGCATTTGTCAAAAATTGTGTAGCTCAACTCAGAACTTGAGGAGCCTTACGATTCGACGAACAATACCAATGAAAGGACATTTGGGTAGGCCGCATAAATTACTCAAACTGCCAGACCATGATTAAAACTAACTAAGAAGGAAAAAAGAAAAAAGAAATGACCCACATAGTCTTCACACTCACAATAATAATAATAAAAAATAAGATACTATACAAAGTAAATATCCATGTCATTGTTTATATAAAATTCATCAATGTCAATGTGTATATAAAAATCCGGACATCATCTTTGATCTTTGAGGACCATGTAGATTGGTGTCTGAAGTGGTATTTTGAGGGAAGAACCACACAGATTGAGTGGACCTGTGCAGTCAGTGCACGCATTCGTCAGTAACCGTGCAGCTCAACTCAGAACTTAAGGAGCTCAACGATTCGACGAGCAATACCAAGGACAGAACATTTGTGTAGACCGCATAAACCACTCAAACTGCCAGACCATGATTAAAACGGAAACAATGACCCACATAGTCCTCACATTCACAATAATTAAAATAATATAAGACGTTAAACAGTAAATGTTCATGTCATGTCATAAATAGATATTTAGAAAAAAAAAATAAAAAAGTGTAAATCAGCAAAATAAAAAATAAACAACATTCACTGTCTAGACCTATTGGAGCAGCTCAATCCCAAGCGTTTTTGTCCTCAATATAGTCTTTTACAGTATAATAGGCTTTCTGGCATAGTTTTAGCTTTATAAAAGATTTGAATTTATTAATGCTTAGTTCTTGAATGTGGCTAGGAAGTTTATTATAAAAACGTATACATTGGCATCTAAACGAGCCACCTATTTTCTTGAGCCTTGTTGTAGGAACAACAAATTTATGTTTGTTCCTAGTATTTATATTATGGATATCACTGTATTTCTTAAACAGATTAATATTTTTATGTGCATACAAAAGATTATCATAAATGTACTGAGAAGGCACAGTCATTATATTAATCTCTTTAAATTTGTCTCTGAGGGAGTGTCTGGGACTTAATTTATAAATGGAACGAATTGCCCTTTTTTGTAAAATAAAAATTATCTGAATTTCGGCGGCATTTCCCCACAACAGAATACCGTATGACATCACACTATGAAAATAACTAAAGTAAACTAAACGGGCTGTCTCTAAATCAGTTAAGTCACGAATTTTCCTAACGGCGTATGCTGCAGAGCTAAGCTTTTTTGACAATTTATCTATATGGGGGCCCCATTGAAGCTTGGCATCCAAAGTTATGCCTAAGAATACTGTGGTATTTTCGGGTTTTAACTCTTCAGCCTTTATGAGAACACTAGTTTCTACTTGTCTAACATTTGGTATCGTAAACTTAATACATTTGGTTTTTTTTTCGTTAAGAAGTAAATTATTAACATTAAACCAGTTAACTACTTTTGCGAGGGCACTATTTATACTGTCAGTAACCAGCTGTTGACGTTTGAGTTTAAATAAAAGTGAAGTGTCATCTGCAAACAACACTATATCATGTTCATCCTTTATGAGGTAAGGCAAGTCATTGATATAAACAATAAATAAAAATGGTCCAAGTATTGAGCCCTGTGGGACCCCCATTCTTACTACAGATCCGGGTGACCTTTTCCCGTTAACATCAACTCTCTGAATCCTATCACTTAAGTAAGAAGTGAGAAGATCCAGAGAGGCGTTCCGGATTCCGTAGTGGTGTAGTTTCCTGATTAAGGTTTCATGAAGAACACAATCGAATGCCTTGGACAAATCACAAAAGATGCCCAAAGCATCGCATTTGTCCTCCCATGCATTATAAATATGTCCTAAAAGTTCAACTCCGGCATCGGTAGTTGAACGACCCCTTGTAAAACCGAACTGTTTATTATTCAGTAATTTATTGTTATTGAAAAATCTTTGCAATTGATTTAAAATAAGTTTTTCATAAATTTTACTAAAGGTGGGTAGTACGGAAATAGGTCTATAATTAGTAGGGTCTGATGTACTACCTGATTTAAACAACGGTATTATTTTACTGTGTTTCATAAGATCAGGAAACTCACCACATTGAATACAATTATTAAATATAACAGCTAAAGTAGGTGCTACAATGTTTATAATTGTCTTAGCAACATCCACAGAATTACCCCATAGATCTGCAGTCTTTTTAACATTTAACATGTGAAAAGTTTTAATTATATCTGTACAAGTGACAAATTCGAAGTGAAATTCCGAATCACAAACTGGAACGTTTTCCTTAAGTAAAGACTCTGCAGCAGTGGGTGATGAGCTTAGAGATTTAGTGGTTGACACAGGAATCTCTGCAAAGAAATTTTCAAAGGCCGCGGCAACCTGGGAATCTGATCTAATTACATTGTCATCAATAGCAAGGCTGTAGTCACTACTTCGGTTGCATGACCTTCCTGTTTCGCTATTAATGACATTCCAAGTCATTTTAATAATGTTATTACTATTTTTAATTTTTGAACTCAAATAACGTGACTTGGCCATACTACAGACTGTTTTAAATATTTTAGAATAATTTTTAACATATAAATTAAATTCAGCAGTGTTTATACAAATTCGTTCATCATATAATTCATAAAGTCTTTTTCTACTTTTATGTATACCAATGGTGGCCCATTCACTGAAGGAAGCGTTACTATTGACTGATAATGTCTTTGGAATGAATGTTTTATCAAATTGTCTGCAATACATATTAAAAAAATCATTATATTGTTTGTTAGGGTCATCATTAGTCAACAGAAGTGGTAATTTACTTAAGAGTTTAGTTTTAAATGTTTCTAAGCGTTTAGTTGTTTTTGGGTTAACAGTGATATCTTTTTTAATAACTTTTTTGTTTTGATTTGTAATAGTGATCAGCTGTCCGCAATGATCTGAGTCTATTAAATTAATCATTTCTTTGTGGTTTGGTATAATATCTGTATAAATGTTATCTAGGCATGTGGCACTAGTAGGAGTTATTCTAGAGGGCTCCAAAAATAGGTTAACAAGATTGTATGACTGAAACAAACTTATGATTTTAGTACTTAACCCAGAATTTTCTAACAAATTAACATTGAAATCACCGCAAGTGATGATGGACTTGTTTGTATTACAGATTTTGTGCAACACTTCATCCATAACCTTTTCAAAACAATCATACAATCCTGAAGGAGGTCTGTATACACTTAATATAATGAACTGCTCCAATTCTATACAGGCTATTTCAATTGTCCGCTCAACAGAGAGGCTCACAATGTCCTTTCGGTCCTTAAATTTTAGCTGGTTATGTACTAAAATTAATGAGCCACCATGTATAGCATTTACTCTGCTGAATGAACTACCAACCTGGTGATTACTAAAATTGAACATGAACTGGTGGCTTTTAAGCCAATGTTCTGTCATACAAAGAATATCTACATTATAACAATTCAGGAATAATTCTACTTCTAAGTCTTTGTTTAAAAAACCTTGAATGTTCTGATGCACCAGATTGATACTGTTTAATTTTTTTACACTTTCATTTGAGTTATTAATTGCCTTAGTTCCATTTTTGCTAGAGGTTGCCTCTATTGTCCTAATTTCTAATTTAAATGATGATTAATGTCATTAATTTTGAGCAAATTATTGACAGAACAGTTTAAAATGTCTTTGCATTGCTCAAAAGGAGCAATTTGATTAGCCAAATTTTTGGCTGAAATAGAACAAAAATATGATAGCGACATAGCTATCTGTCTTTTGAGATAGGTAGAAAGATAGTACATAACACGATTGTATCTATCTTTTGTCAAATATAAATTACTATTAATATAATAGTTCGTGTCAATTAAATGGATTAGCTTATCATTGTAAGTTAAATAATATAAGAACACTAGTTTCTACTTGTCTAACATTTGGTATCGTAAACTTAATACATTTCGTTTTTTTTTCGTTAAGAAGTAGGTTATTAACATTAAACCAGTTAACTACTTTTGCGAGGGCACTATTTATATTGTCAGTAACCAGCTGCTGACGTTTGAGTTTAAATAAAAGTGAAGTGTCATCTGCAAACAACACTATATCATGTTCGTCCCTTATGAGGTAAGGCAAGTCATTTATATAAATAAGAAATAAAAATGGGCCAAGAATTGAGCCCTGGGGGACCCCCATTTTTACTACAGATCCGGGTGACCTTTTTCCGTTAACATCAACTCTCTGAATCCTATCACTCAAGTAAGAAGTAAGAAGATCCAGAGAGGCGTTCCGAATTCCGTAGTAGTGAAGTTTCCTGATTAAGGTTTCATGAAGAACACAATCGAATGCCTTGGACAAATCGCAAAAGATGCCCAAAGCATCGCATTTGTCCTCCCATGCATTATAAATATGTCCTAAAAGTTCAACTCCGGCATCAGTAGTTGAACGACCCCTTGTAAAACCGAACTGTTTGTTATGCAGTAATTTATTTTTGTTAAAAAATCTTTGCATTTGGTTTAAAATAAGCTTTTCAAAAATTTTACTAAAGGTAGGTAGTACTGAAATAGGTCTATAATTAGTAGGGTCTGATGTACTACCCGATTTAAACAATGGTATGATTTTACTATGTTTCATAAGATCAGGAAACTCACCACAATCAATACAATTATTAAATATAACAGCTAAAGTAGGTGCTACAATGTTTATAATTGACTTAGCAACATCCACAGAATTACCCCATAGATCTGCAGTCTTTTTAACATTTAACATGTGAAAAGTTTTAATTACATCTGTACAGGTGACATATTGAAAGTGAAATTCAGAATCACCAACTGGAACGTTTTCTTTAAGTAAAGACTCTGCAGCAGTGGGTGACGAGCTTAGAGATTTAGTTGTTGACACGGGAATCTCTGAAAAGAAATTTTCAAAGGCCGCGGCGACTTGAGAATCTGATCTAATTACATTGTCATCAATAGCAAGGCTGTAGTCACTACTTCGGTTGCAAGACCTTCCTGTTTCGCTATTAATGACATTCCAAGTCATTTTAATAATGTTACTACTATTTTTAATTTTTGAACTCAAATAACGTGACTTGGCTATACTACAGACTGTTTTAAATATTTTAGAGTAATTTTTAACATATAAATTAAATTCAGTAGTGTTTATACAAATCCGTTCATCATATAATTCATAAAGTCGTTTTCTACTTTTATGTATACCAATGGTGGCCCAGTCACTGAAGGAAGCGTTACTATTGACTGATAATGTCTTTGGAATGAATGTTTTATCAAATTGTGTGCAATACATATTAAAAAAATCATTATATTGTTTGTTAGGGTCATCATTAGTCAACAGAGGTGGTAATTTACTTTTTAGCTTTAGCCAGCGCGACTGCACAGCGTGGGGTCCTGGGGTCGATCCATGGTTCAGGCAGTGTTATCGGGTTTTTTCAGAAGCAGTCTGCAATGTGCCCAATGTGAGGTGACATAGTATGCACTTGACACCTTTCCTTAGGGTGCGTTTCCACAGAAGTGGAGCTGGGCGAAGCGGAGCAGAGACGTGCAGGAATCGACTAATCACAATGGTTGAAATCCTCATCGCGTCACTCGTCTCGTCTGTGATTGGATGATTCCTACACGTCTCCGCTCCGCTCCGCGCAGCTCCGCTTCTGTGGAAACGCACCTCACCCTTTTGGGGAATATAGTCGTGTGCAGCTGTATGTTTCCAAAGAAAGTAAGTTAATCAATCAATCAATCAACTCAGCCTATCGCAGTCCACTGCTGGACATAGGCCTCTCCGGGACTGCGCCACAACACCCTGTCCTCCGCCTTCCGAATCCAGTCTACCCCAGCCACCTTCTTTATGTCGTCCGTAAGTAAGTTAATAATCAAGTTTTATTGAAAATGTGTGTTTTAAAATGTTTTAATCTATATTCATTCTCTTTCTTATTACTTTAAGCATTTTCTTTCTAGTATCATACGGGTTGAAGTCAATCTAAGTTGGAACTTTTTGTAACCCGTATATTTCTAGTGCTTAGAAGTTTAGTAATTTGCGGTTTTAAAGCTATTTCATCGTGTTTTATTTTTATGGATTTTTAGGGCCCAAATACTCTCAAAAGTTGGTACCATCGACTCTAGAAGAATTTTGATTTGTGGACTAAATTTGATTAAAATAGGTACACACGACGGCATATCAAGCTATAAGTTTTCAGTTTTAGCTGACCTTGCATTGCACAGGTTTTTCGTACAATGAGAAGTCAGCTTATACGTGGAATGTATAGCTTGAGATGTCGCCGTGCCTACCTAATGATATAGCAGAATCATGGGCCATAGATAAGTCAAAACTTTCTAAAACTGATTAGTATTGTAGTCATATCTTAGGAAAGGCACGAAGAATTTCCTTATTACATTTTTATTATAATGTTCTGTTATTTCCAGTTTTATCTTTTTGACACTCATTGTAGGACACAAAGTTCTACTACTACATTATACAGTCCATTTTGGCGCGCAAAATTTTGACACATGTCAATTTGGTATAGAGATTATTGTCTATTATCTCGGCTTGGTGATCTGTATTCAGTATTCACTGCACGACTAGACGCACGCCTACATAAGAACTACATTTAGGGAAGTCAAATGGAACTTTCTGAAATGATTTTAGTATTTTTACTTAGGTACTTAATAGTGTTTTTAATGTTTGTTTCTTGCATCCAGACAAGCCATAAAATAGAATAGGTTGTAGGTACCTTTGTCATTGCAAAACTATAGTAATTTTATAGAATAATCCTTAGTTACTTACTTAACTTAACTTTTCTATGCTTAGTTAGAGATTTGACGAGTACCAGAATTCTCTAAGTTTTCCTAATTATTTGTCGCTGTCACGGTTATATATAGAACCTAAATTTTTTTTACTAGCCTATATTATCCCAATGATGGTCAAAACCCTCCCCCAAAGAAGAAGAACAGAATCTACTAAAGGATTTAAAATGATAGAAATTCAACTTAAAGAGTATTTAAAGAAAAAAATAAATTCAATTTGACCCACAGACGAGAACCAAAAACCAAATAAGCTATTTTCTCAAAATTTTCCTCCAACTCTTTGCCCACCAGCCCTGATAACGGTTAGTATAGAACGGCGTTACAAATAACAGCACTCCTGTACCGATTACTAAAATAATATGGCAATCGCTGATCGCTGCCCACAATGCGACTCGATAATAGTAGAGAAAGATCAATTTATCGATGCTGGAAATATGAAATAACGTAAGGAACAAAACTAAGGTTTTTAGGAAAGCAAAAATAGGGTATTTTTCTTACAAAACTAACGATAATTTTTTAACTATTTTGTTTTATGTAAAAAGTGTCGAGGACAAAGTTTCTTAGATTCCTTTTTAAGCTAAAATAGCAAAATATCAATAAAACCTATAGTTTTAATATATAATTAATTTTCGACAAAATGCCCCTTACGTTATTTCATATTTCCAGTATCGTTATGTCATCCCCGCAGTTTGTGCAGGAGTTTAGAAATTACTGGCTGTGTCTTAGTTTGAAAACTTTGAAACTAAAGAAAACTCTAGCGATTTCTGAACGTAAGCTCATATTGATTAAAAATTGTGTTCATTCCTGAATAAGGGTAGCCATTTTTTTCCCGTATAATTGTAATGTTAATTACTTTGGATAATTTGTATTGTATTCACAGACAGCTGTGCTACTGGGATGTTTGTTGCGCCACTTCTTCTACCCAGCGACAGCACCAGGAAGTGGTGAAGGGCGGGCGTTTTGGGGGACTGTCTTTTGTAGTTTTGACGTTCGAAAAGTGCTGATTCTCAGCTTAGTTTGAATAAATGACTTTTGATTTTGATTTTAATTAAAATAGCGCAGAATACAACGTTGTCAGCATGAAAACATATTGCCAAATTAGCGCGGAGTTTGACTCGTACGGTAGATAAATCCCAGCACCGACCTTTCTTTTTTGTTTCTGGGTTGGAAAATCCTCATGGATGTCCGCCGCCCAGGGGCGGGCGGCGGGTTCTGTCAGACTCTTACTGACTAAAAACCATCCTGGTGTTCCATCTCACACCTACGCCGGGGGTCGCGGGAACGTACGATCCTTCCGCTACCCCCAGCTGGTGCTGGCCCGCAGCGGGCCTCCTTGGGTGCACCGAACTTACCCCAACCAAAACTCTACTCTAATTGGCTGCTCAGTAATCAGACAGGTGCAATGGCGTCTGCTGTTTTTCTTTTCCTCATCTGATTCTCTTGATCGGCTTTTTTCGATCATACGTTTCCGGAAACCAGACTGAACCAAACAAAATCTACTTCTAATAATAATTAACGTATTTAACTTCGAATTTTATCTAGATGAGCCGGTACCTGTATAATATTCTATAGTGCTATTCTGTAAAAATCTCACCGTGATAACTCGGGTGAAGTGACCTTTAAGTAATGAAAAAAAAAAAAAATGGTCGTTAGCGTCAATCCCTAGCATATCAGATGGAATGACATCTCGCTTCACCTAACTTCTCACGGTGAGATTCTAACAGAATCGACCGGCTGTAACTTAGGTGAAGGGAACTTGAAGTGAGCTGCCATTTCATTAAAGACAGCTCACTTCACATTAGTTTTCACGGTGATATTTTCAGGAGTTTTCAGGAGTTTTAAGAAATAATCAAATAAAACATCCAAACATTCAATTTTGTCATAGTAGCTACTACTGCTAAATAAAACCACATTTCTGATCCATATTTAGTTTTAGACGCCACGTGACTACTTTGTGTAGACAAGTGACATACCATAATAGCTAGCTAGTTGTAACTTGTGAACTATTTTATGCGTCATTTCACGCACAGTTAGTATTGTTAAGTAGCCTGTTCCAAGCTGATATTTCAAGAGCACGTAATTCTCTATGCATCACTTCGACATTCGGATAGCGTAGAGGTGTGAATCTGCGATGATTTAGTTTAAAAACGACTTCGCTTTTGATTTGTGTGCGGTCAGATGAGTGAGGTTAGAAGTGAACTTTACAGAATAGCACTGCCTACGTTACGGGAATGGATGGATGAAAATATGCTTGGTATAATCATCCTATTCTGTTCCCACTGGTTGGGACACAGGCCTCATCTCTTCGAGAGGGACTGGGCTGTAACCCAACACGCGGGCACAGTGCGGATTGGTAGATGTCACATCTCTTCGAATTTCTGCTACTAGGCCATGCCGGTTTCCTCACACTGTTTTCCTAGACCGTTTTGAGAGCGGTGGTGATGAATTTTTTTTTTTTTTGTGTGTTTGAACCCAAGAACTACAACTCGTACGTCGGGGCCGTTACCACTGACCCCACTTGGAATAATCATAGTTTTTTTTTGTTTTTTTTTGTTAGGACGATGATGAGATCTTTCTATCTATAGGTACGGACGCCAGCACATCAAGCTATTAGAATCTGACAAATTTCTTTAATAGATTTTCAACTTTATCGCTAAAGTATAAGGTTCAAAGTTGATAATTTGACAGTTTCGGGTAGCTTGATGTACTGGCGTCTGTACATGAGATAGTTGTATCGGATCCTGCTACTGTTCGATGCCGAAGTACTTAAACTGACATTATGGAATTTGGAATATCATCCAAAAAACCAGCGGAAAATATTAAAATGTGGTTGAGGCGTTGAGCCTCTTTTCTGCCAAAGAACTCAAATAATGGATTAGCCCAAAAATACCTAGGAAAGCCTACAAAAAAGAATCGGTCACTATACTTTCCTCAAAAAATGCCTAACACCACCTTTTATAAATACATCCAAATAAATGACGTAACAAATAGATACCCATTGTTGTTGTCCCCGACTAAGAAACCTTTCCAGGCCGATAAACAAGAATATAGTTATCTCACCTAGCCGCCAGAGGACGCCCCTCTCTAATAATTTATATATTGTCAGCCAGCATATTTAACCTCCAGGCGTATTATTCACACATTATAAATCCTACGGAGCGTGGCGATAACGGAACGCGACCATAAACGCTAAGATGGCGCCGCTGACAGTTTTTTGACAGCGGTTTTGGCGCGAAAATTGAGGGGTCTTTTTGTGGATTTTGAATTATGCTTTTTTTGTTTAGAGAAAAGGGCAAAAAGTATATTCAGTGTTGGCTTTTTGCGGTAGATTGAAAATAACTTACATTAAAAAAAAGGTAGGTTAGGTCGGTACCTTGTAGTTTTTATAGGTACTTAAACCAATTAAATAAAAAGTAATCAACTGGCTATTGTTACTATCGCGAAATCACTTATTACCGTGTCGCTAACAGCTAAATAATCTAGAATGCGGTGCACAAAACAATGTAAAAGTCACTCAAGTTCTATTCTTATCTTGCCAGTTACAAATAAATTAACAATGGCTTCCTTTATACAGTAAATAACCACACAGTTCGCAACATTTTCAATTTTAGCACAGACTGAAAATAAACTTGGAACAGGGGAAGCGGACACCTGTTTAGTCTATGCTTTCCGCGCCATTACCCGCCCATTGAGCCGCGCGCGATTTTCGAATTTCGAACGGAGAAAATGGCGCCATCGCGCGTCAAGTTGACGTAAACGGTTTGCGTGCAAAAACGTGGAAAAAATCGATAGGGACCTGATGAAATGTCTTTGTTGTGCTCATGCTAATTTAGCATTCTTCATTAAACTTTTTCAATGATTATTTAACGGAGGGAGAAAAAAGTGTGCTTAAAGTTAGCGAAGTATTGAACGCATGTTGTTGTAAAATTCGACACGTCTAGAAACTAGCCTGTATTCCCTGAATCTATGCTACAGCAATTTGTAGCAGGCAATAGTGTAGGTACTGTACCCTCTGTGAGTATTTTATAAGTTGATGGCATAATAATATTATAAGATAAAAACTATTTTCATATTTAGAAAATAGAGAATAAAAGAAATCCGCTTGAAAGAAAGTATATCAAGAAAGTAATTAAATTGTTAGACAAATTATAAGTGTGTCATTACTTAAAATAGATAATTAAATTGTTTGTTAAAAATGATTACAATTTATAATATAACTAGCGACCCGCCCCGGCTTCGCACGGGTCCAATGCTGATCACTACATAGTATAAAACAAAGTCGCTTCCCGCTGTCTGTCTGTCTGTATGTATGCTTAGATCTTGAAAACTACGCTACGGATTTTGATGCGCTTTTTTTTTATAGATAAGAGTGATTCAAGAGGAAGGTTTATATGTATAATACATGCATAATATAGTAGAGAAACACTGATAATTTTAGAGCCATTATTTCTCGTAAAAAGTATAGGATAAAAAATCGTTATTGTGGGTTATCCCTAAGAGATAGACATATACCATTGTGGATTTTTTTGTAGACCTTTTTAAGGTGTACAATACTGTAGTACAGATGCCAGCACATCAAGCTACTCGAAACTGTCAAAATTTCCCAATCAACTTTGAACCTTATGCTTTAGTGAAAAAGTTGAAAATCCGTTGGGTGGTTTCAAGCGCCACCGGCCGACTGCCCGGCCGGTAACGCCCGCATTTTAAAACTAATATCTTCGATAATATTCATTTAAATTACATGCTGTAAAGGGCCATAAAATGCACAATGTTTTTAAGGTACTTAATTGGATAAGGATTAATGCTGTATTGCCTAAAATTGCTTCTTAAATAAGCCATTATTTCTCGTAAAAAGTTAAGGATAAAAATGGTTATTGTGGATTATCCCTAAGAGATAGACATATACCATCGCGGACTTTTTTGTAGAACTTTTTAAGGTGTACAATACTGTAGTACATTATTTTAATCTATCTCGAATGGTTCAGCCAGCGTTTACAATGTAAGCGCAAAAAAATGTGTTTATTTACTACATCACATTAGAAACCTCTAAAATTATCAGTGTTTCTCTACTATATTATGCATGTATTATACATATAAACCTTCCTCTTGAATCACTCTATCTATTAAAAAAAACCGCATCAAAATCCGTTGCGGAATTTTAAAGATCTAAGCATATATAGGGACAGACAGACAGGGAAGCGACTTTGTTTTATACTATGTAGTGATACGCTTTTCACTGTACGACCCCGTTAGAGTACCTACACTAGTAGTTTTCATCAAAAACTTTGTATTAACTATCATGTACACTTAATAAAATAGTCGGTTACGGTATCCTAAAAGTGATATTTTATCGTAGCAGACAAAAGTAACACGAATGTTATCGATCTAACCGATCTCTGATTCGATCTATGGGATAAAGGGCTGCGTAGGATTTTTTCCTTTGCCCCTGTCCGGAATGTAAAAAAGGATCGTTTTTGACAATTGGAGACCATAAACACCTAGTTAAAAATGGTTCTGATTGTCCTTTTTGTTACTATTACCACGTGGAATAAATTATTGGTATCTATTTTTTAAAGGTTCTGTATCTATCTTTACATGATATTTCTAATGTAGGTAAAGAAATATTAAACAAACTAGCTTCTTCATTTTCCGCCCGCGTGAAACTTGTTTCCCGACCCACCCCGTCGCGTCACGTCGCGTCGTATCGCCTGCCCGCGCTATTACCTCGTTTTCGCTTAGTGCTCTTCATTTTTTTATTTGTTATTCTTTCTGACTTTTTTTTTGGTTTTGTTCGGCTCGTAAGGGTCCTAGCCTAATGTTAGGTAGTGTTAGGCCCACTAGGTCTATAGACTTCCTCAAGAATTGGGCTAACAAATGAAAAATATTTTCTCAAATCCGACTGGTAGTTCCAGAGATTAGCGTGTTCAAACAAACTCATCATCATCTACCTAGCCTTTTCCCAAACTATGTTGGTGTCGGTTTCCAGTCTAACTGGATGCAGCTGAATACCAGTATTTTACATGGAGCGACTGTCTATCTGCCCTCACAGCACACATCCCAGTATCTAGGTAATACGGTACCCCTTGGTAAGACTGGTTGTCAGACTTTCGGGCTTCTGACGACCCGTAACGACTGTCAAAGATCCACGAATGACAGTCGGGACCAACGGCTTAACGTGCTTTCAGAGGCACGGAAGGGTCTTGGTACGTAATAATGTTCACCCATCCACGGGCCAACCGCGGCAAGCGTAGCTTAACCTGATCGATCGATCCGCGCGGCTATTATTACTTAGCCATAAGCCCTTCAAATAAACAAACTATTCAGCTTTATTATTAGTAGTTTTCCACAGTCTTTAGAAAATTCAAGGTGTAGGTAGGACAAGGTGGGCCAAGGAATAGCTAGATAAAAGTTAATTTACGTAAGTACTAGTTTTCAGTCCACTAGGGCCTCCCAGGGTCGCGGGTTGTTCGAGTTACCGTGACCCTTGGCACAGGCAACTGAAGGAACACGGGTGGGTTTTAGTCAGTAAAAGTCTGACACACCATCCCGCTCCGCCCAGAGCGGGAGAAGTTTTTTGATAATTTCCCAACCAAAAAAAAAAGTACTAATTTTCAGATATAATGTTTAACTTTGTGGTATTTTTAAACAGCGGATCTCAAGGCCAGTTCTCGTAATTTAAAACGTTCAAAATCTAGTTGCAGTCTCATCGGCGACAAACAAATGACAAAGAGCTTGTCAAAATGTAGGGGAATTAGAGGTATTTTTGACAGATTGAAACTAAGATCAGACAGTGAACGTTCTTAAAATTACGAGATTTGCCCTTCTGTCCTTTTCTTCTCTCCAGCGAAAGCTCTAGGAAGTGGTGAAGAGCGGGCGTTTTGGGGGACTGTCTTTTGTAATTTTGACGTTCGAAAAGTGCTGATTCTCAGCCTAGTTTGAATAAATGACTATTGATTTTGTTCTGTTAAAAAGTTTCACCGTGAAAGTTTAAGTGAAGTGAGCTTTAAGTCAATGTCAATAGTGTCAATCCCTAGCATCAAATGGAGTGGAATGACAGCTCACTTCAAGCTCATTTCATCTATGTTTTTTATTGTGAGACTTACAGAATAGACCAGCTGGCCCTATACACAGTGTAATTGACAGGTTGGCAAAAACTGAAACAGTAGCTTCAGACCATGATTTATGACTGAAAAACGTTGGAATTTTCTTCAGGAAAATTGACGAATTTTCCGACCGTTTTTCAACTAGATTTGTGTTCTATTCATTTGTTACAACAAAATCCAGCCCTAAAAACATAATTTTAGTGAAAAAAAGCAAAAAACTTAAACTCGGCAATGTAAATAATAATGATTTAAAAAGAAAATTCATACATACCGCGCGGAATCAGCTGTTAGCTCTAAAAGTTTACTGGCCTCCGACAGTACCTACGACAGACAGAGAAAGCATACCGCTCGCTCGCTCGCTCCCTTTGTGTGCTGTGCGCCGGCGCCTTTGCTTACGCGCCGACACTGCTAGGGTTGTACCACGTATGGAATTTAATACTTGTCATTTTATTTTTATTTATGTAAAATGCTTTATTAATAATTAAATACTCAGGAGTATGATTACTTATTTATTCTTTCTTAATTCCGAAAACCTTATTTTAAATCGTTAACCTTTCGAGTATCGTAATAAGAGACACAATAGAAAGACAACAGGTGTGAGGACGCCGGCGTCCTCGCGGTGCTTAACAGTTTGATCTACAGTATCAATTACGAAGCCACCCGAACTGTACACACGCGTTGCATTACAGTAATGTAAATTGGTTTAGATAAGTGGGACATAAAACATAAAAACATCGCGTCAATATTGCCAGATTCACATTCCTTACCCTGTCAATCCCGGAGCGAAAGCTGGCGTTCAAAAAGGTTTGCTTATTTTCGTTATTTACAGACTATTTATAAGAAAAACTTCTTGTTTACGTTCTTGAACAAAGACCCTATAAAAAAAAAAACGCTTATTTTATAATCTATGCGAATGCCGGCGTTTGCTTAGTGTTTAGAAAATGGCGCAAAATCGCGCGCGTGCCGCTTGGGGATTGACAGGTACTAGGTTTAAACTTAGAAGCAGAACCATGAGTAGAAGTAACAAGAGATAGCGGTTAATAACAATCTTTATCATACGATTACGATACGATTCTTTTTCAATACCTAGTTCTACATCTTTATCTCAATGGCAGGCCGAACACGGTAACTACTGTGCCATGGGCTCCTCGACTAACGTATCTAGTAATATTACCGAAATAAAATGTTTCATTTCATATCATGTGGGCAGCCCTATGCTACACGTGTCACAAACACTCTCAAAGGTTTGCCGACAAACGAAACCGTCAGCACTCACTCAGCCGTTAGTTCAGTTTGCCGCGATTGCTGGTGCGTTCTGGACGTCTATTTCGTTTTCTTTCAACTGTCGGGAGTTCGGGACTGTGTTGTGCGTTGAGTTGAGTTGTGTGTTTTTGTGTTGTGTGGTATCATCATGAATCGGCGTAATGAAACGTTTAGTGCTCGCGAATATGGCCAGATGTTAATGTGCTTGGGTGAAGCTAGAGGAAACGCGTCGTTGGCATTAAGGCTCTATGTTCAAAGTCACCCAAATGAACGACATCCAGCTAATAGTCGTACTATCACACGGGCATATCAACGTGTTTTAGAAAATTTACCTATTGTGCCGCGGCAGGAAGGTGCTGGAAGGACAATCAGTGCTCGTTCTGAGCAGGCGATTTTAGATGTTGTCCGTCGAAATCCGCGTTTGGGAACCCGTACTGCTGCAAAACTTGTAAGGCGTAATAACGGACCCCGGGTTTCACATTGGGCTGTGCACAAAGTCCTTCGAAAGGACAAGCAACGTCCATATCGGATCCATAAAGTGCAGGACCTGGACCGTACTTTTCCAAACCGATGGATTGGGAGATTCGGGCCACATGCATGGCCACCTCGCTCGCCTGACCTAACCCCATTGGACTTTTTCTTGTGGGGTTATATCAAAGAACGGGTGTATGTGACGGAGTGTGATACCGCGGCCGAAATGGAGCAGCGCATAAGAGACGCTTTCGCATCGTTAAACCAAAAAATCAATGAGGATGTGACAATGATGCCTCGTCTCCATGCCGAAACCCTGCGTCGAGCACAACTGTGCGTGCAGCTCGGAGGCAACCACTTCGAGCCATGCCTTATACGACCCGAGAGACTTTAATTTAGGTAAGTGACTAATATTTTAATTTTTGATAGGTATTGAATTTGTGTTTAAATTTTTTGATAGGTGTGTTTGTGTGTGTATTGTATTATGTATTTATTCCAAACGTCCCGAAGTACCTATTAGTATGAACATAGAGAATATAACCACTAGAGAGCGTATGGGCCAATTTCTTCGAAGCACACGACTCACTACTGCGGGCCGGGGGATGAGGAAGAACGCGCGGCTGCAATTGGTCAGTTCAAGGTCAAGTTGCATCGTTAGGGCTGCTTTACTTCATTAAGAAAAAATAGTCGATATCGATAAAATGGATTTTAACATTATAATAAATACTAAATCAAAATCATAGAAATAATATTTAATCAAAATCAATCAATTACAAAAAAAAATCCCGGAAATGGACTGATCGGCCCCGGTCGGGGACAGAAAGAACTAAAAAATCCCGGAAAATACAAAAAAAAAACCGACGAACTGAAAACCGAGGAGGTTCTCAGTTCGTCGGTATTTCTTTTTTGAAGTCGGTTAATAGTAGATAGTTATTTTATTAAAGTATGTGAATTGAACAAAAAATGTATTCATTTTATTTTTCTCGATATCAACTTTCAGCTATTAAAGATAACAGCACTATTTTTTACGATAAACATACAAAAGGAAAGAAAGGGATAGAAGCATTAGAATTGTCTAATACAAGAACGAGACTTTTCCAAAAGACATCAACGCGCGACTCAAAAAGTGTGCCCGTTTACCCAACCACCATTTTAAATAGACCCCTGCAGTGGCTTATAATCTGATTAAATTGAAAATTATTTTTCGTAATGTTTATGTACCGATGAAAAGTTATGTCATCCTTTTTGTAACTAGATGTCTAAGAATGTTTCCCACACCACTTCACCGCGCATGAAGGCATTTTGATGCGTTATAATTGCATAAACGTTATAAAAAAATATATTAATTTAGCGTGCACGCAGGTCTAACACTTGGACACAACTAAAATTGCTACTAGTACCGTAGCGTATACATAGGCGACAAAATACTAATAGTTTTCGTGCGTCGGGGCACTGTATACGCAGTCAAGTGGTTATAATAGTCTTTGAGTATGAATGAACAACGCGCGGACATTGCAATACGCGCGCAATATAGGGTCGCGCGCGTATCGCAATGTTCGTTATACATTGCGTAGCCGAAATAAAATTGAAAATTGAAAAACGTTCACCTATCATTTCCGGGAAAATATTTCACTATCAAAATGTTAACAATACCAGTCTGAATTCATACTTTTCGTTTTTGCCAACCTGTCAATTACACGGTGTATAAAACAATTAAGTACCTAACTAAAGATGCCAAAACTTAAAAAAAGAAAAAAAAAAACTTTTGTATCTGAAAGATACAAAAGTTTTTTTGTCATTTGTAACAATTTAGTTTTTTGAACTCCTTATAATAATTAAGTCATAAACCCGCATTTTATCACTAGATACACATACAAACAGACAGACAGTCGGAGATACTGAGCAATGATATTTATTTATGACCACCAATTAGAAGGTGTTAGATAAAATCTGAACCTCTTTTGTGGGATAGAGCAATGTGGAGTGGATTGTCTATGGTCATCTTTTATCCGTGCGTTTGTGTTTTCGCGCCTTATTTTTAGTTTTCTACGAATCTGCTTAGTTAATTTGAGCATTTTAGAAAAGCTATGCTGTGCGTTTGTGTTGTGCTGTACTGTGTATGTGTGAGTGATGTGTGTATACTTTTGTTATTATTAATTACAGTTGCAAATAGGATGTGATTGAACACAAGACACTACTGATATGTATTTTACGCAGTCACTAATGTCGCGCTGCGGCGAATTTAATTAATAAGTAAACTTGTTAACCTTTTCCAACCGAGTTGAAATGATCGTGAGTTTCGACTTTACAAAATTCTGAGCACGATCGAGCGACTAGCAAATTATTCCTGAACCTCACGTATGTGAGGATCTGACTGCTGAGCAGGTTGCATGAGATTTTCTCCACTATTCTTCCCAGGACCTCTGAACACTTTCCAAAGGATTAATAAGCTTTTACTGATCTATGCGAAATTTTTGCTCCCAGTTGCAAAGGGTTAATTACTGTTACCGTTTTACATTTAAATATTTTTTTTTGTTATATAGGTGGTTTATTAAATCCCCATATTCAAATCGCTGTTTTTTTTAATTAATAATTTTACCCCACTGTTGGGCAAAGGCCTGTCCTTCCATGAACGCTGGTTTCTTAAAAAAAATAAAATAATAGAATAGTCTCTACACATGTCGCTGTTCGCTTTCCTAGCTCTATCTCACCACATTCAAGGAGTTTTTTTTTCTTATTTTATTTTTTATTTCGTTACAACGCATCAATTCTGTCCGGTACTAGGATCTTGGGTTAAGGAAATGGCTCTATTAATGTTCCTCGACCATTTGGGGACATTTTAATAAAAAAAAGGTTGCCAGCACGGAGGTTTGTCATTATGAACGTAAATTAATTTTAATGCTCCGTTTTTGTTATTATAATTACGTGATATTTTCGTTTAATGGCCTTTTTCATTTTATATTTACTTGATTGGTTAAAAATATTATGTGGATTAGCATAATCCGCCCATACTGTTCCCACTGCTGCGACACAGACTTTCTCTCTGTGAGAGCAAGTGGCCCGTAATCTACAATGTGAATTAAGTTTAGAATATTGTATGATTGTATATCCATCATGATAATCGTCGTGCTTAGAAGATAAAACAAATAAAACTTTAAACACTGACTAATAGTTTCTAATGTAATGTTTTTATTTTATTTATTATGATAGCATTAAACACATTAAGAAAATATAAAAAAAAATATCGGAATAAATAAAAAGAACTGTCACCAGTGCACAACCATGCAAATACAAAACATATTTTTGCGTGTAAAATAGATTTAAACATTGAATAGCGTTTACTTAATAAAACACAGACATGACAACATCGATACAAGCAAGCCAAGACACGTTACCATTCCAAATTTTTAATTATTAAGAGTTGGCGTTTTCTCTCCATACGAAACTACTTTTTGGATAGGAAAAATAGAATCAATTCTATTTTCTTGTAAATTTTGACGTTCAAATGTAGCTTTGATGTGCCTATTTCAAATAAATAATTTGACTTTGACTTTGATAGAATAGAGCTAATTATGTTTTAGATTCAATAACATAATTTAGCTCTAATTTACTTTCGCGACTTTTCCAAGTAGGTAACAAAGTAGATGGTACATACGATGAAAACTGACTAACAAAATAACACAAATGACAGACAAAAACGAGCCAAAACTACCAAAGACAACAATGATAGCTCAAAAAAAAAAAACAGCAGCGCACGTTCAAGCAACGACATCGACGCATACAGCCTACCTTTCATCGCATCGGCAATGCATGAGCGTGTTCACTCTCCAATTGTAAATTCCGTACTTCTTCTCCATTCCGCCAATCCAGAAGGGGCACCTCAGGTCGTGGACTCTGCAGCAGCGGTCAGTCCTCGTGTGGCCGCCAAGCTGAGAATACCGGGTGGCTGAGAACCCCTTGCCGCACCACTTTGTGCCGGGAACTCGGAGTAACTCCATTGTGTCGCGTTTTGTTCTGATGGGGATCGTACTGTTGGTGGGATAGTCGAACGAATGGTTTCTTTTGAAATTCGAATGGTGGGCCGATTTGATTGTTTCTATTATTGCGTAGATTATGGATCTTATTCTTCCTCGAATTAATAGCAAAAAAAGGGGTGACTTAAATATATTAAAATTTTGGTAAATTTTGGCATCCAAAAGAGCCTTTTGTGTGCCTATTTTAAATAAATGATTTGATTTTGGCAATTGACTTAAGTCTACGTTTCTATGACCATCAACAAATGCGAATAAAGAATCAATCTCCCGACCTATTCACCTGTACTAATTGAACAAATCACTGAATCATAAAAACAGTAATTTCAAATCGATTTGTACAACTTTCCTCGAATATCGTTAACCATTCGTTCTAAATCATTCGGTTGTCTATGTCTACGACGCCCATCGCTTTTACTTTTTAAATTTGAGCACTGACAAGTTCACTGTCAAATGCCAGACCATAATGACCTCTTTCTAATTTTTTACAAACAGCCTACAATTTCAAATATAGAATGGACCACCAACGTGTTTATGATATTAAAAAATAACCGTAAATATCTTTGGGATAGTCGCTGTAAATCCTTTATAGATCCCGAGGAGCTATAAAGATCCATAGATCGTTGCCAGCGCATGAGTGATCTATAGATCACCACATGTTTTATTGCTTTATTGCCTCGTATAGTGTTAGAGTCAAATTAATAGCTCAAAATAAATGTTAAGTTACGAAATAGTTATCGAGATATTAACTCGTTATGATATAACAAGCTGCTATTTTTGAGCCCAGGGCCCCAATCTGCATGGTAACCATTATTTCCCGCGAAATCTTATCACGTGCAAACCACGTCAGCAGTGCGATTCTGTAACCATCTTACCGTGAAGAACCGTCTTACCACCCACCGTGAATCATCTTAGGTGAAGTGAGCGTGGAGTGAGCTGTCAGTGTCATCTCACTGATGCTAGGGATTGACCAAGCAAACATTTACAATCATAATCGAGATTTTAGTCATATTTTTTTTAATGCTAATTTTATTGATCATTTTATACTGCATGATTTTTTTTCAGGCTCCAAATTTTTACAGGGTGTTCTACTCATGAATATGAACAACTTTCACTATAGGACCAACTCTGAAATCACGATCTACCTACTTGACCAAAATCTATGAAACAGTTGATTTTTTTTCGTGATCTCTGAGTTGGTTCCATAGTGAAAGTTATTCATATTCATGGGTGGAACAGCCTGTAAAAATTTGGAGCATATAAAAAAAGCATGCTCTATAATTTCAAAGCTAGTATTTTTGTTGCCAAAACATCGCTATATGTATAAGAACTAGTCTAGGAAAAAAAGAAAAAAAAAAAACACACACAACATTGAGATCTTGAATTAGGTTCTGTTTTGCTATTTTATTTTAAAATCCTACAAAATAGTAATGTTTTGGCAACTGAAATATTAGCTTTGAAATTATATAAAAATATCAATAGAATTAGAAAAAAACATATATTATTAAAATCTCGATTATGATTGTAAATGTATGCATCGTCAATCCCTAACATCAGGTGGGATGACAATGACACTTACAGCTCACTCCATGCTCACTTAACCTAAGTTTTCACGGTGAGATGGTTACAGAATCGCACTGCTGGAAATTTTAAAAAAACTTAGGAAAATTTGAATTTCGCGGCCTACCTAGCGTCCCTCTAACCAGCACCAAGCTCATCTTTTGGCGGGATTTCTTCTCACAGACTCAAAATTCTCATCTAGCAACCATAAACAGCGGCAATCTTGATCTCAGCGGGACGCAAACGTCAAAAACTAGTCTGATAATGAGAGAGATGAGACATTATCTATATCCTTATTATAAACGAAAAAAAATAATGTAATAATCTCAATAATCCTTATCTAATCTTAATTAGGACGGTAATGGGTCAAACTCTTGAGGTTTTTACTGAAGTGGGACATAAACTTTATGATAAGAGAACATTATTAAGATCCTTGGCCATCAAACTCTTACTATTAAAAAGTTTGAGAGTGTTTCTTTCGATGTTTCAAACTCCATTGCGTTTGTGGATTCTAAAGTTTGAAAATCGTTAGAGAAAATATAGCAATGGACCAGATGCAAATGTAAAGTATGGTTTGTTCTTTAGTTATTTTTTTTTTTCTGTAGAGGGATGCTACTAATTGATGTAATATGATATTATTTTATTTCTCTTTTAGTGGCGATAATTCATTCTGTTTTTAACCGACTTCAAAAAAAGGAGAAGGTTCTCAATTCGGTTAAATATTTTTTTATGTTTGTTACCTCAGTAATCTGTTACTTACAAGTAGAGATTGCAATCCGGATTCTTCGAAATTCGAAAATAACTGAAAAATCCGGATTTCATTGACTTTTTTAAATCCGGTTTTTAAGACTCAAATTCGTTTTATTCGGATTTCAATAAATACTGTTTTTAACGAATAATATTTGTATTTATCGACAAATTTTCATTGTAAATAATCGGTAGATCGATATTACCTACCTCAATGCGCAAATCCGAACAATATTTGAATTGGTAGGTTTAGGTGTAGCATTGTTTGCGCGAATTTGGCGCGAAATCCGTGATTGATTCAGTTCATGCCTATAAACGCAACGCAAACGCGCGTTCCCCCGCCTGCGCCGCGCGCCTCTCAGTCGCCTCAGTCGGCTAGTAATTTTTATAGAAAGTGGTTGTCTTGAATTGTGTGTCGTTTATTGTGTGTGCGCATGTAATATACAAAGCAACGTGCGCTACACAAACAAGTAAGTACTTACAGTTTTCCACTATTTTTATGGTTTTAGCCTGTGTGGTGTGATGTGATGTGGTGGCTTTAAGTTTATATTTACAAGTGATGTGACAGACACAGTGGTGTATATGATTTGTTAAGATTAAGACCCCTGCTCCTGCTATACTATAACTTTTTCGTCTTAACTGCTTATGGAGTTTTATTCTACAGTAACAGTTTATTAAGATAATATATATTTAACTGAAATTACTTCATTAATTAATAAAACAATTACTTAATTATAATTTTTATTTGTAGATCAACCGGGTGAAAAATGGAGTTCATAGATTATATCAAAAAGTCGAGTGACAAGAACAATGTATGGCATCACTTTTTAAGAACGACGGATGGGCAAAAGGCAAAATGCAAACACAGTCATAACATTTTAAAATTAGTAGAAGCACGTCAACATTACACATCCACTTAGACAAGAAACATTCGTGTAATGAAAGAGTCAGCGCCAATCCTCGACAAGAAGACACACCCATAACTTTTTTTTTTAAAGAAAGTTATTAAAATAGGCATTACTATTATGATATGACTGACTGATCAGATAGAAATATAATTTTTTGAGTAATAAATTTTTTATTTGTAACTGACTTGCCCAAAGTTTTATTGTTTATTTTAGTTGATTTTATTCTGTCGTGTTATGAATTGAGTGAATAAATGCAGATTTAAAATAATTTATGCTATTTTATTTCAGTTTTATCAAATCAACTAAAAAAACTCAAAATTCGAAAAATCCGGATAATCCGGATTTTAATCGGACGAGAATACAGAAATCCGGATTTAAAAAAAATCCGGACTTTGCAATCCCTACTTACAAGCCGATTTGCAAAATTATTTTTTTAATGGATAAGGTATGCCTCAGGAATGGTCCCATATACATTTTATTAATTTTGCTTGGGTAGTTTTTGAGTTAGCTTCATTAATACGATATTTTTCCACTTAGTTCATATTGATGAATTTTTAATAACTTCCTGTCACTGATATTTAGGTACATAGCAAGTAGTGTTATATGAATTTGTGTGGGGTTCGTACAACTACAAAGTGAAAAATAAAAACTTTTTTACAAAAAAAAAACCGACTTCCGAAAAAACACTACAAATTGAAAAAATATTTTAATTTCGGAAGTCGGTGTCAAAAACGAAAATGCGGAACCAACGACAGCGACCTCCGAAATTAGAAAAATTAGATTGGAGAGATTAGATTAGAAAGAAAGTTATTTTTCACTTAGTAATATTTTTTTTTAAATCGATTGTTTTTTTTTTTTGTAAAAAAAGTTTTTTATGTGTACGTACTTATTTCCAAAGTTTGAACCCAAGCCCACGTAGGTATGCACAGACGTAAAAATATCGCGGCGGGATTTTATCGTGCACTGGATTTTCAAGGAGGGGCCCGTGGCTAAATAATAACAACCGCACAGGTCGATCGATCAGGTTAAGCTACGCTTGCCGCGGTTGGTCGGTGGATGGGTGACCATCTTTACATACCGAGACCCCTCCGTGCCTCGGAAAGCACGTTAAGCCGTTGGTCCCGGCTGGCATTCGTAGATCTTTGACAGTCGTTACGGGTAGTCAGAAGCCCGAAAGTCTGAGATCCAGTCTTGCCTAGGGGTATCGTATTACCCAGTAAGTGGGTTGTGGAGGTCAGATAGGCAGTCGCTCCATGTAAAATACTGGTATTCAGCTGCATCCGGTCAGACTGGAAGCCGACCCCAACATAGTTGGGAAAAGGCTAGGCAGATGATGGTGTTGAGCTGAGTATTGAAAATCCAATCCAGAGCGAATCGCGCATCCCAGCGCGTCAAAAAAACTTGGATTTTCAAGTGCGTTAAAAATCCAGTGCGCGAAAAAAAAATCAACGCGGGATAACGCGCCCGTGCGAACGTTAGAAAATTTTTAGTGAATAGGACGGTATCACTAATTTTGGAGCACGGTTTGAGCTTGGTTCTCGTTAATCTCGTACGATTAAATCTTCCACAAAAGAAAAATATACGAATTAGTACCTAGTAGTATAAGTGTAGGGTAACTTCGTATGCTCTACGCACATCAACGTCACGTAGTAGTGAGCCTAGATCAGGCAATCAAAAATCTGGGGTTTACCACATAGTCCTTCATCAAAAAGGAAGCATGTATTTACAAGCAAGGCGTTGTCAATTTACAGAAAGCACCATCACCACTCACCAGACAGAAATTAAGAAAACACGACTAAAACCGTTCCAACTGTTGTTTTTACACAGATAACCCTTTATATAAAAACAACTGTCAGTTTTCAAATTGACTGGCTAAACTTCACAGACGTGATGGATACAATATATTCACATCCAAACTTCCAAACTAATATTATAAATGAGAAAGTAACTCTGTCTGTCTGTCTGTCTGTCTTTGCTTCACGCCTAAACTACTGAACCGATTTGTGTGAAATTTGGTACAGACATAGTTTGGAACTTGAGAAAGGACATAGGATAGTTTTTATTACAAAAAATAAAATAAAAAATAAAATTTATTCCGGACATACAGCGCCATCTATTGGTCAAGGGTCGGCATCAATTCAGTACTGAAAATTCATCGGAAAAATGTAAATAAATAGTAAAAAGGTATGAAAAATATAATATAATACAACTTTTAGTACATAGAAAATTTATTTTATTTTTATTTATTTATTTATTTCCAAATTACATCTATCCTTACAGGGAAACCTATTGCGATAGTGTACATATCTTATCCTAATTAATTTCTTATCCTAACTTATTACTATGATTAAATTTTGTAACTTATTACAAACAATGCATTCTTTGTGAACTCACTCAGAGAACAACAGAAAAGGTCCGAGCCACTAGCTATGAGGTTGAGAGTGCGGAGTGCACGCGACAGTGGCGCCTCCCTTAAAAGATTTGTCCGAGCGCGCGGCTCCGCCAGCAGCCGTGGCTGTCGTCGTCGCCACACGTACCTCTAACGTAGTATAGATAATTCTATTAGTACTATATGTCGAGTTGGTGATCGCGCAATGGTGTCGATCGTTACACGAGTTCGGTTCATGTTATTGTTTTAATTCATGTGGGAATTTTTAATTTTTAAATTTTTAATTCATTCATTCATTTTAATTCATTTCCATTTTTAATTCATTCTTTAACTATGTGGGTAAAACCAAAAATCTGCCGGAAGTCACTATTCCACGCGAACGAAGTCGCGGGCAAAAGCTAGTGATTACATATTGCAATAGACTCAAAGTAAACCCCTATCTCACCTGATTATGCGTTCGACGATGGTGCACGTTTAGCTAGATGTAATCATGTAACCTTTTCCTTTCACTGACTTAGCTTCACTTTTTTTAATGTCATTGAGTTTTGACAACCCAGCACGCTTGCTTGGTGAGTAGTCACCGCCGCCGATGGAAATCTGCATACCGTGAGGCATCGACGATGCGTTGCCATCTTGGAGACCGAGATGAAACGTCTCGTTTGCCTGTCATTGTCTAAAACAGCCTTCTATGTCCTTAAAACCGAACCACAGCGATGACTGGTGGCAGAAGCGTGTTGGTAGGACTTGCAATGAGCTCGTGATCGGCCTATAACGTCGCCATTTTTGGGACACAGGCCTCTCACACACACACACAGCCTCTCACAGGGCTCTGTGAGGTGGAGTCGGCCATAATCCACCACGCGGGCCCAGTGCGGGTTGGTGGATGTTACATGTCTTTAAATTTTTGGCTCTAAGACATGTCCGTTTTGCTTGAAATGTTCTCAGTGGTGATGAAATTTTAGTACACAAAGTTAAGTGCCTGCCTGGTTTCGAACTCACGACCGAAGTTGGGGCCGATACTATTGTGCTGCCACTGCTCCCAAATAGCTCCACTATTACTAAAACTTCATCTGCAGGTGGAAGGCTCATTCTAAGCGAGGTGATTCAGTTCGTCATATATACATTTGCATCGTATCGTCCTAGGATACCTTAGGGCACCGTGAGAAAACTATGCTATAATATTAGGTGAATCAAATATAAACAGGACTTTTTTTATTACTGGTCGCTGAGTGAAGTGACGCGCTTGGTGCTGTTGTATGTGTTAGGGGGGATCATCTAAGGGAGGGGGGTATACTGCTCCGGCTCACTTTAGTTTATTGCGCGCCAGTAGCATCATGTATGAGCAGGAGGTATATAAGTCTGTTGATCAACGACTTATCATAATTTTTTTAACACGGGAGGGCATAAAACTTTCCGAAATTTTGCATCCATTGACTCTAAAGTTCTATAAGAATACGCTTTCAAGAACTTAAGTGTAGGAATGGCACAAAAAAAAATTCAAGTGGAGGACGCCGTTTTCACACTGACCAGGTAGTGGAATCATTTGTGTGCAATTGGCTAAAGGCACGACCGACTACATTCTTCGATACTGGCATCAAGAAACATCCCCTGCGCTCGGAAAAAATGTGTTAATAGAAGGAGAGATTATGTAGAAAAATAAAATATATTCCTTTTTTTTACGAGTATAATAATACGTGCGTATTTTTTTTACTTAAGTTCGGTTTATATTTGATCCACACACGTATTTATTCCAATTTAAACTACAGCCGTTGGCGTTCAACTGTCTGAGAATTGTATGACGATTGCGTTAGACTTATTGCAGATGGGTATTGTCCGAGGTATAACAGGATATATTTATTTTCAAATAATAGTATTTCATAACCAGCCTAGGATAGTGCGCTATAATGCTGCTTCAGCTGAAGCGAGACTCATGTTTTTGAATAAAACATTTAAGAGCATTTCTCAAATTCGCTTTTTATACGCTTTTATTGAGGACTGCCGAGGCCAGCAGTTAGGGTAAGTCCTATTCTCTGCCTATAATACTGTGTAGAATAATTTTGCTTCTGATGTCGGAATTGGCTGTTTTTCTACAGCCTTCTGTTATCCAACTGTTCTGTGGTTCGGCCAATCAAGTGCGGTGTGCGCAACTCGCAAGTGTGTCTTATGCCTGCTATAAAACATATTTACAAAAACCAGAATCCCATGCGAAATTCAAAAACACACCCTTAACCCGGCACACGAAAAAAATAAATCAACCTTGTCCTTGAAATTATAAAAAGAACTAACCTCCTATCACATCTGCAGTGAGATATAGTATACGGCCTATAGTTGAAATAACCGAATCTCCGTTTGAACATTCCGATGTTGAGTCGGCAATGGTCGTGCGACCGACAGCATCGGTCTTCAGCTGCGTCGGCGCCTAGCTCCCCGTACTTCGCTGCGACGTGTCCAGCCCCGCACCATTTGGTCCCAGGCACTATGAAATTCTCCCTGAATGATCTTCGAGACCTGTTTTCGTTTTCATCTAAAGTTAGTCTTTTTGTAAGCGATACTGCGGTGATCTGTGTGGTCAAATATTTATGATACATTGGTAAATAGGAAATGTTCAATGAAAACCCGATGTCGCTAACTTAGTAGTCAGTAAGGCTCCCATTGCTGGGATTCAGGCCTCCTCTGTAAAGAGGAAGTGCACCACATGGGTTCTGTGTGGGTACCCAGTGCGTGACTATGATTTCTGAAAGAATTTCTCCAAAGAATTGGATAAATTCTAAGAGATTTTTTAGAGCATGGTTAAATTGTTTTGCTCTTGGACGAAAACAAGTTCTTGCACTACAGCCACCAATCCTTTTACCAAGAGTGTGGCTTTAGCAAGGTTGCCTACATCTTTTTTTGTATCGGCACAACGTCTACGAGAATATAGGTCATCCCGTAGTGAACAGCTTGGTCTGACAGGGTTTGGAGCAGGGCTGACTGTTTTTACGTTTATCAGGCGCTCCCCTTCTATTCAGCAGTTTAACGTATGAAGCCCCACGCTCGGTGATACTTAAATGTACGTTAGGCACGCCCTGGACAGTCAGTTCCACTACCACTTTGATGACCGGCTATTGATATATCACGGCATGATCTATCCCCATATAGTTCAAGCTGATGCGAGAGAAGAGAAGAAGTTTATTGATGAATGATGATGATCATATAAAAGTATACACAGTGTGAATAATATCAGAATATCACAATTTAGCGACATCAGGTTTTCATTTTAAAGAATAGGTGTCTAAATTATGATATTAAGTTTATCTCTGTACTCGCGTTTGACTGAACAAAAACACGTTTAAACCGAAATCAATAGTGTAAGATGAATATTTGACACTTGAAACATTATTTTTAGCAAAGAATATATTGATATAACTTAAAATTATTAGCGAGATATTTTGCAAATTGCCCTCATTCATTTTGAATGAATTGATGATAATGAGCGATGAAAATGAAAGACTGACTGATGATTTAATGAATGTTTTGGTCCTGTGCAAAATAATCGAGTTTTTGAAGATTTTTGGGAGACTTAAAGTTGATAGATGATTAAAAGTCAAGAAACAGATGGAGTTGCCACCTTACTTTTAAGTCTGGCCAAAATTAAGTTACTCTGTTTTTAGAAGAATAACTGTTTCAAGTCAATGGTAAATATAAATTACGTTAAGTAGATGACTTGGGCCTAGTAAGTGGCCACGCCAATCAGCGGCATCAGAAGAATACTAAATAGTAGTAGGGCCAGATGGAGATGGCAAAGTGTGTCTGCTGATAAAGTGTAGCTAATTAAAGCTAATATTAAGGCTCTGGACTAGACCGTACTGAACTTTAAAGTTTAGAATAGAATAGAATACTCTTTATTATGTACACCATATAACTGAACAGAAGCCATAGGGAATGTGTCGTAGATGAAGAGCATTCGATTAAGTAATGAGAATGAGTTACGTAAATGAACGTAGGTATCAATAAGGATATATTGCAGCAAAAAGCAGTAGTCCCTGTTTGAAGATATAGCGATAATATGTAGTTTTGTCTACTTGCAAAATATAGTTTAGGTAGATATGCCAAAATGCTGGAGTCTAAATACCGGTGAAAAAAAAGTGAAGAGGTCATTCCATGGACTGGCGATTCGTCAGGATTTCGAAATTCGAATATTGTAGGTAAAGTATGAATATTGAAAGGAGATGAGCATCGTGCGGTTGCAGTGCATTCCATATATAAATGTCTTGAATCGCCATAAAAAAAAACTTTTTAAAAGTTTTTGACGTAAACTTTTTTAAGAGTTCAATTCAAGATATTTTAAACAGATAACCCTTTTGAAAAGCAATTACTGTCCCTCAGTGACATGCATTTATTTAATAAATAAAATGAATTTAACCGACTTTCGTATTCGCTATGGAACAGCCATTCGTAAATTCGTTTTATTTGAATAATAAAGTTTTGCTTGGTAAAAATATAACAACTACCTAGCCAAAGAGCTTTCTCCAACTTTGTTTTTATGCTCCATCATATATTGTAGTTCTTCGTGCCTTTTCAGGCATTCCATTTTCAATTTATCATAATCCAGCCAGTTCGAAATATCTGGCGGCAACCGGTCGCCATCTTTTAGTATTCTAAAAGTGACGTTTCCAAAATGGCGGTAAAACTTTTCGTCTTCTATATTGTCTGGTTGTTTATTTACTATTCTATATATTTCTTCATCTAATGCTAATTTTAATTCTTTTCTTAATGTTTTTAGGAAATTTCTTGCTGATTTTCCTTGCGTTACGTATTCGCAGTCTTGGATGTCGCCATTTTGTGAGTAAATCACTTGGACAAGATGGCTGCCATCTGTCAGCTGACGGAGTTTTAGGCCGAGTCTGTAACAAAGAAAAAAAAACAAATGTTAATTTAGGGATGACACACCAATTTTGTGGATCTTAAAGAGGCATATTGGCAGCTGTATGGATGTAGAGTGACGGTAAATAATATTAAATTACAGCGTGGGATAAGGAGTATCATGTTACCCACCAACTGGGTTGTGAAGGTCAGATAGGCAGTCGCTCCATGTAAAATACTGGTATTTAGCTGCATCTGGTTAGACTGGTGGCTGGGCAGATGACGAACTGCAAAGTGGGAGGACCCTTATGTATGCTTATCCTCGTGACTAATGTTACATTTCACATTTTACATCAAAGTAACGTTTCCGAAATACATACTACAGTATTAGCGAATCATGCATGTTATTATTTATTGACATACATCCTACTTTAAGAATATATGCAGTAGGGTGGTCCTTATTTTTCGACTCTTAAATTATCCCCGGGGCACTTTCTCATTTGATTATATACTTCTAAATATGAAATAAGTTTTTTTTGTTTTTTTTTTTGTTAAGATTTAGAGGTCGCTACCAACTGTCAAAATTTTTACAAAAAGCATTGAAAAACATCTTAAATGATGGTTTCATTAATGTTTCATTTAGGTGTTTATATCATATTTTCCGTGCAAGTAAAACTCGCATAGACAATCGCTTTTTATCTCTTCCTCCTCTCGACCTCTCTTCTGTACCGACGCGTCGAGATTTAGACCGTTCACACAATCAAAAAGATAAGACGTACGCGTGCGCACTAACATCATAATACGTTAAAAATTGGTTTGTGCGCATGCGTAATTGCGTATGTTTCAAATTGTACGTCTTACTTAACTTCTTACTACACTTCAGATCTAATACGTCATTAACGAGAGCGTACGTGTTTTATTTGTAAAAATCATATTAACGTGTTTCAACTTGCAATGGCGTCTACAAGTAGCGGACTCAGTAAAGCTACTAGAAATCAAAGTAAAGTTTGGCTTATTGGACAATTATTATCGGAATTAAACCAATCAACGTTGCCATCCATCGGTGAAGTTTTGCGTTTTTTTTTTTACTACAAAAATGAAGAACAGAAAAGCATACGTGAATCTGCGACTTTGACGGCTTGCGGAGTTATAAATTTGTGGGAAAAAGCTAGTATACCAATTCAATTAAAAAAACATGTCATCAGTAAAATTGAAAAACTATTCAAAGAATGGCAGAATCTAAAAAAAAAAATAAAGAAAACAAGAAAAAATTCGAGTTTTTATTTAAAATTCAAACCTTGGTAGCGACCTCTAAATGTCATTTAAAAAATTCACAAAAAATACTGAAATACTTTCTTATGGTATATAATCTAATTACGTGGTGCCCCGCGAAATTAAAGAATTTTTTTTTTTTCTTAGGAATAAGGACCACCCTAATATGCAGCCTTTTTTGGGGTACTTTGCTTAACCATAAATTTTATTTTCGCAATTTTTAAATAATGAATTGTTTTCCGTCATAATGGATTTTTTCTAAGAAACGTTGGTCACTTGTTGAAATTTGTCACAGTCGACTGCCTCATAATTTTATTTTGGAATCTTCATTGTCTATAATCGTTATTTGCTAAAATTCTCAGAACGTTTTACTTTTTATTCCATTAAGTGATGTCATCATCATCATCTGCCTAGCCTTTTCCCAACTATGTTGGGTTGGAGCGACTGCCTATCTGACCTCCACAACCCAGTTACTGGGTAATACGATACCTCTAGGTAAGACTGGTTGTCAGACTTTCGGGGCTTCGACTACCCGTAACGACTGTCAAAGATCCACGAATGACAGCCAGGACCAACGGCTTAACGTCTTTCCGAGGCACAGAGGGGTCTCGGTATGTAAAGATGGTCACCCATCCACAGACTAACCGGGGCAAGCGTAGCGTAACCTGATAGATCGACCTGTGCGGCTGTTATTATTTAGCCACGGGCCCCCCTCTCTCTCTCCCTCGTTTCTTTGTTCCAGACAATTACTGCCGGGGCAGAAAGCACAGGCTGTTTGCCACGCCTCCATGTCGTACTGTTGCACGTGCTAAGTCGCCAATTCCTCGCACTCTGGCTGCGCTTAATGATCTCTTGGATTCCAATCCAACAAGCGATCTGTTTGCGGATGGATGGACGAAGATTTTATTGGTATGTCAGAAGTACTGCGAGAATAATTTATGAAAGTGTTGTGAACCGTCCTTTATTTATGTTTTGCTCTTATACTTTTAAATTTTACGTTGTTTATTTTGTATATTTTAAAATGTGTTATAATTGTCTCTTTTAGTTTTAATTTTTATATGTTACTGTAATTGGTTAAACACGACCGTTGTAATTAAATAAATAAATAAACATCTTCAGATGAGTATTATTTTCCTATCGGAATTAGATCAACGTTTGTTTTTATTACTCCTTATTAACTACCGACACACCTCAACCATGTTTAATTAACTTGAAACCATACAACGTTTATTAAGAAATTGACACCTTACCGACTCTAAAAATACAATTAACCATTGAAGTTAGTAGTTATTCCTATGTACAGACGCCAGCACATCAAGCTACTACAATCTGTCAAATTTCTTTAATAGATTTTCAACTTTATCACTGAAGTACAAGGTTCAAGGTTGATTGGGAAAATTTTACGGTTTCGGGTAGCTTGATGTGCTGGCGTCTGTACAACCGCGGGAAAAAGAGGATGACCACTTTTTAACTTTTTTTTACTAAGGGGTGAAAATGACTGCCGTGCGATTCTGTAACCATCTCACCGTGAAAACTTGGGTGAAGTGAGCGTGGAGTGAGCTGTCATTAGGGATTAACACTATTGACACTGCTCACTTCAAGCTCACTTCACTTATGATTTCACGGTGAGATTTTTACAGAATCGACCGGCTGAACTGCTATTGTCCGCGGTAGTATGTACATCTAAAATGACTAGAGTGAGACAATTAACATTGCACGCTCAATGGTTAGTAGATATTCTTATGTACAGACGCCAGCACATCAAGCTACTACAATCTGTCAGATTTCTTTAATAGATTTTCAACTCTATCGCTAAAGCACGTTCAAAATTCATTGGGAAAATCTGACAGTTTCGGGTAGCTTGATGTGCTGGCGTCTCTACAACGGTGGAAAAAGTAGGATGACTACTATTAGTTTTAATGTGTATTTATTTTGATATAATGCCAATAAACGCATTTTTCTTTCTTTCTTTCTTTCTATTCAATTTTTTCACTAAGGTGTGAAAAGGGGCGAGCTGCCATTGTCCGCGGTAGTATCTACATCTAAAATGACTAGTAGGTACTAGCTCATTTATATCACAAATACCGTCTTGTTGATCTATAGGTCGCAAGCGCAACGGTTGTAGGTAGTTTTTTAGCTTAGATTCTTGATTCTGGGAATCAATATAATTTTTGTTTTTTTTTTTCAAAATCAAAAATAATTTATTTCTTCAACATTTTACAAGAACTGAATTAGTGATTGGATAAATCACTAATTCCCTTTAAGCAAGTAATGCCTGTATTGGGAGACTCCGCTCTTCCATACCAAATATAAAAGAAAAAGGAAAAAAACTTAATAATATAAGATAAAAATACAATATTTGAGTGAGTGTGTGAGTATATGGGTGTGTGTGAGTATATGTGTCTGTGTGTACGTTTTGAGTGTGTGCGCAGGTTTGTGTGTGTGTATAATAAGTGTGCCGACATGTGATGTGAGGTGAGGACGTGAGGACGTGCCACCGCACTTCCACTATCCTACAACACAACTGTTGCACTCCATAGCATGCAACAGTTGAAGGGGACTGCACCAAGCATCATGATACAAGTGTTAACAGTGCTTCTGTTTCATCATAATTTAAAAGTTTTATCCAATTAATTAAAGATTTTTTACAGTCATAGGAATGGCAATGTTATTAGGATTTCCAGTTTCTAGGACATTCGTAGAAAGAAGGAAAGTTCTGCAATAAATTTGAATTTCGCGGGCTGCTTGGCGCGCCCGCCTTAACTTATGAAGAAATACACATAATTCTCTTTCTAATACTAATCAAAGGTAAGATAATAATTAAAGCTTTTTATTAGTCGTTTAATGACTCAATACGATGCGGACGGCCGCATCGTATTTACTCGTAAGTAATTAAAATAGTTTTGTGCATCTATCTCTGAATTTGAAACAGGTTTTTGATGGCTTTAGAGACAGTATTTCTATGTTGATTGTAAGGAGATTTAACATGTACGATGTTTAACAAAAATATCGTGAGGTTGACCTCATAATTGGCCCATAATGTTCCCACTACTGGGATACAGATCTCCTTTCTATGAGAGGGAGTGGTCTGTAATTAGAGAATACAATCCCGAGCATGTTTTTCAATCACGATTTTGTATGCGTAATCCCGGGTTCCCGGGGCTATCGCGGGATAAGACTATGTGGTTTCTAATGTGGCTCAAATTAAAAAATGTACTTGAATAATTTCTTAAAAAATGTTTTTAATATTGTTGCATAATACAAATCACAATATAGTAAGAAAAGAAAACAAACAACAAAAAAACTATTTAGAATTTCGGAAATACAATCGCAGAAATATCAAAACGTCTAATGTTTGACTTCCAAGCCTGCTTCGTAGTTTATTGCCAACATAAGCAGCGGCTGAAAACGCTCGCTCAGTTTCTACACGGAGAGAAAATTCTTAGAAAAATTACTGTGCTCGTCACTGTAAAGTGAGTGCAAGTGACATCTACAGTAAATTTTCTGAGTGAGATTGGGAAAAATTCACTATTTGGCCAAAAAATTTTTACTGTAAAGCATAAGAATTTTTACTGTGCTAGCATGGTAATTTTTCCATTAGCACTCAAATGCACTCAGATTATGAGACAGCACAGTAATTTTTCTAAGATTTTTCTCTCCGTATACACTGGTTGGAGGAATAGACAATAGATACTTATATGTTGTTTCTAAGTGATATCCACGAACTCTTCCATTTTCAATTTTTCAGGCTCCTTTCACTCTAGGTCTAATTTGCCACGCGGTCCCAATGCGGGTTGGTAGATGTCACATGTCTTCGAATTTTTTGTTCTTAGACATACCGGTTTCCTCACGATGTTTTCCTTCACTGTTCTGATAGCAGTGGTGGAGTAATTATTTAGACAAAGTAAAGCTTATCTGGGTTCCAACCCAAGATATACTTACAACTCGTAAGTCGTGTCCAACATGTCCTAGAACCAAAAAAAAAAAAATGGAACGCATGTGAGATCTACTAACACGCACTGAGCTCGCGTGGTGGATTACGGCCTCTCTGTGAGAGAAGCTTTGTGTCCCAGCAGAGGGAATATTATTGGCAGATTACGCACACAGTTCGAAAGTGAACTCATTTGTTTTTAAAGTAAATCGTCGCAGAGTGATACCTCAACATTCCGTTTGAATTTCGCAATACCACTAATTGATTTGACAGGCCTGTTGGTCTAGTGATCAGTGGCCCTGCCTGCTATGCCCAAGGTCGTGGGTTCGATTCCCACCTAGGACAAATGTTTGTGTGATGAGCACGATGATTTATTCTTTGTCTGGGGGAAAATTTATCTATAATATGTATGTATTTAGAAATATATATGGGTTTATCAGTTGTCTAGTACTCATAGCACAAGCTCTGCTTAGTTTGGGACTAGATGGCGTTGTGTGAAAGTTGTGGAATATTATTATTATATTATTGATCCAATGTAAAGAAAACCTCGAAATCCTCTTGCCATGGGGCTCGAGTGCTCATGGTTTGTTCAACGAAATCTCCAAACGCCTGGTTGGCTTTTATCTTGGCCAGAGGCTAAGCATTGTCATACAATGTGGCAATTCCGCTAGTCTCTTGGGCACACCAGTCGAAAACGATGCGGAGGAATTTTTGACGCCATATTTTAGTGTTTTAATAGCTTTAAGTAGTTAGGTTAGGTTATTAATTTTTTATTTATATTGTGTGAGTTATTTTAACATGAGAAGTCTATCCATATACAACGTGTAACGTTAAATGCGCAAAACCTCAGACACCCCAACTGATTTTTAATTCAATTGACCTATTTCAGAGAGAAAATAAGTCATTAAAAATAAAAAATAAAAATTGTAAAGGTTTTATGTGCTGTTTTAGTTTTACTGGCCATTCTGATCGCTTCTTGCGTCTGCGACGGCGCTTTATCGAGGGAGGAGTCGTCACCGGGCCGCTGCGCCGCGCTGACATTGGCTTGCTTGACCTATTAATAAATAGACACGGCAACGTTTTTAATGAAGATTTAAAAAAAAAAGTGACCTATATTAAAAAGTGGTTCAATTAATTTTGCTCTTTATTCTGATCAAACTATTTTCAGGTTTTGCGCATTAAACGTTACACGCTGTATATTTTATTAAAAACACAATAAATAATAGACATATAAAGATAGTAGGTAAAAAATTAAGATTAATTCAGTTTATTTGTTGACTTAGTATCACGTTGTGCACGTCAAAACTGGACAGATCGATAGACTTAAAACTAGATTATGACGAGTGCAAAGGGGATGCAGAGTGGCTATTAGTCTATGGTCCCTGGGGATGACACGCAGGGGACGATGATATAAAATATTGAGACAGATTTAGACGGTATAATTTACAAACCACTATTCTTAGGGGAATAGTAAAATGGCCGAGGCATTTTTATTTTGACAACTTTTTACTTGAATTAAACATATATTCATTTTTATTGTGATTGCATTTAAGAGTAGCAGAGAGGGGCCCGTGGCTAAATAATAACAGCCGCACAGGTCGATCGATCAGGTTAAGCTACGCTTGTCGCGGTTGGTCTGTGGATGGGTGACCATATTTCCATACCGAGACCTTCCGTGCCTCGGAAAGCACGTTAAGCCGTTGGTCCCGGCTGTCATTCGTAGATCTTTGACAGTCGTTACGGGTAGTCAGAAGCCCGAAAGTCTGACAACCAGTCTTACCAAGGGGTATCGTATTGCCCAGTAACTGGGTTTTGGACGTCAGATAGGCAGTCGGATCATTGAGTTCCCTTCAAAATGGTTGAGCTAAATGGTGCTGATCCATACGTCATGTTCGTGAACGGGCGCCGCCAGTAGGGACTGGTCATCTCTTAGCTGCCACGGCTTATTTTAATCTAAGTATTTTCATTTCTGAATTGTTATTTTTTTTTGGATGTTTTTATCTTTTTTATTACGGACGTTCTCACATGTATAATTTCAACTTGAATGATGTAACCAAAATTTTGTAACAATTTTTATGATTTCAAAGAGTGTCCGTGGAGTTTCTTGCCCGTTATTCTCCACAGGTACCTACTACGCTTTGGAATGGGCAACTAGCTTCATCTTTCTGACTGACCGACCCCTTGACAATTCAAAAGTGCCTGTAATTGGTTTACTTGAAATAAATGCTTTGAGTTTGAGTTTGAGTTTGAGCTCAATGTAAAATACTGGTATTCAGCTGCATCCGGTTAGACTGGAAGCCAACCCCAACATAGCTGGGAAAAGGCTAGGCAGATGATGATGCATTTAAGAGTAGCAGAGTTGCTACTGGGACACAGGCCTCCTATCTGTGAGAGGGAGTAGGCCGTAAATCAATCACGTGGGCCCAGTGCGAGCTGGTGGATGTCACATGTCTCCGAATTTTCGGTGCTAGGACATGCCAGCTTCCTCTATTTTCCTTCATCGCATTTAAGAGTAAATCTGTTAAAAGCTAGAATATGGAGAAACTTACCTGGTATGTACAGACGCCAGCACATCATGCTACTACAATCTGTCAAATTTCTTCAATAGAATTTCAACTCATCGGTAAAGCATAATAAGGTTCAAAGATGATTGGGAAAATTTGACAGTTTCGGGTAGCTTGATGTACTGGCGTCTGTACCTATTGGGAAAATAGGCAACTCTTCGCAACGACGATCAAACCATCCTACAAATAACAACAATTTGTGTCAACTTACAGTTGAATAAAATAAATTGTAAAACCAATTCAATGTTGCGTAACACATAAAATCTCCAGTTGTTAGACAACTGCGAAGTGCGAGGGTGGTTTGTCAAGTGTTTACTGTTTATTGTGAAACATATTGCCAGCCATGCAATTCTGTAACCATCTCACCGTGAAAACTTGGGTGAAGTGAGCGTGGAGTGAGTCGTCAATAGTGTCAATCCGCATGACTCACAGCTCACTCTAAGCTCACTTCACCTTAGTTATCACGGTGAGATTTTTCCAGAATCGACCGGCTGTTCTCCCATGTCAGCACCAATTTACAAGAAAAGCTCATACTTTGCATGCATATCGCAACTAAGTTGCAAAAACGTCAACTATGCAATTTGGTATGGTTGTAAAAACGTTTATATTATTTTATCACAAAATTGTGAGATGTTCGCTTTAACTTTAATATGTACTTCAAAGTTGTAGTTTAAATATTACCAGTTAATTTCTTTACTCAAGAAGCTTAGCTTCTCCTGAAATATTACATCATTTGCATAAGTGACGTTTTTGCACCGTAGGTGCGATATTAGGGCCAGTTCCTATCGCCACGGCGCGGCGCCGCCACCGTTCAACGGCACGGCGCCATCAACGTGCTTGTTGCTCGTTCGAGCAGACCAACTAAGAATTGACGCGCGCGGTGGCGGCGCCGCGCCGTGGCGATGGGTACGGGCCCTTAGCCAGCAAGATGAGTGGGACTGATTGTCCAGTAGTGTCCAGGGTAAGCCAAATGTAAATGATAAATGATTTATTTTCTGTAAGTAGATTTGTACAAACACTTTTACATGTCAATCATATTTTTTTTAAACTAGACGAGGCCGGCGTTTCCTATCTGACTAATCTGAGAAGAAAGGCCGACACAAACTCAGAGGTCACAGTCTCTTTTAAAGTCCAGACATAATCTTGGTCAGATCATGTGAAGACCATGTAGATTGGTGTCTGAAATGGTCTTTTGAGTAAAGAACCACACAGATTGAGCGTACCTGTCCAGTCAGTGCACGCATTTGTCAAAAATCGTGCAGCTCAACTCAGAACTTGTGTGGTATGGAATTCCATGCTCCATGAATCCACATATCCTTGTGAAAGTTGTTCTAAATCACCCCATTGATGCAGCTATCAGTTTTCACTCAACGCCGCTCCCCAGTGACATTAAATTAATGTCAATACTCGTAGCACACAAATTGATATTTATTGCAATTTGTGCATCACTGTACTTGGAGGGCGATTCCGAAACTAATCGAATTAGGTACGTAGTTTGATTTAAATTTGTTTTAGTTTGTGATTTGGGGATTGAAAGTAAATATCTAAAATAACTCATCCATCAACATAACGAACGCAGCTGTTCTCCAGTAGGAAGTCGAGAAAAGCGTTATTGGGTTTTTCCATCACAAGTTTCTTAGTAGCAACCCGGTGTCTATTCATATTCATATTCATTTATTGATAAAATATAAGTTAACAGTTTACACCAAATCGCTTATATCTATGCTAATTCTACAAAATTACAGTACAATTTTAATTAAAAACTTCTTAGACTAAAAAAAATAAATAAAAAAAAACGGAGTAACGTTAGTCTAGATTAGCGCCCGGATATTATAATAATAATAATAAAAAAAAAATGTGTTTATTATCTTAAATCTATACAGTTTAGTTGCCCGCGGCTTCCCAGAAAGTAGTTCGAAGATACTTGTGATGGGATAAACCTCGCTCTTCCTCGATTAATTAAAGATGTTTCATTGTGCTAATTAGGTGACAGTTACACATTTTTTATATAACCAAT
The DNA here is from genome assembly GCA_949629135.1 of Eremobia ochroleuca. NCBI lineage: Eukaryota > Metazoa > Arthropoda > Insecta > Lepidoptera > Noctuidae > Eremobia > Eremobia ochroleuca. The sequence continues at coordinate 586,241 of OX451413.1, forward strand.
AAAAAGAAAAATGAGAAATGTAAAATAACAAAATAAAAAATAAAATAAAAATAAATGAAAATCATGTTTATGGCAGTTTGTGAAATCTAGAGTGTGAATAGCCGCAGTGAGTGGGCTCGCTCACTATAACATGGAACTGACGAAATGTGGGTGTACAATTTACTTTAAACTAGCTGCGCCCCGCAGTTTCACCCGCGTAAGTCTCGATCCCGTAAGAATATCGGGATAAAAAGTATTCTATGTCTTAATCCTGGTTTTAAACTATCTGTGTGCCAAAATTCATCAACATTGGTCCAGCCGTTTGAACGTGAACAAGTAACTAACATACAAACACACACACTCACAAACTTTCGTCTTTATAATATTAGTGAGATGAACGGCCGAAGCCGAACAATATGAATAAAAAGAAAGGTAAAAAACTACAAAACAAGGTAAAATGTAAATACTACCTATACTTCTATTGTACTGTCTTGAAATATCGGCGTGATGTTAGGTAAGCAATCCTATACAAGATCTGCATAACATCACACATACTTGCATTGATACAACCTAAATGCCAATGTCTATGAAAACTGCAGTGCGATTCTGTAGCAATCTCACCGTGAAAACTTGGGTGAAGTGAGCGTGGAGTGAGCTGTCAGTGTCATCCCACCTGATACTAGGAATTGACCAAGTATACATTTATTATAATCATAATCGAGATTTTAATAATATATTTTATGCTAATTCTATTGATCATTTTATATAATTTCAAAGCTAGTATTTTAATTGTTAAAGCATTCCTATTTTGTGGGGTATTAATCTAGGAAGAAAAGAAAAAAAAATAAAGTTGATATTCTGACTAAGTTTCTGTTTTGCTATTTCGTTTTAAAATCCCACAAAAGAGTAATGTTTTACAACTAAAATACTAGTTTAGAAAGTATATAAAATGATCAATAGAATTAGCATAAAAAAATATCGATTAAGATAGTAAATGTTTGCTTATTCAATCCCTAGCATCAGTGAGATGACACTGACAGCTCACTCCACGCAAGTTTTCACGGTGAGATTTTTACAAAATCGACATGCTGTAGTGCTATTCTGTAAAAATTTCACCGTGATAACTCGGGTGAAGTGAGCTTAAAGTGAGCAGTCATTAGTGTCAATCTCTAGCATCCGATGGAATAACAGCTCACTTCACCTAACTTCTCACTTTGAGATTCTAACAGAATCGACCGGTTGAACAGTTTTTAAACTTAACCCATTTCAATAAGTAAAGTCCAACCTATAGTTAGTACTTACTCCCCTCGTGGATCTAATCTGAAATATAAACATCACTTCACTCAGACAGGGGACTTACAACATAAATCTTTTAGCAAACACATTGAGTGAGCTAGGCAGGGAAATTTCAGGCCTTCGGGTCCCCGTCTGCGGTTTTAAATGTTGCAGCCAACGAGTTTAGTCACTGACTGTACCTTGAGAGAGAGGTCTTGTTTAAATGCCATTTTGATGTGATTTAATGATTTTGTTGCGTATTGTCGATGAGAGCAATTTGCTCATATGTACAGTCAGGGAATGAACATGTCAGGCACCTTAAGATACATTTTTACGTAGTGGATTTTTCGGCTACATAGATATTTAATTGCCAATATTTTGAACTCATTCAAAATGTAGGTATTAAAATGTAATTATAACATGATTTTGTGACATGCGCCCGCTTTGTGTTTGAAAACTGTTATTTTAACACGCTTTTACTGACTTCACTTGTATTGTAACTAATTAACAAACAATGTAATAAAATCTTAGAAGTCAATTTCAACCTACTCCTAATTTTCGTATTGAATTGAAACTTTTTATGTATATATATGTAGTTCGGATGACAAAACTATAATTTTGTGTCTTGGAGCTGATTTGATGATGGAGCCAGGAGGTGGATAGTGGAACTTTTCAATGGCTACTATTAAACCGCTCGAGTTTGGGCTCATGATCTTTTTGACGAGACTATTAGATTGGATAAGCGTGTTTTTTTAGTTTTTTTTTTTAACTACTTACATATTATATTTCGGTCCTTGACCGTACACGGAGAGAAATGTCTTAGAAAAATTACTGTGCTGTCTCATAATCTGAGTGCATTCGAGTGGTAATGCAAAAATTACCATGCTAGCACAGTAAAAATTCTTATGCTGAACAGTAAAATTTATTGGACAAATAGTGAATTTTTCCAATCTCACTCAGAAAATTTTCTGTAGATGTCACTTGCACTCACTTTACAGTGACGAGCATAGTAATTTTTGAAAGAATTTTCTCTCCGTGTACTTACTATTTAAACATTAAGAGACGTTTTGATGATTTTTACAGTGACGAGCTTTATCTCAATAATATTTCAAGTCTCAATTCTCTTTATATAATGTACAATTAATAACACAATAAATATAAATTAGCGATCGCTGGTTTTTTTTTTTTTTTTTTTTTTTTTTTTTTTTTTTTTTTTTTTTTTTTTTTTTTTTTTTTTTTTTTTTTGAATGGCATCTCGCAGTTCAACCTATGAGGTTGTCGACTGCTTAACCGGGCTTGCCTGTGGATGCCTCAATAAATTAAGGCCTCCAGCCAGGGCTTAAAAACTTAAAAACTAAGCGACTACACGCTAAGGGCACCCCCTGTGGGGTACGGACCTCGGCTTAGGGCGTCGCTGGGAGAGGGCAGCAAGGGACAGGCTGGATCGGAATTATTTAGGGGCGAATTTTGAACTACAGGCTCAGCGGCGCGGGCTGGCTCGAGCAAGGGTCGGGGCGGACATGGTATGGGGGGTCGCGACGGGCCTCGACGGCGAGGACGGAAGGACGGCTGTCGGGACTTGTGTTTTGTGAGCGTGCTGGTGGCTTTTCTACTTTCCTGTAGGAGGGTCGTAGCGTCGTCGGGGATAGTGAGAGTATGCCTTGGTCGGCGAATCCTACTTATGCGAGAGGGAGTGTATCGGGCGGCCGCTGCAATCAGGGGATTGGGGTGTTTTATGCCAGTATCAAAGAAGCGCTTGGAAAGACGTTTCATGAACTGCTGGATGGTGGGTATTCTGAGATCTAAGTGTAGACTCTCATTGCGGACATAGAAGGGGGCTCCCGTGACCTTTCTGAGGAAACGGTTCTGGAGGGTCTGCATTCTATGCAGGTGGCGAGGCTTGGCGTGTGCGAAGACTACGCAAGCATAGGTCATGATGGGACGGATGACCGCGGTGTAGAGGCGCAATTTGCACTTGAGTGGCAATTTGCTGCGGGCGGTCAGTAAGAAGTGGAGCCTACTGAGAGCGAAAGAGGCGCGCGAACGAGCCGTCTTTATGTGCTCTCTGAAAGTAAGGTGGTGGTCGAGGATGACACCTAAGTATTTGGCTTGCTTCTCCCAAGGGATCGGCTTGCCATACATAGTGATCGGACTGGGGAGGGGGGAGGCGAGTCGACGGGGTTTCGAGAAGAGCACTGCCTGACTCTTATCGGGGTTGACCTCTATTCTCCATTTCCGGAACCAAGCGCCTAAGACGCTTGCGGAGGTCTGGAGAGTGCGAGCAATAGAGGCCTGACAGCGACCCGTATAGTAAATGGCAGTGTCGTCGGCGAATAGAGCCAACTGAGCCTTTTTACTATTTGGAATGTCGCTGGTGAATAGGGTGAACATGAGGGGGGATAACACGGAACCCTGGGGGACTCCGGCACGGATGGGGTGAGGGGAGGAGAGTGCACCCTCGACTCGGTAGCGGAAAGTACGATCCGACAGAAAGTCTCGTAAGATGAGCACGAGACGGTCTGGCACTCCTAGTAGGTAGAGCTTATATAATAAGCCATTGTGCCAGACTTTGTCGAAAGCTTTCGCTATGTCGAAGAACAACACGCCCGTCATCGCACTGCGCTGGAAGCCGGCGCTAATGTGTTCTACGATGCGGTGGACCTGTTGGATGCACGAGTGTTTAGTTCGGAAACCGAACTGCTCGTTAGGGATAAGGCTCTTTGCTTCAGCATAGTCCTTGAGTCGCTTATAAATAAGCCTCTCATAGATTTTGCCAAAGACATTGAGCAAACTGATGGGGCGGTAGCTGGTGGGCTCAGACTTGGGTTTGCCTGGCTTGGGGATGCCGATGATGGTGGCTTCTTTCCACGTTTGCGGGAAGATGTTGTTGCTCAGAGCGCCATTGAAGATGGCGGTCATAAGCAATATGAGGGGGGCGGGGAGGAGTTTGTACACCTTATTGGTGATACCGTCCGAACCGGGGGCTTTCCGTGTTTCGAGCCCTTTAATGATGTCTTGCACTTCGTCGGGAGTGACGGGAGGCAGAGGATCATCGGGGTCTTCGACTGGTGGGAGGGAGGCTCTACGTTCGACTTCAGCGTCCACCTTATTAAGGTGCACTTGGTCTACTGGTTGAGAGCTGGGAGAGCATTGGGACTCTAGGCTGTCGGCGAGGCATTCGGCTTTGTCGGGGCTGTCGAAAGCGACGCTCTTGTCGGGGCGAATGAGAGGAGGCATGGCGACCTCTTCAGGGGAGCGTAGTTTCCTCTGAAGGTGCCAGAAGGCTTGGTGAGTGGGCTCGAGTTCGCTGAGCATCTTGTCCCAACCTTCGGAACGCCACTCCACTATACGCTTCTTTACAGCACGCTGTAAATGGCGCATGTGGGCTTTGTTCGCGTCACAGGGAAAAGAGTCGTAGGCACGAATGGCCGCGTTCTTCTCGGTTATCAGTTCACGTACGTCGGCCGGTAATTTCCAGCGATGGTCTTCCATCACCGGAACTTCCCGTGAACAATCCGTCAATACGGATTGTACGTGTTCTGTAAACGAGTCGATCGCGCCCGTCGTGTCTGCGACTGAAGCTATGAGGTCAGGAATGGAGTCCAAGTGAGGCGACGTGGTGGATTTCAGTCTTTCGCTTACTTTCCTCCAGTCGGTTATCATTTTGGTCTGAGGGGGCTGGTTGGGGTCACGCAGGCCCGAATAGGGGGCTAGATGCATGATAACTGGGCGGTGATCGGAATTAAGCTCGTGTAACGTCTCAATTGATTGCAAACGGAGGTTCACATTCTTGAGCAGCGCTACATCGAGTACATCAGGAAGCTGGTTGGGATCGCCAGGGAAATGGGTAGGGTTCATCGGAGCGATGACATCGAAGTTAAGGGTGGCGCCCAGGTTGTACACGATCCTACCTCTGGTAGTAGTCGTGCTGCTGTTCCAGGCGGGATGTTTGGCATTGAGGTCCCCCGCCATGATGACGGAGTCACTCAGACCGAAGAGGGCAGTGAGGTCATTGGTGAGAGAGATGGGGTCCTCTGCACCATTACTGGGTGGGATATAGGCGGAAATTATGGTGATTGGTTGATGACCAGTCATGCCGAGCCGACAGATAGAGATCTCCAGATGAGAGAGGAGGGGGGGTGGATCTACAGGGATGCAATATAGTGCCTTCCTGTAGTAAATAAGGGTACCTCCCTTGTGACAACGGGACCTGTCATTGCGAGCTAATTTATAGTTGGCAATGTTCGGGTTTCGGTGGTGGGGCTTCAGGAAGGTTTCCTGTATTAGGAGGACGTCAAGCTGATGGTCGCGGAGGAAAGTGGCGATCTCGTCGCGTTGACTAGTAATGCCATTTGCATTAAAGAAACCTAGTTTTAGGGAACGGGGTTTGGTAACACTAATTCTTTGTTGATCCATTGGAACAATTAGAATTTTAGTGTTTGAAGGACTTGCGTAACCTGGGGATACGCATTGAATATCTCGGCGATACGCCAAGCATTGCCATTGCAGGCTTTGATTTCTGCTGCCATAGCGTTGGCGGGGGCGATAAACGCTGCATATGCACCGAGTATCACCTCCATGCTATTAGGCTCACAGCCGGGGACTGGGGGTGGGGGGGACCTACTAGGACCTGCGGGAGCAGCCCTGGGAGCGGTAGGAGGTCGGGCTGATGCGGCCTCTGGGGCCGAGGGGACTACTGGGGCCGTGGGGGCTACTGATGGCGCTGGGATGGCAGTTGCGATCAGCGCTGGGATGGCCGGGGGTTGGGAGGGCACCGAAGCAGCAGGGGCTTTCTGGTGGAATAGGTTTGCCCAGGGGGAAGGCCTTTGTGGACTGAGCCGATCAGGCATTTGTGAAGATGGAATCTTCACTGAGGGACTCTCTCTTTGTTGGCGGTCGCTTGCGCGCTTTGCCAGTTTGGGAGAGGAAGCTTTAGGAGCTTTGGGGCAGCCCCGGTAGTTAGCCGGGTGCCCGGATTGGCCGCAAAGTACGCAGCTGGGGGGCTCTGTACAAAGAGTGCGGTCTTTGGGACGGGGGCAATCAGCTGTTCCGTGCTCACCTAGACACTTGACGCATCTAGGTGTCGCGTAACAGTTGGATTGGGAATGGCCATAAAGTTGGCATCGGTGGCATTGTCCAATAAGATTGGACTTACGGGGCTTCTCGATGGAGATGCCCGAAAGGGAGCAAACTGATTTCACCCTAAATATAGGGTGATGACCTTCTGTAGGGTCGCAAACTACAAGGACCATGTCGTAAACAAGGCCCTTTCTCGCTTTGTGCAAGCGATGGACAGCGGAGACGGGGATACCTTGTGAAGCAAGGTCAGAATGAATCTCCTCGGTGGAGATTTCTTTAGGGACTCGCCTAATGATGACTCGGGTTGGAGTTTCCTCCGGGAGGGAGTAAGTGTGAAAGGAATAGTTCCTCTCACGTAGCATACGGGTAAGTTCCCTGTAGTCCGAGGACGAGGGAACGGTTACCTTGATGCCTAGCTGGGTCGACCTGGCATTTGTGTAGTTGATCTTTCGATCAACACACATTTTCGAGATTTCTGTCCATTTGGACTTCTCGTGAATGTATAGAGGGGGCGGGGGTCGTTGCTTCTTTTTGATGTCCGAAGCAGGAGGACTAGCCCTAGGGCTTGAAGGACGGGTGGCCTGAGGTGCGGCGGGGGAGGGGGTGGGAGGGCAGGGGATCGAGATAGCCGCGACTGGCTTTTTGGCCTTGTTGGCGTGGGATGAGGCACCCTTCTTCCTTTTGCCTCCCTTTCCGACGACTTCATAGTCGTCTTCAGAGGAGGACGAAGAGGTTGAGAGGGCTTCCTCTGAGTCGGACTGAGGTACGGACGTATCCATACTCTCGGGGTGTGCAGCTGCGGGACACAGCTGCGGTGCGCCTATTGTCTTAGTGACAATGGCGGCTTGCACAATGGGTGCGGAAACAGGGGCGGCGGCAACCACAATAGGTGTGGAAACAATGGCCACGGGAGTTTCGGCGGATTCCATTGTCGGGACGGACAATGGTGCCGGAATATTCGGGTTAATCCCTAATGAGGGATTAGTCATAGGAATGCCTTTGTCGGCCAAAGGCGGTGAGAGCGGGCTCTCGAGGACGTCGCTGAAGTCAGCGACCGAGCCAGAAGATGGGGCGGGAGAGGGAGCTCGCTGAAATTCAGCGAGTTTACTGCCATACTTGGCGACGAAATCCGGGTCCTTCAGCAGGACCTCCCTGACGAACGCTATTAACATAGCGTCCGACATGGTTGGATCGGGGGAGTTAAAGAAGGGGACTCATAGGGGCGTAGAAAACCCTAACAACCTAACTCCCCGGGTGGATGGGCCCGGGGGTGTGTGACCCTCCCTGTCGGGTGTAGACAGGGAGGTGAGTACCTATTGGTGAGCCCTAAGCTTGTAAACCGTCGCCAGTCTTATTGTGCGAACGGGGCCCTGAACCAGTCTAGTGCGAAGGGTGTAGACACACCCAACCGACACTAGGTGTGTAGCTGTGGACGAAGTCAGATACTAGATTCGACTAGGAGATCCCCCAAGGCCGAGATTCTAGCTCCCGATTCCAATTGACTTCCTCACCCTGAAGGGGCTCGGCGGGTGTGATTGGGGCAACACCCCCTTGGCTTCGTTGGCACCGTTAGGTTTCCACCAAGGACCACGAAACTGTGGTTTTTCCCTGAAGGGGCCAAGAACGTTTTGACAGACGTTACTAGTTTTGGAAACAATGATATCAATGCCGCCTTGAAAAAGGCAGCTATTGATAGGAACAGGGGTGTAGTCGGAGACTACAGATTTCGTTACGACAGGCGTAACGAAACCGGGCGGCGATAGCGGTGAGACACGGTGCAGCGAGCAGGTAGCAGCGGCACGTCCGTTCACGGCGAGCGTCGAGCGGAGAATGTGAAGCCCCTAGCGATCGCTGGTACAGACGCGTTGACATAAATACGCGTGTCTACGGGGAATAATGCTGACTGTTTTCAAGTGGTACTGTCGAGTAGAAAACGCTAATTCTTCTCTTTATCGTATGTTTCCGTGATGATATGGACAGTAGATAAGTACCAGAATTATGTAAAAAGGTTAGGTTTCTACCTTCCTACCATTTTGTTACTTAATCTGCTAGTGGGGGGGGGGGGGGTGCTGGGTGCTAATGGGACTAATTGCTCATACATAGGTACTCATATATGTTACCACTGCTGGGACAAAGTCCTCCTCTTTATAAGAGGGGGTGGGCCATAATCTATCTCACGGGCCCAGTGCGGGTTGGTAGATGTCACATGTCTTCGAATATTTGGTTCTAGGACATGCCGGTTTCGTCACGATGTTCTCCTTTACCGTTTTGAGAGCAGTAGTGATGATATAATTTAGACAAAGTAAAGCGTGTGACTGGGTTCGAACCTACAACCTACAACTCGTAAGTCGGCCGTGCCCACTGGGCCACCACTTCTCTTGCAGGTAATTATTCTTTCTTTGGAGTTTGGACAAAGATTTTGCATCCATATGGTTCCGTCTGGGCTAGGGCCTTCAGAGCTCCGAGAGTCCGAGATACGGATTGTTATAGCGAGTAGTGTTGGTTTACGTCAAAGCGTGGTTTTGAAGGAATACTCCGGACGGCCTGAAACCAGCCCATACGTCGACAAGTTAGTAAAAAATGCTTGTCACAGAGCTCGGAAGACTTGATAATTATACCCTTTGGAACGTTACCTCTTTGGTTAACACTTTTGTTTTCCAAATAATTACTGTTTGTTTTTAATGTTTTTTTTCAAAGGAGTTCGTTTTTTTTGACATTCAGACAGTAATATTTGATTATGAAAATTTTCTTTGATTGAATTGCTTGATAATTGTTGATCTGGTTTGACCAGATATATTTTGAAGATTCCTGGTAATCTGTTCCCAAATTGCTGATATTATTTAACCATGCACTGAATCCTGCCAGCGTGCAATGTTTAAAGTCTTGATGTCGAGCTCCGCATTAGCGTTGAAACAAGCAGGGAAAATTCCCGTTTCTTTTCAATTCCGTTGTTTTTGTCAATGTTTCATTCGAAAGTTTCAAGAAAATTTGCCAGCTTGTTTTTTTTTTTTTAGAATAAAATTTAAAAATATGAAAGATACGTATTCTAGCTGTCAGTTTTATAAATAGTTTTATCAATTTACGTGCTAGTTCCGAATGAAACATTGAAAAAAAAAACAACGGAATTGGAAAGAAACGGGAATTTACCCTGCTTTTTTCAACGCTACTCCGCATCATGAGCTGACCACAATATATGGTGTAACGTTTTCTCCAAAACTGGTGTAGAGCCGGTGAAAAAAGACGATTTGCTCTTTTTCCTGGATACCGGATCGTCTACTGCTTTGCTAGTCACAAGTTTTTGCATAGGTACTCCAACCTAGCTGCAGATTATTCCTGCACTTCGAGTCCCGCGCGGCGTTGGCTGCTGAATTTCGTGACCACCTTCGCCTGTGTCCAGGAAACTACGATCGAATACCATTTTTTCTTTTTAACACCTAAGCTTCTGACCTTTTTATCTCAGGACAACTTAGCTAATGTATTTTATAATGAATTCTTTTTAAAATCTGTTCTAACGAGCCTAACACTCGATTGCAATCAGGTAAAACATCGCGATATTCGTTTTTAAATTGTATCCTAAAAAATATCCTGAATTCCTAGTTCCTGTTTTTTTCCTAATATTTTTTTTTACCAACAATTGTCAAGTAACAAACCTCCGTTTTTTTTTTTAATTTTTAGATTTCTTATACGTTTTATATCGAAACAAATTTACAAAAATTGTACCTACGTTTTATGTTCAGTGTGGTAATTCTTATTATTTTCGCTACACCTTCTAGTAAATCTCAACAATATTTATGTCGAATGAAAGTGTGCTCGCCTGTACGTCCAAAAGTCGCGGCATTACAGTGCGGCCACAAGCGAATCGAATGTGTTTAATGAAGCGTAGTTGGTGTCGAGTGTACATTTGAGGGTCACGGCGGAGGGAGAAATAGTGCAATTTTAAAATGACGTACCTACTTAGTTATTATTTAATTTTGAGAATTATCTGCGCAGGGGAATTATTTAGAGATAGTGGCGTTTGAATCGAAGTGTTGTGCTGGATGTGCTGGAACGTAAAGTGGGTGGAGACATCTAGCGAATTAAAAAGAAAGTGTATGCTTGATTACAAAAAAAGGTAATTTCGTCGTAGGCACTACATTTCATCAGTTTTGAAACGTCCCATGTCATAGGGCGAGGGATTGCCGGGATTGCGGATTGCCCATGACCCAACAAAAGACTCCAAGCTTCTTAAAAAAAAAAAAAAAAATACACTAACACCGCCTGACTCCAGGATCGAACCTAAAAGCTTGTGGTAGTTGTTAGTGATGTTTGCGATTGCCTGCTACCAAGGCAGTCAACAAAGAAAATGTTTAATTTTATGTAATTCATGCTCTATCAACCCTCCTACACAAACTTCAACGATTTTAGTTAAAACAAACTCTCACTCTCTAAATAAAAGAATGCACTAAAATCCTCTTACGTTTATATTGAGAATAGCGACATCTATCGCGCTGGCATCGAGTTAATCTTTATTGCTTCGTCCGACCGCGGCCGCAGACGGATTGTGGCCGCCCACTCCAAATGTTCTTAGTTCTAACACTTCGCTTCTATGCACTCCTGGTACTTTTTGGTCCGATGGATTATGTTCACGGTAAGTGCTTTAACGGGGTGTTGCATGAGATTATTGGAAAGACGATCCTTCATTAAATTGCTAATAGTATGTACCTAGGTACAGAATGAACTAATTTATAATTTATTCATTTATCTGTATACGTTTAATTATAGCACTGTCGAGTTTTATGGGACTCATATCTCTTCGCTGCTAGACTGCAGCCCCGAGACGCATCGTCGGCGTCGTCCACGCATAATGTTCACCTCTTCGATCTTATGCAAGCCTAGTACTTTTTCGTTCGCTTGGATTACTCGATTGTCGGATTAGGCTACAGTTAGTATCATAACACCTTCTCATATGGTGATATTGACATACATCGGCAAGCCTGGATATACATACGTCATGTCGATGCCTCCTAAGTATAATGAGTCAACTGACATTATAGTTATTTTATAGGAGAGCGATTTGAAGGCAAATCGTTTATATTTTAATGAAATCAAATTAATTCGAAATAAAGTAAATGTTTTTTTAATAAAAATTGTAAGCTCTTCCTTTGGTATAAAATGATTTTGCTGATTTTTGTTTTTAAATGACATTTTATGTACATGACTGGGTATACGCCGGCGGGACTCAATAGTGAAATGGTTTAACTACCAGTTATATTCATGTACGTTGTCCATCAAAATCCATCGTTTACATCAAAATCACATGAAATATGATTGTCATTTTATTAATATAATTTTACTTTTGTTTGTTTTCGGGGTTTTCTATCTCACTTAATAATAAAATGTTGAAATTATATCACTTGACTCATTATACTAGGAAAGTACTTAGCAATGTTAACATTTGAAACCTCAACGTATACTGGACCAATGTAATTTACCGAGGTTTTTTATTAGTATTTTTTTTTTGTAATACCTTACGATATGTGGGATTAATAAAAGCTAGGAAGAAGAACAAGAATCATAAACCAAAAACAACTCATTTTGAAGAATCACAATGTATTTTTCGCCATAATTAAGTAGGAATTTCTTTTTAACATAATAGCTTTACTAAAAGCTACAACGTAAACAAATCACTATTAAAAACTAAAACAGGTACTTCTCCAGTACGTCAATAAAAGTAATAAGAACTAAAAATGGTAACTTACGTTAAACAATATTAATAAAAATAATAGAAATTAATAACACAACAGTCTAGGCATTTCTAATGCTCAAAAGATATAAGGTTTAACAAATTAGAGATCAGTCAGAATCGCTGTTGTTAGCTGCATTAGAGTTCGTTGAAATCAAATTATTAAAAAATAAATGATACTCCCACGGACTAGAAAAAATCTAGTCCGTGGATACTCCTTAGGAATTACCAGTGTCTTACAAAGATCCATCAAGTCTTTGTGCTTATTTTGGTCAATAGGAATGGGTGACTGATAAGCTAAAGAAATATTACAATATCTATATCAATATTTAACTCTCTTCGATTTCGTGTAGCTTTAGGTTTCTTTACACAATCTATCCACTTGTAAGCATCATCTTGGTAACTCGTTTTATAAAACAGCCTAAATGGATATTCCGCTTTAACTGGTACTTCCGTTACTTTATTCCAAGGCATGTTTTTTTTATCCATCGTTGGTAGTTGTCCAGTTGTTTATAAGTTTTAGCTTTGATTTAAAGTCTTTAATTAATTTATCCTGAATTCCTGAGACACTTCAGTAACTTTGTATGGCTTTTCATCGGATTTGGCAAATCTAAAAGCTGTTTACCATTGATCAGGCGTATAAAGCATCTTATCTTTCGTCTGTCTTTCAATTAAAGCGTGCATACTGTCGCCTTCATTTTGAGTGTGACCCACTACTAGAAAGCGATGACTAATATCTATAACAAACTGCGAACTAGCTAACATATACATCAAGTAAATTTAAAATTTTTCGCGCCTTGTTTGACTGCATTCTGTTACTAATAAGTATTAATTTAACATGTACAACTATATTATCAGACACACTAGCGACCCGCCCCGGCTTCGCACGGGTGCAATGCTGATCACTATCACTACATAGTATAAAACAAAGTCGCTTCCCGCTGTCTGTCTGTCTTTATGTATGCTTAGAACTTTAAAAATAAGCAACGGATTTTGATGCTGTTTTTTTTTAATAGATAGAGTGATTCAAGAGGAAGGTTTATATGCATATAATACATGCATAATATAGTAGAGAAACACTGATAATTTTAGAGCCATTATTTCTCTTAAAAAGTATAGGATAAAAAATGGTTATTGTGGGTTATCCCTAAGAGATAGACATATGCTATCGTGGACTTTTTTATAGACCTTTTTATGGTGTACAATACTGTAGTACATTATTTTGATCTATCGCGTAGGGTTAAGCCAGCGTTTGCAATGTAAGCGCAAAAAAATGTGTTTATTTACGACATCACATTAGAAACCTCTAAAATGTACAGTGTTTCTCTACTATATTATGCATGTATTATACATATAAACCTTCCTCTTGAATTACTCTATCTATTAAAAAAAACCGCATCAAAATCCGTTGCGTACTTTTAAAGATCTAAGCATACATAGGGACAGACAGCGGGAAGCGACTTTCGTTTTATACTATGTAGTGATGATACATCCACGATATATTATATACGAATAATAGTAACTTTACGAAACAGAATTATTACCTAAAATTGCGTGCGCACTCGCCGCCATTCATCGTATACTGAGCCGCGCAATAAACTTGTATCAATGCGTCCCCCCTCACGCCCCGCGTACACTGGTACGATGTTATTTAGATCAGTTTACAATGTACGATTTTTACTGATGTTGAAATTGATTTTGTATACGTGAAATTATCTCGGTAATTATTGTTCTTTTTTATTTTTTTTTAACACAAACGTTAAGATCACGATTTATCATGTACGTTTATATAAAAATATAAAAATACCTAAATTTGTTAGTTGACTCAGTATACTTAGGAGGTATCGATGTAAAGTATTATGACGGCACGGTTGCCGCAGTAGTTAAGCGATTGACTGCTGCGCTGCGTATCGCGGGTTCCATTCCCGCACGGAACAAATATTTGTACGACCTACAAGTAGTTGTACCGGGTCTGGCTGTTTGTGTATGTGACTTTAAATCTTTGTAAACGAACAATACAGGAAAAATTCCTAGTGTGGGGCAACCTTATTATTATTTTTTTTTAATAAGTAGATAGTAATTTTTTAAACAATATTTTTCCTTGACTCTTTTATGAAACAAAAGAAGGGCTTGTGGGTAAGTAATAACAGCTGCACGGGTCGATCGATCTTGCGGTTGGTCCGATGGGCGTCCATCTTTAGATACCAAGACCCCTCCGTGCCTCGGAAAGCACGTCAAGCCATTGGTCCCTCTCGGCTGTTATTTATGACAGTCGTTACGGGTCGTCAGAAGGCCGAAAGTCTGACAACCAGTACCTGGGTTGTGAAGGTCAGATAGGTAGTCGCTCCATGTAAAATACTGGTATTCAGCTGCATCCGGTTAGACTGGAAGCCGACTCCAACATACTTGGAAAAAGGCTAGGCAGATGATGATATTGTGAGAATTGGCGTTGTTTCTTCGTCTATTATCACTAGTAACACGGCTCTATTGGCAGTAATTGCTAAAGCCGCCGCTATTGGCTCGGCTTGCGCTAGTTAAGGCGACATTCCGCGGTTGCAAGACGGCGATCGACTGATAAAGGCTGTGTCGTCGTCACTTCACTATCACTACATAGTATAAAACAAAGTCGCTTCCCTGTCTATCTGTCCCTATATATGCTTAGATCTTTAAAACTACGCAACGGATTTTGATGCGGTTTTATTTAATAGATAGAGTGATTTAAGAGGAAGGTTTATATGTATAAGAGATGCATAATATAGTAGACAAACACTGATAATTTTAGAGGTTTCTAAACACATTTTTTTGAGCTTACATTGTAAACGCTGGCTGAACCCGTCGAGATAGATCAAAATAATGTAGAACAGTATTGTACACCTTAAAAAGGTCTACAAAAAAGTCCGCAATGGTATATGTCTATCTCTTAGGGATAACCCACAATAACCATTTTTATCCTATACGTTTTACGAAAAAAATTATCAGTTTTTCTCCATTGCACCCGTGCGAAGCCGGGGCGGGTCGCTAGTAACTTATAACTTACAATCATTGGTTCAAGTGTTTCCTTTATTGATTTTAGCAATTGGAAGATGAAGAGTGCTATATACGATATTGTTTGCAATTTCCAATTTCATATTTTACAAAACGATCCCAGCGGCTCTGGAATGCGTAAATACTCGTAGCTTCATATTTATAACCTCCTTGACAGTTCAAAAGTTTAATTGAAATAAATGCTTTGAGTTTGAGTTTGAAGAACGTCCACACAGACTTTCATCCCCTGCTTGGGGTGAAATAAGGTTGAATGTTCAATAACACTTCCTCAATGCTCACCTTCGATGTATGTATAAATAATTATTATGCAAAATTTCATGTTAGAATAGAATAAAACACTCTTTAGTATGTACATCATATAAATTACAGACATATACATATATAGAAATTTTACAAAACAATGGGCGCTTATCGCTAAGAGCGATCTTCTAAAGACAACCTTTGGATCGATTGAAAAGGGAAGGAGTCTGTGGTGTACCATTTACACGATACAACGAATACATTACATAAAGTATATTAAACTAATCTAAATAAATATTTACATATAATAATAGACATGAAACAGGAGTAAAGAAAATAAAGAGAGCGGCTTAGGTTATGCGTTGCGTGTTTAAGTAGATTTAGTTTTTTTATTCTCTAGACATAAATGAAAGAAGTAATTAATAACATTATTCCAGGATATGCAAATTTGGAAGCGGTCCTACAGCAGTCCTGGACTCTAACGTATCTAGTAGAATGCCCTAAGGCTAGGTGGGACGAGGATTTTCCCAAGGTTACAATAGGGTGTTAGAATAACTGTTTATTTTCCCGAATAAATAAAATAAAAGTCTTCCAAATACTGAGCTGCTGATTGTCGCTACAGTTCTAGGTGAGCGAACAGTTTCCCGATTTAGAACATTTCGACCACTAAACGAAACTACATTTTACCATAGCAATTATTTGTATTTGGTTCAACGTTGATTATACGACACGACTAACTATATTGTTATTTACAATATTGAATGTTGTGGTGTCAAAGTGACTGTAACGACATCGACATGAATTTGAAATCTCCAGGGAGTTAATTCCCAGAGTTCCTCAGGGGTCTACGTTGGGCCCACTGTGGTTTTCATCTAGGAAGAGCAGGGTAATTGCGTAACACACTATGAGTAACAATGGGTTTAATTTTGACAGTTCAGCAACATTCATTGCGTTATTTACGTTGTTGAGCAGAACATTTTTCGAACATATGGAGCAATGGATTAGCAATATACTTCAAAATTATTCAAATTGAGAGTAATAGTGTTTTACGAAATTAGGGTGCAGGTTAGCACTTTAGCAGGTTTCTATAGCTATTTATTTACTACTCGCTTAACAATAAAAAAAAAATCTTAATATAAAACTTAGTAGTTTGTAAATGAAATACTTTCTAAAAAGAAAAATAAACTTCGTCAAAGGAGTGTATCATGATGTGTGTGCATGAGTGGATGATCCAAGTTATAAGCATTTTAGCAAAATGGTGTTTTATGTTCATTACGATACGATTGAAAATTAATCATCGAACGAGAGTCTTACCTTGCCGTAACACAGTTTTAACTAACGCGGAAGGTACAGAACTTTATTTATGTATACCGTCAATGGACATTTATCATTCGTTTAAGTTATTAGTTAGCGAGTTTATTTACATAGTTGCTATGTTATTTTGTTATACTTAATAATCATTATCTAAGTGTTGATTTTACTGTGTATTTGTGCAAGTGTACCTTATAAACTTAGTGAGTGTCCACGCCAGCACATCAAGCTACTACAATCTGTCAAATTTCTTTAATCGATTTTCAATTTTATCGCTAAAGCATTAGGTTCAAAGTTGATTGGGAAAATCTGACAGTTTCGGGTAGCTTGTTGTGCTGGCGTCTGTACATTAAAATTTAATTTATCTTTTCCTTAAGTTCTTTATTCTTGACAATTATTTCAATTGTAATTCAGATTCGTCCTTATCTTTTTGTGAATGATGTGCATGCCTATAAGTAACTTATTT
The DNA here is from genome assembly GCA_949629135.1 of Eremobia ochroleuca. NCBI lineage: Eukaryota > Metazoa > Arthropoda > Insecta > Lepidoptera > Noctuidae > Eremobia > Eremobia ochroleuca. Next base: position 603,358 of record OX451413.1, read on the forward strand.
ACACAGAATCCCATCGTAAATGTCTGTACATGTCTTATTTGTAAATAAGTTGATAGTGTGCCTATATAAAAAAAAATAAAAAAAACCTTAGGTATTATGTAAGTAGGTACTTTAGTTATAACAACTTTAGTTATGTTTTAATGCTTACTACTGGTGTACAGCCGGTAAAAATCTCACCGTGAAATCATAAGTGAAGTGAGCACTTAATAGTGTTAATCCCTAGCGAATGACAGATCACTCCACGCTCACTTCACCCAAGCTCTCACGGTGAGATGGTTACAGAATCATACGGCTGTATCTAAGATGGATAAATATATTCTATTCTATTCTATTATTAAATATATGTTTTTTTCTAAAGACCATACATTCTGATATAATATTACTGAGTTTTAACGAGAAGAAACTACAGTGCTATGAGGAATCGTTGTAACCATTAACGATAAAAAAGTAATAGGACATTAAAAAGTAACAAACAAAATAAATCCATTACAAACTCTATCGACGGAACTCATAAGTCGAATCAATTACGATGCCCATTCGTACAAGTTATAAGTACAATGATTTATAGCTAATAATTATTGAGGGAACACAAAGTTATGTTTGCTGTTGGGAGAAAATCTCTTACAAGTTATGATTTGAAAGACGATTCAGTCAACCGGGGAAATCTTAATTACTTTTTTTTCAAATATATAGAATAATAATAATAAAATAAAATAAAATTTATTCAATAATATAAGGACTAACGCTAAATACAGTTTTTCTTAAATCTATGTCAAGTTCATCCTTGTTTTGTGCTTGAACTAGGTAATCCTGTGTTTCAGGCGATTGGAGGTAACAATAAGTAAGTGTGTGAAGACAAGAACTGAGTAACACCGAAAATCATTTTTACCCGGATAACCCCCTATTATTTTACTTATTCCCCCCGCTGGTTATCCTCATCTGCCTGCCTTTTCCCAACTATGTTGGGGTCGACTTCCAGTCTAACCGGATGCAGCTGAATACCAGTATTTTACATGGAGCGACTGCCTACCTGACCTCCACACCCCAGTTACTGGGAAATACGATACCCCTAGGTAAGACTGGTTGTCAGACTTTCGGGCTTCTGACTACTCGTAACGACTGTCAAAGATCTACGAATGACAGCCGGGACCAACGGCTTAACGTGCTTTCCGAGGCACGGAGGGGTCTCGGTATGTAAAGATGGCCACCCATCCGCAGACCAACCGCGTCAAGCGTAGCTTAACCTGATCGATCGACCTGTGCGGCTGTTATTATTTAGCCACGGACCCCGCTGGTTATATTAAGTAAAATAATACATATTTATTGTTATTAGAAGTATGTACAGACGCCAGCACATCAAGCTACTACAATCTGTCAAATTTATTTAATAGATTTTCAATTTTATCGCTAAAACATAAGGTTCAAAGTTGATTGGGAAAAATTGACAGTTTCGGGTAGCTTGATGTGCTGGCGTCTGTACATTGGGCCGCAAAGATATGGGTCGGTAACATAATGTAAACCACAATAACTTCCAAAATAGTGGAGCTAGTTTTATGAAATAAAGACTGTGTTATAGACAATTTTATGGTGTGTGTGTGTGTGTGTGTGTGTGTAGTTTGTTTAGAATAAAAGTAAATTACGTAAAAAATGTCCATTTTCAACAGATTTAGAAAAATGTCCCACGGTTTTAAGTATGCAATTTGTACCAACACATTTTAGTATTTTGTACTGCCACCACGAGCTGTTAATACAGCTGTTATACGGTTTGGCATGCTTTCCATCAGATTTCTGAGCCAATGCTGAGGAATATTCTCCCATTCCTCATATATGTACAATGTGTAACGTTAAGTGCGCAAAACCTGAAAATAGTTTGATCAAAATAACGAGCAGAATTAATTGAACCACTTTTTAATATAGGTCACATTTAAAAAAAAATCTTCATTAAAAACGTTGCCGTGTCTATTTATTAATAGGTCAAGCAAGCCAATGTAGGCGCGGTACAGCGCGGCCGCTGTACCTCGCCTACATTGGCTTGGTGACGACTCCTCGCTCGATAAAGCGTCGTCGCACACGCAAGAAACGATCAGAATGGCCAGTAAAACTAAAACAGCACATAAAACCTTTACAATTTTTTTAATGACTTATTTTCTCTCTGAAACAGTTCAATTGAATTAAAAATCAGTTAGGGTATCTGAGGTTTTGCGCATTTAACGTTACACGCACGGACTAGAAAAAAAAGAAGGACTCCGCGCCACGCATATCGAAAGTGAAGCACAGTAAGGGTGCCGGACCGTTTGTACAAACGTGCTTCACGCATACATTTACATGACAGAAAGCCGGCCGGCCGCCATTACGCGACAAGACAGCGTCTTTGTAGGTACTATTTACGTGAAGTAATAAAATAAAATAATGCCATCTTGTGTTGTGAAAAGGTGTAATAAAATAATTCTACATATCAGAAAAAGTGTCAAGGAATAACATATCACAAGTAAGGCACAATTTTACTTGTTGATTTATTGTATTTTTGACATTTTAAAATCATTACTATTGGAACACAAAATCTCAACAGAATTATAAGTGTTGTCAGAAAATAAATGGGTAATTTTCCCGAGAGATTGGGTAATTATTTTTTTTGACTGCATTTTCCCTCTGAAGATTTGTACAAAATATGTTGTATTTGTGAAATAGAAATAAGAAAAATTTTAAAAGAAAACATAAAAATTTGTAACGAAAGACAACATTCATACATATTAACTGAAATATTACAAAACTTTATAGGCAATGACAATATTTTTTTTAATTTAGAAGTCGATCACACTTTCTCAGGGGTAGAACATAAAATCAGTCTAATAAAATGCATTTCAGAAAAATATTTAACCATCAGATTTCATCATATTTCCAAATTAGAATGTATAGCAAGGTCAGTGAACAGCAAAAGGCAGGTATATAAAAAATTAACCCAGCATAAAGGATTTTAGTCCATTTTTTAAGCATTTATCACCTACTAGCCGTGTGAGAAATAGTCTTGCCGCAAATAAACTCCAACAAATTTCAGGGTTTGTCCCTGTGACTTAGATGTTAGTAGTCATCGCGAAACAAACCTTGGTTGGGAACTGCAATCTTTTTAATTCAAACGGAAGATCATTTGGTATCAATGGTATACACGGCACGAAGATTGTTTCTCCTCTGGCAGATCCATTTAGTATTTTAAAAACAAAATTTGAAGATCCTAACATCAAAACTGACGGACTTTCATATAAACTTCCATCCCCTATTTTACCCCTGTAGGGGTGAAATTCCCAAAAATCCTTTCTTAGTGGATGCCTACGTCATAATAAATATCTCTGTGCTAAATTTCAGCGCAATCTTCAGCGGTTTGATATATAATATATAATAATAATAGAAGATTTAGGTACGGTTTTCTGTAAAGGGTTTGTATCATCAATTCGCGATGGTTCTTAGATTGGAACGGATTCTAATACTTCTTCGATCGATAAAGAAAGCAGTGCAGGTTATTGACTGTTTGTATGTGTTGTGAAGTTTCTGATTAAATGATTTTAATAAATATTTAACGTTTATTTTCTACAGAACGTTAAATAGTTTTCTTATTATACATAGGTAAAATCTTTACACCTTGCGTGTTTTAGGTAAGTAAGCTTTAATAACCCCCCCCCCCCCCCCCCCCATCTTCCTTATAGGTAATTCAAAACAATCAATTGCATTACGTATTCTACAGCAGCGTTTTCTTAGTCATCCATGCAAATGAATTACTTAATTTTGAGTTTCAAATAGTATACATACGTTTGTAATTTCAATTTATTGATTTATTCTAATAAAGAATAAACTGTCAAAATATTTAAAAAATGGGGAAATTTCCATTCATCTGGTATCCCTCAAATCACGCACACATAGATCGGTACGGTGCTTCACTTTCGATATTCGTGGCGCGGAGTCCTTCTTTTTTTTCTAGTCCGTGGTTACACGTTGTATATTACGACATAATAATTATGTATTATAATTTAAAATGTTTTTTTTTTACTATAACTTTTCCAAGTATATTTCGGTATCGGGTAATTTAGTGCGAAGTAGAGTTGCTTATTTTTTAACAAAGAATCCTATTTCGCCACAAATAATGAAAAATTTATCCTGAGTTTCCAGTTCAAGCCGGCTTCTATATTTATTTCTAAGTTAAACTAGTGTTGTAAACCCAGGCTTCAAATTTACGGGGTGTGACAAAAGTCATTAAAACAAATATTGCTTCCAGTCGATTCTGTAAAAATCTCACCGTGAAATCATAAGTAAAGTGAGCACTTAATAGTGTTAATCCCTAGCGAATGGCAGCTCACTCCACGCTCACTTCACCCAAGCTTTCACGGTGAGATGGTTACAGAATCGCACGGCTTGATTAGCTAATTTTGTGTATTCTCGACGACAAAAATTTATTTTATTTTGATGGCTAGATACCGGGTCGCGACCCACCAAATGGGAAACGGTGGTTTTTTAACTGACAGATTTGATACTAATCGGGACTTCAGTCTAGTTTAAAATGTAGATTCATTAGAATCGTTCTAGAATACGCGCCAAGACTTTAATGATCGCCAGTGTCAAAGTTATAAATGGTCGAATGATTTTATCAATTGCCCGTTAACAGCAAATTGCGTAACATAATTTACCTGGACTATTAAACCTAATAAAATAGCCTAGTTTGTAAATGAACTGGCCTTACCTACTCTTACTGTCTTAGGCTGAGACTACAGTAGGCCGCGACGCGACCTGCGACACATGAGCGATTAAAACAAATAACTGAATGCTCACGTATATGGCTACACCGTACATCAAATATTACTAGCGATCTTTGATTTCTTTATGCGATAGGAACAACATTACTGTAATCACGGCATCGGCTACATCAAAATATCAGCTGATAAGTGAAGATAATATAATGAATATAACTGAAGCGAATTTATTAGAAAATTTCTCACTTGCACGACTAGTTCAATAGTGTTACTAAATATGCGTGTGGCTACATTGTTTTTAATTATGATAGCGGCTACATTAGACACGGAGTCGCCGCATGAATCCCTCTTGCTAATTCGTTGTGTAGCATGTGTACTGTAGCCACGTCATCGCCGAACAGACGCCGGATTTCGCTTATAATGTAGCCATACCATGTTTATCTCGTTTCGCTCTTCCAGTCGCATCGCAAATCGCTGCCTACTGTAGCCTCAGCCTGCGTAGTAAAATTTAACGATTTGGCAATGTTTTGATTATAACTAACCTACCTATACCTACGAGTCATAAGTTACGAACTCTCGAACTCGTGAGTTCGTAATTATTATAGTAAGAAGTAGGATTAGTGTAAGCTGTGAGTAAGAGTGAGCAGTGGTGGCCCGTGATAACGGCCGTGACTTTCGAGTTGTAGGTCGTAGGTTCAAACCCAGACGCTTTACTTCGTGTAAATTATTTCATCACCACTGCTCTTAAACGGTGAAAGAAGCTCGACAAATGGATGTGCGATTAACGCTTATGCGACAAATTGCGCGACAATAGTTCGACACTACGGTAGTGCGACAGTACTGTAATTCGACAGTACGTTGGTGCAGTTTTACAGTAGTTTGACGCTACCCATGCTACGTTAGGTTAGGTTAGAACTGTGACCACACAACGCGCGAAGGCGAGCGAGCGAAGCGAGCGTGCCGCGGCAGCGGCCGACGAGCGCCAGATTTCCTAATTATGAGAAGAGTCCCGTCGAAGTAAAGTCTTGTCGATCTTCAGTGTGTCGCACAAGCGTGCATTAGAACTACTGACTGATGACATACGGTGCTGAAACGTGGACACTGACGGTCGGGCTGGTCCACAAATTCAAGGTCACTCAGCGCGCTATGGAGCGAGCTATGCTCGGAGTTTCTTTGAAGGATAAAATCAGGAATGAAATTATCCGGAAAAGAACCGGAGTAACCGACATAGCCTGCAGAGTAAGCAAACTGAAGTGGCAGTGGGCTGGCCATGTCTGTCGAAGGGCCGGTGGCCGGTGGAGCAGACGAGTCCTGGAGTGGAGACCGCGTATCGGCAAGCGTAGTGTGGGACGCCCCCCAGCTAGATGGACGGACGACCTAAAGAAGGTGGCTGGGGTAGACTGGATGTGGAAGGCGGAGGACAGGGTGTTGTGGCGCAGTCTGGGAGAGGCCTATGTCCAGCAGTGGACTGCGATAGGCTGAGTTGATGTTGATGAGTCGCAGTACAGTTTTGTCGCATAAGCGTTAATCGCACATCCACTTGTCGAGCTCATGTAGTACACTCCGTCTTATCGCATTACCTTCCCGCGCTGTTACTTCGTTTTCGCTTCTCGCTCTTCCTGACTGATTTTATTTTTGCTCGGTTCCTAAGAGTCACAGCATGATGTTAAATACACAATAAATAGCCTTCCTCAAAATATGGGCTATTAATGGCAAAAAGAAATTTGAAATCCGAAACGTACTTCCAGAGTTTTGTGTTCAAACAAACAAACGAACTCTTCATCTTTATTATTAGTGTGAGTATGTATGGATAGATATTCTTATCCGATTTGAGCGAATACTCGATTGTTACTCCTCGATACAAGTTTTATCCTCGCCAGCAAACTAACTTTGTCGGCGTCGATACATCATTAATTCATTTTATTTCAAATTTCGAACACTTGTTCGTTTTTGAGTGATAGCTTTCTTAACGGTCAGTCGTGTTTGAAATCATTTGGAATGTAACTTATCGTTAGAGGAACTTTTTTTAAAAGATTACCGATGAGAAACGTTATCTGTCAAAAAAGTTATCTGTTGAGTTTTGAAGTTGCGTGTGAAATGGGAAACATGGTTTTATTTGTACCTAATTATGTTTAGATTTTGGTTGTTTACAATCTTTAAATTTCAAGATTATCATATTTATATAGGTAGGTAAGTATTATATATAATAATGTAATATGTATTAATATGTTCTCTTTTCTATTAACTACTAAATCCAATAGTTTTTTGTGACTTTGAAAGTGCTACGTCATCGTCAGTTCTTCCTGTAACTTGTCTAGGTACACCAATTTCTCTTTTCCCATTCTCATTAACACCAAAATTCTATAAATCTTTTTTCAAATGAGGCACTTTACGAAATCTTCTGGTGGCGCTACTCTATAGTCTATGGTAATTGCGTCCGTCACTGTTCTATGAAGCGACAGTAGCTGTAGGCTATAATATAAGTGGGTAACGGTAGCTTTGTAGGCGTTTGTGAGGCAATGAGCATGGTTTAAAATAATTAGCATTCTTTGAGGGTATGTGGACTTTCTTCCGAGTAATGGTGGGTCCACACGATACAGACTTTCATACAGACTTCTATAGAATTTTGTCTGTGCGACTTTTTATCACACCGACATTTGTCTGTACTGCTTAGTTGCACAGACAAAATTCTATAGAAGTCTGTATGAAAGTCTGTAGTCTGTATGAAAGTCTGTATCGTGTGGACCCACTATAACGTTGGCTGTCTTTGGTCCAGTGTCCGGCGCTGGAATTCAAAGGCACGGGATCCGTAGTTGGCCAGTGTAGACACAGTTTAATCCCGTCTAGTATCCAGAATAAAGCAGACTCTACTTGACCGACGCGGTCGAGCCAACGTCACTGCATAATCAGCCACACAGTCAAGTATTTTCTAACTGAACAGACAGCTGTGCTGCTGGGGAGTTTGTTTCGCCACTTCTTCTTCCCAGCGAAAGCACTAGGAAGTGGTGAAGGGCGGGCGTTTTGGGGGACTGTCTTTTGTAATTTTGACGTTCGAAAAGTGCTGATTCTCAGCCTAGTTTGAATAAATGACTTTTGATTTTGATTTTGAAGCCTAAAATAATATTCCCACTGCTGGGACACTGGCCTCTTCTCTTCGAAAGGGAGTGGGCTATAATCCACCACGCGAGCCCAGTGTGGGTAGGTAGATGTCACTCATGATGGCATGTTGGATCGCTGCGATGGATCAAACATGCCTAAGGCATTAAGTCCGCCTTTGTACAGACGCCAGCACATCAAGCTACTACAATCTGTCAAATTCCTTCAATAGATTTTCAACGTTATTGCTACAGCATATGGTTTTGACAGTTTCGGGTAGCTTGACATGCTGGCGTCTGTACCTTTTGTGCGAAAAGTTTAAATAAATAAATAAATAAAATACTGGATCAATTTAAATGAACCTTAGTACAATTCTAGTGGTCATGCGACTACTGAGATGTCATGGGGAACGATCGTCAGACCAAACAAGATTTGACACAGTGCAGGGTAGAATTACATATTTAGGAGGACATTTATTAGGCTTAGGGCCGTTTAATAATAATAATAATAAAACCATTTATTTTCAGGTAACAAAGACCCATAGACAAATACCTTAACTTAAGTATACATAATATACGTAGCAATATAACAATTGTGTTAGTAAATAAAACTTAACAAATATGTTCAGCGTGGAATTGCGTAGTACGCTATCAGTAGCAACGGCTTTCATTTTGACAGTTCTACAACATTCATTGCGTTATTTAGACGTTATTGACCAGACAAATTGTTCGAAAATATGAAGCAATGGATTAGCAATATCCTCCAAAATGATTCAGATTGTGACTAAGAACTCCAGTAGGGGACTTTTTTTTAGCTAAATAATGATTACTTTTTAATTCTCTTGCATTGGTTGAAAAAGCTATTTTGTTCAAAACTCTAATATATTTTTTTTTTGTCAAAACATTTTTGGTCAAAACTCTAATATTTTTTTTTTTTTTTGACAACTGTTAACTAAAGATTCAACTCCATCGTAAATCCTATGACCTACATCAAAATATTTTTTTGTGCAACCGGAAATACAAAGCCTATTCATCTACAATTTGTTCCTATCACAGTCTGTATCATAACAATTACTTTTTTTAAAATTATTTATCGAATCATTCACGAAACTCGCGTACCTAAGCAAAAAGCGTGGAACGTACCGTTGCTTGCCCGGGCGCATAAAATGGCGCTTCAGTCATAAGGCTGAACTTCGATGGTCTGTAATGTACATTTTGGTTTAAAGATATTTATTCTCAAAAAAGACTCAAAAGTCACATAAGGACAATATAATAAATAAATAAATAATAATATTCCACAACTTTCACACAACGCCATCTAGTCTCAAACTGAGCAGAGCTTGTGCTATGAGTACTAGACAACTGCTAAACATACATATGTCATTCTAAATACATACATATTGTAGATAAATTACACCCAGACAAAGAACAAATGATCGTGCTCATCACACAAACATTTATCCTGGGTGGGAATCGAACCCACGACCTTGCGTATGGTCACGCGTCAGGGCCACTGACCACTAGACCAACAGGCCTGCCATACAATGCTTCTAAAATAAATTATAAATACAGCGAGCATAATAACCATGAATTCAGCACATGATTCTATCATGACCCCCAGCGGCGACTTATTTCGACGTTATTTAAAAAAAAGGCTGTTGTTTCCTACAAAAGTCCAATACCTACGCGGCCATAATGTATGGAACAACTAGATTTTTTTTTAATACGAAAAATTTCAACGCGTGGGGGGGAGAGGGGGTCAGAATCATGTACTGAATACATGGTAATCACTTGCGCGTCGATGTCCCTGATATCCTACTCAATATTATAAACGCGAAAGTTTTTGAGGATGGCCTGATGGATAGATGTTTGTTACTCTTTGTATCTTTTTATCCCGATATTTGGCGAAACCGCCAGGCGCAACTAGTCCTGTATAAAGTTCGCCACAAACGTCACTGTAATAATTACACATTATGATACACCCTTATAACGCATTTAGTTTTTAGGAAGGGTGTTATTTGCGATTGCAGTCTTGAATGCATTGAATAAGTGGAATGGATATGACATTGAAAGGGAACGTAGGGCACTAGCGGTCCGAGGTAACATGTTGGCCCGTCGATTCTCGCGTTGTGCGGACCAAGTCAAAATCACCTTGTTCAAAGCGTTTTGTCAAGGTCTGTACGCGGGGAGTCTGTGGGTCAGCTATACCAAAAGGTCATTAGATGTCTTACGCGTTCAGTACAACAATGTTTTTAGGATGTTGTTGGGACTGCCCCGTTTCTGTAGCGCATCGGAGATGTTCGCTCAGAATCGAACTGACGGCTTCCATGCAGTGATTCGTAAAAAAGTCGCATCACTGATGCGTAGAACGCGGGGCAGTGACAATAGCATCCTAAAAACAGTTGTGGAGAGTCCTTACTCCCCGATTTTGAGGCACTATGTGGGGATAATGGTCAGGTAGCTCATTCCTCACTTTGTCGTTCTCTGCACATTCTGCCTCAGACACCTACTTTGTTGTTTGTTTCCTGGCTGTTTACTACTAACACTAGTTATAAGATATTTTTACTAACAAAATGGACTATATTGTTGTCCGAATCTAATATATAAATAAAAAATAAGGGTATCTTTTGTTGTTAAATTTTGCCCCAAAATTAGTTCTCAGTGACAGTAATGGTATCCCCGAAAAGGAAAGAGTAAACAGAAAGACCAATTCAAAGATGAAAAGACGACTTAAAAAATACTGCAGGATCCCGGGACATGGAAGAAAGAAATCACTCATTTTACTTTAGTATTTGCAGTTAACGCTGATTTCCATTGAAACAGAGTCTCAATCCAGCGCTGGAATCAAGTGACATTAAGACAGTGCTGGATATTGGATGCTTGACTAGAATGAAATGTGCTTACATTCTTGCCTAAGTATCAATTTTGATGTCACTGGATTCTAACGCTGGATTGACATTGAGAGCGATTCTTGTCCAATGTAAGAAAAAATGAAAGAAAACCACTTTTCATTCCAGTCTATCACCCCATAGATAACCAGCACTGGGTTGAAAGTGCTGCTAGATTCAAACACTGGATTATTTTAAATCAGCCAAACCCAATCATCAGTCTGCCTAGCCTTTTCCTAACTATGTTGTGGTAGGCTTCAAGTCCCTCTGCCGGGAGAACACGGCGTGGCACACGCTGGCAGAGTGTACCGCTTGGGAGGAGCCACGCCGTGCCCTCATCTCAGGAGTAGGCAGTGACCTATCGCTGCCGGCCGTGGTCGAGGCTATGGTCGGCAGCGAGGAGTCCTGGGACGCGGTGGTTTCCTTCTGCGAAACAGTCGTCTCGCAGAAGGAGGCTGCGGAAAGGGAGAGGGAGATCTCGTCCCCTCACCGGGCCCGCAGCAGGCGCACCGGGCGTCGGCGGAGGGCGGATAACGCCCTCTTCCAGCCCCCCTAAATGGGTCCAGGGGCGACGGACTTGGGGACGTCCGTCGCCCCCCACACATCAGGACCCGAGGCGGCGGCGCGTAGTGTTCCACGCGCACCCCTCTTAGACGTCGCGGGGGGAGTTTAACACCTCACTCCCCCCCCTGACACGAGGAGAGGCCCGCAGGAGCGGGCCAGCACCAGCCGGGGGTTGCGGAAGTATCGTTCGTTCCCGCGACCCCCGGCGTAGGTGAGAGAGGGAACACCGGGGTGGTCTTTAGTCAGTATTAGTCTGACAGACCCCGCCGCCCGCCCCAGGGCGGCGGACATCCATGAGGATTTTCCACCCCGAAACAAAAAAAAAAAAAAAAGGCTTCAAGTCTAACCGAATGCAGCTGAATACCAGAATTTAATCGACTTCCTATCTGACTGCCACTACTCAGTTACTGGGTAACACAATAACCCATTGTTAAGACTGGTCGTCAGACTTTTGGGCTTCGATGAATATCACCCATCCACGAAACGACCGCGGCAAGAGTATCGATCGACCCATGCGGCTGTTATTGTTTAGCCACGAGGTCATAAATGAAAGTTCAAAAGCTGAAAAAAATAGCAACCTAAAAAACAAGTAGGTAACAGAAGTTCAAAACAACATTTTAGGCGCCACTAAAAAGTTCAAAGCTCCCTTTAAAGTTTTTGTCAAACTTTTTTTGCTATCGACCGAACGATCTTTAATTTTGTTTGTTGCCTGATGTCATTGCAATTCAATGAATATTTCCGTTTATTCGAATTACATCGCTTGGTTTGTATTAGTTTAGGACCAAGACCAACTTTTAGAACTGGCAGAGTACGGTGAATTTTTTTTTATTGCCTTTAGAACTTTAAAAGATGTTTTGTCCCAGTTGACACTTTGTAATGTGGTATTTTTAGTTATATTAGTCATTCGAGTTTGTTTTTCTATCGATTGGTTAGATTTAGTTTAAGAAAAGTCCACGTGTTCGTCATCGTTGCTCATTATATTACAGTTAGATATTAAAAAAAGGTTTCGTCACGTTTAAAGATACAGGCAATCAAAACGAGCATAGCAAAAGCTGAGCTTAATCAAGCGTATAGTGTTCCCAGCGCTGGGACACAGGTCTCCGTACTCCACCATCCTCTTCAGGTACGGGTTGGTAGGTGTCACATGTATTCGAATTTCTGGTTCTAGGACATGTTCATGAGTTCTTCCTAACCTAAATCGCCTCCAGTAGATGCGTGCATTGATGCATAAAATAATTCTACGCATCAATGGATGTGTGGCTTTGTGTTATTTCTCCATAATAGTTTATTCCGCGGACATTGGTGTGGCTTAAATTCCCTTAAGGGTTGGACAGAGGTGTACTTATCTATGTATATTACAGACGCCAGCACATCAAGCTACTACAATTTGTCAAATTTCTTTAATAGATTTTCAACTTTATCGCTAAACATAAGGTTCAAAGATGTTGACATTTCACCAGTTATGTTTAAGCCCGATGGAAAACTAAAACTTATTTTCTGTCCTTTTCTTAATGAAATAGAAAGAAAAAGATGCACAGAACTTAAATTTAGTTTAGTTTGTGAACAACAGAATTTGCACTATTGTAAAGCAGATGAAAAATGGTCAGATGCACTATACGTTTGTTTATTTTAATCTATACTTTAAAATTCTACAACAATTTGGCTGTCATAAAATACGAAATCTAAATTCCATCTGCACGAATAAACATATCATAAAGTATCACTTACAATAATTACCCACAAAACCAGAGACAACATTAGAATCCCCGAGGAGCGCGGGAAAACGGGGAATCCATTTTGTAAGTTTGACGTTTCAGTAACATGGCGCATGGCGGCGCTCTAATCTTGTTGACGTTGTTTCAAATTTCGAACTCAGCTTACGGTCGAGCTTTGCTTCGGTCAGTGTTCCCTGCCGATTTTATGAAATGGACGAATGCAAATGGTCTGTGTTGTTTCGGGAGGAAAAATTAGGACTAAATAGGACACATATAATTTTATGTGACAATCCGGCTGCTTGTGAGATAGATGTACACGAGTATAGAGAAAGGAGAGAAAGGTGCAAGTTAAATTCAGTTTTCTAGGCTATTTACCAGGTAATAAATTATAGAATCGGGGTAAGAAATCTGTCTGTTTATATGTATCTGTGTATGGAGTTACCTGCCCCTTGTTTCCCATAGAACACAGAGGGCAGGAATTGCGTAAAACACTTTAAATCATAATTTGATTCCTTTTGAAGGATATTGGGGCCCGTGGCTAAATAATAACAGTCGCACAGGTCGATCGACCAGGTTAAGCTACGCTTGCTGCGGTTGGTCTGTAGATGAGTGACCATCTTCACATACCAAGACCCCTCCGTGCCTCGGAAAGCACGTTAAGCCGTTGGTCCCGGCTGTCATTCGTGGATCTTTGACAGTCGTTACGGGTAGTCAGAAGCCCGAAAGTCTGACAACCAGTCTTACCGAGAGGTATCGTATTACCCAGTAATTGGGTTGTGGAGGTCAGATAGGCAGTCGCTCCATGTAAAATACTGGTATTCAGCTGAATCCGGTTGGACTGGAAGCCGACCGCAACATAGTTGGGAAAAGGCATATAATAATTGAAGGATATTGCTAATCCATTGTATCATATTTCGAAAAATGTGTCTGCTCAACAACGTAAATAACACAATGAATGTTGTTGAACTGCCAAAATGATATTTACTATATACATTGATACTGTTAGTGTGTTATGCAATAATTACCCCACTGAAATACATAATATAGTTCTAGGCAGTTCCATTTCCCCAATGGAATCGCCTCTCAATAAGACCACAACTGCAAAATCTACGCAGAAACTATATATTCTCATTGACAGCAATAAAACCCGATACCAAATCGGCAATCATTGGACTCTAAGATGACCATAATAAATTGTCATCCAATGAATCTTCTACAAATCTATCCCGGCCTTCTGCAAAGTTATTGGGCTACTTAAAAGCTCAGAGTTCAACTGCTGCGGCACGAGAATGAGTGATAATTGAAATGCGCACGCGATGATGCGTGGACATCACGAAAGTACATTATAGGTATAGATCAGAAGGTTCGCAGCGAAGTGTAGTCGACCTCGTAAATCCTTAACCATTTAAAGAGAAGACAAGAAGTATTTATTGGGACAGGAATATCAGAAGCCCAACTAAACACAAAAACTCCCAGTGAATTGTAACTTCACCATGGTTGCTCGTGGCTAAATAATAACAGCCTCACGGGTCAATCTTCAAGGTTTAGCAATGCTTGCCGAGGTCAGTCTGTAGATGGGTGACCATTCAGTATATACCGAGACCTCTCCGTGCCTCGGGAAGCACATTAAGCTGTTAGTTCTGGATGTCATTTGTAAATTTTTGACAATCGTTACAGGTAATCCGACGCCCGAAAGTCTGAACACCAGTCTTATCATGTTATCTAGTAAACGGGTTGTGGAAGTCATAGACAGTATGTTTCATGTAAAATACTCATATTCAGCTACATCCAGTTAGACTGGAAGCCCCAACATAGTTAGGTTAGGTTAGGAAAAGGCACGAACCTCACCTACACTATGAACATAGTTAGGAAAAGGCACGGTCAGACTGAAAGGCGACCCCAACATAATTGGAAAAAGGCAAGCCAATGGCTAAGGGTGAAACTATCTGTCCTATTGGTCTTAACCCTTAATTGCATGATTTTTACTTTTTAAGTAAATTAAATTTATTTGGACGTAACATTAGCTCTATATTAAGGAAAAAATATTTAAAAAAATACAGGTTGAAATTGAAAACATGCGACAAATCGAAATTAGATATTGTACTCATCATTGTGAACAACTTTTACTATGAGATAAAACCTGAAATCGCGAAAAAAAAATCAGCTGTTCCCTTCATTTCTGTTCGCATAACTCGTCAAAATGTAGGGAACAGCTGATTTTTTTTTCGCAATTTCAGGTTTGGTCCTATGGTAAAAGTTGTTCATAATGATGAGTACAATCTCCCATTTCGATTTGTCGCATGTTTTCAATTTCACCCTGTATATTCATAAAAATACTTTTTATTTTTTTAAATGGCCTGGTGGAAATTTACATCTTTATGTAATCAGAACGAACCTACTGGGAACAAAATGAGTTGAATATCTCTAACAATTGGGGAATCCCCGTGCTCTGTGGAAACGAAAATATGGCATTGGATTGGTTGATGCAAATTAACATCACGATGCATTTAAGGGTTAAATCAGATATAAACCTGGAAGTTCTATGACGTGCAAATGCCATTCGACCTAAGGTTGGTAAAGCAATAACGAGGTCGACATACCTAAACATTAAACGCAGCCGCTAATATACAAATGGATTAATTGCGTGTGGCGCCCGAACAGTTTCCAAGATTGATTTTGATAATGATTGTTGCGTGATTAATTGACACGATAGATTTCGGCGAAAAATAGGCAGAAGATGGAAGAAGCACAGGACCGGTCGATGTGGCGCTGCCTATGAAGGCCTGTGTCCAGCAGACGATGAAGATGATGAAGAAAATACAGTCAAATAAAAGCAAGGACATAAGAGACAGATCGAGTCGAAAGTATTTAGAGTACTTGAAAAAGGCGATAGTTGAAAAGTCTTAAAACTATTGAAGAGCTTTGAAAAAGAAAGAGATTACATAGCAGTCAAGTTCCCAGCACTTGAACTTTTAATAGACTGATTAGGTAGTCCTTATGGACCAGACAAAGTGATGTTCTATGAGCGATAACAGTGATGGAAAAGTTAAAAATGCATTGGTTTGACGTAAGTAAATCACCGAAAAGCTTAATGTCAATCCAGTTGAAAGTCGTTACAGAATTACGAAACGCTTTGAATGCGAAAGCCACTTGTCGCTGAGGTCTTTCGTAGATTTTGCACACCGATTTTAGCACGTCTTGCGCAGCATAGCTTAGAAGATTTTGAACTACATTAAACCATCATTATTGACACTAAGGGTGCGTTTCCACAGAAGCGGAGCTGGGCGAAGCGGAGCAGAGACGTGTAGGAATCGTCCAATCACAGACGAGACGAGTGACGCGATGAGGATTTCAACCATTGTTATTAGTCGATTCCTGTACGTCTCTGCTCCGCTCCGCACAGCTCCGCTTCTGTGGAAACGCACTCTAAGAATAACTTCTGCCGGTCGATTCTGTAAAAAATCTCACCGTGAAATCATAAGTGAAGTGAGCACTTAATAGTGTTAATCCCTAGCGAATGACAGCTCACTCCACGCTTACTTCACCCAAGGTTTCACGGTGAGATGGTTACAGAATCGCACGGCTGGTCCCACAAAAGTTAAGGTAAGGGGGCGTCCATTAATTACGTGAGGCGTTTTTAGAAATTTTCTGACCCCCCTCTCCCCTGGTGAGATGTCGTGAGATTTGACTCGATCCCCTCCCCCATACCCCAATCTCACGTGAGATTTTTCAAAATGCCTGTATATAGTGTAAATGAGATGGATTTGGAGTCTCGGCAAATATCAGGTTTTTCCGTAATACGGAAACAAATTACCTGATATTTGCCGAGACCCCCCCTCCCCCCAAAGTAAGATTAGGTGAGATTCGGCTCGACCCCCTCCCCCCCTTGAACGTCTCACGTAATTAATGGACGCCCCCTAAGTAGATTCTTCCTTTTTTCTGGTCAAATCCTTCTTATCAAATCTGATCTTACGTTAATAGCTTTTGTGGCTGGTCATCAGCATGATCATCATCGTCAATGGCAGCCTCATTCCACTCATTACTCAGTAAAGTCCTCCTCCCCTTCCTCCCTTTTGTGCCATACTTCCTTAGCCTGTGTGAGTCTTAATGAGGTTTGGTCACCAATTATTATTACTCATTTCTTTGTTTTTAATCTTCTGTTTTTTTATCTATGCAGTGGCCCCTTCGTCGTGATTGTTGCGTGTGAGCATGTGCGAGTACACAGCGCGGATACTTTCATCTAATTGCTTGAGGAAAAGTGTGCAATGTGATTTTTTTCTATGTATTTAATTATCGTCCGATATTTTATGTGTGTTTACCGTCATTTCCAATCCAATGAAGCGACTTCATCTTTTGTCGTATCTAGAGAGAAAACGTATAGTAGACTCGAAACTGTATACTGGGTTATTTTTCAAAGACCAGCCAAATCTATGGATGTGGTACAGACCATCAAACTGAAAAATTTTGTCCATGGGACCAACATCGTATTCGCGAATAAAAATTCAGCTGTCCCATACGTTTAGGTCGAGTAGGTATTGAAGTTTTCTAAGGGACAGTTGATAAATTTTTCGCGAATACGATATTAGTCCCATGGAGAAAGTTGTTCAGTTTGATGGTCTGTACCACATCCTTAGATTTGGCTGGTCTTTGAAAAATAACCCGGTATATAGCTGGAAAGTTACAGTAAACGGTAAACTTTAAGACCTTTTCTCAGGAGTTCTATTTCCAAAACAAAAAAAAAAAAAATCTCATAGGAATATTTCACGCACCTTAGGTTCTGTTGTGCGTCATCTGTCAAATGGACAGTGACGTCTGACAGTGTCAATCAGCAGCATGTCATTTTTTTCAGACATTACCGCTGCCGCATACTCGGTACGGCACTTAGAATGTGGCACCCAAACTGCACTATACAGTATACTTACTTGCAGTCTTAACCCTTCATTGCATGATTTTTACTTTTTAAGCAAATTAAATTTATTTGGACACAACCTTAGCTCATAGTAAGGAAAAAATATTTAAAAAAATATATTCATAATTTTTTTTTTTTCTAAATTGCCTGGTGGTTTATATCTTTATGTAATCAGAACGAATCTACTGGGAACAAAATGAATTGAATATCTCTAACAATTGGGGAATCCCCGTGCTCTGTGGAAACGAAAATATGGCATTGGATTGTTTGATTTTCCATCACGATGCAGTTAAGGGTTAATGCAGTCTGTTTGCAGTATTAGTTGCCAACAAGCGTCGGAGTAGATTAGATAAAGGTTTGAACAATCGATTCTAACAATTAACACAAGATCGGATAGGCATGAGGCATTGTTTAGTTACTCCAGTTAAGTTCATGGTCAGATGAATAATCGAACGCTTGGCGTGAAATACCTTTGAATTGCTGTTGTACAGACGCCAGCACATCAAGCTACTACAATCTGTCAGATTTCTTTAATAGATTTTCAACTTTATCGCTAAAGCATAAGGTTCAAAGTTGATTGGGTAAATCTGACAGTTTCGGGTAGCTTGATGTGCTGGCGTCTGCAACAAATAAATGCAATCGCGGAATGAAAAGGTAACCTTGAGGAAAATTTTATCTAACACTTATATTTTTAATAACAAATATATGATATTTTTTTTAAAGAAAACTCAGGGAGGTTTTGGAAGGAAAAAGAGGAGGCTATTGCCCAACAGTGGGACATAATATAGGGTAACAAAAAAACGCCCAAGTGCGAGTCGGATTTGCGCACGAAGAGTTCCGTACCATTATCTATAAAAACGGCACAAAAATCACGTTTGTTGTATGGGAGCCCCCTTAAATATTTATTTTATTTTGTTTTTTAGTATTTTTTGTTATAGCGGCAACAGAAATACATCATCTGTGAAAATTTCATCTGTCTAACTATCACGGTTCATGAGATACAGCCTGGTACAGATGGACGGACGGACAGCGGGTCTTAGTAATAGGGTCCCGTTTTACCCTTTGAGTACGGAACCGTCAAGAACATCATTCTCTTCAATTCTCTTGCCCTTATCCCGATTTAATTAGGGGCATAAATAAAAAAAATATTAACTAATGAAATGTTTTTCTTCCATGTACTCTATGTACAGACGCCAGCACATCAAGCTACTACAATCTGTCACACTTACATATATATTTTAGTGTTAGCTTGTAAATTGCCACTGTTGTGTCTTTGTGAATAAATGTCTAATTTAGTGTGCTAAAAAAAACCAAGAACATATTTCACGACATTTAATAATCAATTTATAAAAATGACACATTAAAAATGTTTCACATTTCTCCTCATTTCGATCACTTCTCCCGCCCGCACGGCCCATAGCGCCTGTCAATCTTTTCAAATTCGGAACGCCATATGAAGTGACGTTTCCTGCGGCGGTTTTACTTTTTTAATTAGCCTAAGTATGGTCAACGACACAATTGGAAACTGTCACATTGTCTATGGTTTGAGATGTAACGGACCTTTTTGGATGTGGGCAGTGCGGGTTTTGCTGTTGTGAAATCAATTGATACGAAAATGCATGATGTAGATCTAAATAAAAGTGACAAGTACTTAGTACATATTTTGATAAGCTCGATAAAGCTCCATTCGTTTTTTGGGGGCGTCCATTAATTACATGAGGCGTTTTTAGAAATTTTCTAACCCCCCCCCCCCCCCCCCGGTGAAATGTCCTGAGATTTGGCTCAATCTCCTCCCCCATCCCCCCATAAGATTTTTCAAAACGCCTGTTTACAGTGTAAATGTGTTGGATTTGGTGTCTCGGCAAATATCAGGATTTTTTTTTCCGTATTACGAAAAAAAAATACGTGATATTTGCTGAGACCCCTGCTCCCCCCAAAGTAAGACTAGGTGAGATTCGGCTCGACCCCCTCCCCCCCTTGAACGTCTCACGTAATTATTGGACGCCCCCTTTTGAATGGCCAACTGAAAGTATACGGTACTTTCAGTATTGCATTAAAACTTTATTTTAACATAAACATAACGTCACGCCTGTAATTCCTCGAATGGATTGCTGCCTCAGATCTCACGACTCCGGCCTGCTAATGAGAAATTCCAGATGAAAAAGTCCAATAATACTTTGCCAGGCTCGGCAATCGAACCCAGGACCTCATGCTCATCAGTAGCACTTAAGACCACTAGATAGAAAAAACACCCTCAAAATCACTCTCTTTAGAGCCTTCTGTACATCCTTTTACACCTGCAGCCTGTGGGCGGTCTATACTCAAAAAGCGTACAGTGCCCTACGGATACAGTACAATAATGCGCTTAGAACGATGCTGCGGCTGCCCCGCCACTGTAGTGCTTCACGTATGTTTGCGGAGGCGCGCATCGATTGCTTTTACGCTACTCTGCGCAAGCGCTGCGCGTCAATGCTGAGCAGAGTACGGGCTAGTCGAAACAGTGTTTTAACAATGATAGCCAGTAGACTTGACTGTCTGTACGTGGGTCGATGTATTAATGCTCACATTAGTATTGATACCTCGACTCATGGGTCAGGCAGGGGGCGAGTATATTAAGGTTGTTTTACTAACACTAGTTATAAGTTTTTATACTACTAACAAATTGGATCCTGGTTATCTGAAATAAAAAGCTTGACGGCGCGACGTTAGTGTCAGTGTCACCTTCAATTTCTAGACGAGAATGACAGATTGAAGATTGTCATTCTGGCGGAACGTCAAACGGGCAACCATCTTGTGGCGGACTTTTGAATGGAGCGCGACAGAGGTTGCACGTCATCGACGAATCGCCTTTAATCTGCGTTAAATTACGTTTATACAAGTGTTAATCGATTTGTATCGACTGAATAAGTGTGTGAGGATCATATACCGCCTTTATTTTGATCTTACCTGCCTATATACCCACGCAAGATGCACCCACCTAATGATGACGGTATAGAATTGCTGTTAAGCTTATTATTATTATTATAAACGAAGCAGTCGAATATATTTAACTCGCAATAAAAGTTACAGCGAGTACACAATTGTAACACAATTGGTATACAGCCGTGCGATTCTGTAACCATCTCAACGTGAAAACTTGGGTGAAGTGAGCGTGGAGTGAGTCGTCAATAGTGTCAATCCCTAGCATCAGCATGATTCACAGCTCACTCTAAGCTCACTTCACCTTAGTTATCACGGTGAGATTTTTTTCAGAATCGACCGGCTGGATTTAATTCCGTCCGTCCGTGTGTCACTGCAGGGATCCAGCAGAATATCAGCGTCAGGTATATTTGCCTGACACATGCTGAGCTGGACTCCCATTTGGTACAACCTTGATCGCACACCGCATTGTGTAGATATTTTCGTTATTATTTGTCATAGTGTCACTTTTACTTCGATATGTGTGTTTTCCATTTGTTTTTATATCGGCACCTTCGTACCCTTTGGGTACGGAACCCTATTACTCCCGCTCCGCTGGCAGACCGTCCGTCCGTCTGTCACCAGGCTGTATCTCATGAACCGTGATAGTTAGACAGTTGAAATTTTCACAGATGATGTATTTCTGTTGCCGCTATAACAACAAATACTAAAAAACAGAATAAAATAAATATTTAAGGGGCCCCCATACAACAGACATGATTTTTTTTGCCGTTTTTATAGATAATGGTACGGAACTCTTCGTGCTCGAATCCGACTCGCGCTTGGCCGGTTTTTTTTATATTGTGTTCCTGTAGGTAACTGGTTATCATCTTATTGTACTTTTGTGTGTTGTGCTGTCTTTTGTGTGCGCCAAATAAATGCTTTATCTATCTATCTTAATATCTATCTATCTAATTAAATTAAGTAGCGAAACTGCGTGGACGTCATGGGTATCGATATCTAAACACAATAAAATAAAAAATACAAAATTGACGATTTTTTCTGAGGTCACCGACCTCGGTTAGTGTAATCACATGAAATATCAATTAAAAAATCAACTTTTTATTGTGTAAACTTCACTAACGTAATGAGTATACAACGTGTAACGTTAAATGCGCAAAACCTAAAAATAGTTTGATCAGAATAACGAGCAGTAATTGAACCACTTTTTAATATAGGTCACATTTTTCAAAAAATCTTCATTAAAAACGTTGCCGTGTCTATTTATTAATAGGTCAAGCAAGCCAATGTCAGCGCGGCGCAGCGGCCCGGTGACGACTCCTCCCTCGGTAAAGCGTCGTCGCAGACGCAAGAAACGATCAGAATGGCCAGTAAAACTAAAACAGCACATAAAACCTTTACAATTTGTTTAATGACTTATTTTCTCTCTGAAATAGGTCAATTGAATTAAAAATTAGCTGGGGTGTCTGAGGGTTTGCGCATTTAACGTTACACGTTGTAGATATCTCAACACGATAAAACAAAAGAAAACAAAGCTCAGCTCATACTTCAAGTAACCACACAATCACGTTGTCGTTGAAAGAAAAATAAAAACATCAACTTTTTTATTTTATCGAGTTTAGATATCGGTACCGATCACATCTGCAGAGTTTCGCTTGCTAATTTAATTTAACCCTGTATATTTCGCCTAAGGCTTAAAAAATTAGTCTTCAAATTACAATCTAATATAAAACCACTATTCTTATTACCCATCCTAAATAATTAAAAATAATTCACCACTGACCGTGGGTGTTACCGAGATCAATAAAAGTGCAACATCATTACTTTCGCTAAGACTTTCTATTGTAAGTGTGGGAGTTCAGAAACTTAATAATTAGGCTATACTGTGTAGTGTTGATTCATTTGTAGAGTTATTATTAGGCTGTTGGTACAACTATGGATTCTGGCGGTTGACGACTAACCTTATTATTCATCCGCATCCGCATCCGCAACTTCGTTTACGTAGAATTCGGAATTCCCGCCGTTTAAAAATATGTTGCTTAAATAATGTGGTTAATGTAATTGCTTTATATGTATACAAAGATAGATTAGGTAGGCTTAATATATTCGTGTCTGTGAAACCAGGGAAATACACATACAAAATTTCAATCCAATCGGTCAAGACGTTTAGTAGTTGACATACCGAAAGCAGCGCCACCTACCGGGTCCAATTGTATTTTTAAAATAATCCAGGAAACCATCGAAATACCCATATAAAATTTCAACCCAATCGGTTCAGCCGTTTAGAAGTTATGTGAAAAAGATAAGTACGGAAGGATAATTCATACTACCCGTTGTCCTATTACCCGTTTTCCCGTAGGAATGAAGCATTTTCCCGCGGTAAAAAGTAGCCTATGTTCACCAGGGATAATGTCGGCTTCTAATGGTAAAACAATTTTCCAAATCGGTCCAGTAGTTTCAGAGCCTATTCAATACAAACAAACAATCAAATCTTTCCTCTTTATAATATTAGTGTAAAGGAAACCACTGCTTTTCGCCCGTTTTCGGCCGTCATAAACAAACTAATGGACTTACCTGTTTCTTATATTTGTCGTGATAGAGGCCATTGTAACAAAGTTGTTTGTAAAAAAAACCACTATGTATTTCCTAGATAACGTCAGGACTGAGGAGCTACATAAAATGTGTTGTATTACCAAATTATATAGTTTTACCATTTTATTTTTATACTACAAATTAGAATACATGCATTACGAAGGAGGGCCCATAATCAAAATTCGTCCGTATCGCTGTCAATAGGAAACGTTCCCAAAAGGCTGGCAGCATTACCACGTTGTATGGCAATGCTGATTCTTTGGTCAAAAAATAGGCCAGTCCTCTGGTCACGTGAAGAGTCGACCATCCGCTTGGCGATATCCCGAAATAATAGGTGGGCACTCAGACCCCATGCCCCTAGTGTTTCAACCCCAAACGGCTCGAACAAATAAGTTCCAAAGAGGTTGGAGTATTTGCGCCGTTTGAGGTTTTCCGCACCTGCAGCAGCCGCACCAGCACAGCACACCGTGCTTGGAAGATGGGATGGCGCAAGGGTGTCGACACACATCTACACACATGCATTACTAAATAATATTAAAAATGTAAAAAAAAAAAACTAAAAGTTTTAATTGGCTGATTGATGACTTTCCGAAAAACAGCGCGTCGAAATTTACGATATTTTATGACAAATCAAAGCATTGTAGCTATCTCAAATTCAGCCGTACAAAACCCATTTTTTATACAGATTACGTACTCTACCAAATCCTACCAAATTTTCAAATACATCCATCGTTTAGTTTTTGAGTTCTAAACGTCCTCCAACTTTCTAAGGTTTTTACTACGAATTCCAGGATCGGGCCTACAAAATCGACTAATCTACTAATAAATATTGGTAGTAACCGCGTGTAAATGTGAGACACGGTTCCTCGATCCATACGAACACAAAGATACAGCCCGGTGACGTACCTAGTACCTTTGGGTACAGACGCCAGCACATCAAGCTACCCGAAACTGTCAAATTTTCCCAATCAACTTTGAATCTCGTGCTTTAGCGATAAAGTTTAAAATCTATTAAAGAAATTTGACAGATTGTAGTAGCTTGATGTGCCAAAATGTAATCGAAAATTCTCAATAGCAATCTGGTTTTTTTCTCAGTTAATGTCAAAACCCTCGCTCGACACCCTAAAACCAAAGACTTTAAACATAGCTAGTATAATGGCGTCCAATCTGTACATGTACATGGTTAGTACATGGCTAGTATAATGCGTGCACTGATTGGACAGGTCCGCTCAATCTATGTGGTTCTTTACTCAAAAGACCATTTCAGACACCAATCTACATGGTCTTCACATGATCTGACCAAGATTATGTCTGGACTTTAAAAGAGACTGTGACCTCTGAGTTTGTTTCGGCCTTTCTTCTTAGAGTAGTCAGATAGGAAACGCCGACCTCATCTAGTTTAAAAAAATGTGATTGACATGTAAAAGTGTTTGTACAAAAGTACTTACAGAAAATAAATCATATCATTTAATGTTGGTAAGTTATCTCTGCCTACCCCTTCGAGAAACACGGGGCGATGTTATTGGGCAGGTACATTTCAATATGTGCTATGGTCTGAATGGAGCATCAATATAGGTCACATGACAGGCCTAACTTTCTGACGAGATTGTTTCTCATACTGTGGACACGGGATGTCATTGAAAATGGATGTGGTATATATTCATCTGCCTAGCCTTTTCCCAACTATGTTGGTGTCGGCTTCCAGTCTAACGGGATACAGCTGAATACCAGTATTTTACATGGAGCGACTGCCTATCTGAACTCCACAACCTAGTTATTGGGTAATACGATACCTCTTGGTAAGATGGTACGACTGGTTATCAAATTTACGGGCTTCTGACGACCCGTAACGACTGTCAATGATCCACGAATGAAAGACAGGATGTGGTATCTGTTATCTCTATTATTTCTAGACTTCTCGTATGTCAAAATCAAAGATAGCTCAGATGACTTACATATTGTCAGCGGTACTTAAAAAAAAATATTTTGCCGAGAGGTTTAAGATCGTCACTAAAAAAAAATTCACAGAAATAATGTTTTAACAAATACCTCTGCCAAAACTGCGGTTTGTTGGTAAACGTAGCTCATATTTTTTAATACCTTTATACATCTATCTTTATACATCTTTGTATTAATCCTTATCCAAATAAATCATTTCGTATTCAAGACTGTTTCAATACCTGTAGATTACTTTTTCACGCAAAAACTAATGAACCGATTGCGATGAAACTTGATAGCTGTTACTTAAAGCATTATTCTACACGGTTACACTTGCTTGCAAAGGACACGTTTTCAACGAAAGTAGCATAACCTTTTTTGGACTCCATATCACATCATCCAATGCCTTTCTTTTATCTAAGATATTATTGCGTCAGCCGAAAGCGTGTAACCCGCCTTAGCCCATCTCAATTGACACGTATCCCGCTAATGGAAATGAGCTTTATTTTTTTTACTTTTAATTAATAACGTTGTTCTTTAATCTATGGTTTCGTTGATAACGCCCAGCACCGTGTCGAAATAATCGGTATTATATTTAAATCGATACACGTTTCGATTAAAATAACAGATAACGTATTATTTCGTTTTGGATGCTCATTTGTTTTGTGGCGGAGAAATTTATTTTCTCTGCATAGAAATTAATATATTTTTTTTTTTGTTTAGTTAATAAGAAACCTTTTATTAAATGTGACAATGATTAATAATACCATGGGAGGACTCCTAAGATGAGCTAGTTGCATCTCGATTTCACGGTAGATACTTGAAAAAGCCTCCAATTCAAACTCAAACCAATTTTGAATTGCTAAGTGTTTAAGACGCTCAAAGTAAAGCCAAAGTGCGATTTATGAATCTTTCCCTAAGAATATAAGTACACATAGAAGGATTGATAATATTTTTACACACTTTAAAATATTAAAGAGCCTCTACCATCAACATTCTATCACCCATTCAATATTTCCAATACACAAAACCGAAAAAAAACAGACGCCATCTTGTCTCATTTTTCCCGCCAACTGTCAACGTTCACAGATAATAAATTATTATGCGCGCAACTAAACGCGCGCGTTTCGTATCTCAAACGACGGCTCGCCGGTCACAGACAATAGCTCTAGATTAGTGATGGCGGGCGAAGGAATCAGATGTCACCTGTCATAAAATATGGTAATTAATTTTGTAATGAGCCTTAACGAGAGCTTTAAGCACACAAATGCACAAAGGCGGACTTAGTGCCATACGCCATTTAGGTTTGGTTTTGATATTTTTTGTGAAACGCGTCAGAATCTTATTGGTATTACGCGTCAAACTAATGTCGCTGTACCTGTACTACAATAGCAAAATATTATTTTAAAAGTTTTATACGAAAAAATAAGACATTTAATTCGTAATTTTAAAATGAATGTTTAAAGTTTGCCAAATGTATGGATTTTTTTTGCAAAATAATATACCTACCTGTGAGCAAAGGTTCCTCTAAGCCAGCTTGCAGTTTTACCGAGATATTATAATTACAGAAAGACACTAGAATAATCAGGCATATTTCATAATTAAATCACAGCTCATCATCATGTGCCTAACCCTTTCCAACTATGTTGGGGTCGGCTTCCAGTCTAACCGGATGCAGCTGAATACCAGTATTTTACATGGAGCGACTGCCTATCTGACCTCTACAACCCAGTTACTGGGTAATACGATACCCCCTGGTAACACTGGTTGTTAGACTTTCGGGCTACTGACGACCCGTAACGACTGTCAAAGATCCACGATTGACAGCTGGGACCAACGTCTTAACGTGCTTTCCGAGGCACGGAGGGGTCTTGGTATGTGAAGATGGTCACCCATCCACGGACCAACCGCGGCAAGCGTAGCTTAACCTGATCGATCGACCCGTGCAGCTGTTATTACTTAGCCACAAGCAACTTAATTAAATCACAGCTCATGTCTATTTAATATCGATATCTCTAACATGTGCCGAAACAGTTACACCTCTCTAGTGTCCCGTCCCTATGTCGTAACTGGCAAAGAGTCGCAAAGTGAGCAGGGAATTCAGTTGACCGCCTTGTGCAAGCCTATGCGCTAGACTAAGGAGGATATACCTCAGTGTAATACAAAATAATTAAGTACATTATTGGCCAAGTACAAACTAATTCCATAGAATAGAATATAATGAATAGAATTATTGGTTGGCCCACATAACCAATTCACATAAGATTTAACAACGTATCAAGGTACGGGGAAACCAACGCCTCCAGAGCTAGCATGAATGAGCGATGAAAACGTAAAGTCCAACGATTTTTGAATCGAAAATACAACTATCCTAAAGCGATCAACACAAGTGTGATATTTATATGTATATGAATTAAGTCCATAAGTTAATATTACGTGGGAACACAGTTTGTACTTATACGGTGACCGCCGCGGCCAGGGTCAACCGGCATGCAGTCTTTCAGACCAAGGCATGAAAAGATTAGACAACCTTTAGGACCAATTTCAAGCGCTCTCAGTGTATCCATATTAACCTATCGCACCCTAAACAGGTGTATTGCACTCGCGAAGCTGTGACTCCATTCATTCATCTCTCACACAATACCTGGGGCGCAACATTGTGAGCAGGAATCATACTCATCTCTCTCACAAACTGATGCGAAATAATCAAAATGATAGTTCTGTGCTTTTTCACTTCTTTCGTTCCGTAAAAATTCTTCTTCCCAAGAAGGTAGGCGACTATTAACCTTTTGAGCGCCACGGACGGCTATAGCCGACATACGAAAACGTGCCAAACACGCCAACGACGTCTACAGCCGGTAAGAAAACGACATTTTTTAAGTACAAAATAAATATACTAAATTAGAAAAGATTTATTTTGTACTTAAAAAAATGTCGTTTTATTGACGGCTGTAGACGCCGGTGGCGTGTTTGGCACGTTTTCGTTTGTCGGCTATAGCCGTCCGTGGCGGTCAAAAGGTTAAATATTCACTCCGGACCCAGGTTGGCCGAAGCAAGGAAAACAAGCCGGTTGATTCAGTAAAAACCTCACCGTGAACACATATCTCCGTTGTCGTGGTGGCCGTTTTGATCCAAACCCGAAGCAAATGCGCGAAGCCCAATATTGGTGCGCAAACGTAGTGCCTACTTCAGAATTTAACAAGAAAGCATCTGCTGCCCTGACCTTCACAGCGCATACACTCATGTCCTTAACTAAGCACAGTACGTAGCGATGTATTGTATTGTTTAGTTAAAAATAGATGATCTGAATTGATGCCAGCAACTTTGATTCGTTTATTTAATTTATTACCGCCGTCTGAATATTTCAATCGGTGTTAGGAACCTTATATTTTTTTCATCTTTACTAGTGTAATTAAATTAAATCATATCTTATTATCTTGAGTAATATCACACTTCGAATTTTACATCGTGAATGAACCGGTGAGTTCTATGCAAACAGAAATGCGAAGACGTGCCCGCGTGGTATGTTATGGCCGACTCCTAACAGATAGGAGGCCGACTGAGGCTACATTAGGCCGCGACGCGACCTGCGACACATGAGCGATTAAAACAAATAACTGAATGCTCACGTATATGGCTACACCGTACATCAAATATTACTAGCGATCTTTGATTCCTTTATGCGATAGGAACAACATTACTGTAATCACGCCATCGGCTACATCAAAATATCAGCGAAACTGAAGCGAATTTATTAGAAAATTTCTCACTTGCACGACTAGTTCAATAGTGTTACTAAATATGCGTGTGGCTACATTGTTATGATAGCGGCTACATTAGAAACGGAGTCGCCGCATGAATCCCTCTTGCTAATTCGTTGTGTAGCATGTGTACTGTAAGCCACGGATACACTAGGGGACAAATGGAGCAACATGTTGCGGAACATGGCGCTCGGCAACTACGTGAATGTCCCGAGAGAATGTCGCGCCGTGCGCTCGCTCTCGGAGCGGTAGCAAGAAACATGTCCCGCGTCACGTAAAATGTTGTGGGTCATGTTGCGGGACACTATGCAACGTTGCAACGTCACGTATATTTTGTGTTGCGCGTCATGTTGCGGGAATAAAATGTTCCCTAGTGTATCCGGGGCTTAAGTCACGTCATCGCCGAACAGACGCGATTTCGCTTAAGCCCCGGATACACTAGGGAACATTTTGTCCCGCAACATGACGCGCAACACAAAATATACGTGACGCTGCAACGTTGCATAGTGTCCCGCAACATGACCCACAACATTTTACGTGACGCGGGACATGTTTCTTGCTCCCGCTCCGAGAGCGAGCGCACGGCGCGACATTCTCTCGGGACATTCACGTAGTTGCCGAGCGCCATGTTCCGCAACATGTTGCTCCATTTGTCCCCTAGTGTATCCGTGGCTTTATAATGTAGCCATACCATGTTTATCTCGTTTCGCTCTTCCAGTCGTATCGCAAATCGCTGCCTACTGTAGCCTGAGCCTCAGACCCAGCAGTTGGATTATTATTGACTGATTCATGTCATGTATCATCAATAATACTCATCTGCCTAGCGTTTTCCCAACTATGTTGGGGTCGGCTTCCGGTCTTACCAGATGCAGCTGAATACCAGTGTTTGGAGTCACTGCATATCTAAAAAAAAAAAAAATGTTTATTGCAAATACATACAACGAACACAACAAACTCTTGCGTGTTTTCGTTGTATGTATTTGCAATAAACATTTTTATTTATATTTTGTTTTTAGATAGGCAGTCGCTCCATGTAAAACACTGGTATTCAGAGATCACCTTTTAAGCAAGAAAATGCTTGTGTTAGGTGAACTCCGCTCTTCCACTTATCATGATAAGAGGTATGCAATTGAAAAAAAAAAAACATGTTAAAATCAAATAAAAATAAAACTGAAAAATAAGGTAAAAGAAAGTACACAATATAAAAAAAAAATATAAGTAAAACAAAAAAAGGAGCGCTCTTGTGTGATGTATGCGAGTGAATTTTTACGTGTGTGTGTGTGTGTTTTGTGTGTGCGTGTGTAATAGTGTGAATGTGCATTGTGTTAGTGAGTTACTAGCAAGGAAGGTATCCCGATGTGTCACCTCCGATTTTTTTGTGGCTGATATATGTTATTCTCCATCAAATTTTAAGAGACACGTATTTTTTTTTTTGCCAACGCGCCTTTTTTGTGGGTGAAATAGCCCCCTAAACATTACCACCTTTCGGGGCAGTTTGAGGGTTTTACTTTTCTTTTTAATATTTTTCCAAAAGACCAAATGGATATATTAATATCCATTTGGTCTTTTGGAAAAATATTAACTAGAAGTATGTAAAACCCTCAAACTACCCCGAAAGGTGGTAATTTTTAGGGGGCTATTTCACCCCCAAAAAAGGCGCGTTGGCAAAAAAAAAAAATACGTGTCTCTTAAAATTTGATGGAGAATAATATATATCAGCCACAAAAAAATCGGAGGTGACACGTCGGGATACCTTCCTTGTAAGTGTAAGTTGAGTTTTTTCTAATTTGAGTTATGTATATTAGTTTTTAGGTATCAGTTTAGGTTTAAGTTTAGGTTAGCCCTGAGACAATGTCTTGGGATCGGAAGAAGCTGGGCACAGCTTCTTCCACTAATAATTTCACTACCGCGGTCCTATTAATTATAGGATATATTATGGAGGCGAAGATACCAAAGCTTCACTGTCGTCATAGGTTTTATTCGTAAGCCAATCCGTCACAGCTAGTTTACAGTCGCGTAGTTTCAGAGGATGGATATGTAACTCTTTATTGAGAAGGTTGTGTGAGCGGGAAGATTGCCTGTCATACTATCTGACACGCACAACCCAGTTACTGGGTAACACGATACCCTTTGGTAAGCCTTGTTGTCAGAATGTTGACGGTATGTCAGTCTTGGAAATTCGAATCATGTTTTATTTCGATCGTCTTTACGTAAAATTCGATCATATTTAAACTAAGAAACCTATTTATCAATTTACATATATATATATATATATATTATATTTTACCATTTAAGTACACACATATACAACGTGTAACGTTAAATGCGCAAAACCTGAAAGTAGTTTGATCAGAAGAACGAGCAGAATTAATTGAACCACTTTTTAATATAGGTCACATTTTTCAAAAAATCTAAATTAAAAAAGTTGCCGTGTCTATTTATTAATAGGTCAAGCAAGCTAATGTCAGCGCGGCACAGCGGCCCGGTGACGACTCCTCCCTCGGTAAAGCGTCGTCGCAGACGCAAGAAACGGTCAGAATGGCCAGTAAAACTACAACAGCACATAAAACCTTTACAAATTTTTTTAATGACTTATTTTCTCTCTGAAATACATAGGTCAATTGAATTAAAAATCAGTTGGGGTGTCTGATGTTTTGCGCATTTAACTTTACACGTTGTATAAACAGACATAAAAAAACAGAACAGAAAAATAGGTACATACAAAGGTGATGCTTATTTCTTTAGAAATCTCTTCCAGCATACCTGCGATAGGACATTAGATAGAGAGATGTAGACAGCGTGTGAAAGAGTAAAGGAGACAAAAAAAAAACATAATATCGTAATCAGTTATTCACTTAAAAAACTAAACAAATACTATGAGAACATACATACATACATAATACATACAAGCATACATATATACGAACATACATACAAACTTTTATATTTAAGAGGAATACATTAGCCTACTGTCAAGTCATATGTTATGAAATTATAAACATGTCGTGAATAAAATCTGTTTGTTTGACTACTAGTTATTGATACTAGCAATTTATCTACGAAGATTTCTGAAAAAGAAAATCTATTCGTATAAATTCAGCCAATATATTTATGTTGTTAATGCTTTAATCTTATTTATTAGGACACTCTCCTAAATACTGGTATTCGGCTGCATCCGGTTAGACTGGATGCTGACCCCAACATAGTTGGGAAAAGGCTAGGCAGAGTGTTTGACTCTCCTATGGGTCTACGGGCGTTGGGTAGGTCAAAGAAACAATACATCTAACAAGGAAACCTCGCGAGGTGTCCCTCACCGATTTAGTTGCGGCTTTACTATAATAATCTACATGAAAAATGATGAGATACGTATTTTTTTTTTTTGCTATGAAACGTTTTAAAGGGGTGAAAATCACCCTCAGAGTTCGTACCCCAAAATGATGGTTTGCAGTTTTCACATATTATATATTATAAATATGTGAATAAAGGTATTTTTCATATTTTTTTATGCTCTTTTTAATGGTTAAAGTCATTTTGGAAAAAAAATATTAGAAATATGTGAAAACTGTAAACCATCATTTTGGGGTACGAAATTTGAGAGTGATTTTCACCCCTTTAAAACGTTTGTTAGCAAAAAAAAAATACGTATTTCTTCATTTTTCATGTAGATTGTTATAGTAAAGCCGCAACTAAATCGGTGAGGGACACCTCGCGAGGTTTCCTTGTAAGATGACCCGCTGACCCAGAAATCTCAAAATAAAGCAAGCATAAGCATAATTTGCCTATAATGTTCAGGCCTCCTCTCTGTCAGAAAGAGTGGGTCATAACTCAACAAGCGGGACCAGTGCGGGTTGGTAGATGTCACATGTCTTCGAATTTTTGGTTCTAGACTTGGGCATGCCGGTTTCCTTCATCGTTTTAAGAGCAGTGGTGATGAAATAATTTACACAAAATAAAGCGCCTATCTGGGTTCGAACCAACGACCAACGAAAATAAAAAGTAGTAGAGTAAGTAAAGTAGTAAAGGGTAGAAACACATCCCCTTTGTTTTAAAACACCTTAAGAAGAAGATACCAATAAAAAAAAAAAGAAAACCCTTCTGTTACGTTCCTTCCGTTCCATGGGGTCTATTACCTAAGCACGAAATCCATATTTTCGGCCGAAGTAACGGGCACTTCCGTGACACAGACATAATAATGTAGTTCAGGGCCCGGACTAATAATGAATGACATTCCGGTTTGACAGTTGTCCCTACTACATATTTGTTTTAGCCCGTTAAAAAAATTGAATTTGACACTTATTTTGACGGACCAATTACTTCGGACGGAAACGAATCTTCGTTGACGGACTTAGAGAGTAGAATCCCATATCTGTTCCGATCCGTTAATTCCGTTATCCATACTATTCAATGTATTCATAGAAATTAACACAGATCTTCCCTGACCTATACCGAAACCAAAACAAATAACAATTCTTTTTTTTTTAAGATTTATACTCTTTTAAAGTGAAAAACTACAATAAAATTATTTATTTGATCAGCCAGTATCCTTTCAAGTGTTCTTAGAAAACGCTTCAAACGAAGTCGTTTATTTTCGCGAATATACAAACCTACGCATGACTAGTTACGTCATCAGCTATGTAAGTGTTCTCTATAATAATTATTGTATACTAGCGACCCGCCCCGGCTTCGCACGGGTGCAATGGAGAAACACTGATAATTTTAGAGCCATTACATATTTCTTGTAAAAAGTATAGGATAAAAAATGGTTACTGTGGGTTATCCCTAAGAGATAGACATATACCATCGCGGACTTCTTTGTAGACCTTTTTAAGGTGTACAATACTGTAGTACATTATTTTGATCTATCTCGACGGGTTCAGCCAGCGTTTACAATGTAAGCGCAAAAAAATGTGTTTATTTACGACATCACATTAGAAACCTCTAAAATTATCAGTGTTTCTCTACTATATTATGCATGCATTATACATATAAACCAGGAAGGTTTATTGAATCACTCTATCTATTAAAAAAACCGCATCAAAATCCGTTGAGTAGTTTTAAAGATCTAAGCATATATAGGGACAGACAGACAGGGAAGCGACTTTGTTTTATACTATCTACTATGTAGTGATAGTGATTCCGGATTTACTCAGTTTTACTAGAATTTGATCATGTTTCATGTTTGTACAGCGAATTAGAGGTACGAGGAAAAATGTTGTTATTGTGGTAATCAGTGGTTATTAATAAAGATGTCCTTTAGTGGATCATCCGGAATCCGGATCACGGAAGCATATTTTTTATTTTTGTTTTTTTGAGAAGTGGTTATCACCTCTTATGCACCTGCAATACCAGAGTCATCCCAAGATGCGTTATCATCCCAGATACTGAGCTAAAACTATAATATATACAAGGTGTAACTTAAATAACGCACAACCTCTTAAGGGGTCATTATACTCAGCGAAAAAAAAATCTGCTGTTCCCTACATTTTGACGAGTTATGCGAACATAAATGTAGGGAACAGCTGATTTTTTTTTGGCGATTTCAGGTTTGGTCCCATAGTAAAAGTTGTTCATAATGATGAGTACAATGACCCCTTAAGAGGTTGTGCGTTATTTAAGTTACACCTTGTATAAGCTAAATAGTAAACATTTTTCTAATTAGAAACACCGGCGAACATACTCTTTTAACCGGAACACAGCAATGCTTGGCGGCAGAAAGATCGATCGTGGTAGAACTTCCTCAGACAAGTTATTGCACAAAGCTGCAACTGTTAGCCTATGTCATCCCACTGCTGGGCAAATACCTCTCCCCGTGACAGTGGTGTAGCGTGCCTTGGAGGGGCCCTGTATCAAAATTAGTTGGGGGGCCCAAATGAAGGGTAAAGATTTCTCACAAAAGAAACAAAAATGCTTGCATTAAATTAAAATAAATATTTATTGATTAAAAGTTATCGCTTCCTCCTAGAAATTGTCATTTAGAATTTTGTCATTTTTGAAGTGAAAACTATAGGCACGTATGACAGTTTTTTTTATATGTTTTTTTCCCGGGAAGCACGAGATTAAGTGACTAACATTTTACTAATTTTTGCTTACACGCGTTAGGGGCCCCTGTAGCCCGGGGGCCCCGTATCATTGATACGGCTGATACGGCGGTAGCTACGCCCCTGCCCCGTGACTACAGTGCTTGACCACTGATCGTTTGTTTTGTCCAGCTCCTTCCGCCATCTTCTACGAGATCTGCCGCGACACCTCCTAGCTGTCTCATAGCTCCGCAGCTTCACGTAGAGGGCATAAAACGCTCGTACAATACAGTAATGCTTTCAGGGTGATGATGGGATTGTCCCGCTACTGCAGTGCTTCCGACATGTTCACAGAGGCGAGAATGGATGGCTTTCACGCCATCATGCGCAAGCGATGCGCCTCTATCATACGCAGGGTACACGCCAGTCCCAACAGCATCCTGAAGAGTATAGCTGATAGGTGGGACAGCCCCATACTGGGACAATGGGTATGGGTACGCCTGAATGCCACTGTGGCATATAAATTAATATTTTGTGTTGTTTTTCTGGCAGATGTAAGTACATACTAACACCAGCCGGTCGATTCTGCAAAAATCTCACCGTGAAATCATAAGTGAAGTGAGCACTTAATAGTGTACGTCCCTACCATTACGGAATGACAGAACTCACTTCGCGCTCACTTCACCTAAGTTCTCACGGTGAGATTTTTACAGAATAGCACTGCAGTTTCTAAGTCGTGTGTATACTAACTAAATGGACTGTAACCATGGGTCAGACTTAAAAAAAAAATATAGTGACTTATTTCGTCTCACAGCTCAATTTGCATTCAGCAGTGCTATTGTGCTATGCAAGTGAGCTGTCATTAGGGATTAACACTATTGACACTGCTCACGTCAAGCTCACTTCACTTATGATTTCACGGTGAGATTTTTACAGAATCGACCGGCAGTTGACGTACCCACTACTGCTAAACTATAATGGAAGATATAACCTGTAACATCACAATTCCACAAGGGCTTTCGGGCTTAAAACACATGCTTACTACACAAGTTAAAAACGTAAATATTTACGTTAAAACTACGTGTTTTACGTAACACGTGTATGTGGCTATTAAACGTGTAATAACGTAATTATTACGCCATTACAGCTGTATCAAACCTTTTTATAGATCAAAGAAAGGTATTGTAAGTTTTGTTACTCACTCCACGCAAGTTTTCACGGTGAGATTTTTACAGAATCGACCGGGGGCTGATCCCTTTTTTAACACGCTTTTATTAACTTCACTTGTAACTAACTAACTAACAATGTAAAAAATCTAAGAAGTTAGTTTTAACCTACTTCTAATTTTCTTTTAAGGGCCAGGTTGACTGAGTTTCCGCAAGATACGTACAATTATTATCATTATAAATTCCTTTCCGACCAAAACCGATATTCGAAAGTTATGCCATCAGCCAGAATTTTGGGCTTGTGAATTCTTCTTCTTCTATCTGTGACGTTTTTCATAGACATTCATTATGTGAACATGTATCTTCTAGGCACGCTCGTTCCATCATAGACCTTATACATCGCTTTCCATCAGGCGTGAACGAGGACAAGAGCGGGGCAATTCAACAATAAAAAAACGTACCTAAATTATAAATGCCGAGGACAGGTGTTAAACTGTCGACTCTCAGATCATCTAAGGAATGATTGACTTATTTTTTTATATTTTTTTTTTAATTAAAACTTTATGTACAGACGCCAGCACATCAAGCTACCCGAAACTGTCAAATTTTCTCAATCAACTTAGAACCTTATGTTTTATCGATAAAGTTGAAAATCTATTAAAGAAATTTGACAGATTGTAGTAGCTTGATGTGCTGGCGTCTGTACATGTAAAAAAAGTACTGTACAAGGGCGGACTTAATGCCTGAGGCATTTTCTACCAGTCAACCTTAGGGTGATGCAGAGACAAAATATGGCAGGTGCAACATAAGGGATAGATAGCTAGGAAATGACTATACAATACAAGAATTAATAACAATACATAGATAGATACATATACAACGTGTAACGTTAAATGCGCAAAACCTCAGACACCCCCTCTGATTTTTAATTCAATTGACCTATTTCACAGAGAAAATAAGTCATTAAAAAAATTGTAAAGGTTTTATGTGCTGTTTTATTTTTACTGGCCATTCTGATCGTTTCTTGCGTCTGCGACGACGCGTTATCGAGGGAGGAGTCGTCACCGGGCCGCTGCGCCGCGCTGACATCGCGTTGCTTGACCTATTAATAAATAGACACGGCAACGTTTTTAATGGAGATTTTTTGAAAAATGTGACCTATATTAAAAAGTGGTTCAATTAATTCTGCTCGTTATTCTGATCAAACTATTTTCAGGTTTTGCGCATTTCACGTTACACGTTGTATACATACATATAATTCTTATTGATAAATCTTCTCGTCTGTTATTCACCGATTCATACGTATGCTCTTTTTTGACCTATTAACTATTTAGCCACGAGATGACGACTTCTTTAGAGGAAGACGTGGCATTTTTACTATTATCGTCTAGCAGAGTGCAAATTGTTTGTCGCGTACTAGTAGTTATAAAAATAGTTGTAAGTATATGCCGTGCCAAGAGTTTGAGGTGGCGTGATGTTCTGCAGTTAATTTTAAATGATGCCCAACTATGTTCGACAGCTCAACTAATGTATATGGGAAGCGGAACAAATGTCACGAGACTCTCCCTATGGACTAAAAGATACACTAAGTGGGTCTTGTTGAATGCTGGGAGACATCGCGGCATGTCAAGACGAAGATGGAAGGACGAACACAGCATAATCAGCATACTCAATCTACAATATGCCCACTGCTGTAACACAGATCTCGTGTCTGTGAGAGGGAGATGGCCATAATCAACCACGCGCACCCAGGTAGATGTCACTTGTATTCGAAGTTTTGTTTCTACACGGAGAGAAAAATCTTAGAAAAATTACTGTGCTGTCTCATAATCTGAGTGCATTTGAGTGGTAATGGAAAAATTACCATGCTAGCACAGTAAAACTTATTATGCTGTCCAGTAAAATTAATTGGAGAAATAGTGAATTTTTCCCAATCTCACTCAGAAAATTTTCTGTGGTTTCACTTGCATTCACTTCACAGTGACGAGCACAGTAATTTTTCTAAGAATTTTCTCTCCATGTAGAACATCGGTTTTCTCACGATGTTTTCCTCCGCCGTTTTGAGAGCTGTGATGATGAAATAGTTTACATAAAATAGAGCGCTTGTCGTGCTCGAACCTACGACCTACAAGTTGTAAGTCGCTGCCGTTAACACGGGGCCACCACTGCTTCCTTGGATGAACTTCACTACATAGTATAAAACAAAGTCGCTTCCCTGTCTGTCTGTCCCTATATATGCTTAGATCTTTAAAACTGCTCAACAGATTTTGATGCGGTTTTTTTTAATAGATAGAGTAATTCAAGAGGAAGGTTTATATGTATAATAAATGCATAATATAGTAGAGAAACACTAATAATTTTAGAGGTTTCTAATGTTGTGTCGTAAATAAACACATTTTTTTGCGCTTACATTGTAAACGCTGGCTGAACCCGTCGAGATAGATCAAAATAATGTACTACAGTATTGTACACCTTAAAAAGGTCTACAAAAAAGTCCGCAATGGTATATGTCTATCTCTTAGGGATAACCTACAATAACCATTTTTATCCTATACTTTTTACGAAAAAAATTATCAGTCTTTCTCCATTGCACCCGTGCGAAGCCGGGGCGGGTCTCTAGTGAGTCATAAAGGACTGGCCCACAATTAAGGACAGATGTGAGTTGCCACGGGAGAGGGATGCCTTGCCTTGGCAATGCCAATAAACGCATTTTTCTTTCTTTCTTTCCTTAGCCCAGCAGTTGGACAATAATCACACGCTAGATAGACCTTCCAATTTCTGAAGGACTGACCAAGTCTGACCCCGGTGGGTCCTAAAGCCGGAACTATGAAGATAGGTGGTCTTAACAGTAATTCTACTGACAAATTTAATCTTGGCTTATGATTTATTTGAATACGTCAATCCAAGTCGATTGACGTAGCAGGAGACGAAGTCAACAATAGGCCTGATGAACGATACATTGCTTCGTTAGTAATATCCAGTACTTAGTTTATGCAGTTTCTATATTATCATATTTAATTAATTCTCTAAATTGATTATAACGGACACACACTTCCCTATGTGTTTATTATTCCAGCGTATGGCACTCGTGGGTTGCAGCTGAAAATCATCAGCGTCAGGTGATACACAGTGTGTTGTCATCTGACATTATGCTGAGCTGAGGCCCTTTTGGCATTATAGTCTTTGTTTTCTGTTTTATAGTTTTAATGTGTATTTATTTTGATGTAATGCCAATAAACGCATTTTGCTTTCTTTTTTTCAGTATTTTAATGTTTATAAGTATTCATAACAGTTTCCAGCTCTTATCTTTTAAAACAAATTCTTTGCTAAGAACCACGTAAGATAATAAAAAGAACCCTAACCAAATATTTACACTATAAAGCCACACCTGCCAACAGACAAGTTCCGTATATCTGGCACTGACCGACTACTAGCCTAAATATAGACACGACTAACTTATTTGTGCAGGTAACTAAAATAATTGCTCATTATTCATCTGTATGATTTTGTCCTCAAAAGACAATCTCATTTTGACAGTTTACGCTGGTAAAAAAATACGGGCCGAAAATACCGAATAATATAAATATCAGTGTTTTGTTGACTACCTCGGCCTGTTTTCGGCGTATTTTCGGCCCGTATTTTTGTTGACTCCATCTAGCTTAGGTATATTTTTTTGTATACGACGTGTAAAAGTGATTCCGATATCCTTTTACAAAATAAACAATTTTGTTTCGTTTGATGATGTAGATATTAGAGCAAATTATAATAATGTTACATCAACACACAATAAAGCTGTCAATAGGTACCTAATATGCTTTACCTGCGCGACTGATAGCAACTTGATAGTGCAGCGTAACCACAAACCTCACGTTACTTTGCGTCATATATTAGCTGATTGCAATATACTTACATAGTATAAAATCAAAGTCGCTGAAATGTCTGTACGCGCATAACTTCCGACAAACACAACACAACAACAAATTGGATAGTTCTTTCTTGTTGTCTTCGCTATGGCCAGGAAAAGGTTTGTATGAAAGAAAATTTCGTTAATTCTAAAAAAAAAAAAACATTGCACCCGTGCGAAGCTGGGGCGGGCCGCTAGTCTATGATATTGGTGAACGAGTAACGCTAAACCTAAATAACGCTATAGTAATGTAACCGTGACTGGCGAAAATTACCGACCTTTCATATAATTTATGATTTGGACATGTACAACGTGTAACGTTAAATGCGCAAAACCTTAAAATAGTTTGATCAGAATAACGAGCAGAATTAATTGAACCACTTTTTAATATAGGTCACATTTTTCAAAAAATCTTCATTAAAAACGTTGCCGTGTCTATTTATTAATAGGTCAAGCAAGCCAAAGTCAGCGTGGCGCAGCGGCCCGGTGACGACTCCTCCCTCGGTAAAACGTCGTCGCAGACGCAAGAAACGATCAGAATGGCCAGTAAAACTAAAACAGCACATAAAACCTCTACAATTTTTTTAATGACTTATTTTCTCTCTGAAATAGGTCAAATGAATTAAAAATCAGTTGGGGTGTTTTTTTTTTTTTTTTGGAATGGCATCTCGCAGTTCAACCTATGAGGTTGTCGACTGCTTAACCGGGCTTGCCTGTGGATGCCTCAATAAATTAAGGCCTCCAGGCAGGGCTTAAAAACTTAAAAACTAAGCGACTACACGCTAAGGGCACCCCCTGTGGGGTACGGACCTCGGCTTAGGGCGTCGCTGGGAGAGGGCAGCAAGGGACAGTCTGGATCGGAATTATTTAGGGGCGAATTTTGTACTACAGGCTCAGCGGCGCGGGCTGGCTCGAGCAAGGGTCGGGGCGGACATGCTATGGGGGGTCGCGACGGGCCTCGACGGCGAGGACGGAAGGACGGCTGTCGGGACTTGTGTTTTGTGAGCGTGCTGGTGGCTTTACTACTCTCCTGTAGGAGGGTCGTAGCGTCGTCGGGGATAGTGAGAGTATGCCTTGGTCGGCGAATCCTACTTATGCGAGAGGGAGTGTATCGGGCGGCCGCTGCTATCAGGGGATTGGGGTGTTTTATGCCAGTATCAAAGAAGCGCTTGGAAAGGCGTTTCATGAACTGCTGGATGGTGGGTATTCTGAGATCTAAGTGTAGACTCTCATTGCGGACATAGAAGGGGGCTCCCGTGACCTTTCTGAGGAAACGGTTCTGGAGGGTCTGCATTCTATGCAGGTGGCGAGGCTTGGCGTGTGCGAAGACTACGCAAGCATAGGTCATGATAGGGCGGATGACCGCGGTGTAGAGGCGCAATTTGCACTTGAGTGACAATTTGCTGCGGGCGGTCAGTAAGAAGTGGAGCCTACTGAGAGCGAAAGAGGCGCGCGAACGAGCCGTCTTTATGTGCTCTCTGAAAGTAAGGTGGTGGTCGAGGATGACACCTAAGTATTTGGCTTGCTTCCCCCAAGGGATCGGCTTGCCATACATAGTAATCGGACTGGGTCAGTTGGGGTGTCTGAGGTTTTGCGCATTTAACGTTACACGTTGTATATGGGACAATATAACTGGCGACGGATTGGTGTATGCATTACGGGATGCATGAAGAAACCTCCTCTTGTAGCGCAGTTTGTTCCGCCAGTTACTCAACTGAACCGAGCGCTCGGCACATCCTGGACAGTCACACCCAACACCTTATTTGACTGGCCAATTCGTCCCTTGCGGTGGTAGAGCTAACACCCGCCTGGTTTGCGACCAGGGTGGCCCAGTGGAGTCCGGAATCAATTTGTTTGTTGCTAGCAAAAACTTTGGTTATCTGCCGGATCATCTCGTCGCTGATTCGATCCCTTAGAGAGACTCCAAGCATAGCCCGTTTCATAGCTCGCTGAGCGACCTTGATTTTCTGGATCAGCCGTACCGTGAGATGGACCAACAACCTTTAACCATTCATGGGGCTCTGTCCATATATTGGACACCATACATTTTGAATCTTCGCGGCTAAACGTTAGACAAATGCAGCAGTAAAGCTCTTGGGAAAAAGAGAAAAATAGTGTGTCAAATGCAAAGTACCATTATGCATTGCACCATGTTTTGCACAATTTCATACACGAGAAGGGGCAGTGTCCAAATACAAGCCAAGATCTTCTGCCCTATAAAGGGTTAATAGGCTGCGATAAGAAGACGAAGAACAGGGTGTTATAACACAACTTGGGAGAGACCTACATCCAAGAGGAGACTGCGGTAAGCATACGCAGACCACACACAGCTCAGCTAATCCAGCAAAACATGAATTATATTTAGGTCTAAATAGTTTTACGGAGCCTGAATCAGAGCTAGCAAATACCGATGTATTAAACAACAACATTCCCGTCTAAACTCAAATAAATTATCTTGAGTGCGAACAGAGTTCAGTTGTTTAATTTTAGATACAATTCGAGCAAAAAATATTACTGCTCGCTAGTAATAGAATCGATGGAGATAAAGATATTTATGTTAGTAGTTGTGAGGTTGACGTGTGGTTTTCAGAATGAGAGAGAACATTTAGACGTACTTGAACAAAGAAATGGAACTGGGCGGGTCATACGTATAGGACGCATCAAAACAGATGGACCATGATCGTCACACAGTGGGTGCCTGAAGACAGAGGCAGGCATAAGAATCGCTGGCGTGACAATTTGGACTCGTTACTGACCAATAGGCCGGAGAAGGCACAAAATAAGGAAAATTGGAGAAGTATGGGGAGACCTTTGCTCGGTACCGTAGACACAGCAAGTGAAAATCCACATGAAAACAACGATTCATCTTGATTGCCTAGTGGTGGTATATTAATGGTTTTGTAAATGAGCTTTGTTTAAATGTTGGTGTACAATAAAGACAACAACAACACAACACAACATTTGAGGGGCCCGTGGCCAAATAATAACAGCCGCACAGTTCGATCGATCAGGTTAAGCTACGCTTGCCGCGGTTTGTCTGTGTATGGGTGACCATCTTTACATACCGAGACCCCTCCGTGCCTCGGAAAGCACTTTAAGCCGTTGGTCCCGGCTGGCATTCGTGGATCTTTGACAGTCGTTACGGGTAGTCAGAAGCCCGAAAGTCTGACAACCAGTCTTACCTAGGGGTATCGTAATACCCAGTAACTGGGTTGTGGAGGTCAGATAGGCAGTCGCTCCATGTAAAATACTGGTATTCAGCTGCATCCGGTTAGACTGTAAGCCGACCCCAACATAGTTGGGAAAAGGCTAGGCAGATGATGGTGCCAATAAAGCATTTACCAGCTTGCTATTGAGAGTGGGGTCCTAGACCACGAAAAGTGATATTAAGATTTGCATTAGAAAATTCAATAGAAATATAAGTAACAAAGGATCTAGGCGACGCATTTGTTAACCACGAAGAGAATTGTGAGTAAAAGTCACATGAACTTGACTAGTTTCTAGGTCGGAGACTTCTTGAAGGTCGAACATAGGAAAGCTAAAATTAGAATCGCCCTTCTATTTGACGTAGAATTCGACTTAGATTTGTGAATAAACTAAGAGTCTACGCAGTGCCTAAGCAGCACCTATGTAGCTAGCTTATCGTATCATCTACGTAGTTTATACCGCGTCCACGTAGCGCATACGTAGTCTATACGCAGCGTCTATGCAGTTCATACTCAGCCACGCAGCGTGTGGTCACCGAAGAAAGACGGAATGGTGAATGAAAACACATCAATCATCATTATCATCATTTTAGTCGAAAAACGTCCAC
Organism: Eremobia ochroleuca; assembly: GCA_949629135.1. NCBI lineage: Eukaryota > Metazoa > Arthropoda > Insecta > Lepidoptera > Noctuidae > Eremobia > Eremobia ochroleuca. The sequence goes on from OX451413.1 coordinate 647,376, forward strand.
TGCTGGACATAGGCCGCAATCTCGACCAGTTCTGCCCGCTTCCCAGCTTGCCCGCTTGCAGTGCTTCCCGTATCCAGCGGATTCCTGCGGCCTTCACAAGGTTCAAATCAGTGTAACTACATCGTAAAGACAATCACTGTCTTCTAATAAGTTTTCATGCTTGAATAGCATAATCAGTCTATACAACGTGTAACGTTAAATGCGCAAAACCTCAGACACCCCAACAGATTTTTAATTCATTTGACCTATTTCAGAGAGAAAATAAGTCATTAAAAAAATTGTAGAGGTTTTATGCGCTGTTTTAGTTTTACTGGCCATTCTGATCGTTTCTTGCGTCTGCGACGACGCTTTACCGAGGGAGGAGTCGTCACCGGGCCGCTGCGCCGCGCTGACATTGGCTTGCTTGACCTATTATTAATAAATAGACACGGCAACGTTTTTAATGGAGATTTTTTGAAAAATGTGACCTATATTAAAAAGTGGTTCAATTAATTCTGCTCGTTATTCTGATCAAACTATTTTCAGGTTTTGCGCATTTAACGTTACACGTTTTATACAAATTACGCTCGTGTCTAAATCTAGGAATTGGCTTAATAATTCGGCCTTCAGAGCACAGTACTCAGATTATCACATCTGTGCGGTCTATTTTAATCCGTTCACTAGGTAATTGGGACATTTTTTGTTGTGCGAATAGTTAAGCATCGTTCATCATAATAAATTATGACATCTCGTGTGTTTTAATCTAGTTTTTTTCTGACACATCTATCTATATACTATTAATAAAGCTGAAGAGTTTGTTTGTTTGAACGCGCTAATCTCTGGAACTACCGGTTCGATTTGAAAAAAATCTCTTTGCACTTGATAACCCAATTCTTGAGTAAGGCTATAGCTAGGCCCCTTAGCCGAGGAAATAGAACGCCAAGCGGAAACGAAGTAATACCGCAGAGAGGTGAAGCAATGCGGGGGGGGAGGAAAAAAAACTTTTCGTAGTCGCGAGCAGAAGCTATTTGATTTTATAAAGACGTTTACATTATGATCTAAGTTAGCATCATCATCATTTCAGCCGAAAAACGTCCACTGCTGATTATACATATATGCCTCCCCCAAGCACCGCCACTGCGACCGGCTCTGTGCTTCTTGCATCCAGTGGATTTCTGCGGCATTCACCAGATCATCGATCCACATTATGACTTCCAACGCTACGTCTTCCGCTACGCGGTCGCCATTCCAGAACCTTTCCGCAACATCGGCCATTTCTACTGCGAGCAATGTGCCCTGTCCACTTAAGTTTGCCAATTGTTCGGGTTATGTCGGTTACCTTAGTTCTCTAACAGATCTATTCATTTCTGATTCGATCGCGAAGGGAAACTCCAAGCATAGCCCTGTCCATTGCCCTTTGGGTGACTTTCGGCCGATGATCTAAGTACCAAAGTTGATATTATACGAGGATGGGTGTTAGTCTTCTGATCAAAATGGGAAGTTGACCAGATTTGTTACCTCTGCAAATGTTACTCATCTTTTGAATCCGAGTTAAGATAGATGGGCTCAAATTAGACAATAGTAAACTATCGATGAAATGCTTGTATTCTAATGACCCTGATTGCCCTAAATGCTTATATTCTAATGACCCTGATTGCCCTAAATGCTAGACGTAGATGGAAACAGAGCCAAGCAAAACCAACCAATGCAATTTTCAGAAAAACCTTTTACAGTAATCACCATTTTCGGACACAAGTGGGAAGATGCAACTCCAACCTGGTAAAGTGGGGCTATCTCTACGGAACGGCAGCAGCGTGTGGATGTGTAGCTATGTCGCAAACTATACTCTACCCCCTATCCTGCCTTCTGTGTCGCAAAACATGCAGTCAAAGTGACATCGGCGTTGCCACGGAAGATGCCGTGGGAGTGGCGAAGTCTTCGGCCAACAAGATCTCAGAAAAGTCGTACCAGCAATACGAAGAAGAAATAGTTGTCATCTTAGCTGCCACTGTCTATGTGATGATAAATAATCGCTCTGATTTTTTAATCGCTTCAAACTACAAACAACAACCATAACTTAATTTTTTTAAAAGTATTCGTCCAGTCACTCAGCAACGAGGGGCCCGCGGCTAAATAATAACAGTCGCACAGATCGATCGATCAGGTTAAGCTACGCTAGCCGCGGTTGGTCTGGGGATGGGTGACCATATTCACATACCGAGACCCTTCCGTGCCTCGGAAAGCACGTTAAGCCGTTGGTCCCGGCTGGTATTCGTGGATCTTTGACAGTCGTTACGGGTAGTCAGAAGCCCGAGTCTGACAACCAGTCTTACCAAGGGGTATGTATTACCCAGTAACTGGGTTGTGGAGGTCAGATAGGCAGTCACTCCTTATAAAATACTGGTATATAACTGCATCCGGTTAGAATGGAAGCCGATCCCAACATAGTTGGGAAAAGGCGAGGCGGATAGAATAGACTCTGCAACGATTGTAATTACGAGTATATTACGCAATTAAACTGCTGAATAACACAATTTTCCCGATAACAAAATATTGTTATGATCGACAATATCATTTAATGTCATTGAATTTTCTTTGGCATCCTCATTCTAGAAGTCTACATAGATCATATGTAGGTGAAAGTTGACGCATAGAAATGCTGATAACGTCTTAGTGTAGATAATTATTTGCTGTTGCACTGATTAGGACGGAGAGAGATGTAAACAGTGCGTTGTTAACGTCCTTGAGAAAGATCATGGCCACACGGAGAGAAAATTCTTAGAAAAATTACTGTGCTCGTAACTGTAAAGTGAGTGAAAATTTTCTGAGTCATCATCTGCCTAGCCTTTTCCCAACTATGTTGGGGTCGGCTTCCAGTCTAACCGGATGCAGCTGAATACCAGTATTTTACATGGAGCGACTGCCTATCTGACCTCCACAACCCAGTTACTGGGTAATACGATACCCCTAGGTAAGACTGGTTGTCAGATTTTCGGGCTTCTGACACCCGTAACGACTGTCAAAGATCTACGAATGACAGCCGGGACCAACGGCTTAATGTGCTTTCCGAGGCACGGAGGGGTCTCGGTATGTAAAGATGGTCACCCATCCACAGACCACCCGCGGCAAGCGTAGCTTAACCTGATCGAACGACCTGTGCGGCTGTTATTATTTAGCCACGGGCCCCTCTAGAAAATTTTCTGAGTGAGATTGGGAAAAATTCACTACTTGTCCAATAAATTTTACTGTACAGCATAAGAATTTTTACTGTGCTAGCATGGTAATTTTTCCATTACCACTGAAATGCACTCAGATTATGCACAGTAATTTTTCTAAGATTTTTCTCTCCGCGCATGAGTTTGTTACGTAACTCCGAGATGAATAAAACATAAATTAGCTATTTATGTTTTATTGTTGTTATTCTACTATACTTTACTTTCCGCGTCGATGTCCCTTCTACACTGTATATGCAACACTAGCTACGCCCCCCGGTTTCACCCACATAGGTGTCGATCTCGTGGGAATATCGGGATAAAAAGTATCCTATGTTTTTAAACCAATAAAAATTTGTCTTCTAGCCTTTTGGGCACTTTTGACAGCGATGCGGACGAATTTTTTGATGCCCAATGAGCTCCTGCCTTTTTCTTTATAATTTTTTTTTTGTTATATACTTGTAAGTATTATAATATTTATGTATATTTTTTAGTATTAATTAGGTATTAGTTGTTATTTGTTTACTTATTATTTTAATTTACAGAAATAAATATGATTATCTCCCGTGCGATTCTGTAACCATTTCACCGTAAAAGCTTGGGTGAAGTGAGCGTGGAGTGAGCTGTTATTCGCTAGGGATTAACACTATTAAGTGCTCACTTCACTTACGATTTCACGGTGCGATTTTTACAGAATCGACCGGCTGTTCCCTTTATCTCTAAAACATAAGGTTTCAAATTTGATTGGGAAAATTTGACAGTTTTGGGTAGCTTGATAAGCCATATTTGTTACGGTCGCAAATCATATTTTTTATCAACATACAACCTGACCGACCTGAAAATTGCAAAAAAAAAACGTAAGTGAATTTGAATTTCGTGGGCTACTTTATCGCATTCATTTAATGTATGAGATAAATAATTAACAAATTGATTAAAATAAACTGAGGGGGTGTGGCTAAGTAATAACAGCCGCACGGGTCGATCGATCAGGTTAAGCTACGCTTGCCACGGTTGGTCCGTGGATGGGTGGCCATCTTCACATACCGAGACGCCTCCGTGCCTCGGAAAGCACGTTAAGCCATTGGTCCCGGCTGTCAGTCGTGGATCTTTGACAGTCGTTACGGGTAGTCAGAAGCCCGAAAGTCTGACAACCAGTCTTACCAAGGGGTATCGTATTACCCAGTAAGTGGGTTGTGGAGTTCAGATAGGCAGTCGCTCCATGTAAAATACTGGTATTCAGCTGCATCCGGTTAGACTGGAAGCCGACCCCAACATAGTTGGGAAAAGGCTAGGCAGATGATGATGATGATTAAAATAAACTGAAACGCACTGTGACATATCCGCATCGCAATTAAGTAAGAGTACAGATAAGGTATCTGTACCGAGCTATCAATTGAGATGGCATCCATAATATTATTATTATTATAATATTAATAAAAACAATAACAAACATTTGACCTAGCCTTTTCTAAAATGTTGGGGTCAATAGTGTTTTTAAAAAAAAATTGCACACGTACATTTTGTCTGTGCGACTTTTTATCACACCGACATTTGTCTGTACTGCTTAGTTGCACATACAAAATTCTATAGAAGTCTGTATGAAAGTCTGTAGTCTGTATGAAAGTCTGTATCGTGTGGACCCACCATAATTGAGTAACGCACTCATAGGTATGAACATGGCTTTCATTTTGACGACACAACTAAAACAATTCATAGACATAACACCACGATTGTAATCTCCGAGGGTTAAGCAGTGGTGTACAGACGCCAGCACATCAAGCTACTACAATCTGTCAAATTTCTTTAATAGATTTTCAACTTTTTCGCCAAAGCATAAGGTTCAAAGTTGATTGAGAAAATTTTTAGTTTCGGGTACCTTGATGTGCTGGCGTCTGTACCTATAGTACCACCACATTTCGTCAGTTAATTATGTTTAAAGTCCCATATAATAGAGGGCGAGCCTATTACCGTCACCAATCAGGCACAAATCAAGGCACCGGACTCTGGGCAAAACCCATTCATACGTTTGGAAAATTCGAACGCTGTTTCCTTGTGAGTCCGGGATGATTTTCTTTAAAAACAAACGAGTTCGCTTTCGAATCGAGTGCAGCGGTGCTATTCTGTAAAAATCTCACCGTGAAAACTCAGATAAAGTGAGCTGTCATTCCACTTGATGCTACAGATTGACACTATTGATAGCTCACTACAAGTTCACATCACCCAAGTTTTCGCGGTGAGATTTTTACAGAATAGCACCGCAGCCGGTCTAACCGTGAAAACATAGGTGAATTGAGCTGTCATTCCATGATCATGATGGATTGAAACTATTGACAGCTCACTTCAGCTAAGTTTTCACGATGAGATTTTCTCAGAATAGCACCGCGGTCATTTGAATGAGGTTCGACAGAATAACACATCCAATTTTATTAAATACGCAAACTCGTGCCGACACAAGATAAGGCCAGCAAATAATATAATGTTGTATATAAAATTAAATTCAAGTTCATTGCAATATTTTTCAAGCAAATAGTGCCCGTAAGTCATACAAGATCGCCATTTTAGGGTCAAAAGTCAGGATAACGGGACTTCTACATAATCTACAAGTTGTAGTCTTGTATGGTATCATACAAATTGGCATGTAGACACAACAGCTTCCTTTAAACCCTCTGTTCTTTGTATTTTAATCTTATCTCTCAATATTCGGTGATTCATTTTAAAAATTAGTTTATAGAACTAATTCAGATCTGCTTCGGGTTGCGAGTTTAATATAAGCTATGAAAATTTTGATGGTGAGCTGTCAAACCAATCCCTAGAATCAGGTAGAATGACAGCTCACTTCATCTCATTTTTCACCGTGAGATTTTTACAGAATTGATCGGCTAATCTATTCTGCGAAAACTTTAGTGAAGTGATTTGACATTCCACCTGATGTTAGGGGTTGTGTCTATTAACAGCACACTTCAAGCTCACTTCACTAAAGTTTTCTCGATGAGTTTTTTGCAGTAATAGCTCGGGTGTAATAACAAACTCACGATATCACTGGCAGCCTATTTGCCAAAGACATATGCAAGTCAAATTTCCGGAAAAATTTAAGTGAATGTGATTGCAAGTCTGTTACGAAGAAATAAAAGGTTCTGGTGCCACATTGTCCGGACAGTTTTGTAAACATTACAACTAAATTCCTACAAATTCCAAAGTTTTATCAGCCCAGTACGTAGTCAAAAAGTATAAACAAAAACATTAGGTACCTACAATTTCAAACCGTAACAGATTAAATACTCCTTATCATATAGACAACTACTAAACAAAAACAAAACAAAATAAAAGACGACTCACCCATCAGCTCCAACGTATGTCTCCTTAGCAGTAACACCATTAAAATGCACTCTGTTCTCCACTTCGCCATCAATAAGAAAATCAGTCATAATAAAATTCACTATTTGTTTATTCAAATGCCTTCTCAAATATTTAATATCACTCATTTTGTTTTTTTCTGTCCCATTATAATGTCTATGCCTAAGATGGCTGCCGTCAAAACTTTGAATTTTGAAATTAGAATCCAATTCTGTAACTTCACTTTCGCGCTCACAGTTTGTGGTGCCTAATAAAAAAAGAATAAGCAGAGGGGTTTTGAACATTCTGCCCCACGATATTAATTTTGCTATGCTTGACTTTTTCTTCGCTTTTGGCGATTTTAACTCCATTTTTAACCTGTAACAAAATAATTATACGTTTCAGTTCATCATTTAGCTTATAAAACCTTTTTTTTCTGCACATTGGAAACCTCGATGAATAACTAGACTTATTCTGAAACTCGATTCGAAATCTCGATTTTGAATTAACAGCTTTCATTCCAATGTCAACTCAAGTTTACACCGTATAAGTTTTGGAAAAAGAACATTAAAATTATATATGTAAAACAAATACATATATAATTTTAATGTTGCATCTGCTTTAATTAAAAGCAGTCAGTAAACAATACCTTTGCCTCTTCAAATTAAACTTTGCACCTTTGGCTACGTAATAGTTTTTACAACAAAAATGGCTAACTTGTCACTACATTGACACCGTTTAGTATGTACACACATGTTTAATGATTTTGTGTAAAATAAAACCGCTGCCTAAGTATACTGAATATATTCGAAATATGAGAAGCTATCGTATTCTTAGAAAAGAGCCCTGGGAGCTTTGGATCTGATAGCATCAGTCTCACGGTAAGATGATTTTTTGCTTGCCAAGCTTATGACGCGTGTTTTAAAAAAACAACTGCGAGGAATTCGGCGACCTAGATATTAGTAAGCATAATATTGAGCACCCTAATTTCTTAAAGCTGCTTTCAAAATAGTACAAAAATCTTAAGCATGTAAATACAAAGTAAAAGAAAATTTGTCATCATAGTTTTCACTTGAGAAACTGATACGTATGCGGATATTGCAGATGGGCGAAGGCCTAGGACTTAGAAAAGAGTAATGAACTGACGGATAGCTGGTAGCACACTGACGTTTATCTTTCAAGTCAAGGTGACATATAAAAACCATAGATAGAACATAAACTATACAACAGAAACCTTAGGAAAATGAACTGACGTCCATATCGTTAACTTTACCCTAATCACCTGATTCATCTTACACAGATTATTTTTATTACACTACCTCTAGGCACAATATTTACTACATCAGCGTCATCATATGTACAGACGCCAGCACATCAAGCTACCCGAACCTGTCAAATTTTCCCAATCAACTTTGAACATTATGTTTTAGCGATAAAGTTGAAGATCTATTAAAGACATTTGAAAGGTTGTAGTAGCTTGATGTGCTGGCATCTGTACAACGTTGTGAATGCATCAATCAAGATAAAAAGATGACGCTGGCGTGGAATAGTGAAAAAATTTAAACATGCGTTAGTAAATAAAGAAAAAAAAGATAGAGTAAAGTCTAGATTAAGTAGACGTTCATGGTCGTGTCGATGACCTAATTATCTCTTACATTATAACAAACTGAATGTGGGTGTTCTACAGGTAAACCTCAGCCTGACCCTTAAGGAATTACAGGCGTGATATTATTTTATGTTAAAACAAACTTAGTACTTACTCGGTACTAAATTATATTTTACCTGTACTGTACATGCGAAATCGAGATTGGAGTGCGATTCGAAATCGAGATGTTCTGAATTCGGACGGACGGAATTTTAATCTGGTGCACAACCCCTCATACAAATACCTATAGTATTACAAGCTACATACTTCATCGTCCATCTCAAATTCAAACTCAAAATTAGAATATGGCGCTTCGGTGGCCAAACATCTATTTTATTTGATACTATAATTTATAACGGCCATAGGTCAATTTCCTTATTCGAAGACCTGCCGAAAATCTCACCGTGAAATCATAAGTGAAGTGAGCTTGAAGTGAGCAGTGTCAATATGTGTTAATCCCTAATATAATGACAGCACACTTCCCGCTCACTTCACCTAAGTTGTGACGGTGAGATTTTTACAGAATAGCACCGCTGATTACTTAAATATGCATGCTTTTGAAGATTATTTCTGAAAATTATTCTAGTCTTCGTTTCCCGAAATAATAAAAAAATAAAATTCATTTATTTTAGATAAATATTTGATCCATACAGTCCCATTTAAATTAAAATAAATTCAAATTACTCGCTTAATAAAGGATCTCCATATCGGAGAAGAGATCCTATCTGCTACAGTCTTCAGAATTCCCTTGCAGCTGCTACGCATTCTGCAGATCAGGGATACAGTTTTCTTGCGGATAAATATACAACGTGTAACGTTAAATGCGCAAAACCTCAGATACCCTAACTGATTTTTAATTCAATTGACCTATTTCACAGACAAAATAAGTCATTAGTGCCATTAAAAAAAGTGTAAAGGTTTTATGAGCTGTTTTAGTTTTACTGGCCATTCTGATCGTTTCTTGCGTCTGCGACGACGCTTTATCGAGGGAGGGGTCGTCACCGAGCCGCTGCGCCGCGCTGACATTGGGTTGCTTGACGTATTAATAAATAGACACGGCAACGTTTTGTATGAAGATTTTTGAAAAATATGACCTATCTCAAAAAGTGGTTCAATTAATTCTGCTCGTTATTCTGATCAAACTATTTTCAGGTTTTGCGCATTTAACGTTACACGTTGTATATTACTGATATATCTCGTGGGTATTAATGTAACTAATCACAATGCAAATCAGTTAGTGTTTTTATAAATGAAATGCCTAATTATTCAGAAGACCTTTTCAGGTCATGTTTTTTACTGTAGATACCGTGTCAGTTGTTAATGAAATGGTACCTACTACTAACGTAAGTACGTTGATTAAACACTATTTAATTAAATAATTAGTTTACTGTAGCCAATGACTGCAGCGCACGCGATTCGAAGTGAAATCATTTGTTTTTTAACCGTCTTCAAAAAAGTAGGTTCTGTATTCGACCCGTATGTATGTACGTTTGTATGTCCGCGATCTTCTCAAAAACTACTTATTCGATTTGGATAAGGTTTTTGTTATTTAAATGCACATTTTTCAGGGAAAGAAAATTATCACGGATTCATATCTGTTCGAATTTCGAAGTGATGTTCAGCGGGGTAATTGTGTATCAGTAGCAATGGTTTTCATTTTGAGAGTTCAACAACATTCATTGCGTTATTTACGTTGTTGAGCAGACACATTTTTCGAGCACATGAAGCAATGGATTAGCAGTATCCTTCAAAATTATTCAGATTGTTACTGATAGTGTGTTACGCAATTAGTGTGCAGACTCAAGTTACCGCACCAATTCGAAAGTGAATTCATTTGTTTTTATTTTTTTTAAAGTATCATTGCGGATTCATATCTCCCAAGTCCCAAGAAGCTTACAGATAAAAATGGAGGCAACACTAAATACCTAAGTGAAGACGACTGCGGTCGAACGCTTTCATTCTAAATACACACAAGAGCGAGACAGAGATAATTATGTGTTTTCTGTGTCTTATGTATGTATTAAGAAAGAGTGTCCGACCACAGTCGTCTTTACTTAGGTATTTAGTGTTGCCTACACTTTTATTTATAAGCTTCGTGATATCTCCACTCTGTTCGAATGGCCAAGTGATGTGGAAGTGGTCGCTTTGCAGTCTAACCGTATGCAGTTAAATACAGTACGTGGAGCGGCTGCCCATCTAACTTCCACAACCGTTACACCCAGTAACTGGGTTGTAAAGACGATACCTGCCCCTTAGACAACCAAATTTATATAATTTGACAGGCCTGTGGTCTAGTGGTCAGTGGCCCTGACTGCTATACGCAAGGTCGTGGGTTCAGGACAAATGTTTGTGTGATGAGCACGATCATTTGTTCTTTGGCTGGGTGTAATTTATCTATGATCAAATATAAGTTCTCTGCATTTTTGGCATTGATAGCTGCAGGGATGTGGCTGCGGCTTGAGTTTGAGCGTTTTATGGGTGCGTGAATTGGCCTTCTGAAGGCCAATTTTCGCCCATTAAGGCGTTCGGATTTGAGTCGCAGTCTTGTGCCGGCGGCATTGAAGTGTCGGAAAAGTTGGTAAACGCTATACAATTTTTGATATATTGAGGCTGGGATGGGAGTGCGAGCTTTTTTGGGGATGCGGGAACTGCCCCTCAGATGTTTTAGTCAAATTTATAACCTCAATGTTTTACGTATTGATTGCTGTTGTATGCTCAATTATTTTCCAGTCTATTTCTATGCGTGAAGACTTGTAATTGGCTTCCTGCTACTATTGTAATGAAGTTTTTTTTTAGCTGTATAAATAAATAAATAATATATAGGTATATGAATTTAGAAATATATATGTATGTTTATCAGTTGTCTAGTACTCATAGAACAAGCTCTGCTTAGTTTGGGACTAGATGGCGTTGTGTGAAAGTCGTGGAATATTATTATTATTTATTTTTACAATATAACACCTAAATACTTCATTTTATTTTTACGTCAGCCACGCCACGCGCAGTCGTCTGTCCAATTTTTTACTACAGCACGGTAAGGTCAAAATACGAACGCGCATGCATTATTTAAACTGAATGAATATTTATTATTATGTAATTTTTATCCTTGGGGAATGGGTGCGTCGGTGCTAATGTGTTCGCAGCTTTGCTTAACCCGTAACCACTTATCGCCGGTCCCTGGGACCGCAACGGAAACTAGCAAATAAAGGTTAAGGTAAGTTTACTTTCATTACACACACTAATGCATTTTGTGACTATTGTTTTTTTCCTAAATAAATGATGTGTAGAAAAGGTATACAACGTGTAACGTTAAATGCGCAAAACCTCAGACATCCTAACTGAATTTTAATTCAATTGACCTATTTCAGAGAGAAAATAAGTCATTAAAAAAATTGTAAGGGTTTTATGTGCTGTTTTAGTTTTACTGGCCATTCTGATCGTTTCTTGCGTCTGCGACGACGCTTTACCGAGAGTCGAGTCGTCACCGGGCCGCTGCGCCGCGCTCACATTGGCTTGCTTGACCTATTAATAAATAGCGGCAACGTTTTTAATGAAGATTTTTTGAAAAATGTGACCTATATTAAAAAGTAGTTTAATTAATTCTGCTCGTTATTCTCATCAAACTATTTTCAGGCTTTGCGCATTTAACGTTACACGTTGTATAGACGCGCACTGTCCTACGACACTTACACATCGAAATTTCTTAATGCAAAAATACGTTGCGGTCTCAGGGACCGTGGTGGTAGGTGGTTATGGGTTAAACTAATTCTAATTTTTAAATTTTTCGTTTCATTTTAATTTAATTTTTATATAGGGGAAACAATATAGTTATTGGTCATTTAATTTTAGTTATTGGCACTAGTTTTATCTCACTCTAAGTCACGTCATTTCCATTTACTATGTCAATTACTATGAGGAGACCAACAACTGTATGGTTTTCCCTATTACGTGTTCTAACATAGTTTAAAATATTGTATTTACTAACAAAATATGGATTTTTATTGTCCGAAATAAGCATTTTTAACTTGAATAAGTCGTGGCTGTTATCACTGGGCCACAAGTACTCTTACTAGATTCAATAATTAACGGTCCATATGACACTTAGACACGTGGTAACTGCTAGATGAACTGACGGTCTCGAAAAAAAGTGACAGAGGCAAAGATGTGTACTACGTGAGCTCGACAAATGGATGTGCGATTAACGCTTATGCGACAAAACTGTACTGCGACTCACCATAGTTCGAATGCACGCTTGTGCGGTAAACGATTGCGCGACAATAGTTCGACACTACGGTAGTGCGACACTACTGTAATTCGACAGTACGTTGGGGCAGTATTACAGTAGTTTGACACTACCCATGCTAGGTTAGGTTAGGTTAGAACTGTGACCACACAACGCGCGAAGGCGAGCGAGCGAAGCGAGCGTGCTTCGGCAGCGGCCGCCGAACGCCAGATTTCCTAATTATGCCTTGTCGGCGAAGTGTCCTGTTGGCGAAGAGTACCGTCGAAGTAGTCTTGTCGATCTTCAGTGCAATGCACGCTTGTGCGACACGCACAAGCGTGCATTAGAACTATGGTGAGTCGCAGTACAGTTTTGTCGCATAAGCGTTAATCGCACATCCATTTGTCGAGCTCACATAGTCCACTTGAGGCAAAGTGTATGCGGAAGGCAGAGTTGCGGGAACAGGGTTTTGTGGCACAAGCTGATAAAGGACTATTCAGTGGGGTGATTTCGTAACACACATACAGTAGCAATTGATAGTTATGCCTTTGATTTTGACAGTTCAGCCATGTTCGTTGCGTTATTTACTACGCTGAGCAGACGAATTTTTGAAACCTATTAAGCAATAGTTTAGGGTTGTCATTAAAAAACCCTTAGATTGTGATTACAAGTGTGTACGCAAGTGTGCAGCGGGGTGATTGCGTAGCACAACATAAGCCGTGCGATTCTGTAACCATCTCACCGTGAAAGCTTGGGTGAAGTGAGCGTGGAGTGAGCTGTCATTCGCTAGGGACTCACACTATTAATAACTACACTATTAATTGTTCATATGTATGTATATTGTATCTATCTATGTATTGTTATTAATTCTTGTATTGTATAGTCATTTCCTAGCTATCTATCCCGTATGTTGCACCTGCCATATTTTGTCTCTGCATCACCCTAAGGTTGACTGGTAGAAAATGCCTCAGGCATTAAGTCCGCCTTTGTACAGTACTTTTTTTACTTGTGCATAAAGTTTTAATAAATAAATATTAAGTGCTCACTTCACTTATGATTTCACGGTGAGATTTTTACAGAATCGACCGGCAGTAGGAATGATTTTAATTTTGACAGTTCAACATTATCAAAATGACACACCAAAAAAACATTTCTTGGCGTTTAATTAGTAAATCGGTCAGTTAATCGGAACAGGGCCGCCGTATTGTTAGCGTCGTTACAAAATGTTCAGTAGTCATTTGAATTAAATTGCCAAACCAATGGACTATTGTCTGGTCATAATGACATTTTATATGCTGATATGCGGCTAGCATATTAAATTGACTAAAAGAAAAGTGCAAAATAATTTTCTTTTTTCGTGAATCAGATTTTGCGTTCGTCATTTTTGAACACTAATTGCGTATGCACTTGCAATGACAACCCCATTCATTTTTAATTTCGTTACATAATCATGGTATTAATTTGGGTCTCTGGGTTATGCAAAGTTTTTTTTTAAAGATATTATCTAATACTTGAATGACCTTATTGGTGACTAGCATGCGCCCGTAACTTCGTTTGCGTAGAATTCGGAATTCCCGCCGTTTAAAAATATGTTGCTTAAATAATGTGGTTAATGTAATTGGTTTATTTATATGTGTATAGAAAGATAGATTAGGTAGGCTTAGTATATTCGTGTCTGTGAAACCACGGAAATACACATACAGAATTCCAACCCAATCGGTCAAGCCGTTTAGTAGTTGACATACCGACAGCAGCGCCACCTACCGGGTCCAATTGTATTTTTAAAACAATCCAGGAAACCATCGATATTCTCATAAAAAATTTCAACCCAATCGATTCAGCCATTTAGAAGTTCTGTGAAAAAGATAAGTACGGAAGGATATAATTCGTACTACCCGTTGTCCTATTACCCGTTTCCCCGTAGGAATGAAGCATTTTCCCGCATTAAAAAGTAGCCTATGTTCATCAGGGATAATGTCGACTTCTAATGGTAAAACAATTTTTCAAATCCGTTCATCAATTTCGGAGCCTATTCAATACAAACAAACAATCAAATATTTCCTCTTTATAATATTAGTGTTGATGTTCTTCAGGAAGGTCAGATGCGTAATACTCGCAACCGGCGGCGGCGTGCGTGTATGAACGACAGGTATGAACGTAAACGAAGCAAATGGAGTATGTCAGGATCGTAGCAGGTGGTGTTCTATAGTTTTTGCCACGTTTTTGCCTACACCCATGGTAAAAATGCGCGAGTTTATACAACGTGTAATGTTAATTGCGCAAAACCTGAATATAGTTTGATCAGAATAACAAGCAGAATTAATTGAACCACTTTTTAATATAGGCCACATTTTTCAAAAAATCTTCATTAAAAACGTTGCCGTGTCTATTTATTAATAGGTCAAGCAAGACAAGGTCAGCGCGGCGCAGCGGCCCGGTGACGACTCCTCCCTCAGTAAAGCGTAGTCGCAGACGCAAGAAACGATCAGAATGGTCAGTAAAACTAAAACAGCACATAAAACCTTTACAATTTTTTTAATGACTTATTTTCTCTCTGAAATAGGTCAATTGAATTAAAAATCAGTTGGCGTGTCTGAGGTTTTGCGCATTTAACGTTACACGTTGTATATGTATTATCTAATATATGTTAGAAAGTTATAATCATACGCAGCAGGCCATGGGGGATAATGTTGGGCGACATGAGTTATCTTCACATTTGTAAAGATTTCCGCGGTTATGTCAATGTTCAGTACTCAATACTCAATATTTTTATTTTGTAATTTAACAATGCATATTTAATAATATTATTATTACAACAAAAAATCGATTTTTTGTCAATTTTAAATGTTTTGTGTAGCTTATATGGAAAGTTAAGTGTCGCCCAGCAATGTCCGACATGGCGTTGAACGTGTTACGGCCAAAATCTAGAATATACCCTACTACATCACTCCTAAATAACTATCTATATAAATTTGCACACGAGGGTTGATTTTTCCCGGACTCTCCGACTCTCCGCCTCTCGGCAAAGCCAATCGAGTGGACGTACGGCACTGACATTCATATAATACATCCAAGGGCTTATGGATGAGCCTGATTAAATTAAAACAATATGGACGATCTACGAGTATTTAAAATTGGAAAACGTATTGCATTTGATAATAATTTTATGTTGTGTAGGTTGACAACAGAGGGGCAGTTGTCGTAATTATAAGAACGTTTACAGTTTGATCTCAATATCAATCTGGCAAAATACCTCTAATAGTCTAAGATACGTAGAGGAACGACCTTCACCGATCGTGTAACCGGACGAAATTTGTTTTTTATGTAATAAAATATGCTAATGAAAGTAACGATGGTGGGTTGTCTAATGAAATCCTGTCCATGCAAGTTTTCATGGTGAGATTTTGACAGAATCTACATGCTGGATGAGGCTGGCACTGGAGCGTGAGGATTGGCACATGAAAAAGGAGGCCTAAGCATGCCCAGCAGTGGGTGAAGTCGGGCTGTGGACGATGACGATGATGAGAGATGGAATTATATTGTAAATCGTTTCTATCATAAAAAAAAAACAACCGACTTCCAAAAAAAAACACTGCAAAGTGAAAAATAACTTTAATTTTGGAAGTCGGTGTCGTTGGTTCCGCATTTTCGTTTTTTGACACCGACTTCCGATATTAAAGCTATTTTTCAGTTTGTAGTTTTTTTGGAAGTCGGTTGTTTTTTTTTTTTATAAGTAAAATAAGTTTTTAGTTTTCACTTTTTAGTTACAAATTCATATAACACTACTTGCTATGTAAATTTCAGTGACAGGAATCTGCATCTACGTTTATAGAGTACAGACGTGATGTTATGTGGTGCGATTGCGTAATCAATGCATACATATGCGATAGCAGCAATCGCGGTAGTTTTGCTGGTATTTATTGAAGAGTTCCGTTGTCTATCTCCGAAACGCATCACCAAATTTAAATGGGACCATTTCGGGATAAACCTCTATCGAACAAAGAATTTTGCAAATCCGTCGGAGTTATGCGCGAACATACATCACCTGCCTAGCCTTTTCCCAACTACGAGTATGTTGGGGTCGGCTTCCAGTCTAACCGGATGCAGCTAATACCAGTATTTTACATGGAGCGACTGCCTATCTGACCTCCACAACCCAGTTACTGGGTAATACGATACCCCTTGGTAAGACTGGTTGTCAGACTTTCGGGCCTCTGGCTACCCGTAACGACTGTCAAAGATTCTGGAATGACAGCCGGGACCAACGGCTTAACCTGCTTTCCGAGGCACGGAGGGGTCTCGGTATGTAAAGATGGTCACCCATCCACAGGCCAACCGCGGCAAGCGTAGCTTAACCTGATCGATCGACCTGTGCGGCTGTTATTATTTATCCACGGGCCTAAAAAAAATAATAGAAACATCCGAATTGATAACCTCCTCCTTTTTGAAGTCGGTTAAAAAGGACTAAAATATGTTTCACAACGATGGATCGCGATGCAGTAAGAAATTATTTTTGTTTACTCTAGTAATTGAATCAAAGGTCTGATGTAGGTGTGTAGGATCCTGCGCAAAAGAAATCGCGAGTTTTAAAAATAAAGCTTTAAATAAATCATGTCACTGTTTATGGTTATTGTGAAAGGCGAAGGTAAGCAAGGTGTGCATAATAGTATGCACTTTGGCGGCCTCTGCTTGAATGAATGAAGAAATTAAACACGTTTTTTTTTTTTAATGAAAATACAAATTGAAGTCACGTTGGTCACAAGAAAGAATTAATACACGGAGAGAAAATTCTTAGAAAAAATACTGTGCTCGTCACTGTAAAGTGAGTGCAAGTGACATCTACAGAAAATTTGCTGAGTGAGATTGGGAAAAATTCACTATTTGTCTATTTGTCCAATAAATTTCACTGTACAGCATAAGAATTTTTACTGTGCTAGCATGGTAATTTTTCCATTACCACTCAAATGCACTCAGATTATGAGACAGCACAGTCATTTTTCTAAGATTTTTCTCTCCGTGTAAGGTATCGCTTGCTATCTCAAATTGAGTTTTATGTATGAATGTGGATGGCTATATGAGTAGTTGAAAACCAAAGAAATGATGGATGGACTGATTCAAAGATGATGTGGCTAGAAAGACAATCTCCCCTAGATTACCAAGATGAAGACTGAATAGAGAAGTATGGAAGAAAAAGATAAATGTTGCGCCGACGATAAAATAAATTGGAATAAGGGCAGGAGAATGACGATAACTCGCTATCTCGTATTGGAAAGAACTGTTTAAGAAGTATACTCAAGTGAAGAAGTGAAGTGAAGTGAAATGAAGAAGTGGCTCAAGCCGTGGGTAAAATATTAGCCAAACTGCAAGAAGATAGCGAGGCTTACTGTCCAGGGTGCGGCAGACGTACGTTAAAGTATCGCTCTTTTAATCAATAATGCAATATTCAAAAAGCTAATTGGACGATGAATGATCAAAATTCTGTCGGAGATCAAAATATGGAATTAGCCACGGCATTATTAAATCAGGTACTAATAAAAGACGAAGGAGTTGACAAAAGATTGGTATTGATTTAGCAGTAAGTACCTAAATACTCAAGTTACCTTTCAAAAAAAAAAAAAACAAAAATAAAATCGGTTCACCCGCTTGGGAGCTACGATGCCCCAGACAGACACAGTTTCGTCGAGGGTTAAAAAGAAACAAAAAGAACGATTGAACAGGTAGCGAAATATATTATTTAAGCAGTAATAATAGACAAAATCAAGGAAATAAGCCGGAATCTTAAAAGTAGCGAAAAAGGAAGTCATGACAGTTGAAATTTATCAGAGGATCTCGCGTTATTTTTTAGGTAAGACGTTCAGGGCCCTAATTCACTATGAACACTTAAGGATTCCTTACTTCAAAACGACTTAAATCTCTTAGCAAATCACGCCAATCCCGTATTCATTTCGCGCGGATTCGTTCATTGTGTCATAGAGAATACGGTCCCAGTTACGACAACGTTAATAAGGTGGCTGGGGCAGAATGAATGCGGAAGGCGGAGGACAGGGTGTTGTGGCGCAGCTCGTGACAGGCCCATGTCCAACGAGTTGATTGATTTTGATTGTACACATTTTCATCTGACAAGTTTCTATCGATGATTTTCAACTGCATATAATTTCGGAGAATACAACGTGTAACGTTACATACGCAAAACCTGAAAATAGTTTGATCAGAATAACGAGCAGAATCCATTGAACCACTTTTTAATATAGGTCACATTTTTCAAAAAATCTTCATTGAAAACGTTGCCGTGTCTATTTATTAATAGGTCAAGCCATCGCGGCGCAGCGGCCCGGTGACGACTCCTCCTTCGATAGAGCGTCGTCGCAGACGTAAAAACGATCAGAATTGCCAGTAAAACTAAAACAGCACATAAAACCTCTACAATTTGTTTAATGGCTTATTTTCTCTCTGAAATAGGTCAATTGAATTAAAAATCAGTTGGGGTGTCTGAGGTTTTGCGCATTTAACGTTACACGTTGTATAAGTACGCTTGGGTGCACCACTGAGTAAAATTGAGAGTGCAGGACAGCTAGCAGAGTGACGCGCAGACTCAACTAATTATGTATTTAGATTAACACATATATTAAAGTCGAATTAGCACAGACCCGAAACAATGAGTGCAAGGAAACAAAATGTCTACTGTTATCTTATGCCAATATTATTGTACTTTTGTATATTAGAAATATGTAAATGTTTTCTTTTTCAAAGCAAATTACAAGACAGACATTCAAGCGGTCAAGGCTGTGAGCTATATTGATAACGATAATATTTTGTTTCTCAAAGTTTTTTTAGTTGTTTTGGTGTCCCAGAGATTTTCTGACCGTGGTGCAGCTATGACAATAACACGTAGTGAGCTTGCTGTTTCTTCTTTGATTGAGAAGAGTCTAAAAGAGGCTAATATTGGCAACTTTCGCTATCATTCTTAAAACATCACTTCTAAATTCGAAAGGTGCTATGTCCCGTTGTGAATTCGCGATGATATACTTATATAAAAAAAATGAGCTCATTCATTTGTTTTTAAAGTAAAAAAAAACAAATGAGTTCACTTCGAATTGTGTCCGTGACCGCACACAATTCGAAGTGAACTCATCTTGAGTGAGGTTCGATGTAAACTTTACAGAATAGCACTACAGCTGTCAAAACTAATAGAATTGAAAGGTTACACCTAGAGATCGACAGTTTTTCTAGACTGAATGTTGGCGTTGACGTCAGAGATTAAACAAATAAGAAGTCTCATTCAGAATCATTGAAGACTCCGATACAGCTGTCGCGGCGACTTTATTTTTTTATCATAAACAAATATAAATGATAATAACACAACTTACATAGTAGTATATAAATTACTTGTAATGATAAATAAGATAATACTATTAGTGAGAACTAATAGTAAGTATCTTATTATCATTACAAGTAATTTGTTTTTAAATGCTTCGGTAAATAGGGAAGAACTAATTGAGTATTTGCTTTTATCAGTAAATATTTTTATGAAAGAAAGAAGTAAGTACGAAAATGGTCAGACCAAAGAAAAGGTGGATGCATTGTGTGAAGGATTATACTTGCAGGGATGCCGGGATATCGACGAGCATGAATGTGGACCAGAGCACAATGGGACAAAAGGGAGGAGGCATATACAGTGGGTGTAACAAGGGTGACAATGATGGTGATGATGATGAGTTGATGAGTGTAACGGTAAGAAAATGGCCAAATCAAAGAAAAGATGGATGGATTATGTGAAGGATAATACTTGCAGAGTGACCGGGATATCGACGAGCATGAATGTAGACCAGAGCAACATGGGACAAAAGGGAGGAGGCATATACAGTGGGGTGCCAATGATGGTGTCGATGATGAGTTGATGAGTGTGACGGTAAGAAAATGGCCAGACCAAAGAAAAGATGGATGGATTGTGTGAAGGATTATATTTCCGGGATATCGATGTGCAATCTGTTATCATGGATTCAGGACATGATTCTGAACCGTTGTGCGTTGACTATTTTCGACGGTTCATCATGATCTGCCTAGCCTTTTCCCAACTATGTTGCGGTCGGCTTCCAGTCTAACCGGATGCAGCTGAATATCAGTATTTTACATGGAGCGACTGCCTGTCTGACCTCCACAACCCAGTTACTCGGTAATACGATACCCCTTGGTAAGACTGGTTGTCAGACTTTCGGGCTACTCACGACCGTAACGACTGTCAAAGATCCACGAATGACAGCCGGGACGAACGGCTTGACGTGCTTTCCGAGGCACAGAGGGGTCTTGGTACGTGAAGATGGTCACCCATCTACAGACCAACCGCGGCAAGCGTAGCTTAACCTGATCGATCGACCCGTGCGGCTGTTATTACTTACAAGGAAGGTATCCCGACGTGTCACCTCCGATTTTTTTGTGGCTGATATATGTTATTCTCCATCAAATTTTAAGAGACACGTATTTTTTTTTTTTGCCAACGCTCCTTTTTTGGGGGTGAAATAGCCCCCTAAACATTACCACCTTTCGGGGCAGTTTGAGGGTTTTACATACTTCTAGTTAATATTTTTCCAAAAGACCAAATGGATATTAATATACTTATACTTCTAGTTAATATTTTTCCAAAAGACCAAATGGATCAAAACCCTCAAACTGCCCCGAAAGGTGGTAATGTTTAGGGGGCTATTTCACCCACATTAGTTATACTAAGAACAGTTGTGGCCCAATGGATACGGGCGCAATTTACGAGTTTGTAGGTCCTAAGTACGAACCCAGACAGGCGCGTTACCTTGTGTAAATTATTTCATCAACACTGCTCTCAATACGGTGACGGAAAGACCTCGTGAGGAAACCGGCATGTCCTAGAACCAAAAATTCGAAGACATGTGACATCTAACAACCCGCACTGGGCCCGCGTGGTAGATTATGGCCCACTCCTTCTCGAAGAGAGGAGGCCTGTGTCCCAGCAGCGGGAAAAATATAGGCTTATTATGATGATTAATACTAACAGGGGCCTGTGGCTAAATAATAACAGCCGCACAGGTCGATCGATCAGGTTAAGCTACGCTTGCTGCGGTTGGTCTGTGGATGGGTGACCATCTTTACATACCGAGACCCCTCCGTGCCTCGGAAAGCACGTTAAGCCGTTGGTCCCGGTTGTCATTCCTAGGTCTTTGACAGTCGTTACGGGTAGTCAGAAGCCCGAAAGTCTGACAACCAGTCTTACCTAGGGGTATCGTATTACCCAGTAACTGGGTTGTGGAGGTCAGATAGGCAGTCGCTCCATGTAAAATACTGGTATTCGCTGCATCCGGTTAGACTGGAACCCGACCCCAACATAGTTGGGAAAAGCCTAGGCAGATGATGATGATGATGATTAATATTATAAGTAATAGGTACGCACTTGGGTTTCTCAATGTTGGATCATTTTGGAATTAGCCCAGTAAAGGGAAATTCTTATCAAGTTACTAAGATACTCTTCCTGGAAACACAAAGTCAAGTTCTGTTAGAAGTTATTTTATAAATATTATTTTTAGTGACGCAACACATCACGCTATATTTTTTTGCAATTCTGGGTATTTTCATTACTTGACATGATTAAATTTTCATAAATCGTTAATCAGCAGGGTAATTGCGTAACAAACTATCGGTAGCAATGGGTTTCATTTTGACAGTAAAACAACATTCATTGCGTTATTTACGTTGTTGAGTGGACACATTTTTCGAGCATATGAAGCAATGGATTGGCAATATGCTTCAAAATGATTCAAATTGAGAGTAAAAATGTGTTACGCTATTAGGGTGCCGTTTTACGAACTCTGATACCCTTAGTCTAGTTTTTTTTAAAGTATATTCGCCACAAATGTTACAGAAATAGTTGGGATCGTTTTTTCAGATAGGGGCCGTTCAAGTATTACGTAGGTAAGCAGATTTTTCGTAATTATTAACTTTGTATTCAAAATATTTGTGTTCAAACCAAAATTGCCTTTTGTAGAAAATCCAAAAAAGTAAAGAAATAAATACTGCTGACGTAATCACCATCCAGACCCCCATCCCCATGTCATCAAAATAACTAAGGCAAAAACGGGGGGGTTTTTGCCTTAGCTATTTTGATGACGTGTCCCCCCCCCCTCCGTAGTGCTTACTTAACCCTTAGCCAGGCAGTGGTCACATAGCGACCACATGGATTTTTATTTTTTTGTGACGAGCCGATTTCTGAGATTAATTACAGTGAGTAGTCTAACCCTTAAAAGCTGCGTAGATAACATGTAGGACAGTGGCCACATACAGACCACATGTCTGCATGGGCAGCAGGTCATATAGACATCACAGAGATTTTTTTTTTTTCAAAAACAGAAAAAAAAAAACGAAATTATATTTGTTATAACCCTGTAATCTACCAAAATCATTATTCAAAAGAAAAAAAAATGGCTAGGCCTGGTTAAGGGTTAATATTTGAATGGCCCCATATCTCTCGACGTGGACATTGTAAAAAAATAGATTTGAAAAAAAAAAACAGCTGGGTTTTTTGAAAGTTAAGTGTAACTAGCACAAAAATATAGCGAATAAATGTATCTCAAAAACTAGAGCTGAAATGAAAAATTGAGGGCTGGTTTGAAATCAGGGATCTCGAATTAAATTTAAAAAAAATTAAAATCTCGTAAACAACAACCATAAAATTCCATGCAACAAAAAAAAAGTCAAATTAAGTTCCCTTGTGTTATTGATGGGCATTATTAAAATATGCATTATGTTATTTCATAGTTAACTTTTTTTTGTTTTAAGTAATGTATTTTTTGCAAACCTACGTTTACGCATGGGCTGGTACGAATCTACTCAAATATATATATATTTTTTTATAGAATTCTTTATTTTTTAAATTTCACTAACTTCCTTCTTACGTAATATTATTTAGGATCGCCATATTTGTAACAGAAGGATCATTAAAAAATGGAGTTTTCGCACAAAAGCCTGCTTTTCTGCTTTTTTATCTAATGATTGTTATTGATATCTAAAAACAATTAAGTAGTTTAGTAGTATTGGTGCCTTTAAAAACAATATTGGTTTGGGATATTGTCTTAAGTTTACTGTAAAATCAATTTTACTAATTTTGCTCGTGTGAATAGTTCGACGTGAATGCTTTAGCAGGAAGAATTTATTTTTAATGGGAGGAAATAAACTACTGGACTCATTTTGATAAATAGGCTAAAATATCGGCACGAGGCTCCAGTTTTTCGTGTTGCGTTTTTTTTTTGTTTATGGGAAAAAAAAAATTTTTTTAAAGTATGTTGTAATATTTTCATTATTCATGAAAAAGACAAAATAATAGGATTTTTTTTTGGTAGATATGCTTAAATCACTTACTTACTCTTACTTTCATAACTTGCACAAAATAACTATCTACATTTAATAATTTTTACAGAAATAATTATTACATACCAAAAAATAATGTATCTCATAATAATTAAAATAAATGCGCCCATTTCATTACATCTTTCCTTGTAAAATAACCGGTCGGTGCAACGTAAGTAACCTCCGCCAATAATGTCGAACTCAAAATTCCTGTTTCCTCGCTCGTATGACTTTTCAATTAAAACAATGAGACTCACCTGTCCACAATTACATAACATCCATTCACAATCACTTTAAATCCAAACGTAAAAACCAAATAAATATCAAAAATCACAAAAAAAAACCACTGGCACCACAGAAAAGTTTCAAAAACTCATTAAAGTTCGTTCTCAGTTAAAAAAAATGGAACTTTCATTCAATAATTCGATATTTAAAGTTTTCGAAAGTAGTTTAGCGTAATTTTGGCGGGAGCGGGCTGTCGTGTGGTATGCGCGCTCGTGTTTGCCGGCCGGCACTTCGTCCGATACTGGCTGGCAGACAGGATTGCTACGCGACCGGTGCCAATCTGCCAACGTGTTCGAACCGCGCGATCGTACGATATTGGGAGTGAATCGGAAATTGATGTCATACTGCATTCGTTAAGATACTTTTTTAAGTTCAAGGAATATGAAAGAATAATGGGTTTTAAAATTATTTGCCGCAGAAACAAGTGCATACGAAAAGATAAGTTAAATCGAAATAAAGAAAAAAAAAAAAGCCAAGTATGTAGATCTACGAGCATAGAACAGAAATAGTCGGCAGCTGCACGTCGTGACTGTGACAAGAAGGCTTCCACTCATTCCAGTCAGCATAATGCTGTGCTATACAACGTGTAACGTTAAATGCGCAAAACCTCAGACACCCCAACTGATTTTTAGTTCAATTTACCTATTTCAGAGAGAAAATAAGTCATTAAAAAAAATGTATAGGTTTTATGTGCTGTTTTAGTTTTATTGGCCATTCTGATCGTTTCTTGCGTCTGCGACGACGCTTTACCGAGGGAGGAGTCGTCACCGGGCCGCTGCGCCGCGCTGACATTGGCTTGCTTGACCTATTAATAAATAGACACGGCAACGTTTTTAATGAAGGTTTTTTGAAAAATGTGACCTATATTAAAACGTGGTTCAATTAATTCTGCTCGTTATTCTGATCAAACTATTTTCAGGTTTTGCGCATCTAACGTTACACGTTGTATAGGGAACCCACAAACCACGGAATGAGTCAGCGGTTTGATAAGTCCGTCGTTGCAGTTGTGACTGATTGGACCATAGTCTATACTGTACCTTGTTCGCGATGTGGGCCTTCTTCGAGCGCGCAATGCTGCCGTGCTAAACGCAAAAGCGGTATCTCAGGAAAAGCTGGTTTTGAGAAAATTGAAGTTTTCCTCTTATTCTTTTAGTGTTATGAGGTAAAACTGTGATATGAAAACTTTTTTGAGGTTTTTTTTTTATATGTTTTAAATTAAATACCGCTATTTGGCTCGTTGGATGCCATAAAAATCTAAGTCAAGAATTTTTTTGAAATACCGCTTTTAAGCTTAGCACGGCAGAATGGCTCTACCAAAAAATTCACCAGAGATACCGGATTTTATACAATTTCAAAAAAGAATACTGCTAATTTAGGCGCTGGCATTATTTTTTATTTATAATAATATTATATTTTATTGTACAGACGCTAGCACATCAAGCTACCCGAAACTGTCAAGTTTTCCCAATCTATTTTGAATCCTATGCTTTAGCGATAAAGTTGAAAATCTATTTAAGAAAGACAGATTGTAGTAACTTGATGTGCTGACGCCTGTACACTAGAAAATTCAATACATTACGCATTACATCTTGCATTGCATTATTAATGGCAAAATGTTTTGAATTTTTTTCGTACTTATCTGAAAAAATATTGATGATGATTTAGGAGCTACATTGCCGAGTTATAATGAAACTTATTAAAAACTTAGTACGCACGGCTACACGTCAAGCTATACATAACCAGTATAAGCTGACTTCTGATTGTACGAAAAACCTGTCCAATGCAGGTCAGGTAAAACTGGAATCACACATCACACTCAGCCGCGTGTATCTACTACAGTTACATTCTTACGTAATTAGAATAAGTCAACCTTAAAGTGGAATTTTTCATTTTTTTTTTTTTAATATGCTCTTCATCTGACCTGGAGAGCTGGAGTATTTTGTTGGCCAAAGAATCAGCATCGCCACATAACGTGGCAATAATGCCAGCCTTTTTAGTCTAAGATACGTAGAGGAATGAACTTCACCGATCGAGTAACCGGACGAAATGTGTTTTTTATGTAATAAAATATGCTAATGAAAGTAACGACGATGGGTTGTCTAATGAAATCCTGTCAAGGATATTTTTAATTAATAATGTAACAGATAATCCTGATTGTTGAGAGGTTTTTCATAGGCAACCTTATACCATCGTATTCTCAACAAAATAATCTTCATTTTGATATACAACGTGTAACGTTAGATATGCAAAAGCTGAAAATAGTTTGATCAGAATAACGAGCAGAATTAATTGAACCACTTTTTAATATAGGCCACATTTTTCAAAAAATCTTCATTAAAAACGTTGCCGTGTCTATTTATTAATAGGGCAAGCAAACCAAAGTCAGCGCGGCGTAGCGGCCCGGTGGCGACTCCTCCCTCGATACAGCGTTGTCGCAGACGCAAGAAACGATCAGAATGGCCAGTAAAACTAAAACAGCACATAAAACCTTTAAAAAAATATTAAGTAGTTACTTATTTTCTCTCTGAAATAGGTCAATTGAATTAAAAATCAGTTGGGGTGTCTGAGGTTTTGCGCATTTAACGTTACACGTTGTATACTTATTTGGTTACGCGATCGGTGAAGGTAACATTTTCGATTCACCTGTTTGAACTAAGCAACCCTACAGCCTTGACAAGCAAAAGGCAGGCAACTCTATTTTTGCATATTCTATAGAGTTCATACTTTCGATTAGCGTTAAATTTTTTTGCTTACTCCATCGTAAAAGGTATCGAAAAAAAACTAAAAATATCCTTGACAGGATTTCATTAGGCAACCCATCACCGTTACTTTCGTTAATATATTTTATTCCGTAAAAAACACATTTCTTCCGGTTACTCGATGGGTGGAAGGTCGTTCTTATACGGATCCTGTACTATTTGGGCACTTTTCCTGTTGACAGCGATGTCAATGAATTTTTTGATGCCCTTTGATTCTTTTCCATCTTTTTTATACAAGGTGTAACTTAAATAACGCACAACCTCTTAAGGGGTCATTGTACTCATCATTATGAACAACTTTTACTACGGGACCAAACCTGAAATCGCGAAAAAATAATCAGCTGTTCCCTACATTTATGTTCGCATAACTCGTCAAAATGTAGGGAACAGCTGATTTTTTTTTCGCGATTTCCGGTTTGGTCCCATAGTAAAAGTTGTTCATAATGATGAGTACAATGACCCCTTAATAGGTTGTGCGTTATTTAAGTTACACCTTGTATACAGGCACAGACGCCAGCACATCTAGTTACCCGAAACTGTAAAATTTTCCCAATCAACTTTGAACCTTATGATTGACAGATTGTAGTAGCTTGATGTGCTGGCGTCTGTACATATTATTAATATTATTTTAAATCTGTTAGCTTATGTAAATATTGTTCTGTTTGAAAATAAAAATATTTTTTCTTACCTTATAATGTTATCTTAGCGATGATGCGGTCAAAAACTATGTGCACTACGTTTCAGCCTACTCACTTATGAACTGTAGAGTAAATAGACTAAATTTTAATAGAAACACAGATTACCTTACTTGCACTGCAGGCTCTGGAATAGCAACAATACCTCATCATCTGCCTATCTTTTTCCCAACTATGTTGGGGTCGGCCTCCAGTCTAACCGGATGCAGCTGAATACCAATATTTTACATGGAGCGACTGCCTATCTGACCTCCACAACCCAGTTACTGGGTAATACGATACCCCTTGGTAAGACTGGTTGTCAGACTTTCGGGCTCCTGACTACCCGTAACGACTGTCAAAGATCCACGAATGACAGCCGGGACCAACGGCTTAGCGTGCTTTCCGAGGCACGGAGGGGTCTTGGTATGTAAAGACGGTCACCCATCCACAGGCCAACTGCGGCAAGCGTAGCTTAACTTGATCGATCGACCTGTGCGGCTGTTATTATTTACCCTATAGCAACAATACCTGTGATGTAAATAAATATTTGCTTTAGTTTCTAAGTGTACGAATCTACTAACCTAGTCTAAACAACGTGTAACGTTAAATGCGCAAAACCTCAGACACCCCAACTAATTTTTAATTTAATTGATCTATTTCAGAGAGAAAACAAGTCATTAAAAAATGTAAAGGTTTTATGTGCCGTTTTAGTTTTACTGGCCATTCTGATCGTTTCTTGCGTCTGCGACGACGCTTTATCGAGGGAGGAGTCGTCACCGGGCCGCTGCGCCGCGCTGACATTGGTTTGCTTGACCTATTAATAAATAGACACGGCAACGTTTTTAATGAAGATTTTTTGAAAAATGTGACCTATATTAAAACGTGGTTCAATTAATTCTGCTCGTTATTCTCATCAAACTATTTCAGGTTTTGCGCAGTTAACGTTACACGTTTTATATAATA
Source organism: Eremobia ochroleuca (assembly GCA_949629135.1). Lineage (NCBI taxonomy): Eukaryota > Metazoa > Arthropoda > Insecta > Lepidoptera > Noctuidae > Eremobia > Eremobia ochroleuca. Next base: position 675,818 of record OX451413.1, read on the forward strand.
CCTATTATAATCTTTGAACATTGGACCTAGTTTATAATATATGTAGACACTAGATACCGTCAGCATTGGCACTGTCAGCATTTTCATTTTTTGTTAACTGTGATAGTTTTCACAACTAGTTTTAAAAATAAAATGAAAGATTTCTTGTGGACTTTAACCTACGCACTGCAGTAAGCCAAATAGTCTTGTAATATTTAATAAACGTACAATGATTTTTAACCTCGAAATTCTTCAGATTTTCTTGAAACTATTACTATTACTGAATAGTTTTGTTAGTGTGCATTCATTAGTAGGTTATTTCGTTCAAAACCGAATTTAAAGAAATAATTGGAAAAATATTGATTGAATTTTGCTCATATTTCCCTGTATGAAATCCTAAGAATATCTTCGATTGATAAACAAGAAAGTGGGGCATTACTTACTTTGCATTCACGCGACATGCGACGAATTTTTGCCATGCATGCGTATGCGCCGATTGACGTAACGTATTGTAAAAAGTGTAGGATTACTTATGGTTCAAAAACCTTCATAACATAAATAATTATCGTTATTAATACTATGATAAATTCAGCAGTGCTATTCTGTATAGTTCACTTCGAACCTCACTAAAGTGACTCCACACAATTCGAAATCGAACTCGTTTGTTATTAATGTATAAATCATCGCGGATTTAAAAACAATTGAGACCGATTTTATATCGACACCCTTATTGCGTAACACATTATTAATATCAATCTGAATAATTTTGAAGGATATTGCTAATCCATTGCTCCATATGTTCGAAAACTGTGTCTGCTCAGCAACGTAAATAACGCAATGAATGTTGTAGAACTATCAAAATGAAACCCACTCCTACTGATAGTGTGTTAGGTACGCAATTACCCTCTGATAACTAATGAGCGTGTGACATAACTTTTTACAATTTAATTCTTTATAAAAATAATTTATTTATTGACACACCAACGACTTATTCACTACATCATTACATTAATTGTGCTATAATTCAAAGGTTTGCGGTGAATTCGTCACTTATAGGTGTGCACAGCAATTATATAATTAATAATAAAAATAAAAAATTAGATGATATAAATTAAATAAAATAAAATTGACAATTTCATTGAATAATATTAAAATATAAATCATGTGCTAATTCCACGCATCTGTTGTGAAGCTCAGTCCTGTCCTGCTCACTGCTTCAGAGGATCCATATGGCAACCGAAACCATAATAATAAAGCCAAAACGCACCTGTTACCTTTGAAAATAATAAAATAAATGTCCACAAGCGCGGGAATCACTGTGTGTATTGCAACTATTTAAATCGTTCTGGGGACACCGTTCTAGAAAAGTTAACCCCTTATGGGGCTATATCCATATTGGACACCATACATTTTGAATCTTCACGGCTAAACTAAACGTTAGATAATCAACATAATATCTCGGGACCATGAGGTCCCGGTCCTTTGAAAGGCGTACGAGGGGCCGAAGCCAACTCGCAGAGGCCCCTTAGGAGATTGTAATGAATTATTTTTTTTTTATTATTATTAATAATCCCTATTATTATTAATAATAATAATAAAATAATAATTATTATTAATTCCTTTAGCATCCTTTGGTTACGGAACCCTAAAACCACGCCACCTCTACTTATGCGCCGGCGCACACCATACTTTTATATTTTACACGTCAACACTTGTTCCGCTGAATGGCGAAATATTTAATGAGGGGTATACACCGGTTCTGGCTTATTAAGTGGTCTAGACTGAATGGAATAGCTAATTAGGACATTTGGGAACTCATTATTATAGACTTGATCGCCGTTGACCATCAACCGCAGCAGTAAAGCTTTTGGAAAAAAAAAACAAAACAGTGTGTCAAATGCAATGTAACATAAAATTTTCAATAAATATTAGTTTTAATATCCCAGTGTTTTATTTTTAACATACAAGCCAGAATCTTCTGCCCTATAAAGGGTTATACCGATGATGTTATCAAAGTTCCTAAGGCTTTAGGTAAGAAGTACATCATCATCTGCTTAGTCTTTTCCCAAATACGAGTATGTTAAGGTTAATTTCCAGTCTAACCGGATGCAGCTGAATATCAATATTATACAGGGAGCGACTGCCTATTTGACCTCCACAACCCAGTTACTGGGTAACACGATACCCCTTGGTAAGACTGGTTGTCAGACTTTCGGGCTTCTGACGACCCGTAACTACTGTCAAAGACTCATGAAAGACAGCCAACAGCTTTACGTCGGAGGGGTATCTGTATATGTAAAGAGTCACAAAGCGGCATTAAGGCATGGGTAACAGACTGTCCTCAAAACAAAATAATTGCAATGTCTCCTTATCGAACGGGAATGGTCCGAAGCGACGCTATTATTACCATGAAACGGTCTCGGTATGCAAAGCGAAACGCGCGCGCCGAACTTTGCGATGCATGCACTGTACTACTGCAGTGCGTGCGACTTGGCAAGTAAGTATTTGGGTGATATCATGGCATTTTGGTAGCTCAATGAAATGCCTACTTTCTGATAAGATCGTGTGCTGTAACAGCCGGTCGATTCTGTAAAAATCTCACCGTGAAATCATAAGTTAAGTGAGCACTTAATAGTGTTAATCCCTAGCATTAGGGAATGACAGGGCTCACTTCACCTAAGTTCTCACGGTGAGATTTTTACAGAATAGCACTGCTGTACTATGGGTATAGGATCCATAATGATCTTATAGATTTTTTTTCCAAGTTATCACCCACGATCATCATCCAACATCATCTGGAAATTGGAACGAGTGTCCCATTGTGAACCCGCGATGTTTTACTGAAATACGAATGAGTTCGCTTTCGAATTGTGTGCGGTAACTTGAGTAAGATTCTTTTCAAATAAAATATTGTAGTAGGCAAGTACTCTTATCAGGTTGCATTAGGATCATCATGTGTTGAAAAAAAAAAAACTGTATCAACACATTTCTTTGGCATACGATACGACCTCCGCATTACAGCATCTGTGTCCTATGCCCATAAACAACTTCTCCTGACGTATGTAATTTCTTTAAGGCACCACAGTTCCTCGACGAGAGGTGCCTAGTTAAATTAAAGGAGTTTACACATTGATGCAGGTAGCCGTACCGCACCTGTCGATTATTTTGTCACGTTACAGATTTTATATACATGGGATATCTTTCAAGTTTGGACTTGACGATTAAACAGATAATTTTTTGCCAGTGATGTTACGCTTTGTTATCTCTAGTTTAAGCACTTGCACATTATTATAAATACAAATTGGCTCATTGACCTAGAATATGCTAATACCGAAAAGTTACTACTTGTCCAGAAATAACTATTTGTTACGTTACACAATTTACACAACAGTACACTTCACAACACTCCTACGTCTCACACACTATCAATATCAATACCGTCAAGCTGTAAAATAAACTTTAACTAGGTATCGCAATATTTTGTTATTATATTTTTATTTTTCTCTGATTTTTTTTTCTTTTTTCACGACTTTATAATTGTGGTCTAACTTTTTCCTCCTTATCTAAGTAAGAGTCCTTGTTATGTTCATTGGAAGAGCACTGATTTCCGATATACATAAGGTTAGGGTGGTAGGTTTTTACCTAGTTTGGAAATCAGGAGTTCATTTAGGTTAGAAGCCACTGAAATGTTATGTTTTCAGTATTGAAACTGTAGTAGGCTAAGTTCTGATTTTGTCCAATAAACGTTATTATTATTATTACATTCGACGCGTCTCCAAGTTGTACTGTCTTCTGCAGTGTGGACCGCTCGGTCAATGCTGCCTCCAAACAGCCTTCTTTATCGCGTCTGATCATCTTGTCCCTCCATCATAGTCATTGTGCTCTGCCTTAAGCGCATTGTCCTTCGAGCCGGTCCATTATCGTAAAGCACTAGGTGTGGTGGTGGCAGGCGTTTTGGGGGAATGTCTTTGTAATTTTGACGTTCGAAAAGTGCTGATTCTAAGCCTAGTTTGAATAAATGACTTTTGATTTATCAGAAATCTTTCCAGACAAGGCTTCGGTGAACTTAAATAATAAATGCTCCAAGAAGCTGGCATGAAGAAGTTGGCGTGGTAGTGATGACCTATTATATCTCCCGTCAAGTAAGACCAATAGGCTGATGTTCAACGGCGATCAAGTCTATAATAATGAGTTCCCAAATGTCCTAATTAGCTATTCCATTCAGTCTAGACCATTTAATAAGCTAGAACCGGTGTATACCCCCCATTAAATATTTCGCCATTCAGCGGAACAAGTGTCGACGTGTAAAATATAAAAGTATGGTGTGCGCCGGCGCATAAGTAGAGGTGGCGTGGTTTTAGGGTTCCGTAACCAAAGGATGCTAAAGGAACCCCATTAATAATAATAATAATAAAATCATTTATTTTCAGGTAACAAAGACCCATAGACAAATACCTTTCCTTACTAGCCTACTCTGTTTATTAGTACCAATAACTAACTATATTCACTGCTGTATCTTTAGTAGACAAACCGCTATCAATGGAAATAATATTAAAATTATAAGTCAAAATCTCAGAGCAAAGCATAGTCAAAACCCAAGGGGAGCAAATCCAACCGACTGGAAAACATAGAATATTAGACGAGACCACCACACATCCTTGCCTTTTCCCAACTATGTTGGGGTCCGCTTCCAGTCTAACCGGATGCAGCTGAGTACCAGTATTTTCCGAGGAGCGACTGCCTATCTGACCTCCACAACCCAGTTACTGGGTAATACGATACGCTTTGGTAAGACTGGTTGTCAGACTTTCGGGCTTCTAACTACCCGCGTAACGACTGTCTAAGATCTATAAATGACAGCCGGGACCAACGGCTTAACGTGCTTTCCGAGGCACGGAGGGGTCTCGGTATGTGATGGATTGTCCCCCATCCAATTCAGAAAATACTGGCTGGATAGATAATAAAAAGCAAGGCCCACATTAATTTTTTGACTATTTAGAAAATGACAATACACATCAACCTTCATCAAATTCAAGTGTATTCTCTAATAAACCAGAAAATAATAAAATCAGTAATTTAACAGACATGTGTGGTGCACTAGTGATATGGAACCCTTAGTTCGCGAGCGCAACTCGAACTTGACCGGATTTTTTTCTCTTTCTTGTAGTCCGAAGTCCGTATTGTAATGTGCAAAAAATACACGTTAGCAGGTTGTAATATTATATGACCGCTGTGCTGTGCTATAGACTTTGGAACTCATTTTAATATGCGACGTTGAATTTTTAAGGCATGAATCATTTTCAATATGGTGGCATTTATACAACGTGTAAAGTTAAATGCGCAAAACCTGAAAATAGTTTGATCAGAATAACGAGCAGAATTAATTGAACCACCTTTTAATATAGGTCACATTTTTCAAAAAATCTTCATTAAAAACGTTGCCATGTCTATTTATTAATAGGTCAAGCAACCACATGTCAGCGCAGCGCAGCGGCCCGGTGACGACTCCTCCCTCGATAAAGGGTCGTCGCAGACGCAAGAAACGATCAGAATGGCCAGTAAAACTAAAACAGCACATAAAACCTTTACAATTTTTAAATGACTTATTTTCTCTCTGAAATAGGTCAATTGAATTAAAAATCAGTTGGGGTGTCTGAGGTTTTGCGCATTTACCGTTACACGTTGTATAGTAGTATATGAAAGTTTTATACCATCATTATAATCTTCTGTAAAGTTCACTTCGAGCCTCACTCAAATATCTCGGAATAAGCGGATACTTACGGAAAACATCGGTGAAGCGAGCTGTCATTCCACCTGATTCTAGGGACTTACACTATTGACAGGTCACTTCACCGAAGTTTTCACTGTGAGGTTATTATAGAATATGTCGGCTGAATGTTGCGGTAGGTAGACTCCTGCGGTTATTTATTTATTTTATTTTTTATTTCGGTTACTTATTTCCTCCTCCTCCTTAGGTTTTGACGATGCTTTGCTCTGAGATTTTGACTTTTGGTTTTAGTGAGGTAAGAGTCCCGCACTACCTGGTCTTTTCCGCCAAAGGCCAGGTGCCTTTTGAAGGTTTCCCCCGTAAAAAAAAAAAAAAATGTAGACTCCTGCACAAATTCGCGATGATTAAATAATAATAATTGTATCTTTTTCATCAGTTTAATTTCAAAGCTAGTATTTTAGTTGTCAAAACATTACTATTTTGTGGGGTTTTAATCTAGGAAAAGAAAGAAAATTGATATTCTGACTAAGTTTCTGTTTTGCTATTTTATTTTAAAACCCCACAAAATAGTAATGTTTTGACAACCAAAATACTAGCTTTGAAATGATATAAAATGATCAATAGAATTAGCATATTTTTTTTTATTAAAATCTCGATTATGATTGTAAATGTTTGCTTAGTCAATCCCGAAATTTGCTTAGTCAAATCCGAAAGTCAGTGGGATGACACTGACAGCTCACTCCACGCAAGTTTTCGCGGTGAGATTTTTACAGAATCAACATGCATTTGGCAATAGACTTGCGTCTATTTTTACTTAGGACTAAAACTCGACTGGTGAAAAATACACCTCTGCCTACCCCTTTCGGGGAATATGAAACTGCCGTGCGATTCCGTAACCATCTCACCGTGAAAACTTGGGTGAAGTGAGCGTGGAGTGAGTCGACAATAGTGTCAATCCCTAGCATCAGCATGACTCACAGCTCACTCTAAGCTCACTTCACCTTAGTTACCACGGTTAGATTTTTCCATAATCGACCGGCTGATGTTAATAACATCACCAGCCAAACACTACTGGAAGGAAACGCAGATTTTTATAAATAAATATAAATATAAATAAATACAACGTGTAACGTTAAATGCGCAAAACCTGAAAATAGTTTGATCATAATAACGAGCAGAATTAATTGAACCACTTTTTAATATAGGCCACATTTTTCAAAAAATCTTCATTAAAAACCAGTGGCGTAGCTTGTCCTAAAGGGGCCCTGTATCAAAATTTGTAGGGGGCTCTTCTTACCCGAGTGTGGTGAAACTCTAAATGAGGGCATTGTTTCAAAATTAAAGCGCCTGTCTGGGTTCGAACCCACAACCTACAATTCGTAAGTCGGGGCCGTTACCACTGTGCCACCACTGTTCCAAGCCATAAGCTAATAAAACGATATTGTTAATATTTTCATTGGATATTCATTCATTACAGGCCTCTTATTGGTCAACAAGAATTTCAGGTTCTGTATATTATTTAAAAACAAATTGGTTACACACGTCGCGTTGGGGGCCCTGTAGCTCGGGGGCCCCGTATCATTGATACGGCTGATACAGCGGTAGCTACGCCCCTGTTAAAAACGTTGCCGTGTCTATTTATTAATAGTTCAAGCAAGCCAATGTCAGCGCGGCGCAGCGGCCCGGTGACGACTCCTCCCTCGATAAAGCGTCGTCGCAGACGCAAGAAACGATCAGAATGGCCAGTAAAACTAAAACAGCACATAAAACCTTTACAATTTTTTGAATGACTTATTTTCTCTCTGAAATAGGTCAATTGAATTAAAAATCAGTTGGGGTGTCTGAGGTTTTGCGCATTTAACGTTACATGTTGTATAAATAATATAAATATATTACAGTCCGGATTTTGTTGGAAAAATATTCTTTTCTAATATTTTTGTCATGGCATGAACTTATATCACAGAAAAAAAACCAAAACGGTGAACGAAAACATCGTGAGGAAACCGGCATGTCCTAGAACCAAAAATTCGACTACATGTGGCATCTACCAACTCGCACTGGGCCCCGTGATGGAATACGGGCCGGTCTTCTACCTCTCACTTAGAGGAGGCCCGTGTCCAAGCAGTGGAAACATTGAGGTGGTGGAAGAAAGCTTTTGCCCACAGGATGTGGTGTTCCGCCGCTTTCGCGGACAAGTGCCGCCGGAGCGCACAAAGACTTAGTGCAAGCAAGTGATACTAACATAGTTGTTGATAAATGATTTATTTTCTGTAAGTAGGTTTGTACAAACACTTTTACATGTCAATTTTTCAAATCAATTGAGTTTTATTTACTAACACAATTGTTATATTATTATATGTAGACTTAAGTTAAGGTACAGCTCATACCAAAACGAGACAAGAAGAATGGAATCTGACCTCACGGAAACAAAGTCAAAGCTCAATAATTTAATTTCAAGCAAACAAGACTCCCTACAGAATAACATTACGATACAATAAATAACGGCTCGCTGATGCAAAAAGATCTATATCTGTTTCAGAAAGGTATCAATGGCATTCCACTTGGGTGCCCGCGCCATATTGTTGTTTTTTTCGCGCCAACGTCTTTAACTGGCCGTCTACTGTCTATGGTTTAGGGTTGCGTGGATTTTTGTGTTTTATTGGTGAATGGTTCGATGTTTTTAGGGTTCCGTAGTCAACAAGGAACCCTTTTAGTTTCGCCATGTCCGTCTGTCCGTCCGTTCGTCCATCCGTCCGTCCGTCCACAGCTTAGCTCAGAGACTCTTACTACTAGAAAGCTATAATTTGGCATGTATATACATAGGTACTCACGCTGACAAAGTGGAAAATAATGAATTACTTTTTTTAGGTTACCTACCTCCTGTAGACGTTTAGTGGGATATCGTTGGATAGGTCTTTCAAAAATATTGCGGGTTTGTGAAATTGTTTCGATTCAGGGATCCCTTCGTGAAATATTAAGTGCTAATTTTTGTCAGAGTCAAATGAACCCCCCCCCCCCCCCCCCCGTCAGCTTAATGGCTGTTTTTGGATATGTGGAAAAATTCACGGTAGTAGTGTAGGTATATAATGAAGTTAAACTACAATATTAAGACAGGGTTCCGTAGTTGGAATGAATTTATCCTAATAACAAGGATAAATTCATTCCAACTACGGAACCCTTCATTGTGCGTAGTCCGACGCGCACTTGACCAGTTTTTATTTTTATTTTTTAAGATAGCAGGAACTCAAAATATTTAAAAAATGGAAACCCATGCTTAAGCAATAGTAGGTACTTCCGCCTCAGAATAGTTATTCCTACTAAATGTGTGAGAAAATGAATTATCTTCATGATATTGATGATATAATAATAATAATAATAATAAGACATTTATTTCAGACGTAGTCCATATACTGTTAGTAACACAACAAACCTTATAAAACTATTGTTAGTACATACAAAGACAAAGCCACAGAAAGATCAAAAAGAAATAAAAATCACAAAGTGGCACCGCACAGGAGTACCAGTTTATGCCAAGCCCTGGACGCGACCACCCGCAGTGTGTAGTCGCATCCAGTGCTGCCACATCGGCGAGTCCCAGCGGCCCACGAACACGTTCAGAAGGCTGTTCGAGCTGGCTCGCATGCGCTTCATAAGAGACGCACATCGCTTACGCATGATGGCATGAAAACCATCTACGCTTTTCTCCGCAAACATTGCTGAAGCACTGCAGTGGCGTGGCAGCCCGAACAGCCGAACAGTGGGAATATTATAGGGTAATTATGTGTATTTTTTTTCAGGTTTCAGTAGTTATTGTGCTATTCGGGGTGGGCGCAAATCCAACAAATCAAAGATCATAAAAATCGGGTCCCGTTCTTGAGTTAAAAATGTTGTAACCAACCCACTTTCTTCTTTTATTTAATTTTATAAATACAAATAAGTAAGTAGTTGGACTCCCTTACTCCTAAAAACGGCAAGCATGGGCGAAACAAAGACATACCTGTTTATTATTTCTAATAAGAGTTAAAATAAGGTAGTTTAGAGACAATCTAGTTGTTTCATAAAATAATACCTATTTTTCATGGTACCAAATGAAGTTTTTGTTTATATTTTCTTCGCTCCTACTTATGAGTTATTAATATACTTATTTAAATTGTTTAATTACGTAACCCACAACAAATAAATTAGAGCGAGCGTCACACGAAAAATAAACCACTTGTTACTTTATTATAAACAAAAAAAAAAAAAAAACCACCAACGGAACCCTTTCACCAGAAGTCTTTTCACCACCCTATTCTTTCTCCTTGCAAGACAGGTTATTATGAGAATATTGACACCTTTCCCACGTGCATGGCATTGTGTGCCGAAAGCCGAAAGCCGAAGAATGATAGGGGATGATAACCCTAATATTTTTGAATTATTACTTTAAAATAGGCTACCTGCTATACGGTGGAGTGTCATTCATACTGCGCGATTGTGTTTTTTTTTTTTTACTTCCATTTTTGATTGTTTTTTTTGTTTGTAACTTACTTTAAAGTAGCCAGTTTGTGCAAAATCCTTCTGTAGAAAATCGGGAACAAAAAGAAACATATACCTGTTAGGTTCATTATCAAATATATTTGTTTAAAAGTCCAAATTTTATTCGATTAATATCCGGACCTTGGAAACGTTTGAAAACTTGATCTTTAACTTGACCTTTGACATTAGCTTCGAATTTCATTCACACAGTAACATTGTAAGTAGTCCTATTCTGTAAAGTTCACTTCGAACCTCACCCAAGTGACCGCACACAACTCTAAAGTGAACTCATTTCTTTTTAAAGTCATCATAATGGTTGACTTTTCGCTGATTCATTCGAGAGACTTTTCAAATTCCGAAGTGAATTTTAGAGAATACACACTAGCTTCCGAAATCAGACGTAGGTAATGAAGGGACAACCAAATCTAATTAAAAACTATTATAGACAACCTTAATCGAATTATGAATGGTAAACTTTTTGCTCGAAAGCAATAGAAATTCTTGGCCATTGCCGCTTTGGGTTAGTAAAAAGAAAAAAAAAAATCGGGCCTTCACCACCTATTGTCGATGGTAGTCTATTAAAGCAAATCATTGATACTTCTCATACAGAGTGGCAGGTATACATCGACACGCAAACTGTAACGATGAATTCACCACAAAATTGTAGTCCCCCTAGCATAGAAATTTTACCAAAAAAAAATCTGCTGTTACATAGAAAAGTGTAAACACGTAATATTACGTTGCCGGTACAGCTCTATGGTGAGGAGCCAGACCAAGAGAGATACAGAAACCCGCAGGGCAGCATGTGGCGGGCGGTTGGGTAGTAGCGACCCCACGCACCCTATTTCCCGGAAGAAGTTTTGTTCCTCACCTCTGGCTTGCCTTTATTGGCCGGCTGGAGTGAACAAAGATGGGGAACAGAGCTCCCACCTCTTTCTTGCCTTTTTTGGCCGGCCTGAGTGGAGATTCGCAAGAGCAAACGTGCTCGGAGGAAGGAAGTATTTCAGTAAGATGCTGGTAGGGATCTTGACCGTACTTCCGGGATTGTCCTGATAGACGAGACATACCCGGGTAAAAATGATTTTCGGTATGATTTCGGCCTCATTTCGGCGTGTTTTGGAGTGTGTCGTCGTATTTTCGGCCTATTTTCGGCGTGTGTCGGCCTGTTTTTGGCGTGTGTCGGCGTGTTTTCGGTGTTTGGTCACTACCTCGGCCTGTTTTCGGCGTATTTTCGGCCCGTATTTATTTTCATTTACATTCATTTTTACCATTGTATTTTTTTTTTTTTGCCCCGACTGGAGGCTTTAATTTATTGAGGCACCCACAGGCAAGCCCGGTTAAACAACTGACAACCTTCTGGGTTGACCTGCGATTTGCAACATAAAAAAAAACTTTTCGTCAGACAGTAACAAGTCGAAAAAAAGATGTCATTTTACCGACAGCATCTTCTCAAAGCTGTCTCACAGGTCTTTACAATTAAGGTAACAGTTATTCGTTGGACTGCAAATGGACCAAATTCATTTGATATTTCACTTTTTGTGTAAAACTGACCAGCCGTGCGATTCTGTAACCATCTCACCGTGAAAGCTTGCGTGAAGTGAGCGTGGAGTGAGCTGTCATTCGCTAGGGATTAACACTATTAAGTGCTCACTTCACTTATGATTTCACGGTGAGATTTTTACAGAATCGACCGGCAGTTATAAGAGTGTATGTATGCTCCCACAGAGGCCGCCCAGGCAGCCTCGCTATTTACTGAGACCATTCCTAAGCAAATAGTGCAAGTGGTTGCATTGTCACCGAGACGGCACTACAATTGTGTTTGATTAGTTTTTAAGAATGTCTGAAGGCGCCTTTGGACAATGCAAAGCCGCAAAGAATTTGTAGAAGGTTGAACTCACACAATAGCATTGGACAAGGCTGCATGTGCGGGTGGTGTGGTCCTGATTCAGGACCGCACTGCTCGTACGTGTGGTTTTGTCTTTTTTTTCCTTTTTATTTATTATTTTCATTATTATTATTATTATTATTTTAAACTTTTAATGAAACAGGTATGGATGAATATCTGAAATAAATAAATGAATTGAAAATTGAAAAAAATAAGAAATAACATCACACCTGTAGCAAAGGAGTAGTACGGACACATTTCCTCTAGTAAGTTATGATTCCATAAGTACCAGTATTTTGGACGTAGCATATTGCGTTTCACCGGTCACAAATACCTAGCTAGTCCTAGCAAGTCCAGAGACTTGCTAGGTTTTGAATTGGTTAAAGTGATTTAGTTATTAGTTTTTAAAGTAGTCCCGAGGGAGTGAATGGTGCACTTATCGATTCTTAAATATACCTGCCGGCTGCCGGTCGATTCTGTAAAAATATCACAGTGAAAACTTGCGTGGAGTGAGCTGTCAGTGTCATCCCACTGATGCTAGGGATTGAATAAGCAAACATTTACAGTCATAATCGAGATTTTAATAATATTTTCATGCTGATTTTATTGATCATTTTATATAATTTCAAAGCTAGTATTTTAGTTGTCAAAAAATTACTATTTTGTGGGGTTTTGAAATAAAATAGCAAAACAGAAACTTAGAATAACAATTTTGTTGTTTTTTTTTTCTAGATTAAAACCCATGAGCATAAAAAATATTATTCAAATCTCGATTATGATTTAAATGTATTCTTGGTCAATCCCAAGTATCAGGTGGGATGACACTGACAGCTCACTCCACGCTCACTTCACGTAATTTTTCACGGTGAGATGGTTACAGAATCGCACTGCTGCTTTTATGTGAGTTTCAAACGCTGTTTTTGTATTTGGTAGAGACTTACTAGGTTATCAAGATTATGCAATAAAAAGATTTTGGTAAAAAGTGTCCCTTACTAGGTTTAGAAATGGGACAGCCGAGTAGTAATGCTTGCGACCACTACTAGGGGCTGAATAATAACAGTTACACGGGTCAATCGAACGTTAAGCTACGCTTGCCGCGGTCGGTTCGTGGATGGGTAACCATCCATTACATATAGAGACCTTTCCGTGCCTCGGAAAGCATGTTAAGCCGTTTACAATCGTTACGGGTAGTCAAGTCTTACCAAGGAGAATCGTGTTACCCAGTAACTGGGTTGTGGAGGTCAGATAGGTAACCCCTCCATGTAAAATACTGGTATTCAGCAGTTTCATTTCTGTTTTTCTGTTTCTTTTTACGTCGTTTAATTATTTTGTTAAACAGCATCTTTGACGGTCGTTATGGGTAGCCCGAAAATCTGGCAACGAGTCTTACCAAGGCGTATCGTATTATCAAGTACAATACAGATTTTTGTAACTGGGTTATGGAGGTCAGATAGGCAGTCACTCCGCTAAAATACTGGTATACAGTTGCAACCTGAAGACTGGAAGCTAACCCCAACATAGTTAGGAAAAGGCGAGGCAGACTGATAGCTCGTGACTATACCAACGAGCGTAGGTCCGACTTACGAGCCCATCAAACCGTGGTCAAATCCAAGTTGTTTCTAACCAAAAGTGTTCCTTCTGACTTTTGTCTTTTGCTGCAATTGACTTATGAGAAAAAGAGAGACAGTTATGAAACAAATGAATGGAAAAGAAAAGCTGTCACACTTAAACTAAATAGTGTTTGTTTTGTAATTAAAATAACTTACACGAGAGGAGTTTGGGTGATACTTTTTGTATTAGGTCATACTCTTGCGACATAATTGGAACAATTGAGAGATATTTTTATCAGTGACATTGAAATGCCAATTTGTAGTGCCATTCTGTACAGTTCACTTCAAACCTCACTCAAGTGGCCGCACACAATTCGAAAGCTAACACGTTTGTTTCAGTTAAATCATTGTAGATTCACAACGAGACACCTAATTTCGACGTGAAGTTTGTGTCTGGCCAGTTTGCAAGTTCTCTTTTTACTTTCCTATGTCTGTCTAGTCCTGCCTATTATGTAGCCAACAAAAACGAAGTTCACGGATTACTCCCTATTTCCAAACCATTCTTAAATACTTTTGTAAACCAATGTTATATGCTGTTGGCGTTCTTTAATAAATAAATAAAATAAAACAATGAATCTTGTTTTCCTCCAAAACCATATCGAGCATCAGCTGATCTTTTTTTTTTGGCAACAACCATAACTCATTCAGCCTATCAGTGTTGCCAACGAAAGATTCTTATTATAACCCGTTGGTTGCTACGCTGTCTGGCAGTCAAATAAATTGTCATTCGATAACGATATGTCTTTATGTCAAGAACTATTGGGCAATCATTCAATAGGCTCATTATTCATTGGCATGTTGCCTATTTTATTGGTGTAAACTTCTACTACTCTCGTATTGGCACGAACTCAGTCAGCAAGATGGTAGTGTGGCTGTTTAACCAGGGTGTGCTGGACGCTCCCTTCGGTAGATATGTCGCAGGTTTATGAACAAATCAGGTTTTTTATCAAAAACCTGAAGAAGGCAAAATTATTACTTTATGTTATCATATTTCATAAACACATAAATCATTGTTTGTTGTCTCTTAATTGGTTTATTTATTTAAAGAAATAGCAATCGACATTGACGACTCCTCCCTCGGTAAAGCGTCTTCGCAGACGCAAGAAACGATCAGAATGGCCAGTAAAACTAAAAAAGCACATAAAACCTTTACAATTTTTTAATGACTTATGTTCTCTCTGGAATAGGTCAATTGAATTAAAAATCAGTAGGGGTATCTGAGCTTTTGCGCATTTAACGTTACACGTTGTATAAAAACTAGTTTAATTTACATGTTATAATTATCTGTGAAAGGTGCGTTGGTCCTATTAGAATTCCAAATAGCAGCCGGGAGTCTGATTTGATTACTTGTTGACGTGTAACATCTTTCCTCTCGCTTTCCTGCAATCTGTGGGAGTAATTACGTGAAAAGAAACGGAAGTGTGTAACAGGAAGCTGGAGATGCGCGCGCTATTTGATTTGACCAATAAGCGCCCGTGATATAAAATTTGAAATCTCTTAGTGTTCATTAAATAAAATACAATTTTTATTAAAAAGAACTAAGTAGTTATTCTTCGTTACGAAAAATCATTTTAAATAATACCTGAATCATTTTTTTCAGGATATAATGTTAATGTTGCTTATTACCAAGGTGTGATGTCAGATGTTACCAAAGAGTATAGTAAGATGTTACACATCATATGCGACTACTATAAGGCTCGCTCGTTTTTTTTTTTTTAATAGGCTCACGCTGTATTACATAGCAGTTATTTGTAGCTGTTGTTACTACAAAACTCTGCTTACCCCTTCGGGAAATGCACTATGTTATTATTAAGTACCCAACAGAGTTGACATTGATTACTCAAAACGTGACCATTTCGTTACACACGGAGACATTGTTTTAAATTGATTTGACATTGACATCCGCCATCTTGGATATCTTTCTTTGATTTGCAACATAATCATTACAGAGTCTTTCAGCCTCAAATTGTCGTGCTTATTTGTAAATACGTATATTTCGATATAATTTAAGGCATGCGAAACCAATCTGCGTATTATTCCTACGTTTATGTGCTTAACGAATTCAAAAACATTTCAATCAAAATCTGAGTTATTCTTTGTAGGTAAGTGTTTCCTCTAAGACAGAGATTACGGTAGCTCCTATGAAAATTGATTAAAGTCCGAACTGATTTGAACTGGAATTTCTAAATGTGCTACATTTTATTTAATTAATTAAAAAGCTAACAGACTTAAAATAATACTAATAATAAGTACAAGTATATATGGTGACTGGTAATTAGTCACACATGATTCTACTCATCATTACAAACAACTTTTACCATCGGAACAAATCCGAAATCGCGAAAAAAACCAGCTGTTCCCTACATTTATGTTCGTACGAGTCGTCAAAATGTAGGGAACAGCTGATTTTTTTTTCGTCATTTCACTTTTTGTCCCATTATAAAACTTGTTTGTTGTCATGAGTAGAATCATGTGTTTAAGTATCGGTCACTAATTACCAGTCACCCTATATAAAAAGGAAGGCAAATGATTAAAAATTAATTTAAAAATCCCCTAAGTTACGTGCTGCCTGATCTCAAAACGGTGAAGCAGCATTTATCATTCCCACAGCGGGGCCACGGGTCTCCTCTCTGTGAGAGGGAGTGGGCCATAATCCACGCGGGCCCAGTGCGGGTTGGCGGATGTCATAAGTCTTCGAATTTTAGTGTCCTTTACCACACAATCCTCACCTTTGAAAACTTCATGAAAATCAATTTTGAGAACGCCAAAAAATAGTCATAAATAGTCACCAAGGTCAAAGAAATAGTCGCATTATGATTACTAAGTTATAAGTTGGTTGAAGAATTTGTTGCCTCTCGTCCAGCTGATTTCTTTAAGAAGGGCATCAATAAACTGCCACTGCGTTGCCAAAGATGCATTGATTGCATGGGTGATTACTTCGATTAATATATTATAAATAAAAAATACATGAAAAAATTTGGTTAAATTTTTTTCATACAAAACGGCAATTTCATAGGTTTAGGTAGGTACCTATTATTTATTTATTTCCGGGAATCCTTGAAAATGCGTTTCGTTTTCAAGCATAGACATAACATAACATCGTAGTTTTCCCATAATAATATGTGTTCAAACCAAAATTGACTACATTTTGTAGAAAATCGAAAAAGTGAAGAAATAAATACTGCTGACGTAATCACCATCCAGACCCCCCCATCCCCCATGTCATCAAATATAAGCAAAGCCAAGACCCCCCCCGCCCCCCTGTAGTGCTTACGTAACACTTGAATAGCCCCTTTTTGAAAATGTCACCTTACTTTTTCCTGGTAGATAGAACCTGCCCTATTTGGACACTATAAAACTGCTAAAATCTTAGTACATGTATCTCGAGAAGTTCCTCAAAGAAGAGTTCTGGCCGAAGGGTGTTGTGTATCGCCGGTTTCGTGGCCGGCTACATGACACCAGTCAGCGAAACACGACGCCGACACTTCGTGTGCAGTAGTTATTAGTTTGTTATGTTATATGTATTTATAGTATTTTTAAGTTATATTATTATAGTATTGTATTTGTGATACTTTTGTATGTATTAGTTTATAAGTATGTTTGTAGTAGTATGTATTGTTTTTTCTATGGGCCTTAGTTGCCTGAAATAAAGGAATAAATAAAATATATTGTCCCAGTCACCTTCGCTACTACAGTACGGTACGACCCCGCTATGCAACGTATTTGTAAAGCATGGCGCTTGCCATATACAGACGACGGTGTTCCATCGTGACTCAGACTTGACTGCCGGTTATATTGCCTTCTTAGATTCGGAATGGGGCTATTCTGTTTTTTATTTGGTCTTTTTTACTGCAATACCTTCCTGTTTCCAATTAAGAGCGAGTTTTTCGCCTCCTTAGGCGACTTTAGGTTAACTATTTATTTTGTGGACAGGCCTGTTGGTCTAGTGGTCAGTGGCCCTGACTGCTATGCGCAAGGTCGTGGGTTCGATTCCCACCTAGGACAAATGTTTGTGTGATGAGCACGATCATTTGTTCTTTGTCTGGGTGTAATTTATCTATAATATGTGTGTATTTAGAAATATATATGTATGTTTATCAGTTGTCTAGTACTCATAGCACAAGCTCTGCTTAGTTTGGGACTAGATAGCGTTGTGTGAAAGTTGTGGAATATTATTATATTGGATTATTATTATTATTTATTTTGTTAACATCAGTAGGTAAAATCCCCACTCTCGTAAAAAAATTACAATGTTCGTCTTAGCGTATCGATGGCAAATATTTTAAACATCTTTGGCCCAGAATTCAGCTGTGCGAACTCCGCTCACTTATGTAGTCCTAGGATCATCAAGTCCACAGGTGACAGGGCATGCGGCTCATGATGGAAACTGCGGCATTGTCTTTGGGGAGCAGGGGCGGATCTACTTAAAGGCTTTTTGGGCTGCAGCCCAGGGCCCCGCGAATACAGAGGGCCCCCAACCGAACTGAAACCAATAGACGTATTGTCAATAATAAAAATTATCTAGAATTTAAAAAAAATCCGATCGGATTGCTCAAAGGACAGTGCGATGACCAAATAAAAGAATTTGCAGCACAAAAATGCAAAAAAGTTGCTTTATAATTTATAACCTGTCAATATATTTTGCAATAAATAATGTTTTAATAAATAAATAAAATATTTTGTTTTCCTATTTTCTTCCTGTACTTAACATATATTACATTACATGTACCTACATCACTACAGGAAACAGTTTCTTGTCAAAATAGCAATTACTTGAGTAATTAGGTAGGGCCCCTAAGCAGTATTAGCCCAGGGCCCCACAAATTCAAGATCCGCCCCTGTTGGGGAGGTGCCACATACGCACTTGAGATCTGTGCCTTCCGTGAACTCCAATTTGTGAAGATTGTCTTTGCTCCGGCTGACTTGGGTTCGAGGTCTGTTTAGAGATTTCCAAGTCGGTCACGGTAACGCGTGCCCAAGCGCAAGGCTCTCAGATGGTTCGATAAAATAAGCAAGATTGATAGCGTAGCTGACCATACAACGTGTAACGTTAAATGCGCAAAACCTAAAAATAGTTTGATCAGAATAACGAGCAGAATTAATTGAACCACTTTTTAATATAGGCCACATTTCCAAAAAAATCTTCATTAAAAGCGTTGCCGTGTCTATTTATTAATAGGTCAAGCAACCCAATGTCAGCGCGGCGCAGCGGCCCGGTGACGACTCCTCCCTCGGTAAAGCGTCGTCGCAGACGCAAGAAACGATCAGAATGGCCAGTAAAACTAAAACAGCACATAAAACCTTTACAGTTTTTTAATGACTTATTTTCTCTCTGAAAAAGGTCAATTGAATTAAAAATCAATTGGGGTGTCTGAGTTTTTGCGCATTTAACGTACACGTTGTATACAGATTTCCTAGCTATCTGAGGACGTGCTTTACGCCGCTTATATGAAAAATATAGAGAGCATGCCTTTGACAAGGCCTGGGCACAAATTCAACCTTATTTTACTCAAATTTAAGTAATAAAAAATACGTGTGGGACTGCCGCGGTAAAGCTATTGCATAGCTTACGCACTTATAATATTTATGCAATATTTTTGAGCGTGGTGAGCGATAAGAAAACCTTTTTTTTTTCTTTTATTGAATAAATGAGAAGTTAATATTGTTTAAACTATGTCTACACGCATACGTCTAGTCGCACGCACACAAACACCGTGCCGAAGTCTGCCGAACTGAAACGACGTTAGACGATGCACGGCTTTGAACGCCGCACCGTTGTGTCGGTCGGAGTGGGGGGTGTTAGGTTTTTTTTCGTTACGGAATTTCTTGATTCGGTCGCCACGCTCAAAGCCCGCGATAAAAGCTATGCAATAGCTTAAAACCCCTGCCCGAAAGAAACTTGAACCCCACGCTCAGCACATGAACTAAAAAATTATTAGTACAGTGAAGCGTCGATTATCCGAACGTCGCTCAACCGAACGACCGCTTATCCAAACTACTACGGCCGCCCGACTCACGCGTGCCTCTCTCCCGCCTCCCGCGCTACAGTGTTTGCGGCAGTCACTTGTCACGACTTGTCGATTTGTTATGTAAATGTAAATATGGTTTTCATTACCCTGTACGTAAATATGTATGGCTGAATCAATATACAGACGCCAGCACATCAAGCTACTACAATCTGTCAGATTTCTTTAATAGATTTTCAACTTTATCGCTAAAGCATAAGGTTCAAAGTTGATTGGGAAAATCTGACAGTTTCGGGTAGCTTGATGTGCTGGCGTCTGTACATATGGGTAGTTCGATTATCCGAAAATACCGATTTTCTGAACACCCAAGTCCCCAATTAGTTTGGATAATCGACGCTCTACTGTCAACATCTGCCAAGCCTTTGCCCAACTATGTTGGGGTCGGCTTCCAGTCTAACCGGATGCAGCTGAATACCAGTATTTTACATGGAGCGACTGCCTACCTGACCTCCACAACCCAGTTACTGGGTGATACGATACCCCTAGGTAAGACTTGTTGTCAGACTTTCGGGCTTCTGACTACCCGTAAAGACTGTCAAAGATCTACGAATGACAGCCGGGACCAACGGCTTAACGTGCTTTCCGAGGCACGGAGGGGTCTCGGTATGTAAAGATGGTCACCCATCCACAGACCAACCGCGGCAAGCGTAGCTTAACCTGATCGATCGACCTGTGCGGCTGTTATTATTTAGCCACGAGCCGCTCTACTGTATTATTATTTATTTCATCCCATTGCAGAATCATCCTCTTAGCACGATCCAGTGCTCGACATAAAAGACAAGGGAGTTTCCCATCCATGTATGGCGGAGAGAAAAGTTGTATGTGCACGCTTTAGCCTTAGAGGGCTAAGCAGCACTGGTCCGGTAATATCTTGATGGCGACGAAATCAGGTCGGGCAAAGGTGATGCTCTGTTGGCGAAATTGGTATGGAATATGCGGTTATTAACGCTACAGCGCATAGTGTCCCACATATGGCACATACCGAAAAATGTCTTATATTTTAAAAATCGATCCAAGTAGCGTGATCTAGTGTTGACAAGATTAACTATTATGTATTTGTGTTTCGAATTTAGTACCATATATTTTAGATAGATCTGTAGATAAACATTTATTTATGTTTTCTTCAAATCGGTGGATACTTTGAATACGATTAACGAGCGGCGTATAATAATCGCAAAAAAATGATAAAATTAAAATGATAGAATTTTCAGGGTCGAAATAATTAGTAGAGGTAAGTTCATGTTCATATTTGTCATTTTACGTGTAATCTTGTAATTTCATTGATACTACTTAACACATATTAACATCATAATGCATGATGTGCCATGCACAAAAACATACGTTTCTATTGAGTTATGATTTTTCTAAATATTTTTTCGAGAAATGGCATCATATTTGCAGGCTAATGTATTTTTTTTTAAGCTATAAGAAAAATCATTCACTGTAGGGTTAAATGGTAAAATAAAAATAAATAAATAATAAATTATATTGTATGTTGTTGTATACTGGGTGTCCGGAAAGTCATGGATTACCTTTTAAACCTGCTGATGGGCCACATTGGGATCTACCAATAAAAAAAATGACCATAGTAAAAGTCTTATGTTTTCCGAGTTTTTTGATGTTTAATTAAATTTTGGAAAATCTCTACCTTTGATGAGTTTTTTCCATGCCATTTCTACGAATGAAAACTTTTTCGAGTACCTACAGGTTTTTTTTATTTTCATCTTGAATCATCCTACTATCGATTGAATACAAGAAAGTTACAGATATAATCTTTTAAATACCTAAAATTTAGGTTCAAACTTAAAATGTTCACCAAAAAAATTTTACCTTATTTTTGATCGGCCCAAGTGAAAAAAAAAATGATTGGTGGGTCATTTTTTTGTTTGGCCTTTTTGTTTTATGTAGTGTACAGTGAAGTGTTTCAAGAGGAAGGAGGAGAGAGCGAGGAGGGGCCCGTGGCTAAATAATAACAGCTGCAAACGTCGATCGATCAGGTTAAGCGACGCTTGCCGCGGTTGGTCTGTGGATGGGTGACCATCTTTAGATACCGAGACCCCTCCGTGCCTCGGAAAGCACGTTAAGCTGCTGGTCCCGGCTGTCATTCTTAGCTCTTTGACAGTCGTTACGTGTAATCAGGAGCCCGAAAGTCTGACAACCTGTCTTACCTAGAGGTATCGTACTACCCAATAACTGGGTTGTAGATTCCAGATAGGCAGTCGCTCCATTTAAAATACTGGTATTCAGCTGCATCAACTTAACATCGCCGTATCATCATCTGATGATACGGCGCTGTGGTAGGTAGTGAAACGCGCGTGCATAACAATGTTCTTTTTTTGAAATTCATAAAGAAACCATGAATGAGGGTTTCCTGAAATGACGTTCACTAGGTGGCAGCACTGAGACGTCAGGTCCGAGTACCTGTCAAAAGTGTCAAAGCGCCTATATTTTCTTTAGTCCTGACTGAATGAAAAACGAATGAATGAAACGAATGATGAACGTCATCATATACCTATTTTAAATTAATTGCCGAAATGGAAGACCTCTTGCCAAAGTGGCGCCAACTGGTGGCGTAAATTTTTGTGAAAACCCTCATTGAGTAGCGATAATGTGGCTGTTTGATGAGTAAGGAAGGGATCGAAGAAGCAAAGGAATTGCAAAATAAAATTTAGTGCAACATTATAACACTCGTTTGGATGATAATATTATGGTTACTGTGACACTGGTTGTTTTAATGTTGGCAATAAGCTAACTGTTTCAGAAACTTTTGAGGATTTAAAGTACGAGGGCGGGTCAATAAGTCCGTGACTTTTGGAATAAAACACAGATTTTTTGATAAATAAATCATTTTATTTTTCAACGTAGTCTCCCTTGAGCTCTATACACTTTGTCCAACGCTTCTCCAATTATTTTATCCCTTCCAAAAAATATGATTTGTCGAGGTCCTCAGAATAGGCCTTTGTTTGCGAGATGACTTCATCATTGGAGTCAAATCTTTTTCCACTAAGCCATTTCTTCAGGTTTGGGAACAAGAAGTAGTCACTCGGAACCAAATCTGGAGAATAGGGCGGATGAGGGAGCAATTCATAGCCCAACTCATGGATTTTTGGCATGGCAACTGCACATGTGTGCACCCTTGCCTTGTCTTGGTGGAAAAGAACTTTTTTCTTGGCCAAATGAGGTCGGTTTTTTTTCAAATCGTCATTGAAGCGGTCCAATAAGTTGGCATAATATTCCCCATTGATTGTTCTTCCCTTTAGAAGGTAGTCAATGTGGATTATCCCACGTGCATCCCAAAAACAGTCGCCATAACTTTATTGGCTGACAAACCCACCTTGGCCTTCTTTGGCGCCGATTCACCCTTAGAAACCCACTGTTTTGACTGTTGTTTGGTCTCTGGTGTGTTGTGATGGATCCATGTTTCGTCCACGGTTACAAAACGGCGCAAAAACTCCATATTGCGATTAAACAACGCCAAACCTTCCTGTGAAGTTGTTACACGTGCGTTTGTGGTCGACTGTGAGCAAACGCGGCACCCATCTTGCGGAAAGCTTTCTCATGCCCAAATGATCATTCAAAATTGAAACGACTGAGCCATGCGAGATCCCTACGGCTTCTACAATCTTTTGCACTTTCAATCTTCGGTCGGCCAACACCATATCGTGAATTTTTTCGATTGTTTCGGGTGTAGAGACCTCAACTGGGCGTCCAGGATGTTCGGCATCTTCAGTGCTTGTACGGCCACAACGAAATTCAGTAAACCACTTTTTTACCATTGAAATCGATGGTGCAGAGTCCCCATAATATTTATCAAGCTTAGCCTTGGTCTCGGTAATGGTTTTTTTTCGCAAAAAATAATGCTTAATAAGCACACGAAATTCACTTTTTTCCATTTTTTCCTCAAATTACTGGGTAGTCTGATAAAGATAGCTGTCAAACACAAACTAACTGACGCAGCAAGTTCAAATTTTGATAGGAGTCAACTGACAGATGCTTGTTGACAGGAGTAGTGTTGCTTTTTCAGTAAAGAGAAATTCAAAAAGTCACGGACTTATTGACCCGCCCTCGTATGTCGCGGATTGTTCGAAAGAGTTACCGTGGCCCTTGGCACAGGCAACTGAAGGAACACGGGTGCGTTTTAGTCAGTAAAAGTCTGACACACCCTCCCGCAAAAAAAAAAGTAATTAAAGTACAGGTGTAGATAAAAATTCATACATATATACAGCCCACGCATCTAGTCTCCGAAGGCAGCACACACACCCATTTCGCCAATTACGTTTTAGTTTCATATGATAAGGGGCGAGCCAAACAAATAACTTTATACCCAAAAAAATCAACAAAAAGACAGCTTGTCTCGACATGGCAGCTGAAGATTTAGGTCATTTTATATTTAAACGCACAGCTCTTGACGATTGACATATTTTAAGACATTTCGACGACAGATTATTTTTGTTAACATACGCACATTAGCGTAGATTTCGTCAGTAAACCATTGCCAAGTTTATCTCGAACTACGGTCAATAATATGGTAACTGTTAAAGATTGTTACGAACAGTTGGAAGCCCGATAGTCTGACAACCAGTCTTACCAAGGAGCATCGGGTTAGGGTGCGTTTCCACAGAACCGGAGCTGGGCGAAGCGGAGCAGAGATGTGCAGGAATCGACTAATCACAATGGTTGAAATCCTCATCGCGTCACTCGTCTCGTCTGTGATTGGACGATTCCTACACGTCTCCGCTCCGCTCCGCCCAACTCCGCTTCTGTGGAAACGCACCCTTACCCAGTAACTGGGTTGTGGAGGTCAGATATGCAGTCGCTCCATGTAAAGTACTGGTATTCAACTGCCTCGGGTTAGACTGGAAGCCGACCGCAACATATGTAGTTGGGAATAGGCTTTTTCATTCTTAGATGATGAATAGCGATTATTTTATCTAGAACTATTGACAGATCTTAGATATCTTTGACAGTCGTTACGGGTAGTGAGAAGCCCGAAAGTCTGACAAAGAGACTTACCAAGGGGTATCTTACTCAGCACCTGGGTTGTGGATGTCAGATTGGCAGTCACTCCAGTATTCAACTGCATCGAGTGAGACTGGAAGCTGACCTCAGCATAGTTAGGCAGAGACAAAGCAAATGATGATGGTGGACACACCAGCCGGTCGATTCTGTAAAAATCTCACCGTGAAATCATAAGTGAAGTGAGCATTTAATAGTGTTAATCCCTAGCGAATGACAGATCACTCGACGCTCACTTCACCCAACCTTTCACGGTGAGATGGTTTCAGAATCGCACGGCTGGGAACACGTAGGGTAAACAAATACACGTCTGGTCCTCTACCTAAGTTTTCGAGGAAAAATTGTGACGTCATGTCATGTTGAATACTTTGAAGAATCTCGTATCGTCTGTAATAAAGAATGTTAGTCCCTTAGCAACATCATACCAAGCATCAGATTCAAATATGTGCAAAGAAAGTGAAAAAACTAAAAACATAACAAGCGCGGATTGAATATTAAAACAACGTTGCCATGCGCGCAGCCGCGAATTCTTTAACTTAACTGTGTATGCGTGAACGCGGCGCGAATTATAATAACTGCTGCAGAGCCGAAATGACGTATGTCACTTTATGAAAGCTTGTGGATTACGACTCAATGTCTCTCTCATTGCAGTGTCAGACTCGGCGGTTTCTTAACAAATTTCCAATTCACGCAGGACCTACCAACCAATAGTATCTAGTAGGTTTGAGCTCTTTGTGAAGGAGCTCGTCGAAGAAAAATAGTGCAATGACCTACCTATTAATACTGCCATGCCATAACCAATAACACTGCTATGCCATACCTGTTAATACGGTCATACCATAACTATTAATACTGCCATGCCATACCTATTAATACTGCCATACCATAACCAATAATACTGCCATACCATAACCAATAATACTACCATGACATACCTATTAATACTGCCATACCATAACCAATAATACTGCCATGCAATACCTATTAATACTGCCATACCACACCCATTAATACTGCCATGCATATTAATACTGCTATGCCATACCTAACTACAAATACTGCTATGCCATACGTATTAATACTGCTATGCCATACCTAACTACAAATACTGCTATGCCATACCTATTAATACTGCTATGCCATACCTAACTACAAATACTGCTATGCCATACCTATTAACCTATTAATACTGCTATGCCATACCTAACTACAAATACTGCTATGCCATACCTAACTACAAATACTGCTATGCTATACCTATTAATACTGCTATGCCATACCTAACTACAAATACTGCTATGCCATACCTATTAATACTGCTATGCCATACCTAACTACAAATACTGCCATGCCATACCTATTAATACTACCATGACATACTGCTTCCGTTGTATTCATACTGCTAACATAATCCGCCTATAAAGTTTCTTCTGCTGGGACACTGGCCTCCTCTCAATGTGAGAACGTGGGCCATAATCCACCACGCGGGCCCAGTGCGGGTAGGTACACATGGCACATGGCGCCCATTGACATTACTATGTACAGACGCCAGCACATCAAGCTACTACAATCTGTCAAATTTCTTTAATAGATTTTCATCTTTATCGCTAAAGCATAAGGTCCATAGTTGATTGGGAAAATTGGACAGTTTCGGGTAGCTTGATGTGCTGGCGTCTGTACATTGTAATTGCTGGAGCGTTACCATCCCAGGAAGAAAGAGGTACGTGTTATGTGTCTGCTGTGACCCTATGCGAGACGAAGCCACAGCTCTGCAGTGTGATTCTGTAACCATCTCACCGTGAAAGCTTGGGTGAAGTGAGCGTGGAGTGAGCTGTCATTAGGGATTAACACTATTGACACTGCTCACTTCAAGCTCACTTCACTTATGATTTCACGGTGAGATTTTTACAGAATCGACTGGATGGTTTTCGAATTAGTAGTACTTACCCGGACGAGCTTGTCTACACTAATATTATAAAGAGGAAATATTTGATTGTTTGTTTGTATTGAATAGGCTCCGAAACTACTGGACCGATTTGAAAAATTGTATTACCATTATAAGCCGACATTATCCCTGATGAACATAGGCTACTTTTTACCGCGGGAAACTGCTTCATTCCTACGGGAGAACGGGAATTCCTAATTCTACGCAAACAAAGTTGCGGGCGGATGCTAGTTCACAATAAAAAGTTCTTTTACTACTGGTTTACATTCGGACGTGGATAACCTACGAATATACTATTAATACCTAGAAAATGTACCACAAATTGTAATCGACAGTTACTGGTCATATCTTGAGTGCAAAGGATCGCTGGGTGTCTTCGACAAAATATGGGCGTATGACATAAGCGACAAAGGTTTAATATTGTAGGCTTCTTCAAATATGTACTGAAGAGGAATTATCATTTATTTTGTTTTTTTGTGCTTTTACACTGCTTATTGCCAATTTTCAGACACCCGTTTCGATGCGTATTTTGACGGCTACCGCCCACGCTTTTTTACAATGAAATTAATTTTCTTTTCATAACTTTATTTTTATTTTAGAATTTTAAATTAAAAGTTATTTTCTGATTTTTAGTTCGATTTGCTATTAAAGTGTGATTTTTTTTTAGTTTTTTTACACTATATTTTATTTTTTTTGTAACTTTTTTTTATCAAAATATTGTATTGTCGTCGGTCGTTGATAAGTCTACAACGTTTAAAGTAAATCTAATCGCTTAAAGTGGGGCAAAATCAAGCCCAAACGAGTCAGTTACATACAAACAAACAAACATACAAGTGAAACTAATAAAAGCGTGTTAAAAAGACATAAAATATACACATACATCGTAGTCAAAAGCCTCGTACTCAAGTATATAAAATGTTTACAGTAATAATTGTTGTTGTTTGAAGACTATGTTTGTTTGTAAGGTGCAATTGTTAACACAACACGACATAACCGCTTTTCGCTTATAACTTCAACAGCTTGCATTCAGTGTGAGGTGCCAAAATGTAGAAAAAATGTCTGCAAACAAGTCAGGGATGCCACGTTGTTGACTTAAATAAAAAGGTCACAATCATTTCTCAAGGACACATGTTAAAATTCCCTTGTAATAATTATGAGCTATTTTATTGAAAATTGTGAGCCTATTAAACAGCAGGGTGATTGCGTAACACATTATCAGTAGCAATGGGTTTTATTTTGACAGTCCAACAACATTCATTGCGTTATTTACGTTGCTGAGCAGACACATTTTTCGGACATATGGAGCAATGGATTATCAATATGCTTCAAAATGATTCAAATTCAAAGTAATAGTGCGTTACGCAATTAGGATGCAGACACAAACAATTAATTATGGTAAAACAGAGATCGGACTATAGTTCGATCTCTGTTTTACCATAATGAATTATTTGTACCCCTTGGTAAGACTGGTTGCCATACTTTCGGGCTTCTGACTACCCGTAACGACTGTCACTGATCCACGAATGCCAGCCGGGAACATTTTGGAATATAACAGGACCTTATACTCAACAGTAGAACAGTGGTGGCCAAATGGTAACCGCCCCGACTTACGAGTTGTAGGTCGTGGGTTCGAACCCAGGCAGACGCTTTACTTTGTGTAAATAATTTCATCACAACTGCTCTCAAAAAAAAAGGACCCGTGGCTAAATAATAACAGCCGCACAGGTCGATCGATCAGGTTAAGCTACGCTTGCCGCGGTTGGTCTATGGATGGGAGACCATCTTTACATACCCAGACCCCCCGTGCCTCGGAAAGCACGTTAAGCTGTTGGTCCCGGCTGTCATTCGTAGATCTTTGACAGTCGTTACGGGTCGTCAGAAGCCCGAAAGTCTGACAACCAGTCTTACCTAGGGGTATCGTATTACCCAGTAACTGGGTTGTGGAGGTCGGATAGGCAGTCGCTCCATGTAAAATACTGGTATTCAGCTGCATCCGGTTAGACTGGAAGCCAACCCCAACATAGTTGGGAAAAGGCTAGGCAGATGATGATGACCACTGCTCTCAAAACGGTGAAGAAAAACGTCGACAGTAAACCGGGATGTCCTACAACCAACTGTTCTAAGACCACATGTCTTAGAATTTCTACATCTACCAACCCACGCTGGGCCCGCGTGGTGGATTATGGCCTACTCCCTCTCACAGATAGGAGGCCTGTCAGTGGGGTCGTTATAGGCTGATTATACGAAAAGCAGTGAAGCAGTCAGAAAAATCAGCATCTTGCCATTACGTTGGGATCAGCTACCAGTGAACCGAATGCAGCTGAATACCAGCATTTTGCATGGACCGACTGCTGCTTCGCATATGATGTGTAACATCTGACATCTCACCTTGGTAATAAGCAACATTAACACTATATCCTGAATAAAATGATTCAGGTATTATTTAAAATGATTTTTCGTAACGAGGAATAACTAGTTCTTTTTAATAAAAATTGTATTTTATTTAATTAACACTAAGAGATTTAAAATTTTATATCACGGGCGCTTATTGGTCAAATCAAATAGCGCGCGCATCTCCAGCTTCCTGTTACACACTTCCGTTTCTTTTCACGAAATTACTCCCACAGATTGCGGGAAAGCGAGAGGAAAGATGTTACACGTCAACAAGTAATCAAATCAGACTCCCGGCTGCTATTTGGAATTCTAATAGGTCTTTGCCTAACCCAAGGACCCTCACGATCAGCGGACGCTTTTGTCACCACTACTACTACTACTAGCTCAGGCAGGTCGCCACAAGTTATAACGGAAGTACCAACGCACCTTTCACAGATAATTATAACATGTAAATTAAACTAGTTTTTATACAACGTGTAACGTTAAATGCGCAAAACCTCAGACACCCCAACTGATTTTTAATTCAATTGACCTATTTCAGAGAGAAAATAAGTCATTAAAAAAAATGTAAAGGTTTATGTGCTGTTTTAGTTTTAATGGCCATTCTGATCGTTTCTTGCGTCTGCGACGACGCTTTATCGAGGGAGGAGTCGTCAACGCGCCGCTGCGCCGCGCTGACATTGGGTTGCTTGACCTATTAATAAGACACGGCAACGTTGTTAATGAAGATTTTTTGAAAAATGTGACCTATATTAAAAAGTGGTTCAGTTAATTCTGCTCGTTATTCTGATTAAACTATTTTCAGGTTTTGCGCATTTAACGTTACACGTTGTATAACCGCCACAACCCAGTTAATGGGTATCACGATACCCCTCGGTAAGGCTGGTTGTTGGTCAGAAAAATAACGAAGAGCTATTGAAATAAAAATGTATTTTCTGAATTCTGACACCCCTATTCACAATGCAGGGATGTCATCAATTGTGCATCCTGCGTTTGACACCCGACTGTGCGGAGAGAATTGGTGTGTTCCAACCCCAATGGATGTCTCACTGCCGAAATCTTTGAACTTAAACCGAGTAGCATGGAAATCTTATCACTACGAGTATACGTACATTTCCCAACTAGGTTTCTGTCTGCACATTTTAAAAATGCGAGTGAATAGTAACATAGACATAGGATACAAAACCTAATCCATACTAGGAATAAGGAAGAACTAAAGACTTTTTGGAACGAAGTTCCTTATTGCTCGTTATACTCTGCACAACTGGCGAAAGAAAACAATAAAACTAGCCCGAAAAAAGTAACATTTCGACATTCACGACACTTTTGCTATACCGCATGATTTTTTTCACCGTCTACAAATTTTTACAGGGTGTCCTACCCATGAATATGAACAACTTTCACTATGGGACCAACCCTGAGATCACAAAAAACAATCTGTTGTTTCATACATTTTGGTCAAGTAAGTACATATTAAACTTTTGTACCTACCTACTAAACAGCTGATTTTTTTTTCGTGATTTTGGAGTCGGTCCCATAGTGAAAGTTGTTCATATTCATGGACAACTTAAATATGAACAACTTTCATTTAAAAATTAATATTTACTTTAGCACAAGTAATAACTTCTCTGTATCTTCATACGACATTTGAAGAGGCTCCATAAGGATCAACATCCATAAGGATAATACGAGTATAGGTACTGATTAAATATTTTTATATTAATTAATAATATTTTTTTAATTTTTATAATAAAAAGAAAAATAATTACAATAAGTAACAATTTTATTAGGTACTTCCCATTCCATATTTTTTCATTTTTTTTATTTTCTGTCAAAGGTTGTTAATTTATTTCATTGTTCGTTCCAACTGGCTTTTGATTTTCATTCAAAAGGTTTCAAGGCAGCTAGGGCGATCATGAACAAATAGCAAAACCTTAAACCTTGCTATATAATAATATATAAGATTGATATCTTAGAAATAAATATAATCAATCTACTTTGTTGGATATACTGCTCTTGCTTACGTATATTTTTGTTCGTGTTTCTGTATTGAATAAAGCGCCATCTATTATTAAGTAGCGTAACTACTTTATGCTACAAAATAAATTATTCGCACAATCCATTCGTGATTTCTTTGCTCTTCAATTTAAAATAGAATATTCACTATTAAGACTATTATTTATGGCAGTCTTTATTTTTATTATATTAAGACTATTATTTATGGCAGTCTGGTACCTAGAAGTACTAGTAGTCTGGTGTAGGGCTTTTTACCACGAAATAATAAATTATATAGGTAGCCAATGGTGCCGATTCGCTTGTTCAGAAACTAAACTAAATTTAAGTTCAGTGCAGCTTTTTATTTCTATTTCATTAAGAAAAGAACAGAAGATAAATGTTAGTTTAGTCCTGTCAGACTAAGATACTCCATACTCCATAGACAAGTTTAGACGTGATTAAAAAATTGTCTACTAAAAATACGTCAATTTCCGTCAGGCGCTGACTAATTTGACAGGACTAAACTAATATTTATTTTCTGTCCTTTTCTCAATGAAATAGAAAGAAAAAGATGCACTGAACTTAAATTTAGTTTAGTTTGTGCACAAGGTAATTGGCGCTTATGGCTAGAATAAGTGGGATAATTGCTGTTAGATATGAATAGAAGAATAAGGGCCTCTTTCTCTTACGAAAATTATCGCAAAATTAATGTCACAAATAATTGTCAAGTGCGCGTAGAGTCCGTCTCACGAAAGAAGTCTCGCAGACGCGGCGCCACTGTCGCGTGACGGAATCATAAAAACTGATTTATTTATTTATCTCCACATCGTATTACAGGCACTGGTTATTAAAATGCACAATCTTAAATAAAGAAAGGTGCATGAGGTAGGAGGGTGGTTGTAGGAATGTTGCTAACTATGATAATGATAATTAGTTCCACTTATTGCCGCTGGACTTCTTTCGTGAAACGGACTCTAGTACACTGTGATTGGTTGAATGATTTATCAACATCCAATTGCAGCAGTTTACTTGCGCTTGACAAAATATCGTTCGAGAAACCGGTCCCAAGTGAAGTCATGCGATGACTTCAAAACGCATTGCAGCCATGCGATTCTGTAACCATCTCACCGTGAAAACTTGGGTGAAGTGAGCGTGGAGTGAATCATCAATATTGTCAAATCAGCATGACTCACAGCTCACTCTAAGCTCACTTCACCTTAGTTTTCACGGTCAGATTTTTCCAGAATCGACCGGCAGTGCTTGGAATAGGACAACGATAATGAAATAAAACACAATCATAAAGTAAGTAAAAAACTCTTCTATCTATTTACAATATCATAACATAAATTTAACATTAACAGATCTGCCGCATGTTACACGATCAATGCTTAACCTGTTAACCGTGCGGGACGTATAAATACGTCAAACTTAAACAGTAGCGTGTACGGAATTCCCCGGTTAACAGGTTAATGGCAACATTGCGGCAGGCCCAGACGGAGATGGCGGGACGACCTGCAGGGTAATTGCATAACACACTATCAGTAGCAATGGGTTTCATTTTGACAGTTCAACAACATTCATTGCGTTATTTACGTTGTTGAGCTGACACATTTTTCGAACATGTGGAGCAATGGATTAGCAATATGCTTCAAAATTATTCAAATTGAGAGTAATAGTGTGTTACGCAATTAGAGTGCTGCATTGCTACACTATGCTATTCAAAATGACACATCTCGATAACCTGATTTGCCTTGTACAGACGCCAGCACATCAAGCTACCCGAAACTGTCAGATTTTCCCAATCAACTTTGAACCTTATGCTTTAGCGCTAAAGTTGAAAATCTATTAAAGAAATCTGACAGATTGTAGTAGCTTGATGTTCTGGCGTCTGTACCTGGCAGCAAATAGCTGTTGGAAGAATAGCGACCGTCTATTTAATTCAACTGAAAAAAAAAATCGCGTTTTGGATTTTTGAACAGTTCAGAGGACTCCTGCGATAATACTGATTGATGTTCAACACAGTGCGGAAGGGTATAGAGTGGTTGTGAATGCTGGACTCCTTTCATAAAGATTGGTCCTAGGCAGCTCTGGACAGAGATGGGTGGAAAGAGCGTAAGGAGGTTTTTACCCACCAGTCGGACATTAACGCCTAATAAAAACAAAATAAAAAGAAAAACGACGGGTTGCATTCCGGGAGTGCCGGCAGAAGTGAAAACTTGAATATTAACGTTGTGCATTTTTTTATATTTTGGAATGGTTAGGGAATCATTTTGCACGAATTGCTTTAATTATCAGTATAAAAGTACTATCATTTATGTGGCAGAATACAATATTTATTTATTGCGCTATCGTACACAAACGTGACAATTTATATTACATTAAAAAGTTTAAAAACACACGAACATTCGCGTAAGCGCCCTGCGCCGCGTAAACGAAACAGCAGGCGCAGGCATACATTTTCGCCGCGCCGTAGAAAGAGAGGGGGATACTTCCTCTCCTACGCCGCGCCGGCTGTCTACTCTCCATCCGTCTTAGCAATTTTCGATCAGGTCACGTGTCCTGACGCGGCTTTAACATTTTTTACCCATTACAAAAAAAGTGTACAACGCCGCTAAAGAAGTTTTCACTTAAAAAAATACTAAAATTAATGCCTCTTCCTCTTACTTCCTTTTTGGTTGTAAGTCTTCGTCCCTGAAAATTTTCTAATAATAGTCTTGATCAAAAACTTTAAGAGCGCAATGAGCGCGGCGACCACTGCGAGCAGAACGAGCACGAAGTCGAGCATCCAGCGCTCGTACCAGCTGTACTTCAGAGATAGAGAGCGCAGATGGTATGCTCCTGTGAAATAAGTTACAAGAATAGAATAGAATACTCTTTATTATGTACACCATATAAATTACAGACATAAATATAGAAATTTTACAAAGGGTGACACAATGGGCGGTGTTATCGCTAAGAGCGATCTTTTAAAGACAACTTTTGGAAGAATTACTAAGGAATTTTTTGCAGGGTAAGTATTTTTGCAGTCTATATCTGTCACATTTTTTTTATTTTTTTTTGCGCTGAGAAATGACATTACGCATCTCCGCTCGTCGGGGGACGGAACGGAGTATGTGGGACTCCCTGCCAGAGTGGCAGTATACCCACTAAAACTCAGCGGTGTTCCCTCATCGCCTTGATGGGGGGGTCATGGGAATCCGGCTCAGCCTTTGCGTCCACAATCCCCCCGGCGCCTGCCCGCCTAGTTGGCGGGCCCTGCATGTCCCCCCGGGTGGGGGGCTACGGGATGGGCCGGGAACACCTGGCCATTCCCGTCCGGCACTGGTGGAAGCCTGTGCAATGCAGGCGAGGGTGATACCCCCGCACCCGTCGCCTGCTGGCTTCCACCTGGGAGGAGTCGGAGATGACTGTCATACTGACGTCTTCTTCGACCCCTCCTCCGCCTTCGGAGCGGCACCGCGAGAGGGTCTTCCTCCCGCACGCGCTCCGCCGCCTCCTTCTGGGACATGACGTGTTCGCAGAAGGAGGCGACTGCCGCCCAGGACCCCTCGTCTCCCAGCATGGCGTTGACAAGGCCGGGGAGCGAGAGGTCCGTTCCGATCGCCGCGGTGAGACTGTGGCGCGGCCCAGACCACGACGGGCACACCTCGAGAGTGTGCTGCGCCGTGTCCTCCGCCGCGCCACAGCCGTGACACGTCGGCGTCTCCTCTCGTCCGATCCGGTGCAGGTACGATCCGAAACAACCGTGTCCGGACAGCACCTGCACCAGACGGAAGGAGAGGAACCCATGCGGCCGCTCGAGCCAGTCCCGCAGGACCGGCCTAATTGCGTCGAGGGTTCGGCGGCCGAAGGCTGCGGTGGCGAGGTCCCCCGTCCAATGGACGATGATGGCGTCCCTCGCCTCCCGCCGGACGGCCTCCCGCTCTTCCGGGGCGATGCGTTCTCCTCTCGCCCTCCGCCCCGCCGTCCATTCATATACTCTGGCAAGCACCCACGCCTCGAGTTCCCAAGGCGGGGTGCCAGCCAGAGCACATGCCGCTGAGAAGCCGACCGTGCGGTATGCCCTCGCCACCCGCTGAGCTATAGCCCTTTGGGGTGCCCGCAATGCGGCAGCGTTCTCCCTCCTGTGGAGGGAGTCCTCCCAAATAGGAGCCCCGTAAAGGCCCATACTCCTCAAGATGCCGGCGTAGAGTTGCCGGCATCGCGCGCTGGGCCCCCCCAAGTTGGGCAGTAGCCACGAGAGGGCGCCCGATTTAGCGACTGCCTATCTGACCTCGACAACCCAGTTACTGTATCTTTTGGGGACTCGGACTTTTGAGGTTCTGACTACCCATAACGACCGTCAAAAATGTACGCATGGAGATCAACGGCTTTGTCTGCACGTGTGTGTTCCGTGGCACGTAATTCTGTCTCTTAATGATAAGCCACACATCCAGGAACCGACCGCGGCAAGCGTAGCTTTACCTTTAATCGATCCGTGCGGATGTTATTACTTAGCCATGAGCCCAACGAGAATTAATCTCTAAACATCATTTCGTAATTCGAAGCGTAATATAATCTGCCATAATTTACTTTTAAAACAAATAAGTTTGCTTTCGAATTGTGTGCGGTCACTTGAACGAGTTCGAAGTGAATTTTATAGAATAGCGCAATTCTATTCTGTTAAATTCACTTCTGTAAAACTGTAGTGATACAACAGTACAGTTTTAAAATCAGCCGTGCGATTCTGTAACCATCTCACCGTGAAAGCATGGTTGAAGTGAGCGTGGAGCTGTCATTCGCTAGGGATTAACACTATTAAGTGCTCACTTCACTTATGATTTCACGGT
This sequence comes from Eremobia ochroleuca, assembly GCA_949629135.1. NCBI lineage: Eukaryota > Metazoa > Arthropoda > Insecta > Lepidoptera > Noctuidae > Eremobia > Eremobia ochroleuca. The sequence goes on from OX451413.1 coordinate 711,740, forward strand.
GAGATTTTTACAGAATCGACCGGCAGGTACTCTAAAACTGTTGAGACAAAATAAAGCTAGAATGGAAGGAGCGGGCTATGCTCTTAGTTTCTTTGAATGATAAAATCAGAAACGAAGTTATCTGGAAAAGAAACGGAGCTGCCGACATAACTTGCTGAGTAAGCAAACTGAAGTGGCAATGGGCTGGCCATGTCTGTCGAAGGGCCGATGGCCGGTAGAGCAGACGAGTCCTGCCGTGCGATTCTGTAACCATCTCACCGTGAAAACTTGGGTGAAGAGAGCGTGGAGTGAGTCGACAATAGTGTCAATCCCTAGCATCAGCATGACTCACAGCTCACTCTAAGCTCACTTCACCTTAGTTATCACGGTGAGATTTTTCCAGAATGGACCAGCTGGAGTGGAGACCGAGGATCGGCAAGCGTAGTGTGGGATGCCTCCCGGCTAGATGGACAGATGACCTCATCAAGGTGGCTGGAACAGACTGGATGCGGAAGGTGGAGGACAGGGTGTTGTGGCGCAGTCTGGGAGAGGTCTATGTATAGCAGTGTACTGCGAATGCGATAGGCTGAGTTGATTCGATTGAGGTCCTAGTCACGAATGTAAAGGAATAGACAATGACGGCACGGTTGGCGCAGTGGTTAAGCGATTGACTGCTGCGCTGCGTGTCGCGGGTTCGATTCCCGCACGGAACAAATATTTGTATGACCTACAAGTAGTTGTTTCGGGTCTGGCTGTTTGTGTATGTGACTTTAAATGTTTGTAAACGCACCCACAATACAGGAGAAATTCCTAGTGTGATTCCCTTGTTCACAAACTAAACTAAATTTAAGTTCAGTGCATCTTTTTCTTTCTATTTCATTAAGAAAAGGACAGAAGATAAATATTATTTTAGTCCTGTCAAATTAGTCAGCGCCTGACGTAAATTGACGTATTTTTAGTAGCCATTTTTTTAATAACCTCTAAACTTGTCTATGGAGTATCTTAATTTGACAGGACTAAACTAATATTTATCTTCTGTCCAAAAAAAACGACGGGTTTCACTTCTGCCGGCGCAGAAGTGAAAACTTAAATATTAACGTTGTACATTTTTTTATATTTTGGAATGGTTAGGGAATCATTTTGCAGGAATTGCTTTAATTATCAGTATAAAAGTACTATCATTTATGTCGTAGAATACAATATTTATTTATTGCGCTATCTTGCACAAACATGACAATTTATATTACATTAAAAAGTTTATCTCTCAGAAAAATCAACTTCCATCCATAATTTCGACGATTTTTTCACCATCATTATTACCAGAACCATTATTTTATTAATTTTTTTATTTTTTCACGTCCACCGGAGGTGTGCCATATGTTCCACCAGTTATCTGTAGTTCCCAAATTGCAGATTTATTGTCGAGAGATGTACCTTCAAGTCTACCAATACATTCTAACTACAATTCTAATTAATTCATTCATTTAAGTTAAGTTTGTTTCTGTAACATAAACACACACGAACATTCGCGCAAGCACCCTGCCCCACCTAAACTAAACAACAGGCGCAGGCATACATTTTCGCCGCGCCGTAGAAAGAGAGGGGGATACTTCCTCGCCTACGCCGCGCCGCCGGCTGTCTACTCACCATCCGTCTTACGAATTTTCGATCAGGGTCACGTGTCCTGACGCGAGTTTTACATTTTTTACCCGTTACAAAAAAAGTGTACAACGCCGCTAAAGAAGTTTTCACTTCAAAAAGATGCACTGAACTTATATTTGGTTTAGTTTGTGAACGAGGGATTCGACGCCAATACCTTTGGTCTCAATCGCGAGCGTAATGTAATGGTTGATCATCTGCTTAGGTGCAATTGGACGAGACTGGAACAAATGTGAGAGGTGCTTCGCTTGCTTTGCGTATCTGCAACAAAAATATGTGTTGATTAAAAAGCTGTTGTATTAATAGTCACCGAGATCGAATGTCGGCCATGGTTACTAATCTCAGTAGAGACTAGCCATCGGCACAAGTGTGTTCGCGACATGTGTACACGCACATTACATACACGCCAAAACAATATCAACTACTTAAGATTTATTCGCAAAGACACAAAAATTACAATATAAAAGATAACACTAATATACAACGTGTAACGAAACGGTCGAAATATGAAAAAAAAATTTGGGAGGGCCAAATTTTTTTTTCATATTTCGACCTATGTTCATTGGGGAAAGTTGTTGAGTTTCATGAGCACATTCACCTCCTTCAGGGTTGATACCCCCTTTCCGTTACACGTTGTATAATGTATATACAACATTGTTTTTAGTATACTGCAAATCAGAATATAGTTTGTTCAGAATAAGTAACTGAATCGATTCCAATACTTTTATTTTGTCCCAAGAATATTTTAAAATGGTAAAAAGTTGGACACCGAAATTTAGAGCATATTGATAAGGAAAGAAAAAGAATTGCTTATAAGGCACACCCTAAAATTGATGCTTTAATTTTCTTATTTGATTTGATAATTTTGAAAAAAAAAAAAACAACCATAAAACAATATTGGAACGACGATAATTCATGTCTACTTGAAGGCAGTAACTTAGTTTGCACTATCAAACCGACCTCATCTAGTTTAAAAAAAAATATGATTGACATGTAAAAGTGTTTGTACAAACCTACTTACAGAAAATAAATCATTTATCATTTATCATTTACAAAGACGACAATTAAACGAATATTTTTCAAGGATATAGATTTGGGATGAAATGACAATTTATAACGATTATGTAAAAGTTACTGCCTCTATTTCGATTTGGCGAAAGTTTTCAATATCATCCCGTATAAAAAAGTGGTACGGTAGTTTTGCCTAAAAAGGCTAGAAAATTATGAACCAAGGAGTTGTAAGAAAACTACGTACTTCGTGGTTATATTGAAAGTTTTCTGACTCTCAAAAGTTGATATTGACTTACTTATCATTACTGAGCATCTCGTTCAAAGCTACGCCAAGTTCTGGAACCATATTTGGCCCGAAATCCACTTTGAGTGCGTATCCATACCGCTTCGCACGTTCAGCATTGCTTGGCTGGTCTCCAAAGACTGGCAATGCTAGCAATGGGACTCCAGCTCTGATAGCTTCCAACGAACTCAACTGACCACCATGGGTAATGAAGACCTTGATGTTCTTGTGAGCTGCAGACAAAGTAATTTAAAAAAATAGCATTCATATTTTTTAACGTATATGTTTATTTATTTAATACTTCAAGCATATAAATGTACAGAGGCGGACTTAATGCCATAGGCATTTTCTACCAGTCAACCTTTGGGTGATGCAGACACAAACAGTAGTAGGTGCAATCATGAAGATTGAGGAATAAATATTTTAAATATACAACGTGTAACGTTAAATGCGCAAAACCTGAAAATAGTTCAGAATAACGAGCAGAATTAATTGAACCACTTTTTAATATAGGCCACATTTTTCAAAAAATCTTCATTAAAAACGTTGCCGTGTCTATTTATTAATAGGTCAAGCAACCCAATGTCAGCGCGGCGCAGCGGCCCGGTGACGACTCCTCCCTCGGTAAAGCGTCGTCGCAGACGCAAGAAACGATCAGAATGGCCAGTAAAACTAAAACAGCACATAAAACCTTTACAATTTTTTTAATGACTTATTTTCTCTCTGAAATAGGTAAATTGAATTAAAAATCAGTTGGGGTGTCTGAGGTTTTGCGCATTTAACGTTATACGTTGTATATATACATTAATTACATATCAATATAAGCACAAATAAATATAGATAAATACATGAATATACTAAAAAGAAATAATACAAACAACGATAAAACATAAGCGTTGTGATGATACTGCCAGCTTCTTACGAATATGCTCGCGATTTTTAACTTTAAAGGATAATCGATCGGATCGGTTGGTTGCCATCCTGATTTCCTGGGGGAGCGCATTCCACAGAGAAATAAATAACTTGTCTCGTAACTATGTTTTTATGTTGAAGGCCCTCTCAAAGGCAAAGAATGGCTTTGCTGAAGATCAAAGACCGACACGTAGGCCTCGTCAAAACAACATAGGCTTCGTCAGAGAAGGACTTACCAGAGACCAACAGCCCATATCGAAGTTAAAGCCTTATCTAAAAATAAAAATACGCCTTGTCAAAATCAACGTAGGTTTCGTCAAAAACGAATATAGGCCTCATCACAGATAAGTGTTTGCTTCGTGAACTCATTTAGTGCAATACGGTGCTTACCGAGAATGCTTGGCTGTGGCATCCAGGTTCGCAAGTGCACGTTGGGCGGTAGCCCGGTGAGCGGCTCCTCGAACTTCCACAGCACGGTGTAGGGCAGCGTGGAGAAAAGCTGCAGCAGCGCCGTGCGTAGAGATGGTTCAAATGTCGCTGACTTCAACACTGAGCCCATGCTGAAGTACACTACGCCCTGCGGAGAGCCGTCCAGGAGATCTTGCAGGTCCTGTGACACACAGAGAAGATTTTAGTCTAGGCTCAGTTTTCCTTTCCAAACCTTCATTCTCAAGACTCGTGTGTGAGTTGGTCACTTCTTGTATTCTATTTTTTTTTTTTTTTTGGACCAATTTCCTTTATATTTAATTAAATAAGAATTAATTACGCATAACATAACACACACATCATATTTTTTTCCTTCCTTTTTTTTTGTTTTTGTTGTTGAAGATAGACCTAGAAGGACTCTTCAACTACGTTTAATCACAAGGGCGATTTCTGACCGTAGGACGTCACCTAAATCGGGCATACGGGCATTGGGTTTTTGCATGAAGCTTTTAATGTTATGCCCAGTTGCATTGCAATATGCTCGTTCTCCATTACTTGGGACTTATTTAACAATATGTCTAAAGAAATGTGGGTGCAGTATGCGTGATTTTATGTTAGTTTTCCTTCCATATTCAAGATCTTTAACCAAGACACTTACCTTCGGCAATGGTGGAATATTCTCATCCATATGGTACCCAGCGACGTTGACGACATTAGGAGGGGTACTGAACGCTGGACTAATGGACTCGTGGCAGTTGACGAACATAATAGACACATTGTAGAAAGCATCGTTGAATGGGGGCAGAGTGAGGCCTCGCGCGGCCGCTATTGGTCCAAACGTTTTTTCGTAGAGACTGATCGTTTTTGGTCGGTCTAACCTGGAAAAAGTTTTTTCGGTAGGTTAAGTCAAAAGTGTTATATGCACAGTTTTTTAGGAAGATAATATGTGGATAAAGAATTTGTGGTCGATCATGTTAACAGGGTTAGTTAAAGCATGGCGTGACGATCCCTTTTGGGGACACATCCCCAACTCATGGTAGTAGCCGGATTCATCGTAAGGCTTGAATTAGTGGGTCTTTATGAGTATTAAAGTTAATGGCTGCATGAGTCTGTCAGATCCAACTAACACCCTGTGTTTCTGAATATCATTTAGCGGACTAGCGACCCACCCCTACTTTACAAGTTTTTACAACTTGACAAAACATCGCGACTTCTTTGTTATATGTAAGTTTAATATAAAGTTATATACAAACCCTTTGGAATAAATTCGCTAAGTGATGGTGGAAACCGCATCAAAATCCGTTGCGTAGTTTAAAAGAACAACGCGGTCACAAAAGCGACTTTCACTCGCTTGTAGAACTGTGGCGACATCTACATCGCCACATGCGAACTACGCATCACACTGACGTCACGTTAAATCCTGCATGGTGCAAGCAGATACCGCGCCACTATCATATATACAACGTCCAATCAACGTCAATCCAAACGTATATTCAACGTCAACGGCATCAATCGTCGGGCAGGAGCCCACCCGCCACATAACCTGTCTCGTCGGAAGATCCTCCCTTTTCTATGGAGAACGAGTGAACTTTACACCCTATCCTCATACCTCTATACTCGATCTACCGATGTTACTTGCATTCAATTTGACAATAGTTTAAAGGCTAGGCGTGTACTTACCACTCACCAACAGTCATGGCAATATGAACCAAGCCGTTGATGGCTCGCTTGACGAATGGCATGGGTGTGTCCGAAGGGTTGAACATCAGTGGAACGGTGGCTATGGACCGAACCTCGTCAACTTGAGCCTCGGTTGAAGGGAACATCTGGATGGCGGAAAGCACGATCCAGGGGGCCTGCTGCACTGCCGCGACACTGAAAAGATAGTGAACTAATGAGTTAAATCGTCATAAAGTGCCTAGATGGTCTCTCTCGTCGTATCGGATTGCGTGCCGTCCCATCGGACTATGGGAATGAGGGAGGAGAGAGTGCATCTGTGTCTGCGCACACACTTGTGCGCTACAACATCTCTCGCGCCGAGATCTGTCTCCGTTGAGATTGACCGCCATTGCCAAAATATAGTCTGGAGGACTAACTAGTCTCGAACTAGATTGAGAGTCATAAACATCATTTTTCTTTCTTTCGTGGCGTAGGGATCATAGGTTTGGTCACCCATCTCGTGGCAATTTGTTATTAGTTTTGTCCATTAGGAAATGTTTAGTAGCTTGGAGTTTTGATTGGCCTGCACTGCCTCAAGGATTGACGCAAACAGCCTGCCGATACATGTGGGCAGCACATCGCCGTCACCAAAGCGTCGCGTCGGTTCACCTAGGGCTTGTGTAGTAGCGCACCACACTGCGTCTTCCATCACTCAAGGACATTCTAGCCTCATCGGTGATCTATTCTGCAAGTCTAAGGTAAACCAAAAATTCGAAGACGTGTGACATCCACCAAGCCGTACTGGCCCAGCTGTGGGAAAATCATAGGCTAATTATGCTGCAGGTAAAAGCTGCAGGTAAAAGCTATGCTATATGATAATTGGACCCTGTTAAACAAAAAAGATCCAACCATCATTTTGTGACTTTTGAGCAAATAGGATTTGAAGTTTAGCAGTGAATATAAAACTAACAAGCAGAGGAATACAAAAGAGGGGCCCGTGGCTAAATAATAACAGCCGCACAGGGCGATCGATCAGGTTAAGCTACGCTTGCCGCGGTTGGTCCGTGGATGGGTGACCATCTTTACATACCGAGACCCCTCCGTGCCTCGGAAAGCACGTTAAGCCCGTTGGTCCCGGCTGTCATTCGTAGATCTTTGACAGTCGTTACGGGTCGTCAGTAGCCCGAAAGTCTGACAACCAGTCTTACCAAGGTGTATCGTATTACTCAGTAACTGGGTTGTGGAGGTCAGATGGGCAGTCGCTCCATGTAAAATATTGGTATTCAGCTGCATCCGGTTAGACTGGAAGCCGACCCCAACATAGTTCTTTGAGAAAAGGCTAGGCAGATGATGGTAACAAATTGGACACCGAGCGGTACTAAGTACATTTCCGCAATCATATGCGCACAACACAGGTCACAGCCAGTCGGCCGGCGGCGCGTGTTAAGTGGTAACCAACTTTTTGTACGGACAATCAGGTAAAATAACAAGCTTATAACTTCGTGATTTTTCATGATACAGTTTCGAAATGTTGTACAGACACCCGCACATCAAGCTACTACAATCTGTCAGATTTCTTTAATAGATTTTCAACTTTATCGCTAAAGTATAAGGCTCAAAGTTGATTGGGAAAATCTGACAGTTTCGGGTAGCTTGATGTGCTGGCGTCTGTACATAGATTCTTTACATAAAAATACTAGACACGTGTTTCCGGTTTGCCATATACTAAAAATAATGTTGTATATAACTCGATTTTCGACAAATTGCTGGTTGGATCTTTTCTGCTTAACAGGGTCCAATTCTTAACTTACCCTGCTAGGAAATCGCAAAAGAAAGTCTCGGTTACTACAGCATCGAACTGTTGCTTGATCAAAGCTTCTTTCACAGATGGAGTGTTGATCATTTCCATTGAAACGTTATTTGAGAACTCCTTGACGAAAGCGATTCCACGGTTGGTGTTTTTAGGGTCTGTCAAGACCACTCCTGGAAATGGATAGTATAGAATTCGATAAAATTATTATACAACGCGTAACGTTAAATGCGCAAAACCTGAAAATAGTTTGATCAGAATAACGAGCAGAATTAATTGAACCCCTTTTTTTAATATAGGTCACATTTTTCAAAAAATCTTCATTAAAAACGTTGCCGTGTCTATTTATTAATAGGTCAAGCAAGCCAATGTCAGCGCGGCGCAGCGGCCCGGTGACGACTCCTCCCTCGGTAAAGCGTCGTCGCAGACGCAAGAAACGATCAGAATGGCGAGTAAAACTAAAACAGCACACAAAACCTTTACAATTGTTTTAATGACTTATTTTCTCTCTGAAATAATTCAATTGAATTAAAAATCACTTGGGGTGTCCGAGGTTTTGCGCATTTAACGTTACACGTTGTAAAGGGCGGTAGTGGCATCAACGCACGTCTGTAATTCAGCACATAATTCTAGACCCGCTCTCTTAGATTTTTGAAGTGAAAATTTCTTTAGCGGCGTTGTACACTTTTTTGTAATGGGTAAAAAATGTTAAACTCGCGTCAGGACACGTGACCTGATCGAAAATTCGTAAGACGGATGGAGAGTAGACAGCCGGCGCGGCGTAGGAGAGGAAGTATCCCCCTCTCTTTCTACGTCGCGGTTGTCATGTTTGTGTACGATAGCGCTATAAATAAATATATTGTATTCTACCACATAAATGATAGTACTTTTATACTGATAATTAAAGCAATTCGTGCAAAATTATTCCCTAACCATTCCAAAATATCAAAAATGCACAACGTTAATATTCAAGTTTTCACTTCTGCCGGCACTCCCGGAGTGCAACCCGTCGTTTTTTTTTTATCAAAATAAAAATCTGCTGTTTTATAAAATCTATGCGGTTAAAATGTAAGGAACACCAAATTTTTCAGGTTCTGAATCATGTACTGCCGATCGATTCTGTAAAAATCTCACCATGAAAACTTGCGTGGAGTGAGCTGTCAGCGTCATCATAATCGAGATTTTAATAATATTTTTTATGCTAATTCTATTGATCATTTTACATAATTTCAAAGCTACTCGTAGTATTTTATTTGTCCAACCCCACGTTTAATACCACGTAGTTTGTGCGGCGTGATCACTTCACCCGATTCACGAAATGTCGTGTCACTTCACGCGACTCGACGTTTTTCCTAGATTACTAGGAAAAAAACAACATTGTGATTCTGACTGAGTTTCTGTTTTGCTATTTTATTTTAAAATCTCACAAAATAATAATAGCCAATGGTTAAGCTTGACCATACTTAACCCGGCGTCATTGAGGATGGGTCAAAATACCCGGCTGGTTTAAAATTTCTAATATTTTTGAAAGTACGCGCGCGACGTTGCCGTTCTGTGCAGTAGCTGTAGCCAATATTGTACTTGTTTATTGTTATTTTTGAGAGTTATTTTAAAAGTTGATTAAACTAAATTAAACGTTTCTGAATTATTATTTTTCCGTTTTATTATCAAAATCAGAATACCTTTACCTATACTGAAATAATGACACAGCTTACGAATTTACTTAAAAGTTATGGAAATAGCATGTATTAAATATATGGGTAATATTGACCCACTTCAACGACCACGTGACTATTTCCTACCACAACGACGCCGGGTTAAAATAGATATTGATAAACGAAATAGCCCTTTAACTATTAGTTGACCAGTTGACTATAGTTAATCTAACAAATTGTGATACTTTGTTTGACTACGGATCAAGAAACCGGCCCTAAGTATCGCTTGATCAACCGATCTTTACTTATTTCTTTAGGTAAGAAACGCTGGTCAAAATTGTCTAGCAAATGCTGCAAGTTTCAATAGAGTAATTTTTTCGTCTGTCGTGTTGGCACGAGCTTAGTATTTTTATAATAAGTATGTAGTGATAACTCTGGGATAAATTCACATACCTGCGACAAACCTCTGGACTGAGCTTATATCAAGAACGTGCAATGTTTTTGGAGGATTCTTGACTTTTTCTGGGTACGGCGTCACCCATGTCACCTAGAAGAGCAAAAATATTTACTTTTAAAGTCTTCTCATTGGTCTTGTGGACACAAGAAGCGACTGTTCTGAATCGTGAGCAGTCATTAGTGTCAATCCCTAGCATCATATGGAATGACAGCTCACTTCACTTAACTTCTCACGGTGAGATTCTAACAGAATCGACCGGCTGGAGCCAATTGAAGGAACAGATCTTACCTCGTGTCCTCCGTTCAGGAGAGCGTCCACTATTCCTTTCCCCAGCGTGTTATGGCTGTGAGAAGGCGTTGGTATCAGGACCATGATGTGGTAGCCATGTGAGCTGGTTATAGTTGCTAACAGCAGTAACACGTTGAGCTTCATTTTGTTCTGAAATAAAGAATACGTTTAATTTTAATATATTCTTTTTTAATATGTTGGCGAAACTTCACAAATTTGTATGGGTAGCGGTAGTGCATGCTAGCAGTGTTTCTCAAAGTATGGGGCGAATATTGAGTGAGCCCTGCCACAGAACGATACACTGGCCGACCGAACCAACTGCCGGGCGGCGCGCGGGCGACCAGTGGCCTCGAACGTCGTAGAGTGAGATCGGTAGATCGGTAGGTATTTGACAAAAAAATACAATATTCAATCAAATTTATTTATATATTTAAAAAAACGACGGGTTGCACTCCGGGAGTGCCGGCAGAAGTGAAAACTTAAATATTAACGTTGTGCATTTTTTATATTTTGGAATGGTTAGGGAATCATTTTGCACGAATTGCTTTAATTATCAGTATAAAAGTACTATCATTTATGTCGTAGAATACAATATTTATTTATTGCGCTATCTTGCACAAACATGACAATTTATATTACATTAAAAAGTTTATCTCTCAGAAAAATCAACTTCCATCCATAATTTCGACGACTTTTTCACCATCATTATTGCCAGAACCATTATTTTGTTATTTTTTTTATTTTTTCACGTCCACCGGAGGTGTGCCATATGTTCCACCAGTTATCTGTAGTTCCCAAATTGCAGATTTATTGTCGAGAGATGTACCTTCAAGTCTATCAATACATTCTAACTACAATTCTAATTAATTCATTCATTTAAGTTAAGTTTGTTTCTGTAATATAAACACACACGAACATTCGCGCAAGCACCCTGCCCCACCTAAACTAAACAACAGGCGCAGGCATACATTTTCGCCGCGCCGTAGAAACAGAGGGGGATACTTCCTCGCCTACGCCGCGCCGCCGGCTGTGTACTCACCATCAGTCTTACGAATTTTCGATCAGGGTCACGTGTCCTGACGCGAGTTTTACATTTTTTACCCGTTACAAAAAAAGTGTACAACGCCGCTAAAGAAGTTTTCACTTCAAAAAACACCTAAACTAAACAACAGGCGCAGGCATACATTTTCGCCGCGCCGTAGAAAGAGAGGGGGATACTTCCTCGCCTACGCCGCGCCGCCGGCTGTGTACTCACCATCAGTCTTACGAATTTTCGATCAGGGTCACGTGTCCTGACGCGAGTTTTACATTTTTTACCGGTTACAAAAAAAGTGTACAACGCCGCTAAAGAAGTTTTCACTTCAAAAAAAAACTTACAGACTAATTTATAACAATCATACTTAAGTATGATTGTTATAAATTATGTGAGCCCATATCGGTAGAAATACCGAAAAATCGGTAGGTTCGAGACCACTGCGGGCGACTGACACCGGACGGATCGCAAGCGCTGTTAAATTTCCTAGAGGTGGGTCCCGAGTTTGTAAACTTGTATTAGATGGGTCGTAGCCCAGACAACTTTGGGAACCACTGTGCTAGGATGTACTTAGAATAAAATAGAATACTCTTTATTATTACCAGTCCACCATATTAAGACACCAAATATATTTGTGATTCAAAAATGTTCAAATAGCCACTGTTGCTCGCGAATACTCTTATAATTGATATAATAAATACATTGACACACAAATAGATACTAACTGCTTTAAATCTACTCAAGATAACGATTATAAGGCGACATACCAATCAAGCTATACATTTCAAGCATAAGATATCGCATTGCATAGACTTTTCCTTCAATGAGGGATCATCTTGTACTGGAATTGCAGCTATTTACATTGATACTATTAAAAACAACCGTGGTTTGATATCTATATTTGTCAGATAATGAATGAGGAGCGTCGGAACGAAAACCGATATATCGAATTTACCATATTTTTCACAAATTAAAAAAAAGCTTGTAAGTTTTTTAGTGTTACAAAAGTGGAAAATTATAGCATGTCAATTTGCAGTTAAAGTGACATCGATTGATGTGTGAAACTTGACGGAGGGTAGATACTTAATTTAGGGAGATACTTGGCGGACAAGTATGTATATATCGGTTTTTGACGCGATCATTTGGATATATCGGTTTTTGACGAAACCAAAATGGATATGTCGGTATTGAACTGAATTGAATTTGAACCGACCATTGTTGAATTGTGTAAAACTTAATAAGAATTATCGGTTTTTAATCCAACAACAAGAACATGTTGAATTTAAAAATGTATTTGTCGGGTTTGATTTGACCACAGTATTTTGATATTTTTTTTAAGATGGATGTAACTGTTCTTTAATTGATATCTTTCCTGAAGGGTGTATAATTAAACATTTTGTAACAGAAAAAAAAAAATGTCTTAATTAAGACATATCGGTTTTTGTTCCGACGCTCCTCAAATATAATAACAGTTGGTCAAGTAGACATCTTTATCTTTGCCGCTAGACTTTGAAATTACTCTCTTGTCAATAAAACACTAGTTTGAATGTGATTCATTTTATATCAAGGTTGGCACAAAAGTAATGAGACACTGTACAAAACTCTACAAAACTAACACTGTACAAAACTAGTTTATTGTTTTCGATAACATTCTAGAATGTTGTAGAACATTCTAGGTACTTGTGATGTGGGACACCTATATAAAGCCGGGCTCGCGATCGGTTTAGAAAGAAAAAGAAAGAAAGAAAAAACGTTTATTCTGCACAAACAAAACGCACGCTACAAATAAAAAACAAAATACAAATACAAAAACAAAAAAAAAATCAAAATACAAAAAAACAAAACAAAAACCAAATACAAAGCCAAATAAAAAGCCAATAAAAAACCAAATTCAAATACTCAGTACCCAGAACACCCAGTACTCAGTTTGGACGAGCAACAAGTTCGAACACTATACTTTTACGAGTACTTGTTAGGCCACAGTGTGCGGGCTGTGGCTGACAATATCAACACTACATTGGGCGCTGGAAGTACAAGCCATGCGATGGTGTCCCGGTGGTTTGACCGTTTTAAATCAGGAGACAGGAGCCTTGAAAGTCAGCCACGCTCAGGACGACCACCCGCAGTGAATGATGACGATTTACGCCGCGAACTGCAGTCGAATCCGGATGCTACCACTCGTGAATTAGCGGAAGCACTTAACTGAAGTCACCACGCTGTGGAATACGAGTAGTAGTTATTTTGATGTATAAGCTATACAACGTGTAACGTTAAATGTACAAAACCTCAGACACTCCAACAGATTTTTAATTCAATTGACCTATTTCAGAGAGAAAATAAGTCATTAAAAAAATTGTTAAGGTTTTATGTGCTGTTTTAGTTTTACTGGCCATTCTGATCGTTTCTTGCGTCTGCGACGACGCTTTATCGAGGGGGGAGTCGTCACCGGGCCGCTGCGCCGCGCTGACATTGGGTTGCTTGACCTATTAATAAATAGACAGGGCAACGTTTTTAATGAAGATTTTTTTGAAAAATGCTACATATATTAAAAAGTGGTTCAATTAATTCTGCTCGTTATTCTGATCAAACCATTTTCAGGTTTTGCGCATTTAACGTTACACGTTGTATTACTGTAGAGGGGCTTGTGGCTAAGTATTAACAGCCGCACGGGTCGATCGATCAGGTTCAGCTATGCTCGCAGCTGTTGGTCCGTGGATGGGTGACCATCTTCACATACCAAGACCCCTCCGTTCCTCGGAAAGCATGCTAAGCTGTTGGTCCCGGCTGTCACTCGTGGATCTTTGACAGTCGTTACGGGTTATCAAAGCCCGAAAGTCTGACAACCAGTCTTACCAAGGGGTATCGCATTACCTAGATACTGGGTTGTGGAGGACAGATAGGCAGTCGGTCCATGTAATATTGTATCCGGTTAGACTGGAAGCCGACCCCAACATAGTTGGGAAAAGGTTAAGCAGGTGATGATGATGATGACCTTTGACGATCTATTTTAACTCAAAACAAAAATATAATCGGCCAAAAATCCAGCAAAAAGCTTTGTTTTTATTTTTCTCTTTTCATCTGTTTGTAATTTGGTCGCACGCAGATGAAAAGAGAAATTGATATAAGTACTTCAATTTATTCAATACAGGTGCAGCTGTGTCACTCATCAATGTTTTTAATTTTTTGGTTTTTCAACTGCTTGTCAATTATTATTCCTTGAAGAAAAAAGTTCTACAAAGCTACAAAAGATAGTTATTACTCAAGCTATTCATAGATTTGTTACTCTAAACGCGATGATTGAGTTACTAACTGCGACTAACTATGGACTAGAATTGTCTGAAATAAATAAATTATATACAAGGTGTAACTTAAATAAAGCACAACCTCTTAACGGGTCACTGTACTCAACATTATGAACAACTTTTACTATGGGACCAAACCTGAAATCACGAAAAAAAAAACAGCTGTTCCCTACATTTATGGTCGCATAACTCGTCAAAATGTAGGGAACAGCAGATTTTTTTTCGCGGTTCAGGTTTACCTATTATAAAGTAGCATCCGCACGCAACTTCGTTTGCGTAGAATTCGGAATTCTCGCCGTTTAAAAATATGTTGCTTAAATAATGTGGTTAATGTAATTGGTTTATTTATATACGTATAGAAAGATAGATTGGTAGGCTTTTCATTCGTGTCTGTGAAACCATGGAAATCAAGCCGTTTAGTAGTTGAAATACCGACAGCAGCGCCACCTACCGAGTCCATGTATTTTTAAAATTATGCAGGAAACCATCGAAATACCCATATAAAATTTCAACCCAATCGGTTCAGCCTACCCGGATAATTCACACTACCCGTTGTCCTATTACTTACCCGTTTTCCCGTAGGAATGAAGCATTTTCCCGCGGTCAAAAGTAGGCTATGTTCATCAGAGATAAAGTCGGCTTCTAATGGTAAAACAATTTTTCAAATCGGTAAAGTAGTTTCGGAGAATATTCAATACTAACAAACAATCAAATCTTTCCTCTTTATAATATTAGTGTAGACAATTAGAGATCGCTTTCGAACTGCGTGCGCTCACTTGAGTGAGGTACAAAGTGTTATTTACAGAATAGCAATTTACTGTTTTAGTAACTTATCAACAAATAAATATTGTTGTATTGATATTCTACCGGTGCGATACGTATGATGTCCTGAATAAAGAACATTCATGTCAAAGCATTTCCTACTGATGACGTAAGAACACTATTCTAAAAATAAACTTGTTTGAATCAAACAATCACAAATACCTTCGTATTTATTTTCCTCTATCAGTATAGAGGAAAATAAATACTCGTACGAAGATATTTGTGATTGTTTGTCCCAGCGGGATATAATATTAAAAACAAAGAACGCCTAATCTGTGTTATAAAGGTGCACCATGAATTTAAATTAAGAATACTTAAAAAGAAAAAAAAGCTCACTTATTTTTTTTTTTCAAATTCACATTTAGAACACAACACAAAAATGTTCTTATACACCAAAACGTCAAAAAAGTTTTTTTTTTTTGTCTATGTTTGTTGCGCACTACACTAAGATCCACTTATCCACACGCGTCTACGCCGTGCGCTAGAGCAACCTTGACTGCCGGGTAGGAGGTCTAACTAATCCACACTGATGATAATAAATAGCCAGTTGCATTGACACTGTATTCCATGCTATTAGGTACAGACGCCAGCACATCAAGCTACCCGAAACTGTCAAATTTTCCCAATCAACTTTGAACCTAATGCTTTAGCGATAAAGTTGAAAGTCTATTAAAGAAAGACAGATTATAGTAGCTTGATGTGCTGGCGTCTGTACATCAGTTTTTGTGGCAGACTTATTTCAATTAGGCGTTTTCGTAAGATGATTTTGATAATTTAGAAACTTCATTTTTAGGGCTCTGTAGTAAAATGGTAAGTCGTATAAGGGTTCCTACACTTAACAATATTAGTAAAATTCTGGACAGCGAAAATAACGCTATGAATCTTTTTGAATTATATACTCACTAAAAAATCAGTATTCTGTTCTCATCTAAATCACGGTCAATGGGGTCAGTAATCTCTCAAGACCGGTTCTATTCATCTGACTAACCGTAGCGTCAGTTGTTTTAAACCTGAGCGCCCATTACATCTTCACCGATGACTACAAAAACTAAACTAATTTGAAATCACAGCCAACAAGGCCGCTCCTACTCTTTTTTAACACGCTTTTATTAAGCTGGGTATCCATTTGCGCAGCCTCGTGACGAGCTGCCTCATCCTGAGCGTGCCGCGGGCTGCGGAAAGTACATGCGTCTCCACTCGAGCACACATAATATCGTATCGAGCGGCAAGCCTCAACCCGAGCCACGATTTTCTCAATTCCTCATTAACCACCATGGTTGACGCACGTAAAGTCGCTGCAGCATTAGTAATAATTAGTCACTACAAAAGGAAGCAACATAAGAAACGGAAACATCGATGGTGGACTAAGGAAATATATCGTCAGCGAAATTTCGTATAACTTAATTAATTCGATACATTTCTCATTATCCATTTTGCTGCGTGCCGAGCACACGTACGTCCGTCTCCACTGAACGCACGCCTCACACTGAGGCGTCTTTGAGCATGGCCATTTACCGACACGATTTGGCTCGCTGCGCGGCCGCCTCGTTTGGTTCAAGTCGCGGCAAGCCTCGACTCGCGGCACGGTCTCCACTAGATCTGCCTCGGGTCGAGGCAACCGCTCGGCCCGAGGCTGCCTCAAATGGATACCCAGCTTTAGCTTCACTTGTAACTATACTAACTTACAAACCATGGCGCCGATTCCCTTATTCCAAAATTAACTAAATTTAACCGGACAACCTCTTCTGTCGTGCAATTCTGTAACCATCTCACCGTGAAAACTTAGGTGAAGTGAGCGTGGAGTGAGCTGTCATTAGGGATTAACACTATTGACACTGCTCACTTCGAACTCACTTCACTTATGAGTTCACGGTGAGATATGTAAACGAAGCAAAAGGAGTGTGTAAAGACCGTAGCAGGTGGTTCTGTAGTTTCTGCCTTATTAGAAAAAAGTGTGAGTTTATGTAATATGTATGTACAGACGCCAGCACGTCAAGCTACCCGAAACTGTCAAATTTTCACAATCAACTTTGAACCTAATGCTATAGCGATAAAGTTGAAAATCTATTGAATGAATTTGACAGATTGTAGTAGCTTGATGTGCTGGCGTCTGTACCTGCGCATGTTCCGGATGCATATGCGTATACTTATAACAATACCGACACCAAGCCCGGAAGACCACAAAACAAATGAATGAAAACAACTAAACCATATTGTTTGTATCCTCAGGAACATACCACCTCCGCTCTCTATGTCTAAAGTACAGCTGGTACGAGCGCTGGATGCTCGACCTCGTGTTGAGTTTGCTCGCAGTGCTCGCCATCCTAATCGCCCTGTCGACGTTTTCTGTCAAAGCTTGCGTTACAAGATTTTCAGGGAAGAGTAAAAATGTGGTGAAGAAGAGGAATTAGACATTCTTTCAAATGTCACAGGTGTCAATGTGTAGATTATTTGTAATGTTTTTAATTTTTCTTGCCCTATAGGGAATGTTTTTGTACAAATACTTTTAATTACGTGTTAAATCTAATTACAAAGTTTTACTAACAGTTTTGTGTAATAAAAATTGTGTTGTTAATGTGTAATTAATTAATAAAAGTTACGGTTGAGTCCGAATCCCAAAACTTACATGCCCGTAGAAGTATTTCAATTTGAAGTATCCCCACCAAAAAAAGGGTTATCAATAAAAAAACATTTAACGTTCTAAATTCTATATTAAATAAACTAAGAGATCTGTGGTCTTAAATACAAAACAATAAATTAACAATTATTTACAAAAGTGCGAGATATTTTTCGAATAGCAACAAATACTCCTTGGTCCGATGTTCGTTCGTCAGTTTGTGTACTTGTATCTCGCCTTCTGGTGTTAACAGGGCCTGGGAAATAAAATGGTGAATTATCACTACATAGTATAAAACAAAGTCGCTTCCCTGTCTGTCTGTCCCTATATATGCTTAGATCTTTAAAACTACGCAACGGATTTTGATGCGGTTTTTTTAATAGATAGAGGGATTCAAGAGGAAGGTTTATATGCATAATATAGTAGAGAAACACTGATAATTTTAGAGGTTTCTAATGTGATGTCGTAAATAAACACATTTTTTTGCGCTTATATACTTTTTACGAGAACTAATGGCTCTAAAATTATCAGTGTTTCTGCATTGCACCCGTGCGAAGCCGGGCGGGTCGCTAGTTTTAAATAAACCAGAAAATAATTAAGGAGTAGAATGCTTCTGATTTAACTAAAGAATAAAGAAGAAAAATACATTTATTTAGCATAGACTAAAAAACAAATTATATAAAAACTATTGAATTAAATTTCATTCCGATACTTGGCTGTATGTAAGTGTATCTGTGCCTGTCTTTAAATATGATATGTGTTCTTTTTTCTGACATTTGGTGTCGGTGTCTTTTGTTTACTTCCATTCCATAGTTTTACTTACTGTAGTGTGTATGTTTTGAAGAGAAAAATAAATTCTTTATTTTGTCCAAACTATAGAAATCTTATTTATTGCTTTATATCGAATTGGTTATGGGCCCAGGTCCACGCGAGCAATAAATAAAGAGCAGAAAAACAGTAAAGTATTCTCGAAAATTTGACACGAAAAAAACAAAATGGAGGTCGGCAAGATTGAAAAATTTAATGGATCGAATTTTAAACAATGGAAATTTCAAATAAAATGTGCTCTGCGTGCCAAAGGTTTGGATATTAGTTTGCCAAAACCAGAAACTAATGTGATTCAGTGGAATAAAGACGATGGAATGGCTATGTTTATAATAACATCAGCTATGGATTTAAAGCAAGTAGCACTCATCGAAAACTGCGAATCAGCGCTTGAGGTAATGACTAAACTTGAGTCTATCTATGAACAGAAATCCGAGATGACAAAAATGATGTTACACGAGCGTTTTTATCAATACAAAATGTCATCAGCGGACAGCATAGCGCAACATATTGCTAAGGTAGAAAGTTTGGCAAAGGAACTAAAAGAAAATGGAGAGGATATTTGTGATACTGCAATCATAACTAAAATATTGAGTACACTCCCTCCAAAGTACAGATCTCTTCGTCAGGCTTGGATGTCACTTGATTCAAAGAAACAAACGATAATCAACCTGACAGCTCGATTATTAGATGAGGAGGCCAGCTTGAATGTAGAAGAAGAAAATGAAACTGCTTTAGTAGTGGCAAAACAAAGTGTTAAGAAGAAAACTTTTCCATCTACACAAACAAATAAACAATCAAATGAAAAATCACATCGCTTTGCATGCTACAACTGTGGGAAACGAGGTCATTTTGCTAAAGATTGTCGTGCCCCTAAGCAAAAACATAACCAAGGAGAGAAAAATATGATTGCCTTTAATGTAGCAAATAGTGATTTGAAAGATGATGATGAAAGCAGTAGATGGATATTAGACAGTGGTGCTTCAGCTCACATGTCTTATAAAAGTGAAAATTTTGCAGAGTTATATGAGTATACAGGATCTCCATTGAAATTAGGAAACCAAGAAGCCATAGAAGTGGTTGGTCAAGGAAATGTTTTGATTAACAAGTGTGTCAATGGACAGTGGGAGACAAGTATCTTGAAAAATGTTCTTTATGTACCAAAATTAAGAAGAAACCTATTCTCTGAAGGAGTAGTGACAAGACTAGGGTACAGTATCATAAAGAAACAAACTGATGCTTTGATTTACAAGGATAACAAAATAGTGCTGTGTGCAACTTTACAAAGCAACAATTTATATGAGTTAAAGTTGAAAACAATTCAAAACCCAGTGTGTAACGTAGTGCAAAAATTGGATCTTAAGATATGGCATGAACGTTTGGGTCACTTGAATGTCAAGGAAATACAGAAAATGTGCAAAAACAATGCGATAACTGGTGTTGACTTATCAGATTGTGACAAGTTCGTATGTGAGGGTTGTGCATATGGCAAACATGCTCGTCAACCGTTCCAGAAGTCAAACAGGGGATCACTGCAACGAGGTGACATTGTTTACAGTGATGTTTGTGGACCATTTAGTGTGCCGTCTGTACAATATTTTGTCATTTTTAAAGATGCTGCTACAAGCTTCAGATATGTGCACTTCTTGAAAAACAAGAGTGATGTATTAGAATATTTTAAGAAATATAATGCAAAAATTAAAAATAATTTTTCACATGGTGTACGCATATTACACACTGATAATGGGGGAGAATATACAAGCAAAGACTTCAAAGAATACCTAGACCGTGAAGGTATTTCTCATGAACTAACCGCTCCTTACACGCCTGAACAAAACGGGCGGGCTGAACGTGAAATCAGGACAATAGTGGAAAGTGCTCGATCCATGCTTTATGCCCGTAGTGTACCACTCAATCTATGGGCAGAAGCAGTCAATTGTGCGGTTTATTTATTAAATCGTACATCATCTAGTCAGACTCCAAATATTACACCTATAGAGCTATGGAGTGGATTATATAGATTTTTTTTACTGGGGTACGATAAAGGATAAAGTGTACTCTAAACCAATTCAAGATTTAGACGAGCTGCGCCAAAGAATTGCAGAAGCCGCTGAATACATCAACTCAAGAAGATACGCCCGTCTTATTACGCGATCATTTTTAAAGAGACGTAGAACTTGCATTGCAGCTGAAGGAAAACAGTTTGAACATTTGTTATAAAACTTCGTAAATCTGATTTAATAAAAATTATAATAAAAGAAATCCAACGACTGAATTTTATTTCAAATGCACCTAAAACCAACAATGTACTTTTTTTCCTCAATTAAGAAGTAGCAATTAGTATGTGTTATACCATTTTGGAATCCTGACTAAACGCGCCATCTTTTAAAGTTACTTGCCAAAATAGTGTAGTAGATTTTTTTTTCAGTACAGTCGGTTAAAGTTGGGTGATGTCATTATTTTGAATTCAATATTGGGCAAAAATCTAACATTTAATTTAAAACTGAGGCAGTTACGTTTTAACTTTTAACTGTAATTTACAGAAGGGTTATTCATGGTTAGATCACAGAGAAAAAAACTACCGAAATGTTAATAATGTAGTCACAGGACTTGAAAAATCATCACAGGGTGTCACTTTTTGAGATTTATTTTTGAATGCTTATAATTCGAAAAGTACATGACCAAGATTTTTTTTTATATTTTTCTAATAGCTGTCACGACTTGGCCTATTGCCCGTTTTCGGCTTGACGTTGATTTCTGGGACACGTTGTATAAAATTTAGTGGGAGTATTGAATTAAATTTCATTCCGATACTTGGCTGTATGTAAGTGTATCTGTGCCTGTCTTCAAATATGATATGTGTTCTTTTTTCTGACATTTGGTGTCGGTGTCTTTTGTTTACTTCCATAGTTTTACTTACTGTAGTGTGTATGTTTGAAGAGAAAAATAAATTCTTTATTTTGTCCAAACTATAGAAATCTTATTTATTGCTTTATATCGAATTAAAACAAACAAAAAGTGTAAAATCCGATGTAAGAAATTAATAACTATTTGTCCTTTGAAAGTCACAATAATGAAGTAACTAAAGGTGATATTCTACGGTTCAACCAAAATTTAGCTTTGGTTGAAAGGCTCAGCAGGGTAATTGCGTAACACACTATCAGTAGCAATGGGTTTCATTTTGACAGTTCAACAACATTCATTGCGTTATTTACGTTGTTGAGCAGACACATTTTTCAAACATATGGAGCAATGGATTAGCAATATGCTTCAAAATGATTCAAATTGAGAGTAATAGTGTGTTGCGCAATTAGGGTGCAGAAATGAAAAGTCTACATTAAACGCATCACTTTACACGATTTAATTGGGTTGCTTCAACCAAACTGAAAAGCTTTTGTTAACCGTGTACGGCCTTTGGTTATGGGACGTCGAGTTTTATATAAAGTTCGGCTTTGTAGTTTGTACAGACGCCAGCACATCAAGCTACCCGAAACTGTCAAATTTTCCCAATTAACTTTAAGCATTATGCTTTAGCGATAAAGTTGAAAATCTATTAAATAAATTTGACAGATTGTAGCAGCTTGATGTGCTGGCGTCTATACATCATCATCATCATTGCAGCCGAAAGACTGCTGGCCGCCCCCAAGCACCTCCACTTCGACCAGTTCTGTGCTTCCCGCATCCAGCGGATTCCTACAGCCTCCACAATGTCATCGGTCCACCTTGTGGGATGCCTTCCAGTTTGCACAGCGTCGTCTTTATCACAGGCTCTTTTACTATAAATGCCCTATTTACGCGGTTACGCTCGGGCAGTGCAAAACTGTGTCCATATTTTATTTTATGTTTTCACAGTAAATCGTATCATAATATTATAATAAAACAGATTTCACTACGAATGCTTACCAGTGTACTATCCCTGGCAGAGCAAGCGCTCGCCGCTGCATCACCCGCCCATTTCGCGTATATATCGCTGAACGATAACTGCCATTCAACTAATCTGTGATCTTGTAGCGACGCGAAGAGGCAGCAAGGATTGATGTGAGACCAGGATAATGACGTTACTGATAGCTGAAGAATGAAAAGGCATACAAGTCAGGGCTTAGTTTAATAAAATAGCGTTCATCAATGGGGTTTATCGAATATTCGTCCCCTAGGCAGTCAGTCTCTCTTGCTGTCTGGCTAATATTTTTGGAACGAAGTTTCTTTAACCCTTTCGTTACGAGCGCCGGATATAGCCGGCATCCATTCGATGACCTGTGTGTACGAGCGCCGGATATAGCCGGCATCCATTCGATGACCTGTGTGTACGAGCGCCGGCTATAGCCGGCGCCAGCGTGATACCGCTCACCAAACGGCCCCGCGATACTCAGTGTGTCAGTGGCGCTACTCCGACGGCGCGGTGCCCCGTTTGGTGGCGTTATTCCAGCGGAGGGAAATGCCGTAACGAAAGGGTTAACGGAGCTTGCGGTAGGAGTAAATAGAAATCGCCACTTAACCCTTTATAGGGCAGAAGATCCTGGCTTGTATGTTAAAAATAAAACACTGGGATATTAAAACTAATATTGATTGAAATTTTTATTTGAATTTGGCACACTATTTTGCTCCTTTTTCCAAGAGCTTTACTGCTGAATTAGTCTAACGTTTAGTTTAGCCGCGAAGATTCAAAATGTATGGTGTCTAATATATGGACCGGAGAGCCCCATAAAGGGTTAACGAGTTATGCCCCCTCCATGCGACTTTCTCTGTCTCTCGCCCTGTCTCTTTCTTTTATACATAACAGAAAGAGACAGAGAGAGAGAGAGAGAGAGTTAGATCATTTTCTTGGTTCTCGACGATGCCAAAGCGTTATAGTGTGGTCAAAATGAAAAACCAAGATGGCTGCAGCGGAAATTTTAAAATTTTTCGTCAGGGTATCGTTTTCATGGTTTTCAAGGGAGTTAAAGCCAATAGTGGGGCTAAAATATAAATCCAAGATGGCGGCTAAAATTTTCTTCACGTGTCGTTTTGCAACTATCGCATAAGGAACTTCGTTCCTGACTGAGTTCTCTGACCGTACAGGTTTTTTGACACCTCATGAGTTATTAATATAATGATATAATTTGCAAATACGACAACAAGACTTCAAGGAGATCAAAAAAAACATCCTAAGTTCAAAACTTACTGTCAAAATGAAAGTACTTGACATTCTGAGGTAGTTTTATAGGTACTGTTTTGTCTTGAGCCAGTGTGGGTCGTAGCGGGTAGCAGTAGAATAATTAGCCTATAACACGAACCCAGGACTAGGTAAAACGATACCCCTTAGTGACACTGGTTGGCCGACTCTTGAGCTTCTGACTACCCATCATAATCAACCAATGTTCCCACTGCTGGGACACAGTCCTCCTCTCAGTGAGAGGGAGTAGGCCGTAATCCACCACGCAAGCCCAGTGCGGGTTAGTACATGTCACATGTCTTTGAATTCTTTGATTCTAGGACATGCCGGTTTCTTGACGATGTTTTTCTTTACTGTTTTGAGAGCAGTGGTGATGAAATATTAGGTCATCCCACTTCCAGTGTCATATTTTTTTATTATTATTATTTTACAAAAACTGACTACTATACTATATAACCTTGTGACACTAATCAATAATCTCCACCACTATTAATCACTCGCTCCCAGACTGCTGGCAAATCTTGAACACCATTTAAAGTACCACTTTCATTTAATTCATCAATAATGCTCTTTAGTTTAATATCTAACTCCTTTTTGCTATTGTATCGAGTACCCGACAATTTCCTCTTCACATGGCCAAAACAATTGAAATCACAAGGGTTCATATCCGGGGAATATGGCGGCTGAATAATTTCAATCCATCCTTTATCTTCAATTAAATTCTGAACTATTTTTGATTTGTTCGGTCTGGCGTTATCATGTAAAATTATAGGACTCGTTAAATGATGTTCGTCTGCCCAAATAGGAATATTTTCTTCTAAAAATGACTTATATCGCTCTCCAGTCATAGTTGTATTTTCATCATAAGTTCTCCAAAAAGCAATGGCTCTGACATCCATAGCTACTATTAGATTAGTAGTATTTTTCGTTCATGTAGCTCTGCACGTGGTAAATGTTCAGCTGAAGTGCCCGGTTCCACCCAACATCGTGACTGATGTCTTTGACGAGGAGTATAAAATTCGACCCAAGTTTCATCAAGGCATATGAATCTATTAAGTATATTTTTCTTACGGCGATACCACGATAAATGGCTACGCGCAGTTTCATAACGAAACTCCTTCTGATCCGTGTTCAGAGTGTGGGGCACCCACACTGCACTTTTATTGACCAGACATAAATCCTCCGTGAGTACTCTATGTATAGTGAGAATGAGGAATGTTAAGTTGAGTGGAGAGATCACTGACACTGACCCTACGTGACTGACGAAGTGCTTCCTTGATTTTGTCCCTTGCTTCTAATCTAGTCGATGATAATGATCGAGGTGCTCGCGGCTCATCTTCAGCTGTGGTTCTTCCTTGTTTGTACATTTCAAGCCATCGCTGTACGGTTCTTTTATTTAAGGCGTTACGACCAACACACTTTACCAGTAAGTCGTGCGCAACTCCTCCAGAGTAGTTGAGTAAAGCACAAAACTTTAGAAATATACGTTGCTCCACTACATTAATAGATTTTTTTAAATCTTCCATTTTAAATCAATGCACGTCTTATGATAAATGATAAATGATTTATTTTCTGTAAGTAGGTTTGTACAAACACTTTTACATGTCAATCATATTTTTTTAAACTAGATGAGGTCGGCGTTTCCTATCTGACTACTCTGAGAAGAAAGGCCGAAACAAACTCAGAGGTCACAGTCTCTTTTAAAGTCCAGACATAATCTTGGTCAGATAATGTGAAGACCATGTAGATTAGTGTCTGAAATGGTCTTTTGAGTAAAGAACCACACAGATTGAGCGGACCTGTCCAGTCAGTGCACGCATTTGTCAAAAATCGTGCAGCTCAACTCAGAACTTGAGGAGCCTTACGATTCGACGAACAATACCAATGAAAGGACATTTGGGTAGGCCGCATAAATGACTCAAACTGCCAGATCATGATTAAAACTAACTAAGAAGGAAAACCGAAAAAAAGAAATGACCCACATAGTCTTCACACTCACAGTAATAATAATAAAAATAAGATACTTTACAAAGTAAATATCCATGTCATTGTTTATATAAAATTCATCAATGTCAATGTGTATATAAAAATCCGGATATAATCTTTGAGGACCATGTAGATTGGTGTCTGAAGTGGTCTTTTGAGGAAAGAACCACACTGAGTGGACCTGTGCAGTCAGTGCACGCATTCGTCAGTAACCGTGCAGCTCAACTCAGAACTTAAGGAGCTCAACGATTCGACGAGCAATACCAGGGACAGGACATTTGTGTAGACCGCATACACCACTCAAACTGCCAGACCATGATTAAAACGGAAACAATGACCCACATAGTCCTCACATTCACAATAATTAAAATAATATAAGACTTTAAACAGTAAATGTTCATGTCATTCTGTATATAAATAGATATTTAGAAAGAAAAAAATAAATAAATAAAAAAAAACAAAAGTGTAAATCAGCAAAATAAAAAATAAACAACATTCACTGTCTAGACCTATTGGAGCAGCTCAATCCCAAGCTTTTTTGTCCTCAATATAGTCTTTTACAGTATAATAGGCTTTCTGGCATAGTTTTAGCTTTATGAAAGATTTGAATTTATTAATGCTTAGTTCTTGAATGTGGCTAGGAAGTTTATTATAAAAATGTATACATTGGCATCTAAACGAGCCACCTATTTTCTTAAGCCTTGTTGTAGGAACAACATATTTGTGTTTGTTCCTAGTATTAATATTATGGATATCACTGTATTTTTTAAACAGATTAATATTTTTATGTGCATACAAAAGATTATCATAAATGTACTGAGAAGGCACAGTCATTATATTGATCCCTTTAAATTTGTCTCTGAGGGAGTGTCTGGGACTTAATTTATAAATCGAACGAATTGCCCTTTTTTGTAAAATAAAAATTGTCTGAATATCGGCGGCATTTCCCCACAACAGAATACCGTATGACATCACACTATGAAAATAACTAAAGTAAACTAAACGGGCTGTCTCTAAATCAGTTAAGTCACGAATTTTCCTAACGGCGTATGCTGCAGAGCTAAGCTTTTTTGACAATTTATCTATATGGGGGCCCCATTGAAGCTTGGCATCCAAAGTTATGCCTAAGAATACTGTGGTATTTTCGGGTTTTAACTCATCACCCTTTATAAGAACACTAGTTTCTACTTGTCTAACATTTGGTATCGTAAACTTAATACATTTCGTTTTTTTTTCGTTAAGAAGTAGGTTATTAACATTAAACCAGTTAACTACTTTTGCGAGGGCACTATTTATATTGTCAGTAACCAGCTGCTGACGTTTGAGTTTAAATAAAAGTGAAGTGTCATCTGCAAACAACACTATATCATGTTCGTCCCTTATGAGGTAAGGCAAGTCATTTATATAAATAAGAAATAAAAATGGGCCAAGAATTGAGCCCTGGGGGACCCCCATTTTTACTACAGATCCGGGTGACCTTTTTCCGTTAACATCAACTCTCTGAATCCTATCACTCAAGTAAGAAGTAAGAAGATCCAGAGAGGCGTTCCGAATTCCGTAGTAGTGAAGTTTCCTGATTAAGGTTTCATGAAGAACACAATCGAATGCCTTGGACAAATCGCAAAAGATGCCCAAAGCATCGCATTTGTCCTCCCATGCATTATAAATATGTCCTAAAAGTTCAACTCCGGCATCAGTAGTTGAACGACCCCTTGTAAAACCGAACTGTTTGTTATGCAGTAATTTATTTTTGTTAAAAAATCTTTGCATTTGGTTTAAAATAAGCTTTTCAAAAATTTTACTAAAGGTAGGTAGTACTGAAATAGGTCTATAATTAGTAGGGTCTGATGTACTACCCGATTTAAACAATGGTATGATTTTACTATGTTTCATAAGATCAGGAAACTCACCACGATCAATACAATTATTAAATATAACAGCTAAAGTAGGTGCTACAATGTTTATAATTGACTTAGCAACATCCACAGAATTACCCCATAGATCTGCAGTCTTTTTAACATTTAACATGTGAAAAGTTTTAATTACATCTGTACAGGTGACATATTGAAAGTGAAATTCAGAATCACCAACTGGAACGTTTTCTTTAAGTAAAGACTCTGCAGCAGTGGGTGACGAGCTTAGAGATTTAGTTGTTGACACGGGAATCTCTGAAAAGAAATTTTCAAAGGCCGCGGCGACTTGAGAATCTGATCTAATTACATTGTCATCAATAGCAAGGCTGTAGTCACTACTTCGGTTGCAAGACCTTCCTGTTTCGCTATTAATGACATTCCAAGTCATTTTAATAATGTTACTACTATTTTTAATTTTTGAACTCAAATAACGTGACTTGGCTATACTACAGACTGTTTTAAATATTTTAGAGTAATTTTTAACATATAAATTAAATTCAGTAGTGTTTATACAAATCCGTTCATCATATAATTCATAAAGTCGTTTTCTACTTTTATGTATACCAATGGTGGCCCAGTCACTGAAGGAAGCGTTACTATTGACTGATAATGTCTTTGGAATGAATGTTTTATCAAATTGTGTGCAATACATATTAAAAAAATCATTATATTGTTTGTTAGTGTCATCATTAGTCAACAGAGGTGGTAATTTACTTAGGAGTTTAGTTTTAAATGTTTCTAAGCGTTTAGTTGTTTTTGGGTTAACAGTGATATCTTTTTTAATAACTTTTTTGTTTTGATTTGGAATAGTGATCAGCTGTCCGCAATGATCTGAGTCTATTAAATTAATCATTTCTTTGTGGTTTGGTATAATACAACACACCAAATTAAACTAACATGATTGTACAAGACAACAATGTATTAACTATTGCATACCATTGCGCAATACATAAATATTGGAAATAAAAAATATGACACTGGAAGTGGGATGACCTAATAATTTATACAAAGTAAAGTGTCTGCTTGGTCTCGGCCTACAACTCGTCAATCGCTAACGTTACCGCTAGGTTCCTACTGTTTATAGGAGCAATAGGTGATTCTTATTTCGAGGGGCCCGCGGCTAAATAATAACAGCCGCATAGGTCGATCGATCATGTTAAGCTACGCTTGCCGTGGTTGGTCTGTGGATGGGTGACCATCTTTACATACCGAGACCCCTCCGTGCTTCGGAAAGCACGTTAAGCCGTTGGTCCCGGCTGTCATCCGTAGATCTTTGACAGTCGTTACGGGTCGTCAGAAGTTCGAAATTCTGACAACCAGTCTTGCCTATGGGTATCGTATTATCCAGTAACTGGGTTGTGGAGGTCAGATAGGCAGTCGCTCCATGTAGAATACTGGTAATCAGCTGCATCCGGTTAGACTGGAAGCCGACCCCAACATAGTTGGGAAAACGCTAGGCAGATGATGGTGATGAGGTGATTCTTATTTTGGCGATATTAGAAAACACAATAACAACGACTTTTCTATTCACATCTACGGATATCTCGTTCTATTCTACATTTAAAAAAAAGGAGGTAATTTTTACATAATTATTTGCAGGGGAGTTTCTCGGGGTCATATCGAGAGTTCTTGCTCTTGATTCTCCGCATCCAAAGCCTATTGCCAGATTGAAACTTCCACCGCAGCTCATGAAACGCACCATTAGTTCCTTTTACAATCCGCGAGTTGACTAATTTTTTTTTATTATTTAAATTGAAGCTTTTTTACCTCACTAATAGCTTGGTATAAACAGTTTTTTAATATTTTTAAAAATTGAAAAGATATGAGCGTTCAAAACTCTCAATTAGACAACTACCCAATTATATGAATTTAGTTTTCGGGTAAATACCTAATTATGTAAATTGCAAAGCTATAGTTTCATTTATCATAATTAAATATCATAATTAACCCACTCGAAAATTAATTAATAAGCACATATGATATGTATCGATAGTACTTCGTCGTTTTCGTCGTTTCTAAACAATATTCAATACGAATTAGCTTGTGGTTAAGTAATAACAGCCGCACGGGTCGATCGATCAGGTTAAACTACGCTAGCCGCGGTTGGTCCGTGGATGGGTGACCATCTTTACATACCAAGACCCCTCCGTGCCTCCGAAAGTACGTTAAGCTGTTGGTCCCGGCTGTCATTCGTAGATCTTTGACAGTCGTTACGGGTAGTCAGAAGCCCGAAAGTCTGACAACCAGTCTTACCAAGGGGTATCGTATTACCCAGTAACTGGGTTGTGGAGGTCTGATAGGCAGTCGCTCCATGTAAAATACTGGTTAGACTGGAAGCCGACCCCAACATAGTTGGGAAAAGGCTAGGCAGATGATGACTCGATACGAATTAGAACTCGAACTTGTCGGGAGTATGCTTGCAAGCCTTATTTCCATTGTCTACGAAGGTCTTAGTGTGCGTCGACGAGCGTCAACGGCTGCAGCTGTCTCCGACGCGTGTCGCTCGTGTATATGCAAACCTTTTTAGCCAATGGAAATAAATTTAAAAAAAACAAGTATGATTCGGACTATACTCAGACCCATTTGCACCATAAATTATTGAATGAACTTAACGCTAAACAAAGTTAAAGCATCGTTCTATGTCTATCATCTTCAAATGATTGACAGGAACAGACCGGTGACGATGATCGATCTATCGAACGATCTTCGTTTAGTGCTAAAATTTATTTAAGTAATGATTTGTGGTGCAAGTCAACCTCAATATTGTCATGCAATTTGGCTATTTCACCCGCTGACCGTGAGAAGTCAGAAGGCTCATTAACCCGGCGTCATTGAGGTTGGGTCAAAATTACCCGGCTGGTTTAAAATTTCTAATATTATTGAAAGTACGCGCGCGACGTTGACGTTCTGTGCAGTAGCTGGAGCCAATATTGTACTTTTTTTTTCTAATTTTTGAGCGTTATTTTAATAGTTGATTAAACTCAATAAACGTTTCTGAATTACAATTTTTCTGTTTTATTATCAAAACCAGAATACCTTTATAATGACTGAATGAAATGAATGAAAATAATGACACAATTTACGAATTTACTTAAAAATTATGGAAATACCATGTATTAAATATATGGGTAATATTGACCCACCTCAATGTCCATGTAACCATTTCCTACCACAATGACGCCGGGTTAATAAGTACAGAAAAATCTTACCTTAGAACTTTTCTTCTCGTGATGATGAGAGCGGTTGGAAACAGTTCCAATGTATCGACCCCTGTGGTCTGGCTGGAACTTTTCAATCTCCTTCGGTTGGATGTTCCTGTAATGCCTTCAATATCAATTATTGTATTTAAAGACACAATCCCATACCTGCGGATCGATCCTGTAAAAATCTCACCGTGAAATCATAAGCGAAGTGAGCACTTAATAGTGTTAATCCCCAGAGAATAACAGCTCAATCCACGCTCACTTCACCTAAGCTTTCACGGTAAGATTGTTACAGAATCGCACGGCTGTATTTTCGCGAAACGACAGGCACTTAGCCAGACGTATACACGATTTTATTAACATGAATGGACCCGACTAGACCCTCAGATTAGATATTTTTCGTGTGTGATTAAAAAAAAAAGATCAGCTGTTCCACTTTGGTATGTAACAGTTTTTTTTTGAAGTGAAAACTTCTTTAGCGGCGTTGTACACTTTTTTTGTAACGGGTAAAAAATGTAAAACTCGCGTCAGGACACGTGACCCTGATCGAAAATTCGTAAGACTGATGGTGAGTAGACAGCCGGCGGCGCGGCGTAGGCGAGGAAGTATCCCCCTCTCTTTCTACGGCGCGGCGAAAATGTATGCCTGCGCCTGTTGTTTAGTTTAGGTGGGGCAGGGTGCTTGCGCGAATGTTCGTGTGTGTTTATGTTACAGAAACAAACTTAACTTAAATGAATTAATTAATTAGAATTGTAGTTAGAATGTATTGATAGACTTGAAGGTACATCTCTCGACAATAAATCTGCAATTTGGGAACTACAGATAACTGGTGTAACATATGGCACACCTCCGGTGGACGTGAAAAAATTAAAAAATTAATAAAATAATGGTTCTGGTAATAATGATGGTGAAAAAGTCGTCGAAATTATGGATGGAAGTTGATTTTTCTGAGAGATAAACTTTTTAATGTAATATAAATTGTCATGTTTGTGCAAGATAGCGCAATAAATAAATATTGTATTCTACGACATAAATGATAGTACTTTTATACTGATAATTAAAGCAATTCGTGCAAAATGATTCCCTAACCATTCCAAAATATAAAAAATGCACAACGTTAATATTTAAGTTTTCACTTCTGCCGGCACTCCCGGAGTGCAACCCGTCGTTTTTTTTTTTTAATCGACGATATATTTCGGCTCAGGCGTGTGTAGAATCGTGTTCCCTTACACTCTGTTCCACTTAACGTTATGTTTTAAGTCCCATTAATAAATAAATAAAATAAAAACATTTTTATTCAGATTTTGAAATCGATAGAATGTTAGCACAGCAAAACTTATGAACCTAAAAAAATAATATAATTACTTATTTCCTAATGTGCTGGACGTAACACTCGTCCAGCCGGTCGATTCTGTAAAAATCTCACCGTGAAATCATGAGCGAAGTGAGCACTTAATAGTGTTAATCCCCAGAGAATGACAGCTCACTCCACGCTCACTTCACCCAAGCTTTCACGGTGAGATGGTTACAGAATCGCGCGGCTGGTAATAATAGGTGCCGAGATTATTGTCATTAAACGGGCGTAGATCTGATAAATGCGCACTCTAGGCTATGGATTTTCCTACTACGATTTTTTTCTGCCCAATAACACTGCCCGACTCTGGTTTCAGAACTGAAAGTCAAAGTACTTAACGCTTAGCGGTCGCAACTAATAGACCAACTAGGTAATAAAACCTCTTCGTCTCGTCTAGAAAAAAAATAGTGACCTACCTGCAATCCAATGTGAGTAGAACCCTGTTTTCAAGCAAGGAACAGACGCTGATGGTCCCGGTGTCGGTGGCCGCTAGGAAATATGGCAGTCGGTGTGGAGATACTTCTATACAGGTCACTGATGATGCGTCAGCTAGAAAGAAAGAACAAATTATCTTATTGCCTCTCTCTCTCGTTTTATTCGATATAAATTGTGTTTTCAAAAATATTTTTCGAAGTCCCGTAAATTAGCTTAAAATCCCCGTTTTTTTTTTAACTAAAAGGTAATGGGTAATTCTGCGTAACATACGCTCCAACGAATGGCTAATGTCTCCAAATTTTGGACGCGTTTGGAGTGGCGGTTTCGCTTATATACGATGTATTATTAATTTATTCTCTATGCCCAATACCTATGTATATTAAAAATGGTCTTACTTGCAACACAAAACTTATTCATTTTAACGGCTCCGAGAATCCTTTTGCAGCACAAAACTTCACCACAGTTTTTAGCAATCAAATAATGATCTCGATCCTTCCAATTCATTATTTTCAAGTCTTCACAAACAATTCCACTCTCCCAATTTTTTGAAGCATCTTTTTCAATTGACAACACTCTTTTAATTTTAGCACTGGCAGCACTGGACGGTCTGTCACTGTCAAAGTCAAAATTAATGGCAGATTTTGGGCGGGAAACATCTTTTTTTATTATTGTTTTTTCCTGCTTTCTGTTCATCATTCTTCTTTTTGCTGCATTTAAGTTAAAGTTTGTTTTTCTTTCTGCATTTTGTGGGTCTTTCACAGGGAGATCTATGTGATCTAATATAGATATCGTTTGGTTCTTCTCTAGTTTCATTCTGGACCAGAATGCCTTGCCAATATCAGGCGGGATCGTCTTCGATTTTTGTTGTACTATTGACCATATTGTTAGGATGCCTATACTTTGAAGACATACGACCTGAAATCAATAGAACATACTTAAACATCTTGAAATAATTTAACCGAAAAAGCCCAACGGTATGCTTCTTGAATATAAAAGACTAATGAATTCCCATTACGCTATTTTTTCACGGCTCATCAATACCTGTCAATTTGAATGAAGCACTATACGTACCTTATTGGATCATTTAAAAATAACATCGGCTTCCAGTCTAACCGGATGCAGCTGAATACCAGTATTTTACATGGAGCGACTGCCTATCTGACCTCTGACAACCCAGTTACTGGGTAATACGATACCTCTTGGTAAGACTGGTTGTCAGACTTTCGGGCTACTGACGACCCGTAACGACTGTACAAGATCCACGAATGACAGCCGGGACCAACGGCTTAACGTGCTTTCCGAGGCACGGAAGGGTCTTGGTATGTGAAGATGGTCACCCATCCACGGACCAACCGCGGCAAGCATAGCTTAACCTGATCGATCGACCCGTGCGGCTGTTATTACTTAGCCACAAGCCCCTCATATTTAAAAATAACAATAAAATTTAATTCCAACCATGCTCTTCATTTCTGTAGATACCTTTCGACCAAGCTGAATCAATTTAGTTGAACCGTGTAATATTGTCATTACAAACTGACTATTGGTTGTGCACAACGTTTAAACTATGTTTTTAATTCTGCGTATGATAAGTCTTAAGCATTAAGGCACTACGAGCCCCATCAGAATACCAGCGCTGCGGTATTTATTTTTATTCTCTGTATATTACTATTTGTATTGAGGGGCCCGTGGCTAAATAATAGCAGCCGCACAGGTCGATCGATCAGGTTAAGCTACACTTGCCGCGGTTGGTCTGTGAATGGGTGACCATCTTTACATACCGAAGGCCCCTCCGTGCCTCGGAAAGCACGTTAAGCCGTTGGTCCCGGCTGTCATTCGTAGTTCTTTGACAGTCGTTACGGGGCAGTCAGTAGCCCGAAAGTCTGACAGCCAGTCTTACCTAGGGGTATCGTATTACCCAGTAACTGGGTTGTGGAGGTCAGATAGGCAGTCGCTCCATGTAAAATACTGGTATTCAGCTGCATCCGGTTAGACTAGAAGCCGACCCCAACATAGTTGGGAAAAGGCTAGTCAGATGATGATGATGATTACTATTTGTATTCCTTGTGTGTGTCCCAAATAAAATATTTTTCTTTCCTTCTTTTACATTAACCATACTTTATCAAAATAACCTATAAAGTTTACCTGTCCAACAATCCTTCGTCCGCCCTCCTGACTTATGATAGAATGCGGATCACCAGTGACCTCCAAGCCGACGATTCGGTCAGTCGCGTCACCACTGCTCATATTGAAAGCACTGTTCGTGTAAGCACACGACTGTAGAGCGCAAGGTATGTTGGGCTGAAATTATAATCGTTAAAAATAATCAGTCGCCATTTTTTTAGGGATTAAGTTTGGAATTTCTCAGAAGCAGCGTCGTAATTAAAAAAAAAAACTTATAATTTATTCGAATTCACGTCGCCTCCTGCCATTTTTGTTTATTTATTTATTTAGGATCTCCTACAAAAGATATACACAGACCATTAAAACTAAAATAGGAACTACATAGGTATCACGTAGGTGTACTCCTTCACTTACAGGAGACCACAGCATGCATAGTAAAATTTTTCGTCTAAAAAAAAAACAAATCAACAACAACAACAATCAAAATTAATACAGTTTGTTTGTATTAGATACTCAGCAATTAAACTCTCCATGAATTTACACAGAGTTCTTACAACGTACAACACCATGTGTTTTCAGAACCTTTTATAGAGGATTCATATCATGGGTGTAGAATTGTAGATAGTCTTGTATGCAATACTGTGCATAATTAGGTATTAAAACACTCAAGTGATACTATTATCACATAAATCCACATTTGTGTTTTAATACGCCTTAGTATACAACAGTTGCGTAAATAACTACTTTGGGATGCCCAGCTGACTCGTAATGGGTGTAAATATTTAGTCTTTATGCTGAAAACTCGGTAAGTATGTATATCGCGGAAATATATGAAACAAGGTGCTAATGCACGTTCTCATTGACAAAAGCGGCGATGGATTTTCAACACTCGGATAAGCGCCGGAAGTTGAAGTTGGAACGTGTTTTTTTTTTATTCAGGCATACATTTATGTGTCGCCTAGTGTTAGTGAAAACGGAAATAAGGCTCATATCTAAGAAAAAAAAAAAAAAATAGAAACTTGAAACCTACAGCAGCATCTAATCCAACATTACTATTCTTATTATTCCACTCGCGATGCTTCTCAAACTCAGTGAGTTCTTTCTCATTTATTTCTACTAATTCGGTAGGTTTTTCTTCGCTGGCAACATCTTCGCGCCAGATCGGTTCTTCTGATAAATCCCAAAGATGTACAGAACTGAAATCAGGAATTTAAAAGACATTATTTAACTGTTTATTTGTTTCAGTATAAGTTAAAATGTAACTTACCCATCTTCTAATGCAGCAACAAAATAACCAACTGTAGTTCCTCTTAATTTTCCCTTTGCTACATTGTCTATAGCCGTTAGTAGTTTTATAGGTTCTCGCGTGGCAACACTGATGTCCCATAGACAAATCGTACACTTTTTAAGCGCCACATTATGAGCTTTCTCGTGCACTGTCATTATTAGATTTGATTTCGTTTCAGAAAAATACATTTGTGAAATCATTGTACTATTCAGAAAAGAAAGGTTTTCGGCCGCTATTAGCTTCGAAGAAATAGATACATAGCCTTTGCTAAATGGATAATTGGTAATATTTAGCTCGGAAAGTTCTGTGTTGCCTCTGTTGGAATTCAAAATATTACATACTCTACTTTCTATTCTCTTTAAAAACTTTCCCAGTCTATGTGTATTAAAGTCATATTTTTTTAACTTTGACTTGTAGGTTTCGTATGGCAACATTTCACTTGGTCCGACGCCATCTTTCTGTTCAAAGAAGATACGTAATGGATCCGTTTTGTAATTTCCATCTAAGTCAATCGCTTTATTATTTTCTGAATCCACACTAAGCGTGGTCAAAAAGGTGAACTTAGTTAAATAATCTTCCATATTTTTACTATATTTTCGACTTTCCACTTTTTGTTTGATACAAATATCATTTTTTGTAAATTCAACTGGGTGTTGGGTCCATTTGTGCTCGCATTCTATCTCATCCGTTTGTATCTCTTCTGTAATTCCATCATCGAAAGTTTGTACAGCAATTTGGGTATAATTCGATCTGCCGAAAGTCGTCATATACAGGTCATACGATATTGGTTTCATTTCGAACAGACTGTACGACATTTCGTGCAAAGTTATTATGCTTAGTAAATCCTTTGCGCGTTGTCTCAGCCTGTCTCCTATTCGTTTCTTTCGTCGGTTATCTTTTGATTTTGTAAAATCAATGAACAAAGGTCTGAAAAGAAACACATGGGAAATTAGTATGACTATTAATCTATTAAATCCTAATTTAAAAACTTGAATATGAAGAGACAGGTATTATGCCCATAGCTGCTCAAAACGCTGCAAAATACTTGTCGTCTCTGTGTGTGAAGAAGATTTCTTCTTCATCCGTATAACGTTAACTAAGTAACTCATGCCATTCAAAATTGAGCCAATCAGCGAGATGAAAGAAGAAGGAAGAAGCAGGTATGGATGTTGACTGCCCAAGATACACTGGACCCACAGTCAAGTATTGCCACTGGCGGAGGCTAGTACCTATTTGTCTCTCCTTCCCTTTTCAATCCATCCAAAGGTTGTCTTTAAAAGATCGCTCTTAGCGATAAGACCGCCCATTGTGTCACCCTTTGTAAAATTTCTATATTTATGTCTGTAATTTATATGGTGTACATAATAAAGAGTATTCTATTCTATTCTATAAAACACGTTGACCAGATTGTCATTTGTAATTCTTTGACAGTCGTCATGAGTAGTCAGGAGCCCGAAAGTCTGACAACCAGTTTTACTAAAGGCGTATCGTGTTACCCAGTAACTGGGTTATGGAGGTCAGATAGGCAGTCGCTCTATGGTTTTCAGCAGAATTCGGTAGGACTGGAAGCCCACCCCAACTTTGGGAAAAGGCTAGGCAGATGACTATTCTAATGCACAAACCTTTCTATTACTTCTGTGTGCATCGTCCGTATGCTGGATACAGCGCTAGAACTGCTCATCTCCTGGAAACCCTCGTCAGTTAAAGAGCTAGGCTTCTCTCCACCCTCAGCTGTCTCCAGTATAAAGTCTAAGGCGACTGGTTTTAGTTTATTCGCTGAACGGTCACGGAGGTCGAAACTGCCTAGAATTGAAAACCTATCTTGAAGCATCATTGTTGATTTGGAATTTAATCAAAAAAAAAATCTATATTCAATAGCCATTACAGTCGTCTGTAATAAAATAACATAACGCCTGTATTCCCAGGTGGGTTACAGTACATTCACATTTCGCCTTTTTCCATGTTATAGGGGCGAGCATATGTCATCTGCAAGGATGTCTTGGATTGGAAAGAATACTTATATAATATTACTTTAGGTATACTAAAACTTAC
Organism: Eremobia ochroleuca; assembly: GCA_949629135.1. NCBI lineage: Eukaryota > Metazoa > Arthropoda > Insecta > Lepidoptera > Noctuidae > Eremobia > Eremobia ochroleuca. The sequence goes on from OX451413.1 coordinate 749,982, forward strand.
CAGAGTCCAACATATTCTCTTCATCTTTCACTTCCTTTAACGTCTCGACCGCCTCGCTCTCATCATCATTCCCTTCATCATCCTTATCATCGGCTTCATCACTGCCGTTCTGTTGACTAGGTGTAGAACTATGGTATGAATCGAAGTCTGATTCATAGCTCTCGAAATCATCTTCGTAACTTACGTCTTCGTCACTGGATACTTTACTTGGTGGTGTCTGAAAGTTTAACGTACAAGTAGATAATAAAAGATCATATTTTTTTTCTTTGAGAAAGAATCCGATCGAAGGATCCAATCGGTTTGAGCAGTGCTTGGAAAACTTTGTCAAGTCGTCTTGTCGCCAATCCCGCAATGTTTGAAACTAAGGACTTAACCAGTGCGTCCTGCCCGTTATAACATACGGTACCGAAATATGGACATTGAAAGTCTGGCTGGTTCACAAATTTAAAGTCGCTCAACGCGCTACGGAGCGGGCTATGGGCGGAGTTTCTTTGAAGGATAAAATCAGAAACGAGGTTTTACGGAAAAGAACCGGAGTTAATGAATTAACTCCGATTCTTTTCTAAACATAGCCAGCCGCCGTGCCAGTCATGGACAGACAACCTCAAAAAGGTGGCTGGGGCAGACTGGATGCGGAAGGCGGAGGACAGGGTGTTGTGGCGCAGTATGGGAGAGGCATATCTCCAGCAATGGACTGAGTGGCTGAGTTGGGATAAAATAAACTTATGTATGGGAAAATAATCTGCATTTCTAATCCCATCTTGGCGAGTTTATACAATATGGCAAGGCAAGTGGTATGGCTTAATATGACCAGTTTTGAAGTGAAAACTTCTTTAGCATCGTTGTGATTTCAAACTCAATGAACCGAAAAAGCGACAGTAAAAAGAGATAAACACATACATCTATAGGACTTAACGTGCAAGAGAATGAGATAGAAGGCATTATACAGTGTTTCTTATATTTGTGATCTCCTCTATGTGCGCTGTCCGTGCGCTACCCTCTCCCATCTTCATACGTTCGGGAATATTCGTAAGTCTTCGTAGATTGTAGGTACTGCTCTGGGCGCCTTCAAGCAGAAACCTAATACGCTGATAGTGGTGGTACGTGCTACGCACGACGCTTGGATCTGAGCGTTATACGTGTCTTAGTACGTGTGTGCGCGTCTGCGGATTACGAAGCTTGGGTAAAAGCATCATAACAACCGTGGTGTATTGTACACGTGTATCGTTTACAAAAATATTTCTTTATTGAAGGTTTCACTTCTATCGCGTGTGAACTGCACACGTTTCTTTTTTCTATGCTTTTGTTGTGTGATATAAAGAAGATGGTAGCCCACCGCGCAACCATAGGTAGTTACCGCCGCCTCTAGTGAACATCTGCAGTCCTAGACTAATAACGGGGCGCCTTGTCATCCCAGAGACAAACTTAAAATATCTCGTGTGCCTTTTATTACAGCGGCATACCAATTCTGAACACATGTAAGGCTTAAATGAGCATTTTCAAGAGAAGAGAAACAGCGGTGGCCTAGTGGTAACGACCGTAACTTACGAGTTGTAGATCGTAGGTTCGAACCAGACAGCCGCTTTACTTTGTGTAAGTTATTTCATCACCACTACTCTAAAACGGTGAAGGAAAACATCCTTAAGAAGCCGGCATGTCCTAGAACCAAAAATCCGAAAAAAATGTGATATCTACCAACCCGCACTGGGCCCGAGTGGGGGATTACGGCCCACTCCTTCTCACCGAGAGGAGGCCTGTGTCCCAGAAGTGGGAAAATTATAGACTGCTTACTTTCACTTGGTCTAACTACATCAAAGTAAACCAAGAACCGGAGTAACCGACATAGCTTGCAGAGTAAGCAAACTGAAGTGGCAGTGGGCTGGCCATGTCTGTCGAAGGGCCGATGGCCGGTGCAGCAGACGAGTCCTGGAGTGGAGACCGCGTATCGGCAAGCGTAGTGTGGGACGCCCCCCAGCTAGATGGACGGACGACCTAAAGAAGGTGGCTGGGGTAGACTGGAATACTGGATGCGGAAGGCGGAGGACAGGGTGTTGTGGCGCAGTCTGGGAGAGGCCTATGTGCAGCAGTAGACTGCGATAGGCTGAATTGTTTGATTGATACTTTAAAGGAATCAATTATTTAAAATATACTAACCTTTTTACTATGAATTGGTTTTTCATCATCCAATTCAATATAAAATGCCTTAGGTTTTGCGCTGAGCTTACGCGACAAATTGAACATTTCGACATTATTGTCGACTTCCCTCGAATTCAAGATTTTCACTTCACTCTCATCCAATGTTCTTGTTTTAGTCCGCTGTCTTTCATCGTGTCTTGAACTGGCCTTGTCTGTATCTGTTTTGTCTTTTGCTACTTCTTTTATGGAACTTTTTTCATTACCTCTTGCAACATCTTTTATGAAGCTTTTATCTCTTCTGTCTTTTGTACTTTCTTTTACAAAACTCTTTTCTCTTTCCTTTCTATCTTTTGTCATCTCTTTTACAAAACTCTTTTCTCTCTCCTTTCTATCTTTTGTCGACTCTTTCACAAAACTCTTATCTCTCCCCTTTGTATCTTTTGTAGCTTCTTTGAAAACAATTTTTTCTCTCTCATTTCTATCTTTTGTCACATCTTTAACAAAACCTTTTTCTCTCTCCTTTCTATCTTTTGACACATCTTTAACAAAACTCTTTTCTCTCTCCTTTCTATTTTTTGTCGCATCTTTAACGAAACTTTTTTCTCTCTCCCTCCTATCTTTAGAAACATCTCTAACAAAACTGTCTTCTCTCTTCAAATCAATATCCAGTTTGCGTTTAACTATCGGCGAATTTATAGCAACGCCAAAATCTTTGCTTCTTGGCGTGACTGAGTACCTCGATGTCTTCCCGTCAAACGCTTTTGTGGCCACCATCTTTGACCTTTCGCTTCTTGTAGTAAGTTGACGGGTAGAAGAGGGCGAGGATTTGAGTAAATCCGTTACTGGTGATACATTGCTTGTCGTGTGTGAAGTGGTCGTTGGCTTTTTGGGAGCTTTCGCGCTTTGTCCTGCAGCTCTTTTCTTTTGTCCGTAGATATCGGCAGTCGAACTCTTCTGTACAAAACTTCTTGGTGTAGAGACAGTGTAGGGAATCTTTTTGAGTTTTTCTTCTTGAGGTATCTTTGTGGCATCGTCCTTTGTTTGTTTTTCTCTTTTTGGCTTAGATTCGGTAGGTTTTTTCACTGTAGTCTGCATTTTAAGTTAATACCTATCCACTGAAATTCAAAACTTTATTAATTTTCGCGCGAATATAAACTAAAACATAGTCACTTGAGCATGTTGTAGTAGCATTATCGAGCAAGCAAAGTCACACACAGTTGAACCTCAATAAACCACTTTTCTAATGACAACTACCCTCACATCCCACTGCTCATACGCATTAACAGCTGTCAAATCCTAATTAATTTTGAACCTAATGGTTTAGCCATAAAGTTGAAAATCTATTAAAGAAATTTGACAGATTGTATAAACTTGATGTGCTGACGTCTGTCATTTCTCTAAGTAGGAACCTAGGTAAATCAAATGACAAATGACTCTTTCGAACGGTCACAGAATACATAATGTACGGTGTCGAAAGTAGTTTAATATACATATAATATGTAGGTAATTAGGTACTTTACTCGATTAACCGGACTAATTGCTGTCCTTAGGGATTCGGATGATCGAAATTCCGGATAATTGAATGTATGAAGAAAAGCGGGTTTTGTGCATATGTAGTACATACATAATGTTGCGTGTTTATTAAAAACAACAAATACATATCAACGAAAATGAATGTTTATTAAGAAATTATTAAGAGATAGATTTTTCAACATACGAGGGACCCGTGGCTAAATAATAACAGGCGCACAGGTCGATCGATCAGGTTAAGCTACGCTTGCCGCGGTTGGTCTGTGGATGGGTGACCGACCATCTTTACATACCGGGACTCCTCCGTGCCTCGGAAAGCACGTGAAACCGTTGGTCCCGGCTGTCATTCGTGGATCTTTGACAGTCGTTACGGGTAGTCAGAAGCCGGAAAGTCTAACAACCAGTCTTACCAAGGGGTATCGTATTACCCAGTAACTGGGTTGTGGAGGTCAGATAGGCAGTCGCTCCATGTAAAATACTGGTATTCAGCTGCATCCGGTTAGACTGGAAGCCGACCCCAACATAGTTGGGAAAGGGCGAGGCAGATGATGATTTTTCAACATACGATGTATGCACTTATTGGTCGTGATTGGTCGTGGTTGATATTCCGGATAGTCGCGAATTCGTATAACTCTAATCCATGTAACTGAGGGCCGGATAATCGAATTTCTACTGTAGCTCTTGTGTTTCTACCAGCATGTGTGTATCACCAGCAAAGAAGCATAAACGAAACAAAAGAAGATCGTAGCAGGTGGCTTTCTGTACATTCTGCCTACTCTTATGGGAAAAAGGCGTGAATTTATGTAAGTAGGTCAACTATGGGAAGACCGTCTACGAGGCAAGACCGTCTGCGCGCAATAATTTACGTTATTGAATAGATTTGCAGCTTTCTTTGTCTATTGTTTATTTCAATTTAGTTTTCAGTAAAGTATGACGAAGTTGACTTTAGCCAAAGAAAGCTGCAAATCTATTCAATAACGTAAATTATTGCGCGCAGACGGTCTTGCCTCGTAGACGGTCTTCCCATTCTTCTATCCTACTCTATAGGGTTCTGCAGTTCAGTTCCTGGCTACTAGCCAATAGCACTAGCGATGATCGTTGCTTCACTAGCCTGAAGGCGTCCTAAACTACCTTTCCTCACATACTCCTACGCCTGTCCTAAATAAATAAATAGAATTTATTCAAAAGTACCTACCGTTTAAAGTAAATAAATTGGGATCAGTTAATTTTTTAACCGACTTCAAAAAGGAGGAGGTTATCAATTCGGATGTTTCTATTTTTTTTTTTTTTATGTATGTTCGGGCATAACTCCGTCATATATGGACAGATTTGCAAAATATGTATGCATTGTTTACGCAATCGCACAACGTAGTATCACGCCTGTACCCTATAAATGCAGATGCAGCTTCCTGTCACTGATATTTACATAGCAAGTAGTGTTATAAGAATTTGTTTGGAGTAGGCATAACTAAAAAGTGAAAAATAAAAACATTTTCATAAAAAAAACAACCGACTTCAAAAAAAAAACACTACAAAGTGAAAAATAACTTTAATTTTGGAAGTCGGTATCAAGAAACGAAAATGCGGAACCAACGACACCGACTTCCAAAATTAAAGTTATTTTTCACTTTGTACTGTTTTTTTTTTTGGAAGTGGTTGTTTTTTTTTTATAAAAAGTTTTTTTTCTTCCATACTTCTCTATTAGCCGTCTTCACAGTGTTCTTAATTGAACACAATTTCCGTGTGCATAGCACAGAATAAAGAAAATTTCGTAACGCTCACATTTTTATCAAACCTGCTGTGTGACTCAAAACTACACAATAACGTAGTCAGGTACGTATAGCTACTACAAAAAACTCATTAATACTAATGGTTGCACTTTATTTGTTTTATTATACAACGTGTAACGTTAAATGCGCAAAACCTGAAAATAGTTTGATCAGAATAACGAGCAGATTAATTGGACCTTTTTAACATAGGTCACATTTTTCAAAAAATCTTCATTAAAAACTTTGCCGTGTCTATTTATTAATAGGTCAAGCAAGCCAATGTCAGCGCGGCGCAGCGGCCCGATGACGACTCCTCCCTCGATAAAGCGTCGTCGCAGACGCAAGAAACGTTCAAAATGGCCAGTAAAAGTAAAACAGCACATAAAACCTTTACAATTTTTTTAATGACTTATTTTCTCTCTGAAATAGGTCAATTGAATTAAAAATCAGTTGGGGTGTCTGAGGTTTTGCGCATTTAACGTTACACGTTGTATTAAATAACGAGACCACTTTTAGTAATTAATAATTCATTTATGCTAGAAAAGCAATCATTTAAGTACCTCTAGTAGGTACCTCTAGTAACTACTCAGGTACTTAAATACGTTTGACCTAAATAAGTCCTATGAAAAAGTTTAAAAAGCTCACTTACTAACCTGGGTATCAAAGAATCGATGGCATGCGAACTTTCACGTGGTAAAATGCAAAACATACACGAATAAATAATAAGCTGAGAACCAATTATTTCTCACCTTGACATAATTTTCAGTTTGTCTCTGAAAAACTCCACTGGTATCAAATATTTTCATAAAAGCCTTCAAGTATTTGAAACCTATGTCTAAGCATGAACAGTTTGGTGTAAAATACAATATAAATTAATAATTGAATGTTATAAAACACTCATCACTGAATATTTCTTGTCGTACACATATTGCGTTGCCATGGAAACCGTTATTTCAAACATTGCAAATCGTTGAGTTGACGAGAATGTGAGTGAGGGCCACAGATAAAATATATCTTAGTAGGAAATACTGGCCAAGTGCGAGTCCTACTAGCTAATGCGTTCCGCGTGTTGTTGGGATTGTTCTGCTTCTGTAGGGCGTCAGGGATATTTTCTGAAGCTCGTGTCGAAGGCTTCTACGCTACGACGCTAAAAAGATGCGCCTCTCTGGTGTGGCGGGTGCGGGCCAGCTTCGTGTTGTATCACGAGCAGACTAGACTGTTTGTGCGTTAATCGCTGCTGCAAGCTCTCCACATCGGTGACAGGACTAAAGTAACATGTATCTTCTGTCCTTTTCTTAATGAAATAGAAAGAAAAAGATGCAATGAGCTTAAATTTAGTTTACTTTGTGAGAAAGGGGATCGGCGCCAGTACCTAACTACTATTACATATCTGATCTAATACTACCCAGGAACACTTTACCAAAATTGGCAATTGACCTAAATGAATAGGTACGTTCTACGACTGTACGTCTGTGTAGCGTCCCATTGTCGTGCACAAAAATAAAAAGTAGGTGAAGGGCAAATTTTATTGTGCCAGACGACGATTCAATGAACATTAAAAACCGGCCAAGTGCGAGTCGGATTCGCACACGAAGGGTTCAGTACATCTATAAAAACGGCAAAAAAAAAACATGTCTGTTGTATTAGAACCACCTTAAATATTTATTTCATTCTGTTTTTTAGTATTTGTTGTTATAGCCGCAACAGAAATACATTATCTGTGAAAATTTCAACTGTTACGGTTCATGAGATACAGCCTGGTGGCAGACGGACCGACGGACAGCGGAGTCTTAGTAATAGGGTCCCGTTTTACCCTTTGGGTACGGAACCCTAAAAACGAATCTACTCGTTCAGATAGCTGCTACCTACTTAAATAAAAATAGTCGTAAATAATATTGACGACGATTTCATTCAAATTAAAATCAATATTACAACAATCAACTCAGCCTATCGCAGTCCACTGCTGGACATATTATATCTCTCCCAGACTGCGCCACAACACCCTGTCCTCCGCCTTCCACATCCAGTCTAACCCAGCCACCTCGGTCCATTTGGGGGGGGGGGGGGGTGGCGTCCCATGCTACGCTTGCCGACACGAGGTCTCCACTCTAGGACTCGTCTGCTCCAGCATCCATCGCTGCTATTTCAATCAATATTTGCTAAATATTTATTGTACTTCCAGTGTCTTAGCTTCACGCCGCGGTATGCGCAAAAATGTCAGTGCTAAAATTATGACAATAAGATTGAAAATCCTTTGTCATGTCTTTCCGCGCCGTGCCACGCCGACCTTTAGAAGACACGATGATACATCAACTCCTCGCTCGACAAAGCGTCGTCGCAGACGCAAGAAACGATCAGAATGGCCAGTAAAACTAAAACAGCACATAAAATCTTTACAATTTTTTAATGACTTATTTTCTCTTTGAAATAGGTCAATTGAATTAAAAATCTGTTGGGGTGTCTGAGGTTTTGCGCATTTAACGTTACACGTTGTATACTGGTTATGTATACAACGTGTAACGTTAAATGCGCAAAACCCCAGACACCCCAACTGATTTTTAATACCGAATTGTTTCTAATGAAGATTTTTTTTAGAAATGTGACCTACATTAAAAAATGGTTCAATTAATTCTGCTCTTTATTCTGATCAAACTATTTTCAGGTTTTGCGCATTTAACGTTACACGTTGTATATATTGATATAGACCGCTAACAGAAAGGCACTTCTTTTTTTCCCAGTCATCTTTTATAAACTGTTGGATGACCTATTTGACTCAACAGTTTGTTGGGAATCTCAGATTGTATAAAAACGATTTTTAGGGAGTCAATGTTCCTGTAAAGACTTGAACGTGTACCCACAGATACATGTTCAGGTCTTTTATAGTACCTAACTAATAGTGTGAATAGGAAAGTAACGTTTTTAGCACTGTATTATGTCTTCGTATTATTATTTATTCTGTTACTTAGCGATACTGTTGCAGACAAGTTTGTTTTGGAATTTGCTACTTGTTAAATTTCAGCCGGTCGATTCTGGAAAAATATCACCGTGATAACGAAGGTAAAGTGAGCTTAGAGTGAGCTGTGAGTCATAGGTACAGTAAAACGGGGTGAATAGGAACGCAGGGGTGAACCGGAACGAAACTATAAAATGGATTTTAACATTGAAATAATATCGTTTTTTGCCAAAAGGTCTCTTAATGTGTATACTATATTATAGTTGACGATTAAGTGTAATTGTTGGCTACAAACTATATTACATAAACGTTAAAATCCATTAAAGTTTCGTTCCGATTCACCCCTGCGTTCCTATTCACCCCGTTTTACGGTACTGATGCTAGGGATTGACACTATTGACGACTCACTTCACCTTTGTTTTCACGGTGAGATGGTTACAGAATCGCATGACATTGAATCGTTTATACCTATATGAATATGACTAAAATGTTACTAACAGGTTTTTTAAATGCCATTGCATCAGACATTTAATATAAAATAAAAATAATACCTACCTATGCAGGTACGTATGCAGAATAGTACATATGGCTAGAAAGGCAGTGACTATAAATAATTCATAGGATATCATCATCTGCCTGCCTTTTCCCAACTATGTTGGGGTCGGCTTCCAGTCTTACCAGATGCAGCTGAATACCAGTATTTTACATGGAGCGACTGCCTATCTGACCTCCACAACCCAGTTACTGGGTAATACGATACCCCTAGGTAAGACTAGTTGTCAGACATTCAGGCTTCTGACTACCCGTAACGACTGTCAAAGATCTACGAATGACAGCCGGGACCAACGGCTTAACGTGCTTTCCGAGGCACGGAGGGCCACCCATTCCGCTATAGACTGAGAGTCAAAATGCAATAATGGGGATTTCAATAAGAGATTTCACGGATTGCTAAAATGTTTTAATTACGACTTTCTGAGCAAGAGTGGTGGAGACTACCGGGAATAAAGCTTTTTTAGGGTTCCGTTCCCAAAAGGAAAAACGGAACCCTATTACTCCCGCTCCGCTGTCCGCCCGTCCGTCCGGTCTGTCACCAAGCTGTATTTCATGACCCGCGATAGTTAGACAGTTGAAATTTTCACAGATGATGAATTTCTGTTGCCGCTATAACAACAAATACTAAAAAACAGAATAAAATAAATATTTAAGGGGCTCCCATACAACGGAAATTACTTTTTTTTTTGACGTTTTTATAGATGTACGGAACCCTTCGTGCGCGAATCCGACTCGCCCTTGGCCGGTTTTTTTTATTTTACCACATGTAAATGTATATTATGGATTGCAATAAACGATTTGATTTGATTTCACTATCAAACTAACAGAGAACCACGGAAGACATGTTGCACCGACCCCAAATAAACGGGGATACAGGCAGAATAATGATCATGACGTATGCAGAAAAGTTTTGGAAAATGATTGTCCTAATTTTGGATTTCCACAAAATAGGATAAATAAAATACCTATAAGATTTTTTTCATAATGTTTTTAAGTATATTAGATCGAATACTATAGATTTACCACTAATAGTGCGCGAAACAAGTTTTTTTTTTTATTAAAACAAAAAAATAAATAAAACGAGGCTTTACTTATGTCGTCACATTTAGGTAACATTATGTACTTTTCGACAATTATCACTTAGATAAATAATACATACAGAATACGAGGCGAACTTCAATAAATAACAAAAAAAAAATCGGAGCTGACGAACGCACGTGCATACACTTCTGCATCTAACACCCTACTGCTTGAAAAGTGTGAATAATTTACATGATTTTCTTCATTTTTCCAACTACCCTCCGACCTGCGACCTAAGATTTTGTTCAAGTATTCTTAATGGTAACTCGCTGGTTATTCGGTCGGATGGTTCGAAATTAATTAAGTTAAATTACAATCCAGCGATGATTGATGCTGGGTCTTCCACTCCTTGCTTGATCTTTCTGAGGAACATGACCGCTTCACGACCATCAATGAGCCTGTGGTCATAAGTCAACGCGATGTACATCATAGGTCTGATGACGACTTGGCCGTTTAGTGCGATGGGGCGCTCGAAGATACCGTGCATGCCCAGGATAGCTGACTGAGGAGGATTGATGATAGGAGTACCCATCAAAGAACCGAATACACCACCATTGCTAATAGTGAAAGTGCCGCCATCCATCTCTTCAATGGTTAGCTTGCCACTCTTAGCTTTCTCTGCTAAACCGGCAATGGTCAACTCAATATCGGCGTAAGTCATAGTTTGTACGTTCCTCACTACAGGCACCACCAAACCTTTGGGGGTCGCGACGGCCACGGAAATATCTACATAATCACGGTAAATGATTTCGGTATCCTCAATGACCGCGTTGACGACTGGCTGATCCATTAATGCGCTGGCTGCAGCCTTTACGAAGGGAGACATCAAGCCAAGTTTGACGCCATGTTTCTTGGTAAAAGCGTCAAGGTTCTTCTTTCTGAAGGCCATTATGTGAGACATGTCAATCTCGTTGAAGGTGGTCAGCATAGCGTTCGTGTTCTGAGCCTCCTTCAGACGCTGAGCGATACGTTGACGCATCCTGTTCATTTTAACGCGCTGTTCCGTGCGAGTACCAGCGATTTCCTTACTGTAGTCTGTTGGAGGGACCTTTACAGTCGCAGTTTCGATTGATTGAGCGTGACGGATCGCTGCTACGGGGATAGAGGAAATGGGGGCAGCGGGTTTAGCTGCGGGGGGCGCCTGAGGTGGTGGGCTAGGGATAGGGACCGCGGTGGGTGGTGGAGGCGGTGGGGGGGGCGCTGCAGCAGCAGGCGGCGGTGGTGGTGGTGGTGCCTCCGTCTTCGGGGGCTCCGGAGCTGCCGCAGCCGCCTTCTTCGGTGGTGGACCACCCTCAGTCAGTTCCAATCTGAACAGCTTCTGCCCAGCCTTGACAGTGTCACCATCCTTCACGTAGAACTCCTTAATGATACCGTTACCGGGCGCCATGACAGGCAACGCGGTCTTATCGGTCTCAATCTCCATGACAACTTCGTCAACGGCGACGGCATCGCCGACTTTTTTGTCACCGACCTTTGCGTCTCCTTCAGACACGGAGTCAGGGAAGCTTGGGGTCATTACATCTTGTTCGGCGAAGAGTGGGTTGGTGAAATGGATGGTGGCGACTTGGTTGTGGGCTGCGCTGAGGGCCCGGGGCTGGGCTGTCCTCGAAGCAGCCTGGGACAGTGCTCCGAAGACCTTGGGCACCTCTGTGGACTTAAACCGAAAGGTCTGCCCCTGCCTTCGGTATATCGTCTGTAAATGCTTGGAGCAGCGTCGTAACATCGTGAGTATTTATTTTTTGAGATTTTTTTTTTACCCTGAAAAGAAAATAATGTTTTGTTAGGATAGTGTGCGAGAACCGTATTACGTCGTGTTTCGTAAGAGATTGGTCGATGTCATTTTGAACTTTACACTGTGGTATTTATTTATTTATTTAAACTTTTCGCACAAAAGGTACAGACGCCAGCACATCAAACTACTACAATCTGTCAGATTTCTTTAATAGATTTTCAACTTTATCGCTAAAGCATAAGGTTCAAAGTTGATTGGGAAAATCTGACAGTTTCGGGTAGCTTGATGTGCTGGCATCTGTACAAAGGCGGACTTAATGCCTTAGGCATTCTCTACCAGTCAACCAAGGGTGGTGAAGAGATTAGATGGCAGGTGCTTTGGTTGACACGACGGCGATAAAAATAAAAATAATAAAAAACTAAACAAATACATAAATAGTTTATAAACACATAAGTACATAGGATTTACTATAATATATATTTATAATATATAAATATTTATGTGTATACAGGGTGTAACGGAAGGGGGGTATCAACCCTGAAGGAGGTGAATGTGCTCATGAAACTCAACAACTTTCCCCAAAGAACATAGGTCGAAATATGAAAAAAAAATTTGGCCCTCCCTTACAAAACTGACTACCAGCTGATTGATTTACTATGGGAGGGCCAAATTTTTTTTTCATATTTCGACCTATGTTCTTTGGGGAAAGTTGTTGAGTTTCATGAGCACATTCACCTCCTTCAGGGTTGATACCCCCTTTCCGTTACACGTTGTATACAACGTGTAACGTTAAATGCGCAAAACCTCAGACACCCCAACAGATTTTTAATTCAATTGACCTATTTCAGAGAGAAAATGAGTCATTAAACAAATTGTAAAGGTTTTATGTGCTGTTTTAGTTTTACTGGCCATTCTGATCGTTTCTTGCGTCTGCGACGACGCATTATCGAGGGAGGAGTCGTCACCGGGCCGCTGCGCCGTGCTGACATTGGTTTCCTTGACCTATTAATAAATAGACACGGCAACGTTTTTAATGAAGATTTTTTGAAAAATGTGACCTATATTAAAAAGTGGTTCAATTAATTGTGCTCGTTATTCTGATCAAACTATTTTCAGGTTTTGCGCATTTAACGTTACACGATGTATATATTTATAATATATAAATATATACAAATTCAAAGAAGAGAGGTGTTGAGATGAGTGGTGGTGATCGAGTTTAACGCTAAGTAGAAAGTTGTTTTCAGTACGCAGATAAGACTACTGCAATAACACATAAGATACTGCGGGGTAATTGCGTAACACACTATCTGTAGCAATGGCTCTCATTGTGACAGTTCAATAACATCCATTGTGTTATTTACGTTGTTGGCCAGACAATTTTTTCGAAAATATGAAGTGATGGATTGGCAATATCTTCAAAATTATTCCCATTGAGATTGAGTGTGTTACGCAATTAGAGTGCTGGCTAAATAACCATTTTGAAAAAAAAATTTTTTTGCTTCAAATTAGTGGAGGAGTGGTGGCCCAGTGGTAACGGTCGTGACTTAGGTTGTAAGTCGTAGGTTCGAACCCAGACAGGCACTTTACTTTGTGCACTTAAATTATTTCATCACCACTGCTCTGAAAACGGTGTAGGAACATCATGACGAAGCCGGCATGTCCTAGAACCAAAAAATCGAAGACATGTGACATCTACCGACGCACACTGGGTCAGATTACGGCCGACGCCCTCTCACCGAGGTAAGGCCAGTGGGAACATTATAAGCTGAATACGCTTCAAATAAGTATGGAGTTCTAGTTTACATAAACAGTGAGATAAAGCGAGTAAATAGCATGCGAGATAAGCGTTACTAATAAAAGCAAATTAAACCTATATTTCTAGTTCTGCCAACCAGCAGGGTAATTGCGTAACACACTAACAGTAGCAATGGGTTTCATTTTGACAGTTCAACAACATTCATTGCGTTATTTATGTTGTTGAGCAGACACATTTTTCGAATATATCGAGCAATGGATTAGCAATATGCTTCAAAATGATTCAAATTGAGAATAAACGGAAACTAAAAATATGTTATCAAATAGAAGAAAAAAATAAAAAATAAAAGCAGTGTGTTGAGCCAAAAATTCAGCGTATTGAACACAGTGCGGTGTGCGTCTCAAGGTTGCACCAAATAGGAGTCCAGGAGGCAAATGTAATTCACCACGCGGGCCCAGTGCGGGTTGGTAGATGTCACATGTCTTCGAATGTTTGGTTTTAGGACATGCCGGTTTCCTCACGATGTTTTCCTTCACCGGTTTTGAGAGCAGTGATGATGACATAAATTACAAAAAATAAAACGCCTGCCTAGGTTGGAACCTACGACGTACAGACGCCAGCACAACAAGCTACCCGAAACTGTCACATTTACCCGATCAACTTTGATTCTTATACTTTAGCGATAAAGTTGAAAATCTATTGAAGAATTTTGACACATTGAAGTAGCTTGATATGCTGGCGTCTGTACAATTGGGTAGTTGCATGATATTGAATACTATATATTCTAGTTAGTTAGTTAATATATCCACACATGTAATACAATAATAGAATTCGAAATCAAATTTGAAATCGGTCGAAAAATAAAAAACTTATAACTTATAGAAACTTTTTGTCTATCTCTTTCTCGCAAAACGAAGTTTTGCATGTAATTTATATGGCGATACTGAACTATGACGTCACAATTCAGTATTTCCCTCTCTGTCTAATTGAGAGTTTTGAACGCTCATATCTTTTCAATTTTTAAATCTATTAAAAAACTGTTTATACCAAGCTATTAGTGAGGTAAAAAAGCTTCAATTTAAATAATAAAAAAAAATTAGTCAACTCGCGGATTCAAGCGAGCTAAACACAGTGATAAAGCGTAGTGATCAATGATCATTCTTTATCTGTATAAAAAGACCTTTAAGCTCGGCTCGTGTATTAGTTATCACTTATTAGATTGTGGATTAGTGTAGTGTTTCAATATTTAGCGTTTATGTTTTTAGGGTCAAGGCCGGGATGTCTCCGGGTCGTCTGGGCTCAACGTAGCGCCGGAGACGAGAAAAGTTTGCGTGAACATCGGGATGAACTGTCTGACGGCTTTCAGAGGCCATACTCTCTTAGTCCGCCAACGAAAAAACGGACCCGAAAGACGTTCGATACTTCAAAATACTCCTGTTTAAGGAAATTATTCGGACGGGAAAAAAAGACATTAGGAGTAACGACAGCAGTCAAATCGCGTTGTCATTAATTCTTAGTTCGGGACCCGAACTAATCTTCTATCCGTAGGTGATACGGAGGAGGAAGCGACCGACACTACGGTTGGACAATAGACTCCCAGGGTCCACTGTTTCGGAGAAAGCTCTGACGACCAAGGACACTGAGGAGATGAGCACGGAAGACAGCGCGGAAGGTCCTCACCCGGAACAGTGTGGAAAGAGTTTTACGATGGGGAAGTTTGCCAAAATGGAACAGCTCGGGCTTCGTTTTTATAATGCATCCAGTAAATGGCTGTTAATTTATTACGTAAGACAATTTCAAATAATTTCTGACCCCCGCTCCCCCATACGTAAGAAAAAATAAGACTTGAATGAACCCCTCCCCCCTTTGAATCTTACGTAAGATTAGTATCTAGAATAATCTAGACCCCTCCCATCCCCATGTAAGAAGAAATAAGACATGTTCGGACCCCCCCCTCCCCCCAAATCGTCTTACGTAATAAATGAACAGACCTTCATATGGACTACAAAAAAAAAAAATACTTGTTTCAACTTTTTTTTTTGGACTCCGACATTCACGAAAAAGCTAAACACCAATACTTTGTTATGAAAATAGAATATAATGCGCAATGTTCACATAAGCGATAAACTAGCTACGTATTATTACGTGACTTGTTTAAGTAGAATACTTCAGATACAAACTATCTAAAAATGGACTATTGTTTTATCTTAACCCTTTACCGCATAGGAAACCATATATGGTTTGACATGTTTACAGTTTATTTTACTCTAAAAAAATAAAAAACTAGCGTATAAATCCTAATGGGGTTTGTTTTTCATATCATTAGCAATAATAAAAACACAACTATTTTGTCTATCATCACATACCACTTGGAAATAAAAAATAAAAAAAAAATAAAAAAAACACTATAATTCATTCTGAAGCTTTAATAAAGACATTAACATAGAAAAAAATATTTTTTGTCACTTATTTAATATCATGCGGTAAAGGGTTAACCCTTAAATGCATAATGTCACCATATGGCAACAAAGTACGTCATTTAATTTTTTTAAGAATGTGATAGCTGTGAGTTTCTGAACGCACCTCTTTTTGTCAAAACAATATATTTACTCTATGAATATTAATAATAATATATTTATTTTTTCTAAATTCTATTGATTAGTACCTAAACAATATGCGTTTTTTGCAATACGATACAATAAATCATGCATTTAAGGGTTAATTATGCAGCGATTGTTATTTTATGGGTAGGTTAGTTACTACTGTGAGCGCGTATACACAATATTACAAGGCGAAAGTAACTCAGTCTGTCTGTCTGTTACCTTTTCACACCAAACTGATTGGATATGGATACAATTCGGCTCACGGATGGGCTATGACCTGTAGTGCTATTCTGTAAAAATCTCACCGTGAGAACTTAGGTGAAGTGAGCGGGAAGTGAGCTATCATTCATTCCTAATGCTAGGGATTAAAACTACGGTGAGATTTTTACAGAATCGACCGGCTGGAGTAGGATAGAGGATACTTTTTTATACCATTTTCGTGAGATACCTCCCGACCTCGACGCGGGCGAAACCTAGTTACTTATAAGTTCGTCTAGTCCGCATATGGGTCGTGAAATGATACCTACTGCATAAAATGGTTACCCCTCGCGCATACAAGCCTTTGGAAAGTTGTTTAATATTCAATCTAGCATTTTGAGTCTTTCTAGGGTATGTGGTCACTATTAAAGATGCACAAGGTGGAAGGCGGGCGTTTGTCTTAACACTAGGCATGCGGGCATACTTTGCCGCCGAATTACGCGTGCAGCGGGCCACAAATCTACTAAATACGTATTTTTACGTGACCCGCGCTCTAGTGACAGACTGCAAAAAACGTAAAAATACGTTGCCCGCATGCCAAGTGTTAGGGCGCTTTCAATTTAGACGGTTGGTGGCGGACTGCTGCAGTCCGGGTAACGTACTGCGCACGGGCGGTTATGATTTTTCATACAAAATGTCTCGACGCAATGTCGTGCGAGAGATGAAAAATCATAACCGCCCGTGCGCAGTACGATACCCGGACTGCAGCAGTCCGGCACCAACCATCTAAATTGAAAGCGCCCTTAGGGTGCGTTTCCACAGAAGCGGAGCTGGGCGGAGCGGAGCGGAGACGTGTAGGAATCGTCCAATCACAGACGAGACGAGTGACGCGATGAGGATTTCAACCATTGTGATTAGTAGATTCCTGCACGTCTCTGCTCCGCTTCTGTGGAAACGCACCCTGATACCAACCCGCACTGGACCCGCGTGGTGGATTACGGCCCACTCCCTCTCACAGAGAAGGCCTGTGTCCTAGCAGTGGGAGCATTATAGACTGATTATGCAATTATGTATGTAATTCAGACGTTTTCAACATTCACGTATTCAACAATTCTAAAAATCAGAGGAGCATTAATGTTCGGTACTTGAGGAGGGAGGCCGTCGCTCCATGTTAAGGCTGCCTGTCCATTGACGCGGAGCGAGGCTGCGGAGAGGAGAAACGGAGAAATATTAACCAATAGAAAAATGACATTGAGATTTTATGCAATCCTATTGGTTAATATTTCTCCGTTTCTCCGCTGCACAGCCTCGCTCCGCGTCAATGGACAGGCAGCCTAATACTGGTATTCAGCTGCATCTGGTTAGACTTGAAGCAAACCCCAGCATAGACAGAAAAAAGGGCTAGTCAGATTTATTTTCAGTTGTGTGTGGGGGGGGGGGGGGGGTGATTCTCTGTCCTTGTCGCGCAAAACTGCAAATTGTAATTGGGTTTCCAGTTAGGGTTTACAGTTTCCAGTTCATTTATTACGTAAGACAATTTGTTATAGGGGGGGGCAATAAGGCAATTAATTATATTATAGGGCGAGGCCACAACACTGCGTTGCGGCGTCGCATCGTAAAAATCTACGACGCCGCACAACGCATCGTGGAAATTTCCGATGCGCTGACGCAACGTACAAATCTGCAATGCGACGACGCGCTACCTCGTAGTTAGTGTCCACATTGAATGAGGTGCGCACGTTTCATGATGGCGGATTACGATATCGATTACCTGATATCCTTAGTTCAGGAACGTCCCGTCCTTTGGGACAAAAGTATATCAGACTACAAAGACAATTTTTTTTTAGAAACTGACGTGACGGTTAGCGTCTTGTCGTACGATGTCGTATGCGATGAAATTTTTGCGTTGCGTCATCGCATTGTATTGCTGTGCGACGTCGTTTTTGCGATACGACGCCGCAACGCAGTGTTGTGGCCTCGCCCATAACTACGCATTTGATATTTTTTTATGATCAAGCTCTAATTGGTACAGACGTTAGCAATCAAGGTACTACAATCTGTCAAAGGAGACGGATACGCTTTCATACAATTTTGGGCCTGGATGTAAAAAGTTGAAATTGGTGTCAATTGATAGCTACTATATTAACAAACAATCACTGAAAATTTTGCAGATTTTGGCAATCTCAGAGCCGAGATAAAAGAGATTTAGGAAAAGTGAGGTTACGTAACAATCTGGCCGATTTTTGAAGTGGGATTGTCATTTCTTACCCAACTGCCGAAGGAGGGGCCACAATTTACACAACGATCCATGATGTCAATCAATTTCCAATCGGTAGGTCGTTCGTAGAATCCAAAATAACAAGTCCAAGTTCAACGTTTAAGCGGGGTTCTCCGTGTCCGGTATGGTAGCAAGGCAAGGGTCGTACAAGAAGGAAGATCAGAAGTCCGTAGGAAAGCAGGGGTCTTAGAAAATATCAATAAAAGTATGGGAAATAGATATACTTAATAGTAATAAATAGAGGTAGATATAGATACGAACGTCGAAAGTCAGAGTTAGCACAGGTTAAAAATACAATAATCGATTAGTAAACGTGAATTGATTTATCTAAATATGTAGATATTTAATTAGTTTAAACTCTTAATACTTTAATTCTAACAGATTTAATTATTTTAATTGAATTAATTATCTGGTGAAAGCATTTTCGTAATCGATTGTAATTGGATCGACATTCCAATTACTTCGTAACCCTAAGTTAATTATTGGATTCTCATTTTCCAGATTGTAAATTGAGTTGATTTTTCACATTTTGAAATAGAAAAATATAACCTTTTTTTTAAGCCATACCTCAACTTATTACAATCAGGCCCAGAAATCCCCGTCTCCTTTCTTTAATAGATTTTCAACTTTATCGCTAAAGCATAAGGTTCAAATTGGGAAAATTTTACTGATTATACCACTCGGTTGGACTGGGGCTTTTAAAATATAATAATTTCATTCAAATATGAACAATATTATACAGACTGGCTGGGACATCGATGTGCAACCATTCACCATGGATTCAGTACATAGTTCTGAACCCGGTTGATATTTTTCCTTGGTTATAGCAAAAAAAAAAAAATTTCCGTTCCATACGTTTTTACCGCTAAGGAGGGGCTTGTGGCTAAGTAATAACAGCCACACGGGTCGATCGATCAGGTTAAGCTACGCTTGCCGCGGTTGGTCCGTGGATGGGTGACCATCTTCACATAACAAGACCCCTCCGTGCCTCGGAAAGCACGTTAAGCCGTTGGTCCCGGCTGTCATTCGTGGATCTTTGACAGTCGTTACCACCAGTCGTTAGGAACCGACAAAAAGCATTCCCTAGGAAATATAATATTTGAAACATCTGTAACTTTGTAAGTACCTCATTACTGAAAAGTGCACACTGCACAAGATAGAAAAATATGCTCAAGGAGCAGTCATTGTTTTAAATTGAATAATTAGATGATTTTACCCGTCAAACATTTTCACAAGTAAAGTGAGGAATGGTTAACACATTCACGCCGGCGCGTACCACCGGTGGTACGAGTGCGGGCCACCGGTGGTACGAGTGCGGGCCAGCGGTGGTACGCGCCGGCGTGAACGTGTTAAATAGCTATGAAAATTGGGGCCTGCATTAACGTGAAAAATATTGCAAATAAAATTATTTTAGTAAGCTTTTCCCGAACTATCTCAAACAACCTGTACAGTCTTTCCGCTAACAATGTTGCTAACTAACAAAGATTTTCACCAGTAGGCAAACATAATCCGGCAAATTTGGATAATAAATAATAATTAATAATTTCATTTATTTCAGGTCTGTGATCCATATAAAACAAAAATAGATAAAAATACAAATACAAAACACATAAATTATTGCTCGGCTTGCCAAATCCAAAATGTCAGAATTACAATCAGAAACAATGCAGAAATAATACATCTATGTTCTACCTTCGTACACAATTTCTAAATTCAGAAGGAAAATCAATTTCTCTTAATCTTGTCGCACATAATCACTACATAGTATAAAACAAAGTCGCTTCCCTGTCTGTCTGTCCCTATATATGCTTAGATCTTTAAAACTACGCAACGGATTTTGATGCGGTTTTTTTTAATAGATAGTTTAATTCAAGAGGAAGGTTTATATGTATAATACATGCATAATATAGTAGAGAAACACTGATAATTTTAGAGGTTTCTAATGTAATGTCGTAAATAAACACTTTTTTTGCGCTTACATTGTAAACGCTGGCTGAACCCTTCGAGACAGATCAAAATAATGTACTACAGTATTGTACACCTTAAAAAGATCTACAAAAAAGTCCGCGATTGTATATGTCTATCCAGTCTATCTCTTAGGGATAACCCACAATAACCATTTTTTATCCTATACTTTTTACGAGAAATAATGGCTCTAAAATTATCAGTGTTTCTCCATTCCACCCGTGCGAAGCCGGGGCGGGTCGCTAGTTTTTTATATAAGTCAGTTTGTTTTAAATCCCTTTGACCCCACACAATCTTATTTCGAATGCTTAGATCAATGCTGCCGTAGTAAGCGAAAAATACGCATATCGGCCAAAAATGTAAAGAAAAATATACCTTCCTAAACGAAAAAGGCGCATCCGATCCGGCGAAAAATGAGCCTTAATAGGCTCATTTTTCTCCATTCTCTTTCGGCAGATGCGCCCCTTTTACTTAGGGCAGCAGAATGCTGGTCTTAGTTTCAAGTAAGTCAAAGTTACACATTATTTGTAACCCCAATTCGTCGGATTATGGTTGTTTACTTGGGTCATACTCATCCAACATCCAGTTCGAGGGCAGTGCTCATGAACAGACTGTCTGCTGAGACTTACCCAAATATCCCTTGACCAACTAAACAATGCTGTAATTTGGGATGGCAAGTTGGGCCAAAACAGTAACATAGATGTACCATCGAAACAAGAAAGAAGACCTCAGAATAAACTATTAGAAAGAAAAGAATATTTTCAGTAATTCGTATTGAAACAAATGAAAACAACAATTGGAATAATTTGAAATAAGCACTAAGTACCTAAGAGTAATGTTGACCTGCAAAAATTGGGTACGAAGAGAAGATAGTTGCACTATAAAAATGCTGGATATCATGGACATGACTGGGGCGGGGTTGGAAGACTTGGAGCAAAATCTGGTGACCTGAATCTCTTCTCAGCCTTTATGCAGGCAACCACAAGCAACTGCTAGTATTTAATTAAATGTAGAACACAACTTCCCAATGAGGGCTCAATTCTGAGAAGTGGGAGGCAGGAAAAGGTAAGAACTTCTGACATAATTACTGCCACAGATATAACTTTACGAAGGCCTTGTCTAGCAAAGTATTTAAAAATCGAAATCAACCAATCTGCCTAGCCTTTTCCGAACTAAGTTGGGGTCGCCTTCTAGTCTCACCAGATGCAGCTGAATACCAGTATGTATGTTACATGAAGTGACTGCCTATCAGGCTTCTACAACCCAGGCACCGGGTAATATACCCGTTAGTAAGACTGGTTGTCAAACTTTCGGGCTACTGACAAGATGTAATGACTGCCAAAGATAAACGGATGACAGCCAGGACCAACAGCTTAACGTGCTTTCCGAGGCATGGAGGAGTATGTAAAGATCACTCATCCACAGACAAACCGAACCGGTGTTATTACTTAGGTATAAGCCACTCCTTCATTTAAAAATAGAAATATGAGCAAAAAAAAAAGAATTGGCTCTAGACTATTATCTTTATTACCTCTTTGTTAAGATAATAGTGGAAAAAAATTGTTTACCAAAAATATTATACATTTCATTGTCAAGGTGTAATCTTATCAGAGAATGAGTAAACAATAGGAATCAAACGGCCAATTGATATTGATATCACAAATTCCTAATCTGACCTGAATAATATCATGAGATAGCTACGGTTCTGCTGAGATTTTCATCCGATAAACATGGTCTAAAATGTGTATGGCAAGGTACATGTTAGACAGTTTCGTTATGTAAAAATATGTCTAAAGCATATTTGGTAATCAAACAGTAAGAAAAAAAAAATGTTCTTGCACTACTTTTCATCAAAAGTCCAAAATATTAAATAAAAAGAATATACTGTTTACATTATCACCTCCTTCTTTTCAGAGTATTTAAAATAAAACACACATTTGACATGGAATAGCAGTCTCGTGACGTTTTTAAGAGAGTGACAGAAAATAGTGCAAGAGAATATCTAATAAAATATAACTAAAAGTTACAAAAACTAGTAACTAAATTACCGAAAGCGTTAACAAGGAAGCATTACAGGTAAAGAGCTCAGCGTTTAGTGTGTTACAGCTGAAGAGGACCGGCATACGCCTACACGATGCATTTCAAGGTTATCTACAGAAACACGGACTACTAGATGCACAAATATTAGTAAAAACGGACCCCTTACCTTTTGGTGGAGGTAAACAACCGCTAACAGGTAACTATAACGTTATTTCACGGACATAAAATGTTACATAAGCTTAAATCTGATGACAGTTCTTAACCACGACCAATGTTAGTTTTTCGAGTTGTTATAGCTTAGTTACAAGCGTTATTCAATGCATAGCGTGTTTGCACTGAGTTTACAACGTACTGAACTGATACTTCACTTATATTTTGACGCTGCTATATGAGAATTCTGAGTCCAGATGTAGCCCGTAGACCTACATTTATTTCGGTTCGATTGGGCCTTTTACAACAGAATTCAAGTTGGTGGCACCTGTCAAAACCTCATTCCATCTGACAAATCGTTAAATTCTTAACACTGCGCCGGAATAGCTAGATTAGTTGTCCAACATGTGTAAGTAGCAGAGCACTAATAATATGGTCAATATGCTATTATTACAGATCTGGAACGCAACCTAAAGAAAAGTTGGGCGTGCGTTTAGTAGCTGCTACATGAGAAGGTCCTAAAAATATTGATTTGAGTTGTTGTAGAATTTTGAGTTCAAGATGGGTGTTTTTATATTCAAGGCTTTCACTAAACTGTATCTATTTATATATCACTGGGTTAGCGTGAAAATGAAGGATATAATAGGCTTACCTGTAGTTACTGTTTATAATGCAATTATTATTCCAGAACAGAATGAATCTTCGCTAGTGTAAAAGGAATCACATAAGCACAAACTAAACGTATGTTTGCATGTGATGTGATTGTGTCTCATTTTCTCATTCTGCCGACTGCCGATCAATATTTTTATGAATAAAAGTTCAAGTTAATTATTATTAGATAATTATTTTAGTTACAATTTATCGTAATATTTTTTTTTTTCTTAATTTTTTTTTTATTGAAATAAATCGTTGTTATGTGAAAATAAGATATTTCTTTAAGTACTTGAATTCTGACGTCATGTCTTTGAATTTGAAACATTACGACCATCCATTCCTTTACAAGGGATGTCCAGAGGCATACAGCAGCGCTGCTGTCTTTATCATTAAATCTGATCTCACCATTATTTAGCAGCAATGTAGCTGATTTGAAGCTGGTTATTGCTTAGCTGATTTCAAGCGCGATGTTGAATTTTCAGCGCTCGGTTCAACGCCGAAAGTTTAAAATCCAACGGTGCCGATAAATTAAGAAAAGGACAGAAGATAAATTTTAGTTTAGTCCAGTCAAATTAATCACTTGGTGCATTCGCTTGTAATGTAACGTTACAGAGTCGAGCATTACATCAGTGAGGGAGGAGAACTGAGAATTACAGTGAGCAATCTGTAGGTACCTAATGTTACAGATTACTTTGGTGAGGGAAGAGATCTGAGCATTGTCTGACATTGCGGAATCTACTAGGTAAATGCTCAAAATCAAATCTGAAATCACACTTTACACTAATATTATAAAGGCGAAAGTTTGTGTGTGTGTGTGTGTGTGTGTGTGTGTGTGTGTGTCTGCATGTTTGTTACTTCTTCACGCTCAAACGGCTGAATGGATTTGGATGAAATTTGGTATTCAGATAATTTATAACCGGGAATGAAACCCATTGCTACTGATAGTGTGTTACGCAATTACCCTGCTGCTCAAGATAAGTTTGTTGCTATCGCCAGATTTCACAGATTCAATGGGGTTAAGTGCGTAACAGTAGGAATGGCTTTGATTTTGAAATAGTACATTATGATATAAGTGCGGTAAATTGAAAATTACAGCTGAGGCGATATTGCTAGCCCGAGCCGTAGGTGAGGGCTATAAGAAAGCCGAGGCTGTAATTATCAAACCGCACGTATGTCATACGACGTCTTATAACACATTTGTGAGGAAATAAATAAAACTCGGACTTTCTTAAACGAATAAATCTTTAATTACTTGTTAAAACAGTTATTAAAGTTCGAACAATTTGTAAAATTAATTATTACGTTGCCAGTTGGCATTTTTACAAATTAGCGATGCGCGCGCATCAGCGTCTTTTGTTTATGGCAAAGGCACAAAAAACAGCCAGTATTACTAATAAAGTAAATTAATACTTTTGTGTTTTTGTTACAGATAAATGGTTGTAATGAATTATCAAAATTAATTAAATAAAAGAATTAAATGTTTATTTATTATATTTTATCTCCCAAAGTTAATTTTATTCATAAAATGTTAACCACTTTTCTGACATAAAAACTCTTTGCTAAGATTTAAAAAAGTACCGTTCGTTTTAGACGGAGCATCTTGAAAAGCCGTGCGCTTTACATTACAATTACGCACAAGTACGTAATGAGATACATTACGATATTGAAATTGGTGCAGTAAGAGACCTTTTACGAGCAAATGTGTTATAAACGTTATTTACGTTATTGAGCAGACAAATTTTTCGAACATAATTATGAAGCAATAGATTAGCAATATCCTTCAAAATGACGCAGATTGTGATTGGTTGTGTGTTACGCAATTAGTGTGCTGTAGAGTAAATGTGGTGCCGTTCTACAAACAAGGAGACGCTAAATATTGATACTTGCTTGAGTGTCCAGTCTCGTCTGCACGTTACAGGAACTGATGGACGCTACTGATGGCGCCAAAAACCGAATTCTGGGGCCGTATTATGAACTGCTAAAGCCATCATGATTCCAGTATCGCACCTACGGTGCAATAACGTCACTTATGCAAATGATGTAATATTTCAGGAGAAGCGTTTAAAAATTCGCCATCCTATTATAATGTCCTTCTTCCTCTTCTTGA
Source organism: Eremobia ochroleuca (assembly GCA_949629135.1). NCBI lineage: Eukaryota > Metazoa > Arthropoda > Insecta > Lepidoptera > Noctuidae > Eremobia > Eremobia ochroleuca. Next base: position 775,485 of record OX451413.1, read on the forward strand.
CTAAAGAAATTAACTGGTAATAAACTACAACTTTGAACTTCATATTAAAGTTAAAGCGTCTCACAATTTTGTAATAAAATAATATAAACGTTAAAATTTACAACCCTCCCAAATTGCATAAGTGACGTTATTGCACCGTAGGTGGGGTATGATAAGAAGTATATCACTGTCCCTTTTCCTCAACGGAATCATCATGGCTTTAACACTTTATAATACGGCCTCTGGGCAGACTATTTAGATTGCCATGCCATCGACACGCCAAGAAGAAGGTAAATTATGGTACAAATAAAAAAAAACTATCTCATAGCCAAAAAGACATTTATTGCAAGCTAAAATTCGAACAGTCATACACACAGACACCAACTTACAAGTACTTTGTACATTTTACGATAAGACCCTCCGCTAGAATGATATAAACCGAGTTACAAACTTTTTATTATGTTTTCTACTTTTTCAGCAGTGGTAACACTCTCCCACCCCCGTTCAAGACACTGGTAGCATTAACAAGACGAATACAAGCACAGCATAGGTGCCGATGAGAGAAAGAGATAGAGCTATACAAGACGGATAGCGCCATCTTCTTTTAGCAACGGCACAATGTCTTTAGAACGGTCGCTGTCGAGAAAATTACAATGCTCAATAATTTAAAGTTATTTATTAATTTATGAACCGACTTTTCAATCGACAGATAATTTTTATTGGTGGAATAAAATTGACGTCTGACAGTTTTGTATGGAAGAACTGTCAAAAATTCAAAATTATTCTTCTAATAAAATTATCCGGCGTTGGTAAAGTCAACCCTAAAAAATACAAAACTATTGTAGATTTTTAAAGTAACTTAATTACTTACTTTACAGACTCAGGATTTTTTTTAATTGGCTCCCGGTAAATTACTACACTTTATTTTAATTTGTAATGTTACATTTGTAATATGCGTTTGAAACTTGATAAGACTTTTTGTAAGTAAGGAAGATACGAGATATGCATAAAACTATATTTAATTTGAAAATCATACAAATTAGTATAGATAAGAGCTATCAATGATACATTGTTTGCAGTGTATGAGACGTTTGTGTACAGTGACGAGCATAAATACCTTACAGTACAGTAAATTCAAAACCGATTTTTTTCCTAACGTTTTTATGGAAATTATGGAATGATGTTATGACCATAGTATTTTCGAAACCATAAGTACAGACACCAGCACATCAAGCTACCCGAAACTGTCAAATTTTCCCAAACAACTTTGAACCTTATGCTTCAGCGATAAAGTTGAAAATCTATCAAAGAAATTAGACAGATTGTAGTAGCTCGATGTGGTGGCATCTGTACAATTTTTTTTACAAACGTTATAGGTTGCTTAGTAACAATTACAATTTTGCGCCGACCCTAACTTACATGAAATAAGGTCAAAATGATGATGATAAAGAACACAGTAGATCTTTTTTCAAAGTTGCAATGGCTAACCATTAGGGGAATTCGCGAGAAGATCGCTTCTAATTTTTTCGTAACTGTCAGTTATTTTTGCTCATGACGACAAAGCAACTAAATACGCGTTATTTATCTACCTACGGGCTTTTAATACCCCTGGCTGCTACCAGCCAGTGCAAAATCTATTCACATAGGTAGAATTAACTTACAAAAATATTCCAGAAATAATACTTTGGTTTTGCAAAATAAGACAAAGATAAAAAAAAATTAGCTGTAACATTACAAATTAAAACAAAAAAACGAAGGGCCACGAAATACAACTAATTTACGTCAAGTTTTTGTGCAAATAACACTAAATAAACATTAAATTTTTGGTAAAATAATACTCCAAATTCATTAAAAAAAAAATCGTGTAAATACTTCTGTATCTACAAAACATATTGCATTTTTTTTATATTTACTTAAAAAAGGGTGCCGTTGAAAAATATAAAACGCGCCATTCTAGTTGAGTTCCATTCCAATTAGGCATAGTCATAAATGTGCAGTGCGAGAATATCTTGTCGTCGTATCATGTCACGCTGAAACGAGACATTAATATTAGTCGAGTCATTTAAGCGCGTGAAAATGCGACGACAAAACTTTGTCCCTTGCGCATTTTAGCCCGGCAAGTAGGAAAGTTACTCGGATTAATTTATTTTTAAACATTTGAAACGGCAAGCTGTTTTGGCATATTTTTTGTGTCATCATTATACAAAAAGCACTAATAAAAAAAATATCAATGAGAATTTGCTTCAGTATAAATTTTCAGGCGCTTACTCTTTTCCATTTAAACATTTATTAATATAAAGTCAGGAAAATTAATTGAATAGCAACTTTAATTGCCCGTAAAATCAAATCAAAACTGTCATTCTTTGACAGTAGTATGAATTAGCTAGAACACGTCAAATTCAAGTAATCTGTAAAATTTGATAAACAATGAATTTCCCTGACTAGCATTTTCTTTTTATTAGTTGTAACATTTATTTATTATTCGTTGTTTTTATAAGATAGATTCTTTGGAAAAATACTTATTCGGTTTCTTTAAATACCTATTCCGTTCCCATGTACAGACGCCAGCACATCAAGCTACTACAATCTGTCAAATTTATTTAATAGATTTTCAAGTTTATTGCTAAAGGATAAGGTTCAAAGTTGATTGGGAAAATTTGACAGTTTCGGGTAGCTTGATGTGCTGGCGTCTGTACTTATTATTTATTATGGATACCTAGTAAATTTGTTGAATTATTGCAAAACCATCCCATAGACAATTTTAGAATAATGATTAGCATAAATAATACAGTCTTCTTTTACATTAAAAGCGCTTAAAATATATTGATATAGCTGAAAGATATATTTTTAATAATAAATAATAATAATAATTCATTCTTCTTTTCAATAATAAATAAAACCTAAATAATAAAGCTGCCTTAAATACTCCCCATTTTTGGTACATTACATTATTCCATATTAATTTTATGCATACACAATGATATTTTATGTGAAAAAAGCTGGGTTACCTACCCAAAATTCGATCTTCTAAAACTTCACAGTGTCAGGAAGATGACAATAACATAATATTATTAATAAAAAATTATATAATCATCTTTGGACTCACGCCACATCGACTCGAGGTGTGACTTGTCTTGAAACTCGGGTTATAATTACTTAGACGATACGTGGAAGTAGGACGGCATGTCGCAATTATCAGTAGCGAAAGAGACAAGATGAAAAAAAAACTATGCTAAATAGTCAAGTTTTGACGTGCCAGTGGAGCGCATATAATCCATGTAGCTCTTTTTACTTATAATATCATTGATGACACAAAATTTAAGTATTCATTGGTGAAACTCATAAAATTGTGGGTATACCGAAACAAAAAAAAAGACAAAACGTAACAACTTTAAATAATAAAATAATAATAATAATCTCTCCATCGAATTTCGGTCACGGTGGATAACCTCAACAGAGGTTACCCAAGTACGCAGGATATACAGGTTGAAATTGAAAACATGCGACAAATCGAAATGAGAGATTGTACTCATCATTGTGAACAACTTTTACTATGAGATAAAACCTGAAATAGCGAAAAAAAAATCAGCTGTTCCCTACATTTATGTTCGCATAACTCGTCAAAATGTAGGGAACAGCTGATTTTTTTTTTCAATTTCAGGTTTGGTCCCATGGTAAAAGTTGTTCATAATGATGAGTACAATCTCACATTTCGATTTGTCGCATGTTTTCAATTTCACCCTGTATTATAGTTCACAAGAGTGTGCGCAGAACAAGGTGCACTCCCTCTTCCCTCACTAGTCATAGTCCGATCTGACACGACCGGGGAGAGATCAGGTGCAAGGCGCAAGGCTTTACGTACTTCGCGAGGCACGGGGGTGTCACAACACCAATTTCCAAGCTACAGACTGCTAATAAGAAAATACTAATGGAAAAACCCAATAACACTCCGCGCGACCTAGGAATTAACCCCAGGACCCCGACGCTCAGCAGTCGCACTTGCGTCCACGAGACCAACGTGGCACTTGATATAGTAAAATACTAGTATACGGCGTGCTTTATTTTACAGTCTCCAAATTTTTACAGGGTGTTCTACTCATGAATGTGAACAACTTTTACTATGCAACCAACTGTGATAGCACGAAAAAAAAAATCAGCATTTTCATACATTTTGGTCAAGTAGGTATTGAACTTTTGTATTAAACAGCTGATTTTGTTTTCGTGTTTTCAGAGTTGGTCCCACAGTGAAAGTTGTTCATATTCATGAGTAGAACATGCTGTAAACATTTTGAGCCTGTAAAAAAATCATCCAGTAGTATAATTATATATAAAATAAATAAAACCACGTATTTATTGAACACAAAGCTGAAAAAAAAATTGCACAATAATTTTGCTGGCAACACCCAATGTTCCTGAAAACAGTATTGTGCAACTTATTTCCCAATGAATACGGGGCAATGAATTCTATAGATAGTAACATGGTAAACAAACCTCGAAGACGCCTCGAGTGCAGCGACGAGGCAAAAAGGCCTTGCGGACGGCAAAACAGTTATAATAAAAATAATTTAGAAAAAAAAAAATAAGGCCTGTGTGAATTTGCATAAGTAATGCAGAATCACGCACGGAGTTTATACAAAAAAAAAAAACTTCTATTTCTTAATTTTCATGAATAAAAATTAGATTCTATAGATACAAATTCAAAAATATAGGTAAGTCTAGGTATTTTTGACAGTCTACCTACATTTTTGACAAGTTTTTGAGGTTTAACAAAACTCGGCAAGCGATCGGGGTTATTTATCCAAAATTTGGAGTGGCGAAAACAGACCTTATTATTATGAAATTAAAATTAAAAGTCCGCTGCGCTCGAGGCAGTCTGACTCCGTTTGAGGCACGATTCCTCGCCGCTGCGTCGAGGGCTCGAGGTTTCCTAATCCACTTCGATTACTTTTCGGGACGGTTCAACCGTTTTACGGGCACTTTCGTTGATCTATGAATAAGAAAAGTCGCTTTTTTACTCGACTTCAATGTACAGACGCCAGCACATCAAGCTACTCCCTCCAATCTGTCAAATATCTTTAATCGATTTTCACTTTATGGCTAAAGCATAAGGCTCAAACTTGACTGGGAAAATTTTACAGTTTCGGGTAGCTCGATGTGCTGGCGTATGTACCAAACTAAGGGCAAATTTCACCAAACACACAGAATAAATGTTAAATTTTTGACAGTTTTTCCATACTAGAACTGTCAGACCTCAATTTATTCCACAGATAAAAGATGACTGATTTTGGTAAAAACAGCCCTAAATAAATAAACTTAATTGAAATAAATTAATAAATTGAGGAGTAAACGCCCTTTATAAAATGACAATAAATAAATAAATATCGGCGCATTTAAGTGCTAAGCATACAAATAAAATAAAATTAATAATTTGGTTTCGTTTTGTAAAAGTTAGGATCGTCCTGCGATTTCTAACGAATAGATTAATTTAAGATAAATTTTATTTACAAAAAAAAAAAACTGAGCTGCTGTCTTAAAAGCACAAACAGTTCATTAACTGCGTATCCCCATGTCGAGCCTCGACTTGAGGCATACTGAAGCAACTTATAGTATATAAGCAACCAATGAAGCGATTTTTAGCTTGAACCGACAAATTTTTCTACAAGTGCTGAGGTGACGAAAACTTCAAGGTGCGAATATGCCTCAGATCGAGGCAACGTATTTACAGGATGAGCCTAGGCAAAATCGAATCAATATATAGAAAAAAAATATAAATAATCTCAGTCTCAATCTGTCAAAAAACCTAATTTACTTACATTTTTGACAAGCCTTTGACATTAATTGTCGTTGAGATGAGATTGCGTCTAGATTTTGAACATTCTTTGTAACGCGAATTGGTCTCAAACATTAACTTAACCGTTTGAAATCGCAGAACTATTCGAGTCGACTGTCAATTTAAACACGTTTTATATATCGTTTCGTTAAAAAAAAAAAAAATCATCAATTTTGTCCGGACGACATCTTTCGTTCGGGCTCTAGGAGCTTGTCTACCAGTGGTCCGGGGCGTTCCACGCTGCTATAACTGTCTTTTTCACTAGGCCTTTGCTCCATCTGTAATTTTCGTCTTTCTAAGCAATGGGGTAGTTAAACGCAGCGAGAAACTGCGAGTATTTATCACTAGTGATAAACTAAAAAAAATACACTGACAAGTCTTATCACAATCATTTTGATGACATTGACAAGTGGACAAATCGACCAATCGGCTACAAGGTAACACATAGCGCCATCTCGCGGCAAAGTTTTCAGTAGAACCAGCAAGAACACCATTGGCAGCTGAATGAAAGCAACACACACTTAGCGCCACCTACTCGGAACTAATTTGACAGTTTTCTTCCCCATTATGTCGATTGTGGACGATTTTCGACTAATAACGATCAGAAATAATTTCATTGGAAATCCCATGACATATCTATTTTGCCCAAGATGGGAGCTTATTAAAGAGCTCTTTCGGTTATTCCTGTCATGTTATTCCATTGGTACAAAAAGAAAATACGCCGACTATCCAACGGCAGCATTTGTTGAACAACAAAGCCGACCCGTAGCAATTGCTACACAACATTCGGGCGGCTTTCATTCGGCTCGTGCTGATCGGCAAACTTCGTTAGTCATCTACCCTTGCTTGATCATTTTCGGGTCTATATATTTAGCTAGGCCTATATATGTATATTTAGCTAGGCCTATATATGTATATTTAGCTTGGCAAAAAATCGAAACTAACGCGGCCATCTTGTTTTTTAAAGACAATTTCGCAATTAACGTTCAACGCCCCGCTGTAAATGTCATTCGGTCTAGCGCCAGAAGATCTTTGTAGCAGTGTTTGTACGATTTTGCCGCCCGTCTTTGCCAAAACATGCCGACCCGAACATATGTAGATCCCCCCTGAGGTTCTAACTCGGGCTGTAAACAAATATGGCTACTCACATCCGGTTCCCCAAGCAGGGTATTGGCGAGGTAGGGCGCCTTGAGCACGCCGCGCCAGTACAGCTTCTCTATTGGTCTGTTCACGCACCAGCCGGCGCAGCGGATGCCTAGCAACCGCCAGTATTGGATCTCACTCCTGGGAAGAGGTTACGGAGTCAGAAGAAGAAAGGACTTGTACAGTTAAACCGAAAAATGTTTGCGCTTCGGTAATCTTCGTGCCAATTCAAATGCAAGTTACTTGCCTATGGCATACCAAACAATTGAAGTAATAATTGACTGGCAATTTTTATCTGAGGCTATGGAGTGAGCTATGCTCGGAGTCTCTTTGTAGGATAAATAAAATGGAACTATCTGGAAAAAAAAAAAAAACTGGAGTGGCAGTGGGCTAGCCATGTCTGTTGAAGTACCGATGGCCGGTGGAGCAGACGAGTCCTGGAGTGGAGACCGCGTATCGGCAAGCGTAGTGTGGGACGCCCCCAGCTAGATGGACGGACGACCTAAAGAAGGTGGCTGGGGTGGACTGGATGCGGAAGGCGGGGGACAGGGTGTTGTGGTGCCTGGGAGAGGCCGTGGACTGAGATAGGCCGCGTAGATTGATTGAATTTTTATTGTTGCCAACACTTACGGTATGCGATAGGCAATTAAATCGAACCGTCGAAGTAAATCAGGCTCCAGAGCCAATGTGTCCTCATATGAGGTCAAAATTAAAATGTTCAGTTATTCGTGAACTGTGTTAAATGTCCCCTACAGACCGACCGTCGAGAGAATGCGTTCCTGAAACCTGACAGTGTGCCAATTCTAGTACAGTGGAAACTCGATTAACCGGACTAATTGTTGTCGTTAGGGATTCGGATAATCGAAAATCCGGATAATTGAATGTATGAAGAAAAGCGGGTTTTGTGCATATGTAGTACAAACATAATGTTATGTGTTTATTAAAAACAACAAATACATATCAACGAAAATGAATGTTTATTAAGAGATACATTTTTCAACATACGATGTGTGCACTTATTGGTCATGGTTGGTCGTGGTTGATAGTCCGGATAATCGCGAATTCGTAAACTCGAATCCATATAACTGACGGCCGGATAATCGAGTTTCTACTGTAGCTACTAAAGATCAAATTCGCAAAACACGTGTTCGTTTTTATGAGACTGACAGGTGTCAAGAACGCATTATCTCGTCGGCCGCACAGTGGGCACTAATTACTTAGCATACATAATGTACTAACGGGCTCACGATGTCCTTGTGTAACAAAACAGCGCTGACAGCGCACCAGCGCGCCGACCAGCGCCACAGTAGCCCGTGTATCATGTCCGCGAAGCGTAAAGCGCTGTGCATCGGTAGGTTCTCAGCGAATCTACGGAAAAATATTCAAAAATCATCGTGAGTGACAAAATTATATAGAATAGAATAGAACACTCTTTATTATGTACACCATATAAATTACAGACATAAATATAAAAAATTTACAAAGGGTGACACAATGGGCGGTCTTATCGCTAAGAGCGATCTTTTAAAGACAACCTTTGGTTGGATTGAAAAGGGAAGGAGAGACAAATATTGTAGGTAGGCTGTGGTGTACCATTTACACGATGAAATGAATACATACATAAAGTATATTATACTAATCTAAATACATATATACAAATAATAATAGACATGAAACAGGAGTAAAGAAAATATAATGGCGCTGTTTAAGGAGAGAGGAAGTGATTTTTTATCATAATTTTAAAAGTGGACAAAGATTGAGCACGCCTTACCGACACGGGCAAGTCATTCCATAACCATACTGTTTGAACAGTAAAAGATTTGTCATAGAAACTGGTGGAATGCATCGGCATCTCTAGTCTCAGGTTTTCCGATGACCTCAGATATTATTTTAGCTTTGAAAGTGCATGTACAGTGGTGGATTCGGTCTGGAGGACTTTTAACCAGTTGTTACATAGGTAACAACTGCCGTGCGATTCTGTAACCATCCCACCGTGAAAGCTTGGGTAAAGTGAGCGCGGAGTGAGTCGTCATTCGCTAGGGATTAACACTATTAAGTGCTCACTTTACTTATGATTTCACGGTGAGATTTTTACAGAATCGACCGGCTGGTTATAAATGATAAATGATAAATGATAAATGATTTATTTTCTGTAAGTAGGTTTGTACAAACACTTTTACATGTCAATCATATTTTTTAAACTAGATGAGGTCGGCGTTTCCTATCTGACTACTCTGAGAAGAAAGGCCGAAACAAACTCAGAGGTCACAGTCTCTTTTAAAGTCCAGACATAATCTTGGTCAGATCATGTGAAGACCATGCAGATTGGTGTCTGAAATGGTCTTTTGAGTAAAGAACCACACAGATTGAGCGGACCTGTCCAGTCAGTGCACGCATTTGTCAAAAATTGTGTAGCTCAACTCAGAACTTGAGGAGCCTTACGATTCGACGAACAATACCAATGAAAGGACATTTGGGTAGGCCGCATAAATTACTCAAACTGCCAGACCATGATTAAAACTAACTAAGAAGGAAAAAAGAAAAAAGAAATGACCCACATAGTCTTCACACTCACAATAATAATAATAAAAAATAAGATACTATACAAAGTAAATATCCATGTCATTGTTTATATAAAATTCATCAATGTCAATGTGTATATAAAAATCCGGACATCATCTTTGATCTTTGAGGGCCATGTAGATTGGTGTCTGAAGTGGTATTTTGAGGGAAGAACCACACAGATTGAGTGGACCTGTGCAGTCAGTGCACGCATTCGTCAGTAACCGTGCAGCTCAACTCAGAACTTAAGGAGCTCAACGATTCGACGAGCAATACCAAGGACAGAACATTTGTGTAGACCGCATAAACCACTCAAACTGCCAGACCATGATTAAAACGGAAACAATGACCCACATAGTCCTCACATTCACAATAATTAAAATAATATAAGACTTTAAACAGTAAATGTTCATGTCATGTCATAAATAGATGTTTAGAAAGAAAAAAAATAACAAAAGTGTAAATCAGCAAAATAAAAAATAAACAACATTCACTGTCTAGACCTATTGGAGCAGCTCAATCCCAAGCGTTTTTGTCCTCAATATAGTCTTTTACAGTATAATAGGCTTTCTGGCATAGTTTTAGCTTTATAAAAGATTTGAATTTATTAATGCTTAGTTCTTGAATGTGGCTAGGAAGTTTATTATAAAAACGTATACATTGGCATCTAAACGAGCCACCTATTTTCTTGAGCCTTGTTGTAGGAACAACAAATTTATGTTTGTTCCTAGTATTTATATTATGGATATCACTGTATTTCTTAAACAGATTAATATTTTTATGTGCATACAAAAGATTATCATAAATGTACTGAGAAGGCACAGTCATTATATTAATCTCTTTAAATTTGTCTCTGAGGGAGTGTCTGGGACTTAATTTATAAATGGAACGAATTGCCCTTTTTTGTAAAATAAAAATTATCTGAATTTCGGCGGCATTTCCCCACAACAGAATACCGTATGACATCACACTATGAAAATAACTAAAGTAAACTAAACGGGCTGTCTCTAAATCAGTTAAGTCACGAATTTTCCTAACGGCGTATGCTGCAGAGCTAAGCTTTTTTGACAATTTATCTATATGGGGGCCCCATTGAAGCTTGGCATCCAAAGTTATGCCTAAGAATACTGTGGTATTTTCGGGTTTTAACTCTTCACCCTTTATGAGAACACTAGTTTCTACTTGTCTAACATTTGGTATCGTAAACTTAATACATTTGGTTTTTTTTTCGTTAAGAAGTAAATTATTAACATTAAACCAGTTAACTACTTTTGCGAGGGCACTATTTATACTGTCAGTAACCAGCTGTTGACGTTTGAGTTTAAATAAAAGTGAAGTGTCATCTGCAAACAAAACTATATCATGTTCATCCTTTATGAGGTAAGGCAAGTCATTGATATAAACAATAAATAAAAATGGTCCAAGTATTGAGCCCTGTGGGACCCCCATTCTTACTACAGATCCGGGTGACCTTTTCCCGTTAACATCAACTCTCTGAATCCTATCACTTAAGTAAGAAGTGAGAAGATCCAGAGAGGCGTTCCGGATTCCGTAGTGGTGAAGTTTCCTGATTAAGGTTTCATGAAGAACACAATCGAATGCCTTGGACAAATCACAAAAGATGCCCAAAGCATCGCATTTGTCCTCCCATGCATTATAAATATGTCCTAAAAGTTCAACTCCGGCATCGGTAGTTGAACGACCCCTTGTAAAACCGAACTGTTTATTATTCAGTAATTTATTGTTATTGAAAAATCTTTGCAATTGATTTAAAATAAGTTTTTCATAAATTTTACTAAAGGTGGGTAGTACGGAAATAGGTCTATAATTAGTAGGGTCTGATGTACTACCTGATTTAAACAACGGTATTATTTTACTGTGTTTCATAAGATCAGGAAACTCACCACATTGAATACAATTATTAAATATAACAGCTAAAGTAGGTGCTACAATGTTTATAATTGTCTTAGCAACATCCACAGAATTACCCCATAGATCTGCAGTCTTTTTTACATTCAACATGTGAAAAGTTTTAATTATATCTGTACAAGTGACAAATTCGAAGTGAAATTCCGAATCACAAACTGGAACGTTTTCCTTAAGTAAAGACTCTGCAGCAGTGGGTGAGGAGCTTAGAGATTTAGTGGTTGACACAGGAATCTCTGCAAAGAAATTTTCAAAGGCCGCGGCAACCTGGGAATCTGATCTAATTACATTGTCATCAATAGCAAGGCTGTAGTCACTACTTCGGTTGCATGACCTTCCTGTTTCGCTATTAATGACATTCCAAGTCATTTTAATAATGTTATTACTATTTTTAATTTTTGAACTCAAATAACGTGACTTGGCCATACTACAGACTGTTTTAAATATTTTAGAATAATTTTTAACATATAAATTAAATTCAGCAGTGTTTATACAAATTCGTTCATCATATAATTCATAAAGTCTTTTTCTACTTTTATGTATACCAATGGTGGCCCAGTCACTGAAGGAAGCGTTACTATTGACTGATAATGTCTTTGGAATGAATGTTTTATCAAATTGAGTGCAATACATATTAAAAAAATCATTATATTGTTTGTTAGGGTCATCATTAGTCAACAGAAGTGGTAATTTACTTAAGGGTTAGAAGTAAAATACTAGTTTTGAAACTATACAACGTGTAACGTTAAATGCGCAAAACCTCAGACACCCCAACTGATTTTTAATTCAATTGACCTATTTCACAGAGAAAATAAGTCATTAAAAAAAATTGTAAAGGTATTATGTGCTGTTTTAGTTTTACTGGCCATTCTGATCGTTTCTTGCGTCTGCGACGACGCTTTACCGAGGGAGGAGTCGTCACCGGGCCGCTGCGCCGCGCTGACATTGGCTTGCTTGACCTATTAATAAATAGACACGGCAACGTTTTTAATGAAGATTTTTTGAAAAATGTGACCTATCTTAAAAAGTGGTTCAATTAATTCTGGTCGTTATTCTGATCAAACTATTTTCAGGTTTTGCGCATTTAACGTTACATGTTGTATAAAATGATCAATGGAATTCGCATAAAAAATATTAATAAACTCTCGATTATGATTGTAAATGTACGCTTGGTCAATCCCTAGTATCAGGTGGGATGACACTGACAGCTCACTTCACGCTCACTTCACGCTCACTTCACGCTCACTTCACGCTCACTTCACCGCTACCGAGCGCGACAGCGATATCGCTTATATCTGAATAGGACTTAAATCTAGGATTGTTCAAGTAACCACCCTGCATACATTTGCTGTTAAAATAACAATGCAGTTTAAGGGTGCGTTTCCACAGAAGCGGAGCTGGGCGTAGCGGAGCAGAGACGTGCAGGAATCGACTAATCACAATGGTTGAAATCCTCATAGCGTCACTCGTCTCGTCTGTGATTGGACGATTCCTACACGTCTCCGCTCCGCTCCGCGCAGCTCCGCTTCTGTGGAAACGCACCCTTACTTTCCCTCAACTTGTACTTTGTATTTGTGTTCTTCCTCTGCGTCATATTTACCGCAAATGTACGTATTTTTTTTTTTGTTTATTTTCAAATATCTTGCTGACGACTTCGACTTGTGATTAGCTTTCAGCTAGTGGAGCTACACGGATCAGTATTTTAGGTGGGGTGACTGAATCTGACCTCCAAAACCCACCTGGCTTGTGCCCACCCACAACAACTTCCAAAGATCTAAGATCTCGGATAAGATCTAAAGGAGTACACTGTCGATTATATTTTTAAAGTGAAACTTTTATTACATCTTCTCAAAGTTTTTCGTCTGCGTGTTGCATGTCGCGTGACGGTCGAACGTGGAGTAGGGATAAAGTGAAAGGCGCTCGTCAGAGCAGCCGAGGCCAATATGGCGGCGCCTATAGTTCGCATCAGCTGACCGTGTAGTGTATAGACTATTACTCATTTGTGTTTTTAGTTAAATGTCTATAATGTGAAAAAACGTTTCACTTTTACCGTGGTTTCATAAAAACCACCCAATCATTTTTTTTAATGTAAAAGCATTATTAAACTAACTCTTATCTCAATGTTATAAAGCATAAATTAGAATGTTTGTTCGTGAGTTTTATAAAACTCGTGTCATCGTGAATGTGTTCCTTAAGATCGCTGCAGTTTTTTTTTTTTTCATAGACAAATTCTTATAATGGGAGTTTTTATGGCAGGTTCTCTTTGTTTTATTTATTTTAAAACCGGAAAGGTCGTAGTTATTTATATCTAACATGGAGCCAATATAAATTGGTAAGAATTGGTAAAGTTTACGGACGAAACCCACGCTAATGACCGTATGTTAACCTTTTGACCGCCACGGACGGCTATAGCCGACAAACGAAAACGTACAAAATAAATCTTTTCTAATTTATTTTGTACTTAAAAAATGTCGTTTTCTTGACGGCTGCAGACGTCGGTGGCGTGTTTGGCACGTTTTCGTTGTCGGCTATAGCCGTCCGTGACGGTCAAAAGGTTAACTAATCACTAAAACTAGTATAAAACAGAACTCACCGGGGGTTGTTTGGGCCCTTTTCTGCGTCATAATCTTGGGAACTGAAGCAGTACGGTCGATAACTGAGACAACCCACTATCTGAGGATCGCTTCTACGTATCTGGGAATATAGATTAAAATTAAATAAATATCATCATCTGCCTAGCCTTTTCCCAAATATGTTGGGGTCGGCTTCCAGTCTAACCGGATGCAGCTGAATACCAGTATTTTACATGGAGCGACTGCCTATCTGACCTCCACAACCCAGTTACTGGGTAATACGATACCCCTAGGTAAGACTGGTTGTCAGACTTTCGGGCTTCTGACTACCCGTAACGACTGTCAAAGATCTACGAATGACAGCCGGGACCAACGGCTTAACGTGTTTTCCGAGGCACGGAGGGGTCTCGGTATGTAAAGATGGTCATCCATCCACAGACCAACCGCGGCAAGCGTAGCTTAACCTGATCGATCGAACTGTGCGGTTGTTATTATTTAGCCACGGGCCCCTCTAAAATTAAATAAATAAAAAAATAAATCTTTTTATTTCAGAGATATTTTGCCCATAATATTGTAAGTTAGTAGCAAGACTTAAACAACTACTTATATTACATGTAACAATCAGAATTAAAAATCAAAATTAACATTAAAATGAAGACCAAGATTGAAATAAAAATTAAAATTAAAATAAATGATTACATAAAAATATTAAATTAAAATCAAATTAAAATCAAAATTAAGGCAATCTCTCCAAACTTAAGCAAAATCAAAAGTCATTTATTGAAACTAGGCTGAGAATCAACACTTTTCGAACGTCAAAATTACAAAAGACAGTCCTCCAAAACGCCCGCCCTTCACCACTTCCTAGTGCTTTCGCTGGGGAGAAGAAGTGGCGCAACAAACTCCCCAGCAGCACAGCTGTCTGTTCAGTTAAACAAACTTTATACAATAATTTATCCCGTCTGCCATAAAAGCAGTGTGTGCGCAGACTAGCGTTGAAAAAAGCAAGGAAAATTCCCATTTCTTTCCAATTCCGTTGTTTTTTTCAATTTTTCATTTGGAAGTTCAAGAAAATTTGCCAGTATACAACATGTACCAGAATTAACCCACAACCTCTTAACGGTTCATTGTACTCATCATTATGAACAACTTTTACTATGGGACCAAACCTGAAAGCGCGAAAATAAAATCAGCTGTTCCCTACATTTATGTTCGCATAACTCGTCAAAATATAGGGAACAGCTGTTTTTTTTTTTTTGCGATTTCAGGTTTGGTCCCATAGTAAAAGTTGTTCATAATGATGAGTACAATGACCCCTTATGAGGTTGTGCGTTAATTAAGTTACACCTTGTAAATTACATGTTTTTTTTTTTTTCATTTAACTTAGGATATTCTATCCTCTAACTCCGACCCCCCTGTTGTGCATGTAGTATTCTAGCTGTCAGTTGTATAAATAGTTTATCAATTTACGTTTTAGTACCTACCAAATGAAACATTGAAAAAAACAACGGAATTGGAAAGAAACTGGAATATCCCCTGCTTTTTTCAACGATAGCGCAGACACAGATGCACTCTTTATTCCCTCACTCTCATGTCGGATGGGAGGGCAATCCGACACGAGCGGAGAGAGAGATCAGGCGCAGGACAAACGGTCTATTAACGTTTATTTACTTCAGTTTTGTACAGACGCCAGCACATCAAGCTACTACAATCTGTCAGATTTCTTTAATAGATTTTCAACTTTATCGCTAAAGCATAAGGTTCAAAGTTGATTGGGAAAATCTGACAGTTTCGGGTAGCTTTATGTGCTGGCGTCTGTACCCGTGATAACTGAAAAATTATCATACCTGGTAAAGAACGAAGGGATTGAAACTCGTAACGGCCGCGGACTGGTACAGTTCAGGCCTTGACGCAAAGCTCTTCAGGACACCGTTCACTACCTGAAAGCAAGAAACTGAAACTTCAGCCGTTGGATAGGAGGTCATCATCATCTGCCTAAACTTTTCTCAACTTTGTTGGGGTCGACTTCCAGTCTAACCGGATGCAGCTGAATACCAGTATTTTACATGGACCGACTGCCTATCTGACCTCCACAACCCAGTTGCTGTGTAATACGATACCCCTTGGTAAGACTGGTTGTCAGACTTTCGGGCTTCTGACGACCCGTAACGACTGTCAATGATCCACGAATGACAGCCGGGACCAACGGCTTAACGTGCTTTCCGAGGCACGGAGGGGTCTTAGTATAATAATAATAATAATAATAATAAATCCCTGGACATTTCACACAGCACCATTTGTCCCAAGCTAAGCAACCTAATGCTTGTGTTATGGTAACAAGATGGCTGATAAACTACTTATATACAATTTTTTTTTTTTTTTTTTGGTCACCCATCCACAGACCAACCGCGGCAAGCGTAGCTTAACCTGATCGATCGACCTGTGCGGCAGTTATTATTTAGCCACGGGCCCCTCAGAGGTAAGGATGATAAATAAATTGCACCCCAAATAAGAGAAAGACAACGATGCCTGAAAAAAGCGTGCCGTTGGATTTTCGACCCTCGGCTCTGGGCCGAGAGTTGAAATTCCAACAGTGCGCTTTTATTAGGCATTACTTTAAGGCATGTTAGTTTTAATGAATAAGCTCATAAATACAGCAATATAATTAGACATTTATGCAGTTTTTCGCCTTTACAACATTGCTGAAAGTTAATTATGGTATTGTATCATTACACTGGGACTCGTGGCTGAGGGGCCCGTGGCTAAATAATAACAGCCGCACAGGTCGATCGATCAGGTTAAGCTACGCTTGCCGCGGTTGGTCTGTGGATGGGTGACCATATTTACATACCGAGACCCCTCCGTGCCTCGGAAAGCACGTTAAGCCGTTGGTCCCGTCTGTCATTCGTAGATCTTTGACAGTCGTTACGGGTAGTCAGAAGCCCGAAAGTCTGACAACCAGTCTTACCTAGGGTATGGTATTACCCAGTAACTGGGTTGTGGAGGTCAGATAGGCAGTCGCTCCATGTAAAATACTGGTATTCAGCTGCATCCGGTTAGACTGGAAGCCGACCCCAACATAGTTGGGAAAAGGCTAGGCAGAAGAAGACACTGGGACTCGTGGCCAAGCAATAACAGCCGCACAGGTAGATCAATCAGGTTAAGCTGTGCTTGCCGCGGTCAGTCCGTGGATGGCTGACCATCTTTACATGCTGAGCTGACCCCACCATGCCTCTGAAAGCACACTTAAGCCGTTGGCGGTTGGCAGCTTTGACAGTCGTCACGTGGGTCTTCAGAAGCCCGGAAGTCTGACAACCAGTCTTAACAAAGTTAAATGAAGGTTTATAGTGTAACAGTATTTGCAAACGCCACATGTGAACTGCGCGTCATACTCGCGTCACGCAAAATCCTGCAACTCGCAAGCAGAGTTTACCGCGCAACTAGGACATGAATCATCGGGCTAGTTTCGATCCAGCCTGTCCCTTGCTGCCCTCTCCCAGCGACGCCCTAAGCCGAGGTCCGTACCCCACAGGGGGTGCCCTTAGCGTGTAGTCGCTTAGTTTTTTAAGTTTTCTTAAGCCCTGGCTGGAGGCCTTAATTTATTGAGGCATCCACAGGCAAGCTCGGTTAAGCAGTCGACAACCCCATAGGTGGAACTGCGATATGCCATTAAAAAAAAATGAATCATTGGGCAGTTGCCCGCCAGACACAAAACCCGTCTGGTCGGAGGATCCTTCCTTTTCTATGGAGGATGAGTGAACTTTACGCCATGTTCCTCATACCTCTACAACGTGTAACGTTAAATGCGCAAAACCTGAAAATAGTTTGATCACAATAACGAGCAGAATTAATTGAACCACTTTTTAATATAGGTCACATTTTTCAAAAAATCTTCATTAAAAACGTTGCCGTGTCTATTTATTCATAGGTCAATCAAGCCAATGTAAGCGCGGCGCAGCGGCCCGGTGACGACTCCTCCCTCGATAAAGCGTCGTCGCAGACGCAAGAAACGATCAGAATGGCCAGTAAAACTAAAACAGCACATAAAACATTTTCAATTTTTTTAATGACTTATTTTCTCTCTGTAATAGGTCAATAGAATTAAAAATCAGTTGGGGTGTCTGAGGTTTTGCGCATTTAACGTTACACGTTGTATAATAGTGTTACCCAGTAACTGGGTCGTGGAGGTCAGATAGACAGTCGCTCCACGTAAAATACTGCTATTCAGCTGCATCTAGTTAGACTGGAAGCCGACCCCCAAAAATAGATGAAAAAAGGCTAGGTAGACGTTGGCAGATTAGGTTACATTGATGTTTAATCAGTACTAAGCTGTATGGGGCCGTTCATGTATTACGTAAGCAGATTTTTTGCAATTATTAACTCCCCCCCTCTCCCTCGTCAGCAAAAGTAAGCAAAGCTCTAACCCCCTATGCTTATGTAAACATTGGTACAGACGCCAGCACATCAAGCTACTACAATCTGTCAAATTTCTTCAATAGATTTTCAACTTTATTGCCAAAGCATTAGGATCAGAGTCAATTGGAAAAATGTGACAGTTTCGGGTAGCTTGATGTGCTGGCGTCTGTACATGCATTTTTCAATGTGTTCTGGTTTCTTTATTGATTCATGAGCCTGCTGCTCTTATAACTATTTATTTCATTATTTTCGGGAATCCCTGAAAATGCGTTTCGTTTTCAAGCATAAACAAGTAGGGTTGCCATAATTAACCCTTTACTGCATGATATATTAAATAAGTGACATTTTTTTATGTTAATGTCTTATTAAAGCTTCAGAATTAATTATAGTGTTTTTTTTTTAATTTTTTTAATTGTTTATTTTTTTTTTTTTAATGTCCAAGTGGTATGTGATGATAGACAAAATAGTTGTGTTTTATTATTGCTAATGATAGGAAAAACAAACCCCATTAGGATTTATACGCTACTTTTTTTATTTTTTTAGAGTAAAATAAACTGTAAACATGTCAAACCATTTATGGTTTCCTATGCGGTAAAGGGTTAATAATATGTGTTCAAACCAAAATTGACAAAATTTTGTAAAAAAAAATCCGAAAAAGTAAAGAAATGTCATCACCATTCAGACCCTCCCCCCATACCCCATGTCATCAAAAATAAGCAAAGCAAAAACCCCACCGCCCCCCTGGAGTGCTTGCGTAGTACTTGAATGGCTCCTATGCAACATGTAAATATGGTTTAAAGTTTGCATTTCCGTTTTCCAATCTAAAGCTCTGGTCAAACTGAAATAAATCCCGCGCGGGATTCGGGACCAAACACGTCGATTGTGTCAACAAACTTGTAGGGAATAGCGCTAGTAGTGACTTCACGCGACATAGCGCTAGTAGTGACTTCACGCGACATAGCGCTAGTAGTGACTTCACGCGACATAGCGCTAGTAGTGACTTCACGCGACATAGCGCTAGTAGTGACTTCACGCGACATAGCGCTAGTAGTGACTTCACGCGACATAGCGCTAGTAGTGACTTCACGCGACATAGCGCTAGTAGTGACTTCACGCGACATAGCGCTAGTAGTGACTTCACGCGACATAGCGCTAGTAGTGAATTCACGCGACATAGCGCTAGTAGTGACTTCACGCGACATAGCGCTAGTAGTGAATTCACGCGACATAGCGCTAGTAGTGACTTCACGCGACATAGCGCTAGTAGTGACTTCACGCGACATAGCGCTAGTAGTGACTTCACGCGACATAGCGCTAGTAGTGACTTCACGCGACATAGCGCTAGTAGTGACTTCACGCGACATAGCGCTAGTAGTGACTTCACGCGACATAGCGCTAGTAGTGACGCGCGCAGTCGTCACTGTGATCTGTCATTGCGATTGGGCGACGTTGCCGCTTGCTGTCTTCGGAAAAGCACTTTTAGCAACCCCAACAAGGATGAATACCTGTTTGTCTTCGCCTTTGACGTCAATTATAACCTTCATGTTGTTAGCTAGGAGATAATCCAGGGCATCGTCGAGTAGACATAGACGTACGTCTTTGAACTGCTTTCTGAAAGGATTTAATTTTAATATTAACTATTTGTTGCCTGCAAGTTGA
This sequence comes from Eremobia ochroleuca, assembly GCA_949629135.1. NCBI lineage: Eukaryota > Metazoa > Arthropoda > Insecta > Lepidoptera > Noctuidae > Eremobia > Eremobia ochroleuca. The sequence continues at coordinate 795,573 of OX451413.1, forward strand.
TTTGCATTATTGTTTTATACAAAAATTCAGGATGAAAAGTAGTAGGTATGTCTTTCTCTAGGTCTCAAGTTACATATCTGCCTTATTTCATAAAAAGTGGTTGGTTTATGCATGAAAAGGTAATAGATGGACAGACGAGTTACTTTTGCATTTATAATACAGCGTGTAACGGAAGGGGGGTATCAACCCTGAAGGAGGTGAATGTGCTCATGAAACTCAACAACTTTCCCCAAAGAACATAGGTCGAAATATGAAAAAAAAAATTTGGCCCTCCCATAGTAAATCAATCATCTGGTAGTCAGTTTTGTAAGGGAGGGCCAAATTTTTTTTTCATATTTCGACCTATGTTCTTTGGGGAAAGTTGTTGAGTTTCATGAGCACATTCACCTCCTTCAGGGTTGATACCCCCCTTCCGTTACACGCTGTATAAGCATGAATGAATGCAATCTGCATAATAATTTAAGTTGTATTACCCAGTAAGGGTTGTGGATGTCAAACGGGCAGTCGCTCCATGTAAAATACTGGTATTCAGCTGCATACTGTTAGACTGGAAGCCGACCCCAACATAGTTGGGAAAAGGCTAGGCAGATGATGATGGAAAGTTCAAGTGTCAAATAACTATAGAAATAAAACCAACAAACCTATTAGGATGTGTAGCACCCACATCAATGTCCTTTATCTTATCCCAGTCCACGGCACGGACGTCAGAGATACTTGTGCCAGCCAGACGTTCCAAGCCCTGGTCATGTAACAGCAACAGCTTGCCATCTCTGGACGACCGTACGTCCAACTCTATGATATTACATTCATGTTCTGCGCACTGGAAAAGAAATTTACACCATCAATACATTGATGAAAGAAGTAGTTTTACCTTATGAGCAGTGGTCGGAGTAGGTAGAGCTGTTTTTGCTGCTTGCGACATGCGGACATAACATGGATATGCCAAATATTTCCCGGAATCCCGAGAATTCTCGGAATTAAAAAACCATTCTTTAAGTAGTTTTTATAGGAGTAGGTACAGGTATTTTTGTTATTTGCTACATGCGGACATAACATAGATATGCCAAGTTTTTCCGAAAATCCCGGGAATTCTCGAAATAAAAAAAAAACAACAAGTAATTTCTTTTGTCAGTGCTTAACTGGAACGTTATATTTAAATGGATAATCCACTTTTATTAGTTTACTATAGTAAATTGAAGACATGGAATTTTGTGTTACATTTATTGTCAAAACCACTGTTCGACACAAATGTAAATTTGTTGAAGAATAAATAAAATAAATAAATAAATAAATAAAATGCGATGATCGAGTTAGATATATATTTAGTTTTCAAAACCCATATTAACTCACTTAAATCAATCTACAATTTAAAAATCTCGGGATTTCAGAGGCATATCCATGTTAACATCAATGTTTGCGGTCATTCACCCCAAACAGCTCTACCTACTCCAACCACTGCTTATGAGGCATAGTGTGCGTCGACATTGCCAGCCTAGCGCGGTTAGACGACGGGCGCGCAATAACCAACATATGAAACCGCCGCTTGTGTCTTTAGGGCGAGGCCACAACACTGCGTTGCGGCGTCGCATCGTGGAAATTTCCGATGCGCTGACGCAACGTAGAAATCTGCAATACGACGACGCGCTACCTCTTAGTTAGTGTCCACATTGAATGAGGTGCGCACGTTTCATGATGGCGGATTACGATATCGATTACCTGATATCTTTAGTTCAGGAACGTCCCGTCCTTTGGGACAAAAGTATATCCGACTACAAAGACAAATTTTTTTTAGAAACTGAACTGACGGTTAGCGTCTTGTCGTACAATGTCGTATGCGATGAAATTTTTGCGTTGCGTCATCGCATTGTATTGCTGTGCGACGTCGTTTTTGCGATACGACGCCGCAACGCAGTGTTGTGGCCTTGCCCTTAGTCCACACGGCGCGTTTCGTCGTCGCAATACATGAATTTTAACGCATTGCCGGCCACACAGGCGCTGCGTCAACGCAGCGTTGCTAGAACGCAGTCGTAACGTTCCGCTGATGCAGTTGCGGTGAGCACTTCATCGCAGTCTATTACGAAGCATGGATCGAAAAAGCCGTCTGGCATTGCTCCTATTACTACGCCACCACCGAAATCGACGCAGTTATCACAAAGCGGTATTGGATAATATGTCCCTTAATTTCATTAAGAAACTAGCGACCCTCCCCGGCTTCGCACGGGTGCAATACCTACTGATCACAACATAGTATAAAACAAAGTCGCTTCCCGCTGTCTGTCTGTCGCTATGTATGCTTAGATCGTTAAACCTACGCAACGGATTTTGATGCGATTTTTTTTAATAGATAGAGTGATTCAAAAGATAGGTTTATATGTATAATACATGCATAATATAGTAGAGAAACACTGATAATTTTAGAGCCATTATTTCTCGTAAAAAGTATAGGATAAAAAATGGTTATTGTGGGTTACCCCTAAGAGATATACATATGCCATTGCGGACTTTTTTGTAGATCTTTTTAAGGTGTACAATACTGTAGTACATTATTTTGATCTATCTCGTAGGGTTCAGCCAGCGTTTGCAATGTAAGCGCAAAAAATGTGTTTATTTACGACATCACATTAGAAACCTCTAAAATGATCACTATTCCTCTACTATATTATGCATGTATTATACATATAAACCTTCCTCTTGAATCACTCTATCTATTAAAAAAAACCGCATCAAAATCCGTTGCGCAGTTTTCAAGATCTAAGCATACATAGGGACAGACAGACGGAAGCGACTTTGTTTTATACTATGTAGTGATAGTGATGCTCAGCAACTGAGCGGTGACGCTCCGGCGTCGCAGGTAATTACCCCCCTCCCGCTTCGTCACGCACACATAACGGACATCAGTCCGTTATGTGTGCGTTGCGACGACGCAGCGCACCGTGTGTACGCTATGGTTATTTGTATGTAAAACAACGCAACGGCAGCGCTGCGTCGACGCAACGCTGACGCAACGCGCCGTGTGGACTGGCTCTGAGGGCTCTTTCCCACGGCAAAATCCCGTTTTGTGCAGGTACGGTTTTTTGCAGGATCATATTCACACAAGCAAGGCACGGAGGGGTCTCGGTATGTAAAGATGGTCACCCATCCACAGACCAACCGCGGCAAGCGTAGCTTAACCTGATCGATCGACCTGTGCGGCTGTTATTATTTGACTATCTAATAAAAATAAATCCTCGTCCATGGTTTGCAACACCTGAAATATGCCATAGAGCTACAACGGCTCGCACGTCACCGTGGCCACCGCACGCCTCCTCTGTCGCGGCCGCCACAGCCCTATTCACCGCGCGCTCAGTGTGGACTCACACATACTCTTGACTGCACTAAATCCTCAAAAAATTTTTTTAGACCTTTTCTTCTCTCCCTTCTATTGAAATATTTCTTAGTCTATAGTCCGTTGGCATGTTTTATATATATCCTAGTTAAACAGGGAAACCTATTATTAGCCTTGCAATACTGTAATATACATACTCTGTTACATACTATTTGTATCGCTATTGGTTGCCTAAATAAAGAAAAAAAATGCCTAACCATTTCTTTCTTTGACTGTACATTATTTATGGTAAGGTCATGGACAATATGACATGTATTGCAAACTACATGCGACATTTTATTTCTTTATTTATAGTTCTATAGAAAAAGTTTTTCCTTTGTTTGTTTGTCTATGAAAAAATAATGGTTGTGAGCTATTGGTTTTTCCATGAAGCACAGTTTCACCTCTTTTCATACTTCGATAGCTTATCTCTGTAGTTCTCGCTGTGAACCGAAGAGATGAAACGATGCCCACTAGGCTCGCCAACCCGCCTGCCAGGTGGCAGTGTGGCCTGCGCTTTATGCAACAGATTTGAATGGAAAATACTGATGTGTGCTTACAATAAATTACCACATAATACAAGCAAATAGATTTGTTTTTATCAATATCATTGTTAGTTTTTGTTTCTATACTCAAAATTCAATGTTTGTTTACATTTTTTTTTACATGAATTCTTTATGTGATGCGTATAGTGAGTATGATTAAAAGGCTCTTTGGTCATAAATCCTCTTTAGAAACTTAAAAAAGTCTACTTACATACTTGAACGCTTCCATAGTGTTTTCAGGAGCGTCCAGACCCGCTCCCCTATGCGCGATGCAACGGACCACTTTATCTGGATTCATCTGGCTTTCCTTGGTCCAGGGCTCAGGCCCGAATATACTGACCACATTCTCCAGCTCTGGCTTCCTCAGCCTGGTTAAATAATACGCAGAGAATCCCAACAAGCCGATATCCAGTCCAAAAGGTAATACTGTATGTGACCAGGACAATAAAAAGTAAAATGTAGAGACAACATAGTACACTGTTTTTATGGCTAAAGACAGTATTGTCAAAAACATGATTATCGTTCGTTCGTTGTTTTAATTTAGTTAGAATTAGGTTATATTTTTCGAAAATAAATACATTTGTGAAGTGGGCGGGGCGTTGTGACAGCATGCAACGTTTCGTTGTTGTTTTTAGCAATTAAGAAATTCGCGTTTAGTTGCAAATCAATTTCGTTAAATACGTACAAAATATTTTCATATTTACAGCCTTACACGTGCACTCAGCGCCAGTCGTTACTCAAAATTGAATGTATTTTATTAAAAAAAATGACCTTGAATTATATGTCAAAATGTAGAAATTCCAAAGTTGATACAAAAAATACAGTCACATTTTGAGCCTGACATGTCATACATTACTGAATGAATGTACAGACGCCAGCACATCAAGCTACCCGAAACTGTCAGATTTTCCCAATCAACTTTGAACCTTATGCTTTAGCGCTAAAGTTTAAAATCTATTAAAGAAATCTGACAGATTGTAGTAGCTTGATGTGCTGGCGTCTGTACAGTCAACAAAACAAATTTGATAGTAACCAGTATAGAAATTATAATCTTTGCATGTGTATGTGAAAAAGTGCATTATTATTGTGTGTGTATAAAATTTAACTTTTGAGTTTTGAGAACTTACTGAGCACGCGCTCAAGCCTAAAGTTAGCTGACATGTTATTTATTTATTAAGTACTTATTTAGCATTTTTGATTATTTTATATTTTAATTTCGGTTTAGAGAAATAAATAAAACGATATTTTATTTTAAACACTCTTTAATATCTTCACAGAGAATACAACGCCGAGTAAGTTCTTGCACACCACAGCAAAAACATTCAACAGGGAACATAACGCGGGATAGAAACCTCTCATTAATATTGTCTTAACCACTGAGCAAAAACCTAAGTACATCCGCGGCTCCTTATGAAGTAGCTGAAAAGTGCTCTAAGGCTTAAAATCGACGACTCTGCCGCGTCTTCTAGTGATGACCAATCGCACCAGTTGTCGTACGATGAAGAGTGCTGTTTCTACCACTGTCAGCACGCTGGCTCCGACGAACAGCGCAGTTGTACCACCTAACGAAGCTGAAAGGACACAACATTAGGAAGTGTGAACATTATGGATCATCAAACAGACATCACTGTTGGCGCAGAGATAACCCCGACTTACGAGTTGTAAGTCGTTAGTTTGAACTCAGACAAGCGCATTACTTTGTGTACCTAGATAATTTCATCACTACTGCTCTCAAATTGGTGAAGGGAAACATCGTGAGAAAACGGGCATGTCCTAGAACCAAAAAAATCGAAGACATGTGACTTCTACCAACCCGCACTGGGCCCGCGTGGTGAATTAAGGACCACTCCCTCACAAAAAAGAGAAGTCTGTGTCACAGCAGTGGGAACATTACAGGGTGATTTCATTACATTTTATTAGACAGCCATTTGCTCGAAAGAATTTGTCTTTTGCAAAAAGCCTCTGTCGTAACTGACACACAAATATAAACAAATTGCGAGATCAAGCAACTTACCTGTACATGCAAAAATAAAACAATAAATTATAGAAGCGAAACCATTTTAAACTTTTCTCATCATCATCTGCCTAGCCTTTTCCCAACTATTTTGGGTTCGGCTTCCAGTCTAACCGGATGCAGCTGAATACCAGTATTTTACATGGAGCGACTGCCTATCTGACTTCCACAACCCAGTTACTGGGTAATATGATACCCCTAGGTAAGACTGGTTGTCAGACTTTCGGGCTTCTGATTACCCGTAACGACTATCAAAGATCCACGAATGACAGTAGCAAATGCGAACGCACTAGCGAATGGCATTTTAAAATTTTCTGCTCATGCATATTTTACAACAGCTGCTGCAGAGGTATTCTGTAAAAATCTCACCGTGAGAACTTAAGTGAAGAGAGCGGGAAGTGAGCTCTGTCATTCCCTAATGGTAAGGATTGACACTGTTCACTTATGATTTCACGGTGAGATTTTTACAGAATCGACCGGTTGGTCTGTGTCTGCCCAGACACGAGCAGCATTGCGTAACACACTTCCAATCATAATCTGAATAATTTTGAAGGATATTGCTAATCCATTGCTTCATATACGCCCGTCGTTGTCTGCTCAACAACGTAAATAACGCAATGAATGTTGTTCCACTGTCAAAATGAATCCCATTCTTACTGTTAGTGTTACGCAATTACCTCGCTGGCCATCATTTTCGGCATACATGTTTTTTCATGAAAACTGTGCACATCTGTGCTGTGTCTGACTTCCAACGTGCAGGTGGAAGTGAATCAAGCTTAATTTGTGCGAAAAACGTTCCGGTTCTTGAAGAATAAAACAAAGCTTTCCTAAATCATTCCGAGCCGGCAACCTATCTGAACGCAACAGTAAACTAAGTATCCAAACAAATTAATATGCTATGACTTCCAACATTAAGGTTTTCTTAGTAGGCCACGATAACTTGTGCTTCAATTATAACAAACTAGCAGCGCCCCGCCGTTTCACACGCATAAGTTTAGATCCCGTGGGAATATCGAGATAAAAAGTATCTTACGTGTTAATCCTGGTTATAAACTATCTGTGTGCCAAATTTCATCAAAATTGGTCCAGTAGTTTGAGCGTGAAGAAGTAACAAACATACACACACACTCACAAACTTTCGCCTTTATAATATTAGTGTGATTAAAGTGATTTCCAATTAAAATACTATGCTATGACGTCACAGAAAGCTGGCAAAATCCACTCAATCAGGTGCACCAACCGAAGAGGTCTTCCAGTGTAAATATGATATCCCGGTTAAGTCTGATCTTTGGCGGCATCATGTTGATCCTGATTGCTGACCGCGGGTCCTCCGCATCCGGCGTTGTCCCATTCATGTGGGTTTAATAGTAAGGGGTTAAATAGGTTTTAGTAGGGTTTAAACGGATTTTAAAAGGATTAACAAAGGTTTTGATAGGGTTAAAATAGGTTTTAGTTGGGTTAAAATTGGATTTAGTTGGGTTAAAATAGGTTTTTATATGGTTTAAATAGGTTTTAACAGGGTTAAAAAAGTTTTAACAGGGTTAAATTAAGATTGAAAATTATTTAGAGATAAATGCAAAGGTCTCTTTGGTCACATTATATGGAAATGCTTTTGGAAACTGAGCTTTTGCCTGTATTGTACAGACGCCAGCACATCAAGCTACTACAATCCGTCAAATTTATTTAATAGATTTTCAACTGTATGGGATAATTTGACAGTTTTGGGTAGCTTGATGTGCTGCCGTCTGTACCATTCGTATGAACGTTACATGACATGGAAATGCTCTAGTGTATACTCACCTTTACGAGTGTCAATGCAAACGCGCTGTTAGATTTTCAACGCTAGGATCAGCGACGCTAACTTAAAATCCAACGGCGCTGTTGGCTTTTAAATTTGCCTAAATGAGTGGCTAAACAAAACCGCGCGGTTTTATTTAGACAGTCATATAGGCTTCCCATAGTAGGGCGCATTAGATATCTAAGGTTCAGCTACATTGGAAAATCTCCAGATGATTTGACATTGACTGCTACAAAAGTCAGATCTTACCAAAGAGGTTGGGACCGCGCTAGACTTTTCACATGAGAAAATTCTCGTAACGGAGGATTCTGAACCTTTTAGTAGGTAAAGCTATAGCTGCAAATATATACAGTCTACGAAAAGAAAAGTATAAAAAGCCACTAACCGAATAAGGATCGTTTTTGTGTGTGAATAATAATTGAGTTCGGCGCACTGGGGGAGACATGTGCATTTAGCAAGGTTCTTGGGAATGTTAATGAGGATCTCAACGTTCCGGCCGATGCACGCCATCCCGAATGCATCACAGACGTCGCCATCTTGGTTCCCGCGTAAAGAAAATGGCAGATGGATTTGATTAAAATTTCAAAACAGACTTTTAAGGATTAAAATGTTTTAATTCCAGTTATTTTTCATTTGATGTGTTGAAAAATTTTCTTGACAGTTCTTTTGCTGTCTGTTGACTGACTTGTAGGAATTTTTTCCTTTGTCAGACAGTTATTTTTCATTTGCTGAAGTTTTATTCGTATGCAACCTCCATAGATTATTTTGGGGTAAGAAAACTCGAAGCAATGGGTCATTAGAAAGATCGTATTGGATTATGGGTCATAATCAAAACTTGCAAAAAAAGTGTTATCACATATTTTTTCCATGTTCAAGACACTTAGTAAGTATTTTTTTTTGGCAGAGGTACGCATTGTGTGCTGAGCTATGTGCGTGATGTAGAATATTAAATATGTTTTAAGTAAAAGTGGTTTTTTATATGCACACAGTATGATAAAATATCCTTCTGTGGACTTGTTACTAGTAGGAGTTCGTAGCTTTGCGTGGTTATACAAAATCAACCATTCTTCCTATCATAGTCAGACCTTGAATAATAAATAACTAACATAATGAACTTATATAATCCTGGCGTTTCTAAAATTAATTTCCCTTATTTTTAAGAAAAAAACAGATTAAACAACGCGTTACTGAATTCGTATCCATCCTGTGGAATAAAAAAAACTCGGGAGTTTAGAATCGATTTCACACATTTCAAATCGATATTTTTGTTTTGACACTGGCAACTCTGTGCAGCTGTCCTTTGTCATTGTGCTGAGAAAATTTGTATAGTGCGTGTGGTTTAACGATTAAAAAATTGTACTAAACAAGTTTTTTGTCAAAGATCGTGTGTCTTTCCTTTGTGTTCAATATTTTGGTAAGTGTGCACTGAATTAACATGAAAAACTTTGACTGGTTGCGTCAAATGGACTTTTTTATGAATTTTACATTGTTGCTTTTCTAACCTAAAAAAACATGACTGTAAATTTCATTTTTTACAAAGCAGTCCCTTCTGTGGAACTCTTTTCTGTGTCTCTGTGTCCACCGAAGGGATGATTGTCGACAGAATGGATAATATTATTGCTGATTACTTATTTCTCAGAAGCTATGCTATGTGTGTTGCTGTTGTTTTTTTATTAACTTGTTGTTATTTTGTATTGCTCGTTCTATCTAGATTATTTTAAAGTGAAACTTTTATTACATAGTCTCAAACTTTTTCGTCTGTGTGTTGCATGTCGCGTGATGGTCAGCCGCGGAGTAGGGATAAAGTGAAAGGCGCTCGTTTAATATCTGTATATCATCTAAATAATTGTTAAGTATTATGTATGTCGTACTCTAAGTCACAGAGTTCAATAAAAATATTAGTTGTAGACCTAGTCTACTTTTATCATTTCCCATTATCATTCCCATTTTCCAAAATATAAAATTAAGATTGATGAAGCGATTTTTATACACTTAATGGAATATTATTCCGAAAAATTTTAGTTAAATGTCTATAATGTGAAAAAAAGTTTCACTTTTACCGTGGTTTCATAAAAACCACACAATCCTTTTTTGTTTTAGCAACCATGCCTCCAAGAAAAAAAAATGACTGAGGAAGAATAGAAAAGAAGACGTTGAGAGCAAAAAAGCAAAGCATGTGTCGTGCTCGTGCAAGGTTAGCTGACGCAGCGATTGAAGAAAGAAGGAGAAAAGATATAGATATATCAGATTTTAATTCATTGTTAGCTTGTGTGAAAAATAAATGTAAAGGTATTGAAGTGATTGGCATAGATAATTCTCATGTGGCAGAAATCGAAGAAATTGCAGCAACTCTCCCATAGCTGAAGGTTCAATAGAAAAACATTCTCCAGTAGCTTCAAGAAAGAGATTGCACTTTGATGATGTTTATCCAGATGATTCTGATGATTTTGTTGTACCGCTTGACAGAACTTACTAATAAGAAACTTAATAATAGCTATAACTTTAACGGTAGTGACAGTAGTTACGAAAATATTTTTTAACTGTTGTAAATCGTGGAAGTACAGCGGTAACTGATTATATTTGTCTCTTCTGTGGACAAACAAGATATTTCCGGTGGAATCTCACAGTTATTTTTTTTATTGATTTTTTAAAGACTGGTTTAACAAGAAAATATGTTAATTGTATAACGCAGGATATGTTTAATCATTACAAGTTATTTGTTTTTATTAAGATTTAAAATCATCGATGTATAAGTTGATTTCATTCATTTCTGTGGTCAACTTAATATTTTCTGTGGACTATAAAAAAAGTAAATAGTAGCAATATTTACTAAACTAATTAAAAACGATCTTTTTCTTACACGTGATTATATTATTTTGAATATTTAGCAATTAAAAGTTGATTTTGCATACAATCTGACGATTTTTATTTTTACAAAAAACGAAGCTTCAATTTTGATTATGACCCTTATATCTGAAATTGACTCCAGCTTTAAACCACTGCATCACAGGCGTCATATAAGTTTAGCCACAAGCATAGAGAAGGGCATTGGGGTAATCCTGCAGGGTAATTGTATAACACACATAAAATGGAGGCATTACGACCTAATGCCTCTTATTTTGACAGTTCAGCCACGTTCAGTGATTTACGTTGTTGCAGACGAATTTATAAAACCTGAAGCGTAGGATGTCAAAATGAAAGGCATTGCGATCGATTGTCATTTTATGTCATCATCATCTGCCTAGCCTTTTCCTATGTTGGGGTCGGCTTCCAGTCTAACCGGATGCAGCTACCAGTATTTTACATGGAGCGACTGCCTATCTAACCTCTACCACCCAATTACTGGGTAATACGATACCCCTTGCTTGGATGGTTTTCAGACTTTCGGTCATCTGACTACCCGTAGAGCGACTCAAAGATCCACGAATGACAGCCGGAACCAACGGCTTAACGTGCTTTCCGAGGCACGGAGGGGTCTCGGTATGTAAAGATGGTCACCCATCAACAGACCAACTGCGACAAGCGTAGCTTAACCTGATCGATCGACCTGTGCTGCTGTTATTATTTAGCCAAGAGTCCCTCCATCTTATGTGTGTTACGCAATGACGATGCTAGTATTGCCTACAAAGTCCTGATCAGGCGAACCCTAAGACATATGGAAGACAGATACTCACCTCCTTTGACATGGAAGTATGGTCTACATCCACAGAACATGACCGCCATGCGACTGCGGCAGTGCATCTGGCATAGAGAGAAGCTGTAACCCTGGAAAAGTATGGTTAGAAACATTAGCAGTTTCAGTAATTTATCCGGCCTACCCAAATGTCCTTTCTTTGGTATTGTTCGTGGACTCGTAGAGCTCCTTAAGTTCTGAGTTGAGCTGCATGGTTTCAGACAAATGCGTGTACTGACTGGACAGTTCTACTAAATCTGTGTTGTTCTTTCCTCAAAACACCATTTCAGACACCAATCTACATGGTCTTCACGTGATGTGACCAGGATTATGTCTGGACTTTAAAAGAAACTGTGACCTCTGAGTTTGTTTCGGCCTTTCTTCTCAGAGTAGTCAGATAGGAAACGCCGACCTCATTTAGTTTTAAAAATATGATTGACGTGTAAAAGTGTTTGTACAAACCTACTTACAAAAGTAAAACATTTATCATTGGAAGACTATTCAAGCGGGTGGCAAAGACCTCTCGGGCCAATCTTTTAGAAGGGAGTCCAGCAGGGTAATTGCGTAACACACTATCAGTAGCAATGGGTTTCATTTTGACAGTTCAACAACATTCATTGCGTTATTTGCGTTGTTGAGCAGACACTTTTGTCGAACATATGGAGTAATGGATTAGCAATATGCTTCAAAATGATTCAAATTGAAAGAAATAGTGTGTTACGCAATTAGGGTGCAGTACATCATTATCGTCCACTGCTGAAAGTAGGCCTCTCTCAAGCGCTGGCATTTTGTAGTGACTTCAAGTTGAAGATAATATAGAAGTGAATTATACTTAATGAAGTAATTCATTGCAATGCTCCTCATTACGTCTATCGGAAATCGTAATGATGATAAAGTTGCTAAGACTAGGTATACAGAAGAAAAAGAACCTTATACCTACCCGTATAGAGTCGCTGATCCATTCATCAGGATATTTGCAGCGCCGCTGCTCCGATCTCAGACTCTTCACACTTGGTGAAGCTTGGATCTCCACTATCTAAGATGCACATAGGAATGAATGTTTAACTCATAATATCACGCCAGTACGCATACACACCGCGCCACATGAATAAGACCAGAATATTTTTTTTTGCTATTTAGGATATGAGACAAAATAAATATATAAGAATGATAAGTATAAACGTCTTTAGCCACAAAAAGTTTAATTATAAACAATCGAACTTCTTAAATACCCCAACACCCACCAACCACCACCCAGTAACTGGGTTGTGGAGGTCAGATAGGCAGTCGCTCCATGTAAAATACTGGTATTCAGCTGCATCCGGTTAGACTGGAAGCCGACCCCAACACAGTTGGGAAAAGGCAGGCAGATGATGAATCGAACTTCTTAAATACTCAGTGATCACTTTTGACTATGTTGGTGGCAATTATGATGCGTCACTTGAATAAGACCATTAAATAAAACACAAAAAAAAATTGTTTGGTAATTAAGGTTTTTACCCTTCTGCTGAATTAAATTAAAAATCCGAGATGGCATTGAATCATAAAGACTTTTTATGTATTTAATCGGCAGTTTGCTCCAACACTTTTTTATACCCTTCTCGAGATCTTGCTTGTTGTTATATTGTTTGCCATTCTTATAAAGTTCACGTGACAGCCATCCCCACACATTTTCTATGATGTTTAAGTCAGGGGAAAGCGATGGCCAGTCAGGAACATCATCATGGTCTTATTCATGTGACGCGGTGTGTATGTCAGCAGAAGGATAGATCTATAGAATTTTTCGTAAGAAAGTTACCTTGTAATCAATGATGAGTTCCTCTCCTGGTAACACTTCACCACTTGGATTGGATATGGCCGTCGATATCTCATAAGGAGAATGTATGAAATACTGGAACATGGAAATCGAATTAAAGCAGTTTCGAGTCAGGACCTTCGGACCTTCCGAGCTCCGGGACATCCAGGGGCTAAGGTCAAGATCTATAAACGTTACTTCGCGCGGTTTTGGCTTAGATTGTTCACGTCTCTGTCTCGCACTTGTAGATTGACACTAAAATTGTGCGACAGTAACAGGAATAACGCTTAGCCAAAGTTCATGGTATCGTTTACACCGAGGAGTGTAACATGTCACCTAAGACATAGCACGCTCCGAAACACTGAAATCTCGATCGGCCGGACCTCGGATATACGAGCACAGGTGTAAAAAGACCCATCACATAGCCGTCAACAAGGTAAGCATTCTTTACATCAAACTAAGTGACGTTGTGGAAAAAGAATTGCTGGAAAACGTCTTTCATTTTGGGGGTGAAAAATCGCGTTTGCCGGTAGTGCGCAACGTAACGCACGCAGAAAATTGTGTTTATGGGTGCATGTAACGGTACATTGGTCGTGGTATTTAACAGGTTCACTGTCCACAAAGTAGACACAATAGTTAAACAATTAACATGAATCATATGTGATTCATGGGACAGGGAATGGGTTAAAGTTGTGAAACATTAAAAATTTGTTTTTGTAAAACAAAATCAGTAAAATTTTGAACTTTGTCCTTAAATATCTCTGTAACCAGGTTCCCAAGTATGGTCCAGTACAAAAAAATCTCGGAAATCCCCAAGATAGACCCAAATTCATCATCCAAAATGACCATCCTAGAATAGGCTTAGTATTATGCGAAAAAGACAATCGACTCTCACCCTAACAGCATTGTTCATAGAGTCTATTCTCACAGAGCACTGCCCGCTATGGTAGTGGCACTGCAGTAGCTGGAAAGGTGTCCATTCCACCTCCTGTAGCATGTGCTGGAACTCGGCGTAGACTGAGTTGAAGGTCAAACACATGCCCACTTCTGTCATTACAGGGTTCCAGTGTACCTGAAAGAGAGATCCTTTCAAGGTCCAGAGGGTACACCATAATTATTAGCAGTGCGGGTGATGGTGTGGTGGTGGGGATGGTGTGGTATGAGGAGTCAGGGTTACAATTAATAGTTGAAACATGGTACAAAATCGCATGACACTTCTTAATTGACCTGCTATAAGAATTTTGAGTGATCTTCCAATCTTGCTGCCATAATTCCACGCCGCCCATAGACAATAGAGGATGGACTGCGCGATCCACTCAGAAAATTGTCCACAGTGTTAGAAAGGGACAGTGCGATGATACTCCCCTGCTCTGTCTCTCTCTGTAGGTTTGTAGTTATGATCCGCACCTGCAGAGTTGTGACGTGGACCAATCTTAATTTTAGAAAGAGATAACAACAGGGGAGTATCCGATAGCCGTCTCTCTCACACGTTTTCTGACCATATTTTAGTTACTGCTAGGATAGGGATTGCACAGTCCATCCTCTATGTCTATGACGCCGCTTGGGTAGTCAGCCTTCATTATCTGCCTATAATGTTCCCATTGTTGGTACACAGGCTTCCTCTCGGTGAGAGGGAATGAGCAGTAATTCACCACGCGGACCCAGTGCGGGTTGGTAGATGTCACTTGTCTTCGAATGTTTCGTTCTAGGACATGCCGGTTCCCTCACGATGTTTTCCTTCACCGTTTTGAGAGCAGTGGTGATGAAATAATTTACACAAATTAAAGCGTCTGTCTCTGCGACTAGTATCACTACCACCACCACCACCGCCACTACCACCACTACCAGCACCACCACCACCACCACAACCACCACCAACACCACCAATACTAGCCCTATCACTACCAGTACCACCATCACCACCACCACTACCACCGCCAACAACACCACCACTACAACCACCACTACCACCGCCATCACCACCACCACTACCACTACCATCGCCGTCACTACCACCACTACTATCACCACCACGACCATCACCACCACTACCACTATCACCACCACCACTACCACCATCAACACCACATACCACCACTACCATCATCACCACCACCACCAGAACTACCACCACTACCACCACCACCACCACCATCTCTTACTATAATAATACGGCACTAAATGCCAGGGTGCGCTGGACATTTATTTATTTATTTATTTATTTGTTGGATCGCCAACAGAGGCTACACAGTTACATGCATGTTAACATGAAGAGGGACAAGTACAAGTGTGCGCTTCCAATTATAGGCGACCACATCATTCACATAACATACAGGTAGGTACAACAAGTTTGACAAGGACGGACACTTTAAAATAAATCACAATACAATACACGAACATTAAACAAAGTAAAACAAAATTAAAAGGTAAAGCAAAACAGTACAGGTACAAATTAAAAAAAATAAATAATAATAATACAAACAAATTTCAAATTCATTTATGTATCGTCACACTTCGAGACCATTTATGTTTTTAATGCTAAGTGCATTCCTCCACGGACCACGTGGTATACTTACCTCATGTTCATTATTGGACACAATAACCTGCAGCACAGAAGATGGATGAACAGCAAGCGCCAGTTCCAGTAAGTCAATCCCCTTCACAGTCTCATCAGCCTGGTACTTCCAGAAGTTCTGCAGGTTATCGCGGAAGGAGACGTCGGCGATCAGCTCTATGAACTCGTAGTAGTAGCTGTATTTCGTGGGGTCTGACTCTTCGGTCACGTTCCAGGTGCTGGTGGAGGTTAAAAGATGAGGCTGATAAGTGGAGTTCAAGAGAGCAATAGAGCTGACGATTCGTGTGTTGTAATAATCCTTCACGTTTCATCTAGGAACATTCACTCATCTAGGTATAAACAGGGTTGCAGGGATATCGACGCGCACACCGAATCCATGAATCCAGCAAATGATTCTAGATTCTATGGAACAGCAATTCTTTTTTTTTTTTTAAATAACCGACGACTAAGTTTATTTGAATATCCGTGTGGCATGCCTACTGTCACGCCATTTTTAAAATGGCGGCCACGCATTAGCATTAGACCTATACAACGTGTAACGTTAAATGCGCAAAACCTGAAAATAGTTTGATCAGAATAACGTGCAGAATTAATTGAACCACTTTTTAATATAGGTCACATTTTTCAAAAAATCTTCATTAAAAACGTTGCCGTGTCTATTTATTAATAGGTGAAGCAAGCCAATGTCAGCGCGGCGCAGCGGCCCGGGGACGACTCCTCCCTCGGTAAAGCGTCGTCGCAGACGCAAGAAACGATCAGAATGGCCAGTAAAATTAAAACAGCACATAAAACCTTTACAATTTTTTTAACCTTCAAGCAGTCGCGCGGCGTCGAATCGACCGCGATTCGATCGATTCTCGATACATTTATGATGCCAAATTGCTTACAAATCCAAAGAAAATTAGAATATTATTTTGATTTTATAATTTTGTT
The DNA here is from genome assembly GCA_949629135.1 of Eremobia ochroleuca. NCBI lineage: Eukaryota > Metazoa > Arthropoda > Insecta > Lepidoptera > Noctuidae > Eremobia > Eremobia ochroleuca. The sequence goes on from OX451413.1 coordinate 812,270, forward strand.
TATGTCCTAACATAATGATAATGTGATAAATACAAAAAATATTAAATAATTAGTGTTTTAAATCCCTGAAATATTCTATAGGTCTTTTAGGTTACGCGCGACCGCTGGCGTTACAAATGTCCGCGCGCCCGCTTGAAGGTTAATGACTTATTTTCTCTCTGAAATAGGTCAATTGAATTAAAAATCAGTTAGGGTGTCTGAGGTTTTGCGCATTTAACGTTACACGTTATATAAATCGATACCTGTCGGTCGATTCTGTTAAAATCTCACCGTGAAATCATAACTGAAGTGAGCACTTAATAGTGTTAAACCCTAGCGAATGACAGCTCACTCCACGCTCACTTCACCCAAGCTTTCACGGTGAGTTGCCGGTCGATTCTGTAAAAATCTCACCGTGAAATCATAAGTGAAGTGAGCACTTAATAGTGTTAATCCCTAGCGAATGACAGCTCACTCTCCCTCACTTCACCCAAGCTTTCACGGTGAGATGGTTACAGAATCGCACGGCTGTCATCAATGCTAACAGAAAACATAATCAAATCATACGTGACACTGGCTGAATGCACAAACCGTGCGAAGCCAAACGGAAAAAAAAAAAAAATAATCAAATCATACCCCGTAAAGTGTCACGTTTCCGAGATATTAACGTTCAAAGTTGATGAGATGATGAGTGAAACGTGACACTACGGGGTTTGGACTTATTATGCCAGGCTCCATATAAAAATCTTCTAACCCCTTTCAACGCAGGGGGGTTAAGAATCTTGTACTGTTGCGCGTCGAAGGCTCTGTCACCCTGTAACGTGCTCTGCTGCAAATACTGTCCGCGCGCGAGCTCCGAGGAATGATAAGGAATGTTGACGTAATGAGCTAGAGTTGTGATTTAGTCGATATTGCACTGTCGATACTAATACATCTTGAGCCTCCGCGCGAGTGTACTTCATGAAATCATTTTATGAGGGTATTATGTACTTGAAATAAAAAAAAATGATGAAAATAAACTCTCCTCACGCACTTCAATAATAAATGAGTCGACAACATTCTCCATTAAGCCATCCCTTTGACAGTAATGTTCCTCTAATGCTAAAACATGTTTATCATATCCACACCAATCTTCTTTTGTGACATGCGTGATAGCTTTTTCGGTGATCTCGTTCAGTCTTGTCAGAGAAAAATCTGAAGTAATGTTGTGTTCCCTCACGAGCCTTTTAACTTTTGCCCATGCGAGCTTTATTGGGTTTAAGTCGCACATATAAGGCGGCAATCGCATTGCATCGTGACACAAAACAACATAATTATAAGTGTAGTACTATTTATAGTAGAAAATAACACTACCTACTATCGCAAAATTAAAAATGACTCGATAAGCGTGTTCTCGCGTCAAGGTCGACACTAGTACTGGGAGAGTGCGGGGGATGGAGCGACGGTCGGGCGCGGCGCACACCCGCCCGCTTCCTCAGCCACCGATTCCTCGGAGCTCGCGCGCGGACTGTACTTGACATTTCCTTTTTAAGGTTGTTTTTTTTAGGGTTCCATACCTCAAAAGGAAAAACGGAACCTTTATAAGATCACTTCGTTGTCCGTCTGTCAAGACCCTTTTTCTCAGGAACACGTGGAGTTATCAAGTTGAAATTAATATCAAATACTCAGGGCTGCAATCCCTTAAAGCAGTGATAAAATCAAACTTCTAAGTCTTCGCAATCAAAAGATACGGGCGTTTATGTTCCGTTTATGCCCCATATTTTGACACTCGCAAGGGAATCAAAACCTATAGTGGTACTTCCCATTGACCTAGAATTATAAAATGTTTCAAGAAGCAATGTCATGTAGCACAAGTAAAGGAAAAAATCCGAAAACCGTAAAGTTTTAGTCAAACTACAAAACAAACAAAAAATCCCGTGATAAACTGTTTACATACCTACAAATGTCTACGGAACCCTCGGTGCGCGAGTCCGACTCGCACTTAACCGGTTTTTTTGTAATCCATTACTGTCTCATTCTTGGGCAAGCTTACATTTCCCTCCTTCCACTATTTACTGCCACTAATAAACCTATTAATAAACCTAAATATCCTAATTGAACTTCCTACATGTAAAGAGAAAATGTTTGTTGGTCTGCGTTTCTTTCTCTCAATAACGAAGCGACGGATCGACGTGATTTTATAGACAGTTTTTTGCATTCATAAATGATAAATGATTTATTTTCTGTAAGTAGGTTTGTATTTGTACAATCACTTTTACATGTCAATTATATTTTTTTTAAACTAGATGAGGTCGGCGTTTCCTATCTGACTACTCTGAGAAGAAAGGCCGAAACAAACTCAGAGGTCACAGTCTCTTTTAAAGTCGAGACATAATCTTGGTCAGATCATGTGAAGACCATGTAGATTGGTGTCTGAAATGGTCTTTTGAGTAAAGAACCACACAGATTGAGCGGTCCTGTCCAGTCAGTGCACACATAGATAGTGTAGGGCCGAAGAGTGACAGGCTACTCGTAATTTTTATCCAAAAAAAGGCTCCGTTCCTGCGGGAAACACCGCGGGAGCGGATCCGGAGAAAACTTACTCCTCAATGAGCTCCCTAGCTTTATCCGGCTGCACTCTATCGAGGAAGCAGGCGGTCACAGCTGGAAAGGTGGTCCACCAGCTTCTGTAATCTCTTTGAAAGGATACCACCACTGGTTCGGAGTTGTACCTGCACGATTATCAAAACAAAATCAAGTAGAAACAAAAAACCATCAAAGTATAGACGACGGTCGGACATGTGCCATAGATCGACAGATCTGTGGCACATGTCCCACCGTCGTCTAGCCAGCGACTACCTATCTTCTCGACTATCTTCTCGCTCAGATGTAGATCGCGTGTCAGGAAAAGAGATACTTATAATATACAACGTGTAACGTTAAATGGGCAAAACCTCAGACACCCCAACTGATTTTTAATTCAATTGACCTATTTTAGAGAGAAAATAAGTCATTAAAAAAATTGTAAAGGTTTTATGTGCTGTTTTAGTTTTACTGGCCATTCCTGATCGTTTCTTGCGCCTGCGCCTGAGGGAGGAGTCGTCACCGGGCCGTTGCGCCGCGCTGACATTGGCTTGCTTGACCTATTAATAAATAGACACGGCAACGTTTTTAATGAAGATTTTTTGAAAAATGTGACCTATATTAAAAAGTGGTTCAATTAATTCTGCTCGTTATTCTGATCAAACTATTTTCAGGTTTTGCGCATTTAACGTTACACGTTGTATATGATATTAATAGTTGCTCGCTCTACGGGCGGGAAGTGTACGTTTCTTTACCAAGAAAATAGTCAATAGCTATTCGCTTCCTCGTCAGCGGTGAGATGCCTAAGGCCCTGAATATACAGCGTGTAACGGAAGGGGGGTATCAACCCTGAAGGAGGTGAATGTGCTCATGAAACTCAACAACTTTCCCCAAAGAACATAGGTCGAAATATGAAAAAAAAATTTGGCCCTCCCTTACAAAACTGACTACCAGCTGATTGATTTACTATGGGAGGGCCAAATTTTTTTTTCATATTTCGACCTATGTTCTTTGGGGAAAGTTGTTGAGTTTCATGAGCACATTCACCTCCTTCAGGGTTGATACCCCCCTTCCGTTACACGTTGTATAGTTACTCACGTTTTTCATGCCGATAAAAACTACAGTTTATTCGCAGAGCTTCCATGGTGAACCATACAACACTGACGACCGTGCCTACACACGGCGTGTAAACCGTAGTTTCACGACAAGAAAATCGTGTTTGTAAATAGTCTTGGGGTGGCCAGCACCCTAATTGCGTAGGTAACACACTTTCAATTTGAATCATTTTGAAGCATATTGCTAATCAATTGCTCCATATGTTCGAAAAATGTGTCTGCTCGTCTGCTCAACAACGTAAATAACGCAATGAATGTTGTTGAACCGTCAAAATTAAACCCATTGCTACTGATAATGTGTTACGCAATTACCCCGCAGGACCTGGCACGCATGATATCGTGAAGAGTGACAGGAAGGAAAGGGGGACCCAGCAGTGAGTGATTTTGGATTGAAAATATAATTATCCCTTTCCAACCGAGTTGAAGTGACCGTGAGTTTCGACTTTACAAAATTCTGAGCACGATCAAGCGACAAGCAAATTATTCCTGAACCTCACGTATGTGAGGGTCTGACTGCTGAAGATACTGAAAAAATACTGAAAAAATACTGAATACTTTCCAAAGGATTAATAAGTTTTTATTGATCTATGCGAGTTTTTACTCCCGGTTGCAAAGGGTTATGATTACGTCGCCGTCGTTCAGGTGAGCCTAAGATCTTGATGTAAATAGAGATCTACCTGAAATATTGACTGAGTGCACAGTAGACCGCGCCGGCAAACGCACTCAAAGTCAGGATTAGCCAGAGTAGTCTGAAAAGAATAAAAAAGAGTCTCAGGCCGAGATCTACAACGTGTAACATTAAATGCGCAAAACTTCAGACACCCCACCTATTTTTTAATTCAATTGACCTATTTCAGAGAGAAAATAAGTCCTTAAAAAATTGTTAAAGGTTTTATGTGCTGCTTTAGTTTTACTGGCCATTCTGATCGTTTCTTGCGGCTGCGACGATGCTTTATCGAGGGAGGAGTCGTCACCGGGCCGCTGCGCCGCGCTAACATTGGCTTGCTTGACCTATTAATAAATAGACATGGCAACGTTTTTAATGAAGATTTTTTGAAAAATGTTACCTATATTAAAAAGTGGTTCAATTAATTCTGCTCTGATCAAACTATTTTCAGGTTTTGCGCATTTAACGTTACACGTTGTATTTGGCTAAGCATTATTTCCCGTCAGTATTGCAGAACTGCCAAACTACAACTGCAAGAAAGAGATGGACATGTCTTAAGAAAAAGCAGTTGCTCGTTTCTAGATCTCGGCCTTAGTCTCAAATTGCAGCCGCAGATGGCGTAAACGATAAAAGTAAAATCGTCATGAGCTTTGGGATAAGCCCATAGCTGAAGCTCGGCGGGGCCCGCAGACATCGACACACAATCAGCAGTTAATGTGTCCCCTGCTGTGACACAGGTCTACTCTCTTTTAGAGAGACTGGATCGTAATCCACCACGCAGGCCCAGTAATAGTCCTCCAGAACAGACCAGCAGTGTATTTTGGCCATGGCGGACGATCTCAACCGAGACTAGCCTTCGGCGCGGGAGACGTTATAGTGCACAAGTGCGTGCGCAGACACAGGTGCACTCCCTCTTCCCTCACTTTCACGCGGGACCAGCAACGGAAACAACCAGAAAATAACATTATCTCCAGGGTCCATGGGTTGTTGGTCCCTGAATTCAAAAGCAAGGAGACTAGAAAATAATGGCGACAAAACAGTGTCACATCCCCTTTGACAACAACCAACATCAAGTCAACGAAAAAAGAAGAATTCGTAAAAGGAACACGTCAATTCCAACATCTTAATTGCCATTTTGGACATTTCATAAGTAAAATTATTGGTTATACAAAAAAATTCAAGTAATATTTTTTTGGTTTAAATCAAATTCCTTCATTACCTTTCGAGCCAATGCAGTTTTTTCTCTACAGTGTGCTTCAGTCCATGTAGTGTGGTCTCTTGGCAGAATCCAACATAGACGCTATAACCAGCGGCGATGGAAACTCTTATTGACTCTATCGTAGACTTTGTACGTGTTAGGCAGCTCAACATCGCGGTACGTTTAGCTCTATGCTTTTTCTTACTCTCTGGTTTGCCCATAATAGAAATAACCACCTTCTGCCTGGTTCAAACGCTGATAATGATTGTAGAATGTATTAAAATATAGGATGACACTGACTGAAAAAGTCCTTTACACACGCATTGTTCAGATCCAAATCATGAATACAAAATATTATAAAATTTGCCTTTGGACACTGAAAGACCTCCCTGTAACATGCTTGCTTAGGGCATTGTGTTATTTTTAAATCTATTCCTACTAAAGTTCGTATAGCAGGGAGGCATTAGTACAAAATGGGGTCAATTAGGCAGCCGTATCGGTTATCAAACTTAATAATGGGAGCCAATTAAATAATTATTTAATAGCATACTGATGGCTCTAATGGATTCTTTTGTATTGTTGTAATCAAAACCATGTAGGTACCTACAATTATTATTATGAAAGGTTATTCATTATAATGTATCACTTTGATATCATATTTACAAGAGCTTTTAAATACTCCCTTAATTGGCATTGTTTGTCTGTGGCGGCATCTACAACGCCACATACAAACTAAGCATTGCACTTGACGTCACGCAAAATCCTGCATCGCACAAGCAGAATGATCCGCGCGCACTACCCATTGCAAAGTCTTTTTGGGTGTTAGGAATAGTCCGGAGTTTGGATTTGTGCCCGGTTGGTGGCAAAGGGCTCGCTCCCTATTACATTCGTCTTAAACATATCTGGCTAAATAAATGGGTGTACTTTGAGGTAAACCTCTTCCTAACCCTAGAGGGATGACAAATGTGATATGTTATGTTGTCTACTCTTTATGCATCTAACCTTTTTGATTTCAGTTAGCTGGAGTACTAACCCTGATCTACTTGGTGTACCAATACTGGGGCCTCCTCTTCAAGGGACAAGCTGATGACGATGATGAATGCCGACACTCTGTCAGGGCCTCGCGATCACGATCCAGGTGGGTACGAATGTGATCACTGATAGACTTAGGCTTGCTTTGCTTTCTTAGATTTGAACTATTGTCTCGGAAGATGTTTCATTTAAACTACATCACTTTCAATTTTATTCAGTTACTTTAACAATTCGTGTAGGTAAGCATCTTTAATAGACTGGGCGCATTCCACCAAACTTTTATACATAGAATAAGTGTTTTACTAAGAATAAATTTTGAATTTTTGACAGTTTTTCCATACTAGAACTGTCAGACGTCAATTTTATTCCACGGATAAAAGATGTCTGACTTTGGTAAAATCGGCCCTTAATAATATAAATGAGAAAGTAATAGGTAGCCTGGGATCTGGAGAAGAACATGGGCTAGTTTTCATCCTAAACATTTGTATTATACAAAATACACATCAACGAAGTCGTGGGCAACAAGTTTACTTATTATACAATGTGTAACGTTAATTGCGCAAAACCTCCGACACCCGAACTTATTTTTAATTCAATTGACCTATTTCAGAGAGAAAATAACTAAGTCATTAAAAAATTGTAAAGGTTCTATGTGCTGTTTTAGTTTTACTGGCCATTCTGATCGTTTCTTGCGTCTGCGACGACGCTTTACCGAGGGAGGAGTCGTCACCGGGCTGCTGCGCCGCGCTGACATTGGCTTGCTTGACCTATTAATAAATAGACACGGCAACGTTTTTAATGAAGATTTTTTTGAAAAATGTGACCTATATTAAAAAGTGGTTCAATTAACTCTGCTCGTTATTCTGATCAAACTATTTTCAGGTTTTGCGCATTTAACGTTACACGTTGTAAATTGTTTTTCAACCTTCGAACCTATCGGTTACATTACCACTGTCACTTATGTTTGGGAATTCTTCGGGCTTTGTCCGTTACCTAGGTTCTCCTGCGAAACTCTTCATTTCTGATTCGATCACGCAGGGAAACTTTGAGCATAGACGGTGAACTTTTTAGACTTCTAATGATTAGAGGCTTCTAATGATTCGAGGCCTATTGAGAGCGTTTCAGTGCCGTTAGTAATCACTGGAATGGCACCAGGCACTGGTCCAAGTTTTTCGTTTTGAGACACTGTAGTATGTGAGACGAGAAGATATTACGTAGCTTCCCGAATGCTGCGCAGCCGAGTTGGATTCGAGCTATAGCGAAGTTCTGCCTAGGACCTAACTGAGAAGTTTGTCAGTTTCTTATAAGATTTATTATTTTATTCTCTTTCACATCAGGTCGTGTTCAAGATCAAGACCGCGATCCAACTATCACGACTACAAAATGTCAGCGGATAAGAATAGCCGCCGAGGGCGGAAAGCTTATCGAAGGTGCCCCGACTAGTGATGGGTGGAGGGCAAAACAAATATCCACAAAATGGGCATAAACTTTGCATATTGGGCATAAATGAGTTTACGCCCAAATAAATGCCCGATCACTGGGCAAAAATAGTAAAAAAGAAAGCAGGAACTTAACTTCAAATGAAACTTAATGTCAGTATTTTGGAAATTAAAATTTTAACCAAATAATCAGTATTGTTAAAAAAAATCACAGTTGAAAATTCAAATAGTTAATTATAGAAAATATAATTTTAACTCTCTTTAAATGAAAAATGAAGTGGTCTTGAAGTCTTGATACTACATTCGTCTTCAGTACGTAATATACTACTCTGTCAAGAAACTACCTGGAAAATATCAATAATACACTTAATGTTAGTTATTCATCCAAATTTATTTTATCACCTTCAAAGTATGCTCCTTCAGAAACGGTACACTTAGGCATGCGAATAATCCAATCATCAAAACATTTTTTAAACGCTTTTTTTCCGGAATTGTCGATTCTGGAAAAATCTCACCATGATAACTGAGGTGAAGTGAGCTTAGAGTGAGGTGTGAGTCATGCTGATGCTAGGGATTGACACTGTTGGCGACTCACTCCACGCTCACTTCACCCAAGTTTTCACGGTGAGATGGTTACACAGTTCTCGCCGCGAATGATTCTCATTTGTCTTCTACGGAATGAAAACGGGTCCCACGAAGTGGTAATTTGAGTTTAATAAAAAGGAAGAAGTCGGCTGGAGCCATATCTGGTGAATAAGGTGGTTGCTCGATTGTATTTGTTGAGATTTTGGTAAAAAATTCGTTCACAATGATGACCTTGTGCGAAGGCGCATTATCGTGGTGCAAAATCCAAGAATTTTCTTTCCACAAATCTGGCCGTCGTCTAATTTGCTCTCTTAAACGCTTAACGCTCAAATAATATTATTTATTTATCTACCGTTTGACCTTCCTGCAAGAATTCAGAGCGCACAACACCGCGGTAGTAAAAAAAAAACAGTCAACACGACTGACTTTTGATCGACTTTGGCGTGGTTTTTCGATTTCGGTTCAGTTGGAAGGCGCCACTCCGAAGCTTGTTGACTAGTTTGCATATCAAAACTGAAACAAGCTTACTAAGAAAAGCAAGCTTGACTACGCAAACTTGACTAAGACAACTCTTGTAACAATGTATAAACGAAACTTAATGAAATATACATATATCTACATGAAATGCCATCGTTTTATTGTAATATATATACTTACTTCTGTCTACAACGTGTAACGTTAACCCTTTAACCGCCCGACTTCATATCAGTTGGCGTGCCCCCAGCGCCCGGTACAGTGAATCGAAAAATAAATACCTACAACAAAGAGGGATGTGCAATACTTCACTTTTCGATGTCAATATTTCGTTTTAAATGCGCAAAACCTCAGACACCCCAACTGATTTTTAATTCAATTGACCTATTTCAGAGAGAAAATAAGTCATTCAAAAAATTGTAAAGGTTTTATGTGCTGTTTTAGTTTTACTGGCCATTCTGATCGTTTCTTGCGTCTGCGACGACGCTTTATAGAGGGAGGAGTCGTCACCGGGCCGCTGCGCCGCGCTGACATTGGCTTGCTTGACCTATTAATAAATAGACACGGCAACGTTTTTAATGAAGATTTTTTGAAAAATGTGACCTAAGTATATTAAAAAGTGGTTCAATTAATTCTGCTCGTTATTCTGATCAAACTATTTTCAGGTTTTGCGCATTTAACGTTACACGTTGTATACAGGGTTTAAAACGAAAAACCCAGACGTCGGCAAACACCTCTAGATATTCTAAATACCTATTCTTTACCTATGAAATTGCCGTTTTGTATGAAAAAAATTAAACGAATTTTTTTCATGTATTTTTTATTTGTATTAATCGAAGTAATTACCCATGCAATCAATGCATCTTTGCCAACGCAGTTTGGCAAAGATGGATTGATTTGGCAGTTTATTGATGCCCTTCTTAAAGAAATTTGCTGGACGGGAGGCAACAAATTCTTCAAAGGCATTTTGTACTGCCTCTCGGGTATTGAATTTTTTTCCCGCCAAGAAGTTATCCAAATTCTGGAAAAAGTAGTAGTCTGTAGACGCAAGGTCTGGTGAGTAGGGCGGATGACGGAGAGCTTCCAACCCCAGTTCATGCAACTTGGAGACCGTCTGCTGTGCAGTATGAGGTCGCGCGTTGTCGTGCAGGAGCAGCGGAGACGAGCGATTGACCAGTGCTGGTTGGAGATGTGCCAGCTTCTCCATCATTGTGTTCAATTCTTCACACTACACATCTGCAGTAATGCTCACCCCGTTTGGTAAGAAGCTGTGATGAATCACACCGGCGCTAGACCACCAAACAGTGACCATCACTTTTCTAGGGGTAAGTTTTCGTTTAGGGCATTGTTTAGGTGCTGAACCAGGATCCAACCAACTTGCTGAGCGCTTGCGGTTATCAAACAGAATCCATTTTTCATCGCAGGTAACAATGCGTTTCAAAATTCCTTCATTTGTGTGTATGTTGAGCAGTGCAAGGCACGTCTCGACGCGTACTTCGCGCTGGCGATCATTGAGTTCGTGGAGCACCCATTTGTCAAGCTTTTTTACCTTGCCAATTTGACGCAAATGGACCAATATTGTTTTGACGCTAACGTCGAAAGCTGCTGCTAATTCAGCCGTAGATTGTGTATCATCAGCTTCCACAATCGCCTTTAATTCGTCACTGTCGACCAAAGTCTTCGGACGACCGCGAGGTTCATTTTTCAGGTCGTAATTTCCAGAACGGAAGCGAGCAAACCAATAACAGGTGGTGCGTTGGTTTGTACTGTTAGCTCCGTAAACGTCGTTGATGTTGCGTGCCGCTTGTGCCGCGTTGCTGCCACGACGGTATTCATATTCCATAATTACTTGAATTTTTAACGTATCCATGATGACGAAAAAGATTGAAATGCGATGAAAATGTAAATCTAATCAATAAACAAATGACTACATACCTACTTTTGGAAACAAAATTCCATGTTTTTAAAATAAAATTAATTTGAAATTAGAACATACATAAGCAAAAACTATAAAGCAGCCGGTCGATTCTGGAAAAATCTCACCGTGATAACTAAGGTGAAGTGAGCTTAGAGTGAGCTGTGAGTGTGCTAGGGATTGACACTATTGACGACTCACTTCACGCTCACTTCACCTTTATTTTCACGGTGAGATATTTACAGAATAAATAGGCTGGTGTTGCATTTTATATACATAATGTACAGACGCCAGCACATCAAGCTACTAAGTACTATCTGTCAGATTTCTTTAAAAGATTTTCAACTTTAGCGCTAAAGCATAAGGTTCAAAGTTAATTGGGAAAATCTGACAGTTTCGGGTAGCTTGATGTGCTGGCGTCTGTACATAAGTATGCCACATATAAAAATACATACTCAGGTTGTCAATATTACTTAAGCACTGAACACAGAAGATGCAGTTTTTCCATGTGTAATTTTTACATCTAGCGCTTATGAAACATGTTAGCCACCCAATTTGGAAATAGCGATAACTAGGTACATACTTTACAAATTTGTCTACTATTATTACTCTGAAATCTGATATGCATTTCTTTTACGCCGGGCCTGGGGCATTCATAGGACATCATATTCAGAAGGACGTTTGATTCCGACAAACGCACGCCCCGCTGTTATCGGATTTATATTATTAACGCGTTTTATTTAATACAAAAATAAAATTAGCAATGCTGTACACGGTATAATAGGCATCTCTTGATAGCGCATGCGCGAACCCTGACTGAATTCCCCCAGTTCACTACTTCACAAGCAACCCTTCGACGAGACACAGTCGCAATGACAAAGCGACAGTCTGACATGTCAACGATGGCGTTTGCAATGGGTAAATATTTCATTTGTTTACGCTTTTTCATTTATTTAACATCACATGCTTTTATTATTATCTATAATAATTGAACTATTCGTTATCATCAGTAACATTTATTTTCTAAGTGTTATTTGTAAAAAAAGCAGAACAGTCAATGAAGTATTGATGTCTAGCAGTGCTGCGCTTCTGTCTCCGCGACGAGTTTTGTTTAGTGTTTACGATTTTATCTAATACCTCGTTTACATTCATTCGTTCATTCGTTCGTGCCATTCGCGCTGCCGGAAATATTAGTTTGGCAAGTTGAAATTTTCACATTTATATCAAAGAAAACATTTATATTTATTATCATGATAACAAACAATTTATCAACGTGATTTTTTACGGTGGTATGAGAACAGCCGAGTTTTTCTGCTAGTGCTCGTGTCGATAAACGGGGATCAGTTTCGATGAGTGGTCGTAATCGTTCTATGTCAGTCTGAACTACAGGGCCGGGGTGAGGTGAATCTTTTAAATGTAAGTCTCCCATGTCGAATTTATCAAACCAATTTTTAGCTGTGCGATAAGTGACCATAGAATCTCTCGTCGATTTACATATTATATTTCTTGCCGCATCCGCTGCTGAATATCCCAATCGGTATTCGTGAAGTAACAAGTCTGATTTGTTCTCTTGAAAGATCCATTATTTCGATGTTGGAAGCATTATGAAACGTAGAAGTTTTTTTTTTTAATGGCGTCTCGCAGTTCAACCTATGAGGTTGTCGACTGCTTAACCAGGGTTTCCTGTGGATGCCTCAATGAATTTAGGCCTCCAGCCAGGGCTTAAAAAACTTAAAAACTAAGCGACTACACGCTAAGGGCACCCCCTGTGGGGTACGGACCTCGGCTTAGGGCGTCGCCGGGAGAGGGCAGCAAGGTACAGGCTGGATCGGAATTATTTAGGGACGAATTTAGAACTGCAGGCTCAGCGGCGCCGGCTGGCTCGAGCAAGGGTCGGGGCGGAAACGTAGCAGGAAATTTTGTCTGCTTTTATACTTTCGTCAAAGGAAATTTCAAGAACATTCAATGAACAAATAAAACAATTCTAGATAATTCTCAAAATTTCTACTTGCCAATCTAATATTTCCGTAAATATTGCTGTAGCAACGTCAAGGGAAATGAGTGTTTACATTGCCGCTTCACGTCTTTACAATTCGACTTGGCAATGGAGAGCGTGCAAATTGTAGCAGCATCGGCGCTTTGCTTTTTTAGTTTATATAATTACATGAATGTATAAAAATAAAAAATAAAAACAAAATGCACTTCGTCGCCGTCAAAAGAGATATCAATTCATCGTCATAGGACATTTATGCAATGGATATATCACTCCTTCATTAGAATATAGTTCTAAGAACTGCCGTGCTATTCTGTAACCATCTCACCGTGAAAGCTTGGGTGAAGTGAGCGTGGAGTGAGCTGTCATTCGCTAGGGATTAACACTATTAAGTGCTCACTTAGATTTTTACAGAATTGACCGGCTGTAAAGTTTTTTTCATTCCATTATGTAGATACGTAAGTAACTTGCTACTACTCGTAATACAATGTGTAACGTTAAATGCGCAACACCTGAAAATAGTTTGATCAGAACAGCGAGCAGAATTACTTTTTAATTATAGGTCACATTTTTCAAGAAATCTTCATTATAAACGGTGCCGTGTCTGTTTATTAATAGGTCAAGTCATCAGAGGCGCAAACCCGCCAAAATAGTTAACCTTTTGAACGCCAATCACTTGTATACAAGTTCGAGATTTTCGTGCCCTCAGCGCCACTACTTGATTAGAAGTAATAATAGTATAAAATAAATTTACGACTTTTACAAGACCTTTTATTTTGGTTTTATGGAAAATTGCCCTGTTATAAGCCATATTTTTAACTTTTTCACACATAATAAGTTCTTGTTTGTTTTATATTAAATAGAAACAAAAACGCCAGAAAATTTTTTCGTGCCCCCAACGCCAAATACTTGATATAAAGTAAGCCAGTGATGGGACACGATGAAGACATCGCTATATTTCATCTCGTCGAAACGATCATAAATACTATTATTGCAAGAAAATGACGTGAATAAATAATATTTTATAAATGTTGTAAACTATAAACTACGTTTTATTCACCTTAATCAAGAATAAATAGGTTTTCTAATCATTGTCGATAGTGAAACACCGTTTGAAAAACCCATCCCTACAAAGCGGCTAGTTTTCCGTGCCCACAACGCCACGAACTTGTATAGAAGTAAATCTGTGACGTCATAAGCGGACGGGTTTCAAGGTCATAGTGACTTTGTGTATTTTAGTGTAGTGCAATGTTTACATCTTGCGTTGGCGCACATGTTCTTACAAAAAATGAGTGACGGTGAATATGACGAATTATTGCGAGTTTTACAAGGTGTGGAGTCTGAATCAGAATTTGATATAATAAATGAAATAGTTCGTCGTCTTGACATTCCGTTAAGTCGTCAACTTCCGTTTCAGGAATGTACTTCCGTTTTCTATTAGTTTCTAAAAACAAGAAAAATCATTGCTAGTATTTTGCGACACCTATACCTACCATTATGGTTGTAAAAATACCGTATAATACCCTAGGTATTAAACAGGTTTTTTACCATAACTTACGGTATTATTGGTATTTTATGTATTTTATATTTTGATTAACTTTTTAAGATCCTGCGTTATTACGAAGAGTTGTAGTTTAATAAATAAAATATATTTGAAGTTTCGATTGTATTCTATATTTTAGAATGACTAATTCTAATATAATAATCTAATCTAATAGTCGTGTACACGACTATCAGATCAGCGTATTAGGTTTCTGCTTGAAGGCACCCAGAGCAGTACCGACAATCTACGAAGATCATCATTATCATCATCATCGTCATCATCATCATCATCGTCATCGTGATCGTGATCGTGATCGTGATCGTGATCGTGAGCGTGATCGTCATCGTCATCGTGATCGTGATCGTCATCGTCATCGTGATCGTGATCGTCATCGTCATCGTGATTGTCATCGTCATCATGATCGTCATCGTCATCGTGATCGTGAGCGTGATCGTGATCGTGATCGTGATCGTCATCGTCATCGTTATTGTCATCGTCATCGTGATCGTCATCGTCATCGTGATCGTGATCGTGATCGTCATCGTGATCGTTATCGTGATCGTGATCGTGATCGTGAGCGTGAGCGTGATCGTCATCGTGATCGTGATCGTCATCGTGATCGTCATCGTGATCGTGATCGTCATCGTCATCGTGAGTGTCATCGTCATCGTGATCGTGATCGTGAGCGTGATCGTCATCGTGATCGTGATCGTGATCGTCATCGTCATCGTGAGTGTCATCGTCATCGTGATCGTGATTGTGAGCGTGATCGTCATCGTGATCGTGATCGTGATCGTCATCGTGATCGTCATCGTCATCGTGATCGTCATCGTCATCGTCATCGTCATCTAGTGATGAGCAAAGCAAGACCAAGACCAAGACTGGGACAGTCTTTGTATTGGTCTTCGTGTTGCTTACTCAGTCTTGGTCTTGGTCTTGCTTGTTCGGTCTTGGTGTTGGTCTTGCTAGTGTATAGATAGTCTTGGTCTTGCTCAAATACTTCGAGTCTTGATCATGGTCTTGGTCTTGGATTTTGCTCATCACTACTTCTATCTCATTCTCTCGCACGTTAAATCCTATAGATGTGTGTTTATCTCTTTTTACCGTCGCTTTTTCGTTTCATTGATTTTCAAATCACAACGATGCTAAAGAAGTGTTCACTTCAAAATACCATTTCATGTTTTATATCTGTGCATTTCCACCGTATTTTCAGTATTTTAATTATTACTCAGATAATTTACTTAAAAAATACAAAAACAATCGATTTATACATAAAATACCGTGGCAAATGGTATAATACCGTATTATACGGTATTTTTCGTTTTATACGTTTCAATACAAACGGTATAATACAGCACTTACATCTCTACCTACCATTAACAAATAAAGATCTGTAACATCTGCGTAAAACAGTCACCCTCCATTTTAATTAAAAAAAAAAAAAAAAAACACGTAGAAAACCACGTATCTAGCTTCTATTGATTGTATTTGGTTCTATTTGTTGTAAGTAAACGAAATAAATTATGCATGAATCGGTTGAGGTTATGCACGTGTAACTCGACCACAGTGAATAGAAAACAGAAAAATACCATAGACATCGACATCTAGACATCCTTATATCAGAAAGGATTTTGACGTGCCTCGAGCGCCAACGACTTGATATGAAGTAGAAGGATTACATTTGGAGACAAATAGGGATGTACCTGCTAGAACACACGTCTAATAAATTTACAATTCTTTTCTTTTATTATGGCAAATATATATAGGTTTTCATATTGATTTTTTTAATGAAATAAAACAAAATCTGAAAATACGGTATCAGTTTATATTTAGCTTCGTAAATTGGTGAATAAACATTAATTTCGACTTATAATATTATTTGTCGATAGGACATTAATCCCATCCCTACGTTTTACTATAGATACGTTATACATTTGTAGCGTGGCGCTGGAGGACACATCGCGTATTATATAGATGGGCGTCGAAAAGGTTAAACATACACAAATTGCTGTCGACCAATTTAAATTTTCTCATTCGCGGGATAATAATAGCTTTTATTTCAATGCAAATACGAATCCTCCATACAGTATCATGAATAAGATAATTTGAAGTAAACAGTAATGCTACCTATCTTTTTTAACCCTTAAATGCATGATTTATTTTATCGTATTGCAAAAAATGCTATTGTATAGGTATTTATCTATAGAATTTAGATAATAAATATATAATAATTATACATTAATATTAATATTCATAGAGTATATATATTGTTTTGACAAAAAGAGGTGCGTTCAGAAACTCACAGCTATCACATTCTTAAAAAAATTAAATGACGTGCTTTGTTGCCATATGGCAACATTAAAGGGTTAAACTTAAACGTAACCTAGGGTTAGAAAGAGAAATGGCGATCTGCACGGAGGCGGACAGTGCGAAATTCGTGACAGTAGCCATGTTTAGTTCAGTCTGAATCTGCAGCTTTTCCAAAACCTGGAAAATGTGATGGAAACATTTAAATCACTGTTCAAAGATAACCTAAGTTTTTTATGAGCGTAATGTCAGCGGCTGGACTCCTTCCTCGATAGAGATTATAGATTTATTAGATTGCCAGTAAAACTAAAACAGCACATAAAACCTTTAAGTACATTTTTTTTTCTCTCTGAAACAGGTCAAATGAATTAAAAATCAGTTGAGGTGTCTGAGGTTTTGCGCATTTAACGTTACATTACACGTTGTATAATAATGTACGTAACGTAAGTCGTACGCTCGCCGCTCGGTAAACAAAACACGTTCACCTCCGCGCATTCGTTTAGCAAGTGAGCGAGAAGGCAAGTAAACACTCATTCCAGTTCGCGTTGCCGGCCCTTTGATATCCGCCAATTTAGGGATCGCCGGGCAAGGCAGGCAAGCGGCAACTTCAACGGCAATGGAAGCGACCTGCAGGGTAATTGCGTAACACACTATTAGTAGCAATGAGTTTCATTTTGACAGTTCAACAACATTCATTGCGTTATTTACGTTGTTGAGCAGACACATTTATGAAGTGAAAACTTCTTTAGCATCGTTGTGATTAGAAACTCAATGAAACGAAAAAGCGACAGTAAAAAGAGATAAAGGATTTAACGTGCGAGAGAATGAGATAGAAGGCATTATACAGTGTTTCTTATACAAGGTGTAACTTAAAAAACGCACAACCTCTTAAGGGGTCATTGTACTCATCATTATGAACAACTTTCACTATGGGACCAAACCGGAAATCGCGAAAAAAAAATCAGCTGTTCCCTACATTTTGACGAGTTATGCGAACATAAATGTAGGGAACAGCTGATTTTTTTTTCGCGATTTCAGGTTTGGTCCCATAATAAAAGTTGTTCATAATGATGAGTACAATGACCCCTTAAGAGGTTGTGCGTTATTTAAGTTACACCTTGTATTTGTGATCTCCACTTTGTGCGCTGTCCGTACCCTCTCCCATCTTCATACGTTCGGGAATATTCGTAAGTCTTCGTAGATTGTCGGTACTGCTCTGGGCGCCTTCAAACAGAAATCTAATACGCTGATAGTGGTGGTACGTGCTACGCACGACGCTTAGGTCCGAGCGTTGTACGTGTCTTAGTACGTGTGTGCGCACCTGCATATTACGAAGCTTGGGTAAAGCATCATAACAACCGTAGTGTATTGTACACGTGTATCGTTTACATAAATATTTCTTTATTTTAATAAAGTGATTTTTCAAGTGTGCCGAAAACGAATGCAGAATATTGTCGTGATTATGGGGAAAAAAATGTAAAGTAATTTTTAAACTTGTTATCAATATAATTATTTATTATAATTAAACCCTACAATTGTCCTACTCCTGAAATTCTACTTCATCTCATTATCTTGAAGTTAACATTTTTGAAGTTTTCACTTCTATCGCGTGTGAACTGCACACGTTTTTTTCGAATATATGGAGCAATGGATTAGCAATATGCTTCTTAATAATTCAAATTGAGAGTAACGCGTGGGCCATGAAACTATCGCTTAAGGCGTTTTTCCGCTACACGCATCAAAAATGGTTATTTTCACTTAAGCAAATACCAACTTTACATTAGTGTAATTAAAGTTGATTTTGTTTTTTGCTGCTCGGCGCTGACTTTTGAAGCGCAGAGCAAAAACTCTATTGGCGTTCGTTTCGTGGCTCTCGGGCAATAGTGTGTTACGCAATTAGGGTGCTGTTTACACATTCGCGTTGCCCATTTTATTTCCCATTTCCTCGCAAGTTGCCGTGGGAATGGGCTGAATCTAAACGGGGTATAAAGCAACGTTCGGAAACACAACAATTTTTGACACGTTTTTATTAGTTTCACCTGTATGTTTGTTTGTTTGTATGTGACAGACTCGTTTGGGCTCGATTTTGCCCCACTTCAAGCGACTAGATTTGCTTTAATTGCTGTAGACTTATCAACGACCGACGACAATACAATATTTTGATAATAAATGTTGAATAAAAAAAATAGTTTAAAAAACCTACAAAAAAAATATAGTTTAAAAAAACAAGCATTGATAGTAAATCGAACTAAAAATCAGAAAACAACTTTGAATTTATATTTTATTCAACTGTTATAAAAAGTATAATAACCCCATTATGTTTCAAACATTTTAAAAATTCTAAAAAAAAATAAAGTTATGAAAACAAAATTAAATTCATTGCAAAAAAGCGTGGGGTGCTTTTATCATATTTCTATACTGACTCTACGTTTACAAATAACTACTAATTATATATTTACAACAATCAATATCGAGCTGTTGAATAAAATATAAATTAAAAGTTATTTTCTGATTTTTAGTTCGATTTGCTATTAAAGCGTGTTTTTTAGTTTTTTTTAAACTATATATATATTTATTTTTATTTTTCAAGTAACTTGTAACTTGTGTAGCAATTAACACAATATTTAGAACAAAATTGTGATAAAAAGCAGAAAGTAACTCAAATCATTTTACGTATTACTGGGTGTCCGAAAAGTCATGGATTACCTTTTACCTGCTGATGGGTCACATTAGGATCTACCAATAAAAAAAAAATACTATACTAAAACTCTTATGGTTTCAGAGTTTTTTGACGTTTAATGAAATTTTGGAAAATCTCTACCTTTGATCAGTTTTTTTACATGCCATTTCTACGAAAGAAAACCTTTTCGAGTACAGGTTTTTTTTATTTTCATCTTGAATCATCCTACTATCGATTGAATACAAGAAAATTACAGATATCACCTTTTAAATACCTAAAATTTAGGTTCAAACTTAAAATTTTCACCAAACTTTTTACCTTATTTTTGATCGGCCCTGGTGAAAAAAAAATTTTATTGGTAGGTCATTTTTTTTTTTATTGATAGATCCCATTGTGGCCCATCAGCAGGTAAAAGGTAATCCATGACTTTCCGGACACCCTGTATAAAAATAATAATAAAAAAATGTTTATTGAAGAAAAGCCTAAGTATAGTAAGTACTTAGGCTTTTCTTCAACAAACATTTTTTTACGAAAACCGACGGAAACGCGGACGAAGTCGCGGGCAAAAGCTAGTCTCAAATAGTTTTACATATATATAAAAATAATTATAAAAAAATCTTTATTGAAGAAAAGCCTAAGTACTCACTAAAACAATGTTATATTATAACTGACATTGAGACCCTGATCTCCAAACTAGGTCCCTGTATCTTAGAGATCAGTGTCCCTCCGCATCAAAATCACAAGCCAATATTTGTAACTCATTGGTACAAAGTATTTCTTTACATAGGTAGTTAAATAAAAGAAAAAATAAAATAACAAACCTTAAATAAAATAAAATCAAATATTTATATTGTTCTCATTTACCATTTTGTGTGAGTGAGCGTGTTGATGATGTCACATCACATTATTTAAGAAGGGCTTTCGTTGTTGATCTTACCTATGAATGATATTTATTAATTAATAAGTATTTTAGAGCTTATAAAGTGAATATTAATCATTTTCATCACTATCACTATCGACACTGGCGTCCATGCTGTTGTCATTAGAATAGAATAGAATAGAAAGACTTTATTTCGGACACAAGTATCCATATAGTGTTAGTAACATACAGAAAAATAACTTATTGCCTAGTGTTAGTACAAATCAACCTCCGCACAAATTGCTGTACTATTGGAGAGCCGAGGCTCCCAGCTACAGTTTGTTTGTTTTTTCATTGTCATCATCTTTGGAAGTATCTGTAGTATCTGATAGGTTCGGTAATGGTATTGGAAGAATGTATTTTTGAGGACAGCAGACATCAGGGCAGGGCCTGAAAAAAACCTTTCGTTATTCTATTGAATAATAACTGTTCTAAAAAGACACGGTACGGAACAGCAAATAAAAGTGACATTAGACAGCATTTTTTTTTTACAAATATTTTTTGATGTTTTTGTTTGAAAAAGTTAGTACAGCCAGTCGATTCTGTAAAAATCTCACCGTGAAATCATAAGTGAAGTGAGCACTTAATAGTGTTAATCCCCAGTGTAGAAATTAATGCCTGCTTGGTTTAGCACTAATTTCTGGGTTGGTTGATATCTTGGTTGATTTGGTTGGGTTTATATCGGACTGGTAACGGTTTGGTTATTGGTTTACGACCACTGGTTTAATGATACGCAATAATATGGTTTAAAGGTTATATTGAATACTAGTTAAGTATCAAATGGTAAATCTAGGCTAAAATAGCACTAAGATGGTTTGATCCGAGTTACGCGATTTGGTATCTGAACGCGTACTAACTGGCAATAATTACTGTTACGGACGTCGTCGCTTCATGATTGTATATGATATAAATTAAGATTAGACATAAGGATGATTAAATAAAAACCATTTGATAGTAGGGAAATTACTAATGTTGACAGAATAGGTTGTTTTACTATCCTGTAGAAGTAAGACGTCAAAGTACGACATTGTAAAGAGGACACGAACACATTCGTACAGGTTTGGACAGGTCGAAACCTGTCCGATCTCCGCCATGATTAAACTCTGAATAACGAAATGTGATTGGTTGAATAAATATATCGTGTTCGCCTCCTCCCACTACTTGCACCCTGTAAAAATGATATATAACCAGGGTGGTTAGTCGCAAAATTGTAGTTCAATAGTTCAGCTGCAGTCGTCTCTTAAAAGTGAAAAGTGAATCAAAACTGTGAATCAAGAATAAATCAACTTATCATCAAACCAGGTATTTTATTCCTAAGGAAAATACAGTCCACCTTGACAGTTTGGTCCTTCGAAGACGGATTTATTTGGATCATCACTTGCCTGGTAAGTTGAAAATCAAGAAAATAGTGCAGTGTTCCTGTAATCATGAAGACGAGAAGTATTGCGGCGAAAGAAAGTGAGGCGGAATCGGGCTACGACAGCCGACGTCCTCGAACATTCGAAGAACCGCCAAGATCGCCATCAACGGTTGCGTCTGTTTTGCCCCGCGCCCCGCATGAAGTGCCAGTGACCGCACCCCCCGTCACCGCCGCGACGGGAAGGGTTGCGCCGTCGTATGATGGTGCGTCCACCGCGCTTACCGCACCAGCTCCTCATCGCGTACCGGTGAGTCGAGCAACCGCGATCGCGAGTGTAACAGTGCGTGAAGAACAACTCGCCACTCCAAGCACGTCGCTCCAGTCAAGAATACAGGACTCTGCCAGGACAATGACGGCAAATATGTCAGTAAGAGACACTGCAAGCACGATTAGATCAAGAAAATCCTACAGCAGTGATGTGGCAAGAGTGAAACTAGCAGAATATGAGGCACAAAAAAGAATTGCTGCAATAAGGAACGAGCAATTAGAGATAGAAAAGGCTCTAGTGAACAAGCGGTTCGAATACGAAGTATCGGCGATTGAAGCAGAGGCAGAGGCTCGCGAAGAGGGCTCCGGACATAGGAGTGAAGACAGGGTGGATGAGTGGCTGCAAAGTATTGACCAAGGCCACCCACCAGTCACCGAACAAAGAACTCAGCCGCCGCATCCCACCGCCCAAGAAACCGCTGCAGAGCCGAACACATGTGTCGACGCTACAACTCCTGCCATGCCACGAAGGAGACAACGTTCGACCTCACGTTCGCCCACAAGAGGGGAACGTCGAGTAGGAAGAGGTATCGAACAATTGGCCGACACGCTAGACAAAATGATGCGTGTACGCCCGCCGCCACGACAAGTGACAGAACTACCCTTGTTCACCGGAGCGGCTACGGAATGGCTACCATTTAAGGCAGCTTATGAAGACTCATCAAGTGTCTACAAATTCACCGCAATGGAAAACCTAGCAAGACTGAGGAACTGCATCAGAGGTCCAGCAAGGGAAACTATTTCTGCGCTATTGTATTCTGCTTCTGACCCGCGAACAATTATGAAAACGCTGGAACAGTACTATGGAAGGCCGGAAATATTAATGGACCACGTGATGGAAGACATAAAGAAGTTACCTCGACTTACTAGTGTAGCAAGTGAACTGAACTCCTTCGCGGTGAAACTACAAAACATAGTGTGTGTGCTATCCAACGTGGACAATCGTGGATACCTGTGTAACCCTATGTTAGTGCGTGAAATCGTAGAAAAATTAAGCCCGCACGTGAAAGCAAGATGGTGTGACTACGCTTCTGAGGCTGTGGAAACATCAGGTGAGCCTGAAATTATGCTATTGTCTCGATTCCTGATGAGAGAGGCTGACCGTGCCATGAGGTACGCCTTCACAAACCCGACGCCCACGCCCGCACCGAAGAGAGAAATGAAAAATGTGGTGCAAGCTAGTACTAAAAGAAAAGCGGGCCGAGAGGTCATCTACACCACATCAGAAAAGGAAGGAGAGAAGAAACGGGTATGTTTGTGTTGTGGTGGTGACCATGAAGTACCTAAGTGCGCCAAATTTTTAAAAATGAGTGTCGACGACAGATGGAATTGGGCACGAACAGAAAAGGTATGTTTTAAATGTGTTACTAATCGCCATCGACGAGAGCACTGCCGAGCTAAACGATGCGGCAAAGAGACATGCACCCGCCCGCATCACGCGTTGCTTCACAAAGACATAAGAGAGGTGTCGCAACAAAAAGAAGAAGCAACGGATGTCAAACCCGTAGCAGAGTCCGTGATGTCTGTCTCAGCAAAAGGTAATGCACCACATCGTGTACTTTTAAAGATGTGCCCCGTCATCTTGTATGGACCAGGTGGTCAAGTGAGCACATTCGCGCTAATGGACGAAGGATCGACGACCTCACTCATCGATGAAGATTTAACACGCCGTATCCAAGTAAGAGGGCCAGTCTCTACACTTAGAATACAAGGAGTGACCTCACAGCCACACGAAGAACATAGTGAAGAGGTTAAGCTGCAAATTCGTGGCCAGAACGGGAACCTCCAGGAGTTACGCGCACGAACAATAAAGGATCTGCGACTTCATGGTCAGACAGTGGATAGATCGATATTAACTAAATATCCACATCTTCGAGACATACAACAGGATGCATTCTTTGAGGAAGCCACACCAAAAATATTGATAGGTGCGGACAATTGGCACTTGATTGTGACTCGAAAATTACGCATGGGCAAGAAGAACGAGCCTGCGGCCTCATATACCCAACTGGGATGGGTAATCCATGGGACAGCGCCGCGCTCAATGTTGACTCAAAAGGAGGGTCAACTAGTGCTTCACATCTACGACGTGTCTGCAAACAGACAGACAGAAGATGTACGGCGCGTAGAAGAAATAGTGAAAGCACACTTCAGAATTGATGCCCTAGGAGTCTCCCTGGCGAAGAAAGTCAGACCGGAAGATCAAAAGGCAATCGACGTGGTCCAACGAACAATGAAGAAGGTTGGTGAACACTTCGAAGTAGGTCTGCCATGGCGAGACGAAGACGCTCCGATGCCTAATAATTATCACTGTGCCTTGAAGAGACTAAAAATGATGGAAAAGAAGATGGATTCTTCTCCAGACTTCGCAGCACAGTATCGCGCTCAAGTAAGAAACCTCCTCGATAAAGGCTACGCTCAAGAGTGCGATGGACAAAAGGGAGAAAACAATAAAATATGGTATCTGCCACACTTTCCGGTCGTGAATCTTAACAAGCCGGGAAAGATGCGGTTGGTTTTTGACGCGGCACACCGATACAGCGGAGTGTGCCTCAATGACCACTTACTAGAGGGACCTGACCTTTTGAGATCGCTACCAGGAATCCTCTTCAGATTCAGAGAACGTCAGGTAGCCGTGACAGCAGATATTCAGGAGATGTTCCTCCAAGTAAAAATAAGACCACAAGACCAAGCAGCTCAAATGTTTCTCTGGCGAGATGAAGAACGTGAGAAGCCACCGAAGAAGTACAAGATGGTATCAATGATCTTCGGGGCCTCGTGCTCACCATTCATCGCGCACTCAGTGAGAGACGCCAACGCGAGGCTTTACGCACAAGCATACCCCAACGCTGTGCAAGCAATAACATCGAGCCACTACATGGACGACTACGTCGATAGCTTCACGACAGAAGAAGAAGCCATAAGAACAGCACAAGAGGTCATGAAGATACATCAAAACGCACACTTCAACCTCCGCGGATGGTGCTCTAACAAACCCAATGTAGTGGACAGCGTGATTACAGAAAAACGAGGGCTCAATGCCGAAGTGAAGCTTGGTCAGAGACAGGAAAACTCTGATAAGACGCTCGGCTTGCTCTGGCATACAGAACGAGATGAGTTAGGCTTCAACACAGGACTTAGCCGTCTAGCACCCGAAGTAAAGATGAGAGACAGAGCACCGACGAAAAGGGAAGCCCTCGGAGCAGTGATGGCCGTCTATGATCCCCTCGGTCTCATCAGCCATTTTACTATCACTGGTAAAATTATACTACAGAACTTATGGAGACACGGAGTGGGATGGGATGAAGCAATTCCCGAAGAAGACTTACAACATTTCGAGGAATGGCTTCAAAGTCTAAGCGTGGCAACGAAACTACGCGTCCCAAGGTGCTACGGGAAGAGCTCGGAAGACGAAATAGAGCTCCATGTTTTCTGCGACGCGAGCGAGCAAGCGTACGCAGCAACTGCCTATTGGAGGATCCTGAAACCAAATGGAAGAGTGACAGTGAGCCTGGTTGCGGCAAAAGCAAGGGTCGCACCATTAAAACCAGTAACCGTCCCTCGACTCGAACTCCAGGCAGCAGTAATCGGCGCACGATTAGCAGAAACAATCACAAGGGAACATCGAGACAAACCCAAAAGCGTGACGTATTGGACAGACTCACAAACAGTCCTACGTTGGATTGAAAAAGATGCCATCAAGTACACACCCTTCGTGGCACATCGCTTGGGTGAAATAGCAGAACTGACCGACGTCAGTCAATGGAGATGGGTGCCCACAGAACAAAATGTGGCAGACGATGCGACGCGCCCTAATTATAAACTACAGATGAAACCAGAAGATAGATGGTTCATCGGACCTGAGTTTCTATATAACAATGAAGACCTCTGGCCGAAAGAGAAAGCCAAGAAAGAAGACCAGGAAGAAGAAGTGACCTACGTGGTCACAGAAACTGAAAAGAAACACGCTTCTTATCTGCCCGACATAAGCAGATTCTCCTCTTATGAGAAGCTAATACGAACTACAGCGGTACTCTTTCTCTTCAAGGAAAAGTGCAAAAGCCGAGCCAGCCAGATGACCGTCGACCTGATAGAAAAGGCCGAGAAGACATGGATAAAACAAGCGCAGCTCGACGACTACGCAGAAGAGACAAAACTATTGGAAAAAGGAAGACCAGTGCCCAAATCCAGTAGCCTGTATAAACTGGACCCTTATCTGGAAAACCAGATTCTCAAGGTAAGAGGGAGGATCGGGCACGCTGCAATTCCAGACACGAAGAAGATGCCTATCATCTTACACGGCAGACACCCATTTACCAGACTACTAGTAGAAGACGCCCATCGAAGAGCCGGCCATGCAAATAATGAACGCGTGGTCAATGACCTAAGACAAAAATATTGGGTGGTCAATCTACGCCCTACAGTAAGAGCCATAGCGCAGCGATGCCAACTCTGTCGCATCAGAAGAGCGACACCTGTAAAACCGGTCACCGGAAACCTACCGATGGAACGACTAGAAAAGACACAGCGACCCTTCACTCACTGCGGAATCGACTATTTTGGGCCAATGACAGTGGTCATAGGAAGAAGACATGAGAAACGCTGGGGAGCACTATTCACCTGCCTGGAGATTAGGGCAGTCCATCTGGAACTAGTGGCAAGTCTGTCCACCGACTCGGCAATAATGGCCATAAGGAGAATGGCAGCGAGACGAGGATGGCCCCGAGTAATGTACTCGGATAACGGCACCAATTTCCGAGGGGCAGACACGGAGCTACGAACGGCTTATGAAAAATGGGCCAAAGAATTCCCTCACTTCGGGCTCTCACACCGAATGAAGTGGAAGTTCATTCCACCAGGGGCGCCGCATATGGGGGGAGCGTGGGAACGATTAGTACGCTCTGTCAAAACGGCGCTAGGAGCGACACTATATCAGCGGGCGCTAAAAGAAGAAGTGCTGCTGACCGTAATGATAGAGGCCGAATACTCTATAAACTCTCGGCCTCTCACTCACGTTTCCGTTGATCCTAAGGATCCGGAGGCGTTAACTCCGAACCACTTCCTTATCGGGACCTCCTCAGGCCTTCCTCACACTGGGCCTTGCGAGGAGGCCAGCCGTAAGCAATGGAGAGCTGCCCAAGCGCTCGCCGACCATTTCTGGCGGCGCTGGGTAAATGAATACCTGCCGACGCTCGTGCCCAGGGGGGCATCCGACGACCAACGACGACCTCTACGTGTTGGTGACCTGGTTGTCATCATCGATCCCACATTGCCACGAGGAACGTGGCCCCGAGGCGTCGTGGAGACTACGTACGTCGGTCCAGACGGCAAGGTGCGATCAGCCGACGTCAGGACTACGGTGGGCATCCTTCGGCGACCCACGACGAAGCTCGCCGTCCTCTGCGTGGAAGATAAGGCTACGGTAGCCCTGCGCCGGGGGGAGGATGTTACGGACGTCGTCGCTTCATGATTGTATATGATATAAATTAAGATTAGACATAAGGATGATTAAATAAAAACCATTTGATAGTAGGGAAATTACTAATGTTGACAGAATAGGTTGTTTTACTATCCTGTAGAAGTAAGACGTCAAAGTACGACATTGTAAAGAGGACACGAACACATTCGTACAGGTTTGGACAGGTCGAAACCTGTCCGATCTCCGCCATGATTAAACTCTGAATAACGAAATGTGATTGGTTGAATAAATATATCGTGTTCGCCTCCTCCCACTACTTGCACCCTGTAAAAATGATATATAACCAGGGTGGTTAGTCGCAAAATTGTAGTTCAATAGTTCAGCTGCAGTCGTCTCTTAAAAGTGAAAAGTGAATCAAAACTGTGAATCAAGAATAAATCAACTTATCATCAAACCAGGTATTTTATTCCTAAGGAAAATACAGTCCACCTTGACAATTACGATGCATGCATTTATGCACGCAGGCAAAAGTGCTGAGCTGTTCGGTTGCAAATATTGTACCGAACACCCAGTGAATGACAGCTCACTCCACGCTCACTTCACCCAAGCTTTCACGGTGAGATGGTTACAGAATCGCACGGCAGTACACAAGTTATGAAGGAATTACAGGTATTATCATTTTTTTATAGGCTTAATTATGCAGGATGATACATCAACAAATGATGTGGAAGCTGTGTACATTGATAGCCAGGAAGAGGATGACCCCGACGGAGGTGAAAGTAAGTATGCACAAGATCTTGATCATCGTAAGTCGTACGCTCGCAGCTCGGTAAACAAAACACGTTCACCTCCGCGCATTCGTTTAGCAAGTGAGCGAGAAGACAAGTAAACACTCATTCCCCGTTCGCGTTGCCGGCCCTTTGATATCCGCCAATTTAGGGATCGCCGGGCTAGGCAGGCAAGCGGCAACTTCAACGGCAATGGAAGCGACCTGCAGGGTAATTGCGTAACACACTATTAGTAGCAATGAGTTTCATTTTGACAGTTCAACAACATTCATTGCGTTATTTACGTTGTTGAGCAGACACATTTATGAAGTGAAAACTTCTTTAGCATCGTTGTGATTTGAAACCCAATGAAACGAAAAAGCTACAGTAAAAAGAGATAAAGGATTTAACTTGCGAGAGAATGAGATAGAAGGCATTATACAGTGTTTCTTATATTTGTGATCTCCACTTTGTGCGCTGTCCGTACCCTCTCCCATCTTCATACGTTCGGGAATATTCGTAAGTCTTCGTAGATTGTCGGTACTGCTCTGGGCGCCTTCAAACAGAAATCTAATACGCTGATAGTGGTGGTACGTGCTACGCACGACGCTTAGGTCCGAGCGTTGTACGTGTCTTAGTACGTGTGTGCGCACCTGCATATTACGAAGCTTGGGTAAAGCATCATAACAACCGTAGTGTATTGTACACGTGTATCGTTTACATAAATATTTCTTTATTTTAATAAAGTGATTTTTCAAGTGTGCCGAAAACGAATGCAGAATATTGTCGTGATTATGGGGAAAAAAATGTAAAGTAATTTTTAAACTTGTTATCAATATAATTATTTATTATAATTAAACCCTACAATTGTCCTACTCCTGAAATTCTACTTCATCTCATTATCTTGAAGTTAACATTTTTGAAGTTTTCACTTCTATCGCGTGTGAACTGCACACGTTTTTTTCGAATATATGGAGCAATGGATTAGCAATATGCTTCTTAATAATTCAAATTGAGAGTAACGCGTGGGCCATGAAACTATCGCTTAAGGCGTTTTTCCGCTACACGCATCAAAAATGGTTATTTTCACTTAAGCAAATACCAACTTTACATTAGTGTAATTAAAGTTGATTTTGTTTTTTGCTGCTCGGCGCTGACTTTTGAAGCGCAGAGCAAAAACTCTATTGGCGTTCGTTTCGTGGCTCTCGGGCAATAGTGTGTTACGCAATTAGGGTGCTGTTTACACATTCGCGTTGCCCATTTTATTTCCCATTTCCTCGCAAGTTGCCGTGGGAATGGGCTGAATCTAAACGGGGTATAAAGTAACGTTCGGAAACACAACAATTTTGAACACGCTTTTATTAGTTTCACCTGTATGTTTGTTTGTTTGTATGTGACACACTCGTTTGGGCTCGATTTTGCCCCACTTCAAGCGACTAGATTTGCTTTAATTGCTGTAGACTTATCAACGACCGACGACAATACAATATTTTGATAATAAATGTTGAATAAAAAAAATAGTTTAAAAAACCTACAAAAAAAATATAGTTTAAAAAAACAAGCATTGATAGTAAATCGAACTAAAAATCAGAAAACAACTTTGAATTTATATTTTATTCAACTGTTATAAAAAGTATAATAACCCCATTATGTTTCAAACATTTTAAAAATTCTAAAAAAAAATAAAGTTATGAAAACAAAATTAAATTCATTGCAAAAAAGCGTGGGGTGCTTTTATCATATTTCTATACTGACTCTACGTTTACAAATAACTACTAATTATATATTTACAACAATCAATATCGAGCTGTTGAATAAAATATAAATTAAAAGTTATTTTCTGATTTTTAGTTCGATTTGCTATTAAAGCGTGTTTTTTAGTTTTTTTTAAACTATATATATATTTATTTTTATTTTTCAAGTAACTTGTAACTTGTGTAGCAATTAACACAATATTTAGAACAAAATTGTGATAAAAAGCAGAAAGTAACTCAAATCATTTTACGTATTACTGGGTGTCCGAAAAGTCATGGATTACCTTTTACCTGCTGATGGGTCACATTAGGATCTACCAATAAAAAAAAAATACTATACTAAAACTCTTATGGTTTCAGAGTTTTTTGACGTTTAATGAAATTTTGGAAAATCTCTACCTTTGATCAGTTTTTTCCATGCCATTTCTACGAAAGAAAACCTTTTCGAGTACAGGTTTTTTTTATTTTCATCTTGAATCATCCTACTATCGATTGAATACAAGAAAATTACAGATATCACCTTTTAAATACCTAAAATTTAGGTTCAAACTTAAAATTTTCACCAAACTTTTTACCTTATTTTTGATCGGCCCTGGTGAAAAAAAAATTTTATTGGTAGGTCATTTTTTTTTTTATTGATAGATCCCATTGTGGCCCATCAGCAGGTAAAAGGTAATCCATGACTTTCCGGACACCCTGTATAAAAATAATAATAAAAAAATGTTTATTGAAGAAAAGCCTAAGTATAGTAAGTACTTAGGCTTTTCTTCAACAAACATTTTTTTACGAAAACCGACGGAAACGCGGACGAAGTCGCGGGCAAAAGCTAGTCTCAAATAGTTTTACATATATATAAAAATAATTATAAAAAAATCTTTATTGAAGAAAAGCCTAAGTACTCACTAAAACAATGTTATATTATAACTGACATTGAGACCCTGATCTCCAAACTAGGTCCCTGTATCTTAGAGATCAGTGTCCCTCCGCATCAAAATCACAAGCCAATATTTGTAACTCATTGGTACAAAGTATTTCTTTACATAGGTAGTTAAATAAAAGAAAAAATAAAATAACAAACCTTAAATAAAATAAAATCAAATATTTATATTGTTCTCATTTACCATTTTGTGTGAGTGAGCGTGTTGATGATGTCACATCACATTATTTAAGAAGGGCTTTCGTTGTTGATCTTACCTATGAATGATATTTATTAATTAATAAGTATTTTAGAGCTTATAAAGTGAATATTAATCATTTTCATCACTATCACTATCGACACTGGCGTCCATGCTGTTGTCATTAGAATAGAATAGAATAGAAAGACTTTATTTCGGACACAAGTATCCATATAGTGTTAGTAACATACAGAAAAATAACTTATTGCCTAGTGTTAGTACAAATCAACCTCCGCACAAATTGCTGTACTATTGGAGAGCCGAGGCTCCCAGCTACAGTTTGTTTGTTTTTTCATTGTCATCATCTTTGGAAGTATCTGTAGTATCTGATAGGTTCGGTAATGGTATTGGAAGAATGTATTTTTGAGGACAGCAGACATCAGGGCAGGGCCTGAAAAAAACCTTTCGTTATTCTATTGAATAATAACTGTTCTAAAAAGACACGGTACGGAACAGCAGATAAAAGTGACATTAGACAGCATTTTTTTTTACAAATATGTAGTACAGCCGGTCGATTCTGTAAAAATCTCACCGTGAAATCATAAGTGAAGTGAGCACTTAATAGTGTTAATCCCCAGTGAATGACAGCTCACTCCACGCTCACTTCACCCAAGCTTTCACGGTGAGATGGTTACAGAATCGTACGGCAGTACACAAGTTGTGAAGGAATTACAGGTATTATCATTTTTTTTAGGCTTAATTATGCAGGATGATACATCAACAAATGATGTGGAAGCTGTGTACATTGATAGCCAGGAAGAGGATGACCCCGACGGAGGTGAAAGTAAGTATGCACAAGATCTTGATCATCGTAAGTCGTACGCTCGCAGCTCGGTAAACAAAACACGTTCACCTCCGCGCATTCGTTTAGCAAGTGAGCGAGAAGACAAGTAAACACTCATTCCCCGTTCGCGTTGCCGGCCCTTTGATATCCGCCAATTTAGGGATCGCCGGGCTAGGCAGGCAAGCGGCAACTTCAACGGCAATGGAAGCGACCTGCAGGGTAATTGCGTAACACACTATCAGTAGCAATGGGTTTCATTTTGACATTTCAACAACATTCATTGCGTTATTTACGTTGTTGATCAGACACATTTTTGAAGTGTAAACTTCTTTAGCATCGTTGTGATTTGAAACCCAATGAAACGAAAAAGCTACAGTAAAAAGAGATAAAGGATTTAACTTGCGAGAGAATGAGATAGAAGGCATTATACAGTGTTTCTTATATTTGTGATCTCCACTTTGTGCGCTGTCCGTACCCTCTCCCATCTTCATACGTTCGGGAATATACGTAAGTCTTCGTAGATTGTTGGTACTGCTCTGAGCGCCTTCAAGCAGAAACCTAATACGCTGATAGTGGTGGTACGTGCTACGCACGACGCTTAGGTCCGAGCATTGTACGTGTCATAATACGTGTGTACGCGCCTGCGTATTACGAAGCTTGGGTAAAAGCATCATAACAACCGTAGTGTATTGTACACGTATATCGTTTACATAAATATTTCTTTATTTTAATAAAGTGATTTTTCAAGTATGCCGAAAACGAATGCCGAATATTGTCGTGATTATCGGAAAAAAAAAATGTAAAATAATTTTTAAACTCAATATCAATATCATTATAATTAAACCCTACAATTGTCCTACTCCTGAAATTCTACTTCATCTCATTATCTTGAAGTTAACATTTTTAAACGTTCCACTTCTATCGCGTGTGAACTGCACACATGTTTTTTCGAATATATGGAGCAATGGATTAGCAATATGCTTCTTAATGATTCAAATTGAGAGTAACGCGTGGGCCTTTAAACTATCATTTTAGGCTTTCTAAGCTACACGCGTCAAAAATGGTTATTTCCACTTAAGCAAATACCAACTTTACATTAGTGTAATTAAAGTTGATTTTGTTTTTTGCTGCTCGGCGCTGACTTTTGAAGCGCAGAGCAAAAACTCTATTGGCGTTCGTTTCGTGGCTCTCGGGCAATAGTGTGTTACGCAATTAGGGTGCTGTTTACACATTCGCGTTGCCCATTTTATTTCCCATTTCCTTGCAAGTTGGCGTGGGAATGGGCTGAATCTAAACGGGGTATAAAGTAACGTTCGGAAACACAACAATTTTGAACACGCTTTTATTAGTTTCACCTGTATGTTTGTTTGTTTGTATGTGACACACTCGTTTGGGCTCGATTTTGACCCACTTTAAGTGATCAGATTTACTTTAAACGTTGTAGACTTAACAACGACCGACGACAATACATACAATATTTCGATAAAAAAATGTTGAATAAAAAATATAGTTTAAAAAACTACAGAAAAAAAAAATATAGGTAAAAAAAACACGCTTTAATAGTAAATCGAACTAAAAATCAGAAAATAACTTTTAATTTATACTTTATTCAACTGTTATAAAAAGTATACTAACTGATCCATATGTTTCAATAATTTAAAAAAATTCTAAAATAAAAATAAAGTTATGAAAACAAAATTAATTTCATTGTAAAAAAGCGTGGGGTACTTTTTATCATATTTCTACAACGTGTAACGTTAAATGCGCAATACCTGAAAATAGTTTGATTAGAATAACGAGCAGAACGTTTTTAAAGATTTTTTGAAAAATGTGACCTATATTAAAAAGTGGTTCTATTCATTCTGCTCGTTATTCTGATCAAACTATTTTCGGGTTTTGCGCATTTAACGTTGCACGTTTTATTTACAACAATCAATATCGAGCAGTTGGAAAAAATATAAATTAAAAGTTATTTTCTGATTTTTAGTTCGATTTGCTATTAAAGCGTGTTTTTTTTTAGTTTTTTTAAACTAAATATATTTTTTTTTATTTTTCAAGTGTCACTTGTAATTTGTGTAGCAAATAACACAATATTTAGGACAAATGGAACAAAATTGTGATAAAAAAGCAGAAAGTATCTCAAATAATTTTATGTATATAAAAATAACTAGCGACCCGACCCGGCTTCGCACGGGTGCAATGAAGAAACGCTGATAATTTTAGAGCCATTATTTCTCGTAAGAAGTATAGGATAAAAAATGGTTATTGTAGGTTATCCCTAAGAGATAGACATATACCATCGCGGACTTTTTTGTAGAACTTTTTAAGGTGTACAATACTGTAGTACATTATTTTGATCTATCTCGACGGGTTCAGCCAGCGTTTACAATGTAAGCGCAAAAAAATGTGTTTATTTACGACATTACATTAGAAACCTCTAAAATTATCAGTGTTTCTCTAATATATTATGCATGTATTATACATATAAACCTTCCTCTTGAATCACTCTATCTATTAAAAAAAACCGCATCAAAATCCGTTGCGTAGTTTTAAAGATCTAAGCATATATAGGGACAGACAGACAGGGAAGCGACTTTGTTTTATACTATGTAGTGATAATAAAAATATCTTTATTGAAGAAAAGCCTAAGTAGGTACTTACTAAAACAATGCTATATTATAACTACTTACAAATATTTATATTATTCTCATTTACCATTTTGTGTGAGTGTGGGGTGAGCGTGTTGATGATATCACATCACATTATTTTAGAAGGGCTTTCGTTGTTGATCTTACCTATGAATGATATTTATTAATTAATAAGTATTTTAGAGCTTATAAAGTGGATATTAATCATTTTCATCACTATCACTATCGGCACTGGCGTCCATGCTGTTGTCATTGTCATCATCTTTGGAAGTATCTGTAGTATCTGATAGGTTCGGTAATGGTATTGGAAGAATGTATTTTTGAGGACAGCAGACATCAGGGCAGGGCCTGAAAAAAAACCTTTCGTTATTCTATTGAATATTATACAGGTTGAAATTGAAAACATGCGACAAATCGAAATGAGAGATTGTACTCATCCTTGTGAACAACTTTTACTATGAGATAAAACCTGAAATCGCGAAAAAAAAATCAGCTGTTCCCTACATTTATGTTCGCATATCTCGTCAAAATGTAGGGAACAGCTGATTTTTTTTCGCAATTTCGGGTTTGGTCCCATGGTAAAAGTTGTTCATAATGACGAGTACAATCTCCCATTTCGATTTGTCGCATGTTTTCAATTTCATCCTGTATAATATATCAACTGTTCTAAAAAGACACGGTACGGAACAGCAGAGAAAAGTGACATTTGATTGACAGCATTTTTTTTTTACAAATATTTTTTGACGTTTTCGTTTGAAAAAGTTAGTACAGTGCACAAGTTGTGAAGGAATTACAAGTATTATCATTTTGTTTATAGGCTTAATTATGCAGGATGATACATCAACAAACGATGTGGAAGCTGTGGAGTACATTGATAGCCAGGACGAGGATGACCCCGACGGAGGTGAAAGTAAGTACAAGATCTTGATCATCGATTTACATCGATCTTGATATATATTTATTTTCTGTTTACTAGTTACACGATTAGCAAACTACGTTAAAATAGTTTTAACTTACTTTGCTAATCATCATATAAGAGTCATATTACAGTGACAAATGCATACATTTCTAGATCATACTGTTGATTAAGGTTATAAAAAGTATTAACTTTATTTTAGAAAACCGGATGACAAATGGATCATTTATTTTTATTTATTGTTTGCAATGCTGGTTGCTTACACGATTTTTTTATCTAAAAATAAGGAAAAGGATTGCTATATAACTGTGTAAACTGTTAATATCTTCAGCAACAAACATAATATCGTCTTCTCGCGTGAAAAGTGTATAATCTCAGAATTTACTAATTTTACAGGAGTATGTTATAAAGGTTTAACAATTAATAAACTTCCACCAAAGAGCAACCAATGCGCCATCTAGTGGGGATTTGTCGAACTACATTATCATTTCACTATTTAAGAGAAAATATTTGCGATGCTAAACATTTCTGTATATTTAACTCAATTTTGTACTTTTTTTTTTTTTTTTGAACTTGTGCACTTTTAACGTGAAGAGACAATATGCCAATTCAAGTACTTGGGTATTATTTGAAGCAACTTATTTATGTCTTCATGAATGTCACAAATGTTTTTGTAACAATATAATTTAAAAGAGTGCCCATGGAGGTTCTTGCTCATTCTTCTCTCTTGCTTTGGCATGGGCAACCAGCTTCATATTTCTGACTGACAAACTCTTTGACAATTCAAAAGTGCCTGTAAATAGTTTAATTAACACTTTGCGGGACGCTTAACGCCCCTCAACATAATAACATTAAAACTACTATTGTGTTCTTGTTGGGTGTCCTTCAATGTGTTAACACTGGGCATGCGGGCATACTTCGCCGCCGAATTATGTGTGCAGTGGGCCATAAATCTACTAAGTACGTATTTTTACGTGACCCGCACTCTAGTGACAGACTGAAAAAACGTAAAAATATGTTGCCCGCATGCCAAGTGTTAAAATGAATGCTTTGAGTTTGATAATACTTATGACATTTTTTACCATTTCAGAGCGACCAATAATGCTTCTCCTGCGTCGGCTTATCAGAAATAAACAAAACACAGTGATGACCAATGCACAAATCATAGATATCCTACAATGTGAATTTAACATCTCTGTCAAATCTAGCCACGAGCTTGAAGTCGATATCTACATCAAAATCATCAAGAAATATCTAAAAGACTGGCCACAATGGGAAGAATTGGAACGCATATCAACGAAACTTAGCAACATAAAGGATTTTGAAGCCGTTACAAAAGTCTTGAACCACAAATACAAAAACTTAAAAGAGTATTTAGGTGTAATGCTCGAAGCTGCCAAGCCGTTGGCTAAAGAAGCGGTTAAGACCATTAAAACGCCAGAGAACACTAAAATGGATGAGAATATTGATTCAAGTGATGTTGTCATGGAGATACAATGCACTAAAGAACAACTCAATCACTTAGTCTACAGACGTCCTCGTCTAGATCTTAATAACACTGTATTCAACATGTCAAACATTCCACCATCTCGCATTTCTCTCAAAAACCTTTCATTGAAACAAATACTCAATGGATGGTGTGTCAAACTATATATCGGTCTACCACACTTTTGCTATGAAAGAGAACTTCGGTACAAACTGAGACATGTTCTAGTAAATAAAGTACGCAATGAGAGTTTTGCTGATGTAACTCTACCGACGACTCTACAAACGCTACAACGGGATCAGGCAAGTAAAACAACCAAAGGATATAAAGTAGACACAATCATCAAACAGTTCAGTGATATCTTAGATGT
This sequence comes from Eremobia ochroleuca, assembly GCA_949629135.1. Lineage (NCBI taxonomy): Eukaryota > Metazoa > Arthropoda > Insecta > Lepidoptera > Noctuidae > Eremobia > Eremobia ochroleuca. The sequence goes on from OX451413.1 coordinate 849,684, forward strand.
ATGTGCTTCCCAAAGTTATTCATTATGCACAATGGTCCAATCAATTTTTGAGATTTTGATATCTGAACTTAGGGATACGTTTGACAAGGACACTTATTACAAAGTACCTGCAAGCTACAGGAAGTATGCTAATAAGCACAAATATGTCAGATATTTATACACAGAAAATGAACAGAGCGATGATCCGAGGTATGATTTGCAGCTGGAAGAAACAGTAGCACCGATGTACAACATCAATATCAGAAAAATCATTCCAATGCAGGAGATTCCTCCCATTGAGGAATGGCTGAAATTTGAATGTATATTCTGTAAACTGAAGCTCCCGATGAGCTTGCCAGGTATAAAATCAACATTGGAGTCACATTTTAATGAAGTACATCAGAATGAAGTGGACTGGCAATGTACGCATTGTAAGATGCTATTCAGTATTGATTACTTGTCAAATAATAAATGGTATCATGAATGTTGAAATAGCTAGGAGTACCTAAAGGAACTGAACACTAATATAATTCATGTTTTTGTGAACTGCAAAATTTATTTCTATTTATGGTTCTTCAAATACTAATTACCCAATTAACTGTGACCACAGACCAAGCATTTGTCTGCAAGACATATGTAAACAATAACATCACGAGACGGAGATGTTGTAGCATCTACCACATGCGAACTACGCATAATGGTGACGTCACGCAAAATCCTGCATCGCGTAGAGTTTACTGCGCAAATAGCATAATACATATACAACGTCCCGACATGAATCATCGGGCCAGTTTCCCACCAGACACGACAGCCATCTGATCGGAGGATCTTCCCTTTTCTATGAAAGTGGAGTGAACTTTACACCTTGTTATTGTAATTGGGAAGTGACCACATTTATCCACACGGAATCGGCTTGAGCCGATCACGTTCAGGCGGGCATCACATTGCCGCGAAACCATAGCATCCAAACCGCAGTAGTTCCGCCATGACTTATCCGTTGTACGACAGGAAACTGCGTGATCTAACACACAGATTTGATTATGATTTTATCTCTTTCCCGCGTGATTTCGCTGAGTTGCTCGGAACCCAGTCACACCTCCGCACTCGGCTCGCTATTCAGTTTCAGTTGCGGGCCGCGTATCTGTGTAATGTTTCTTAGCGGAATTCGTTAAGCGGTTCAACTGACTATCGTGATGTTCTTCTACTGGAATCGCGACATAATGTAGTAATGTTTCTTAGCGGAATTCGTTAAGCGGTTCAATTGACTATCGTGATGTTCTTCTACTGGGATCGCGACATAATGTAGTAATGTTTCTTAGCGGAATTTGTTAAGCGGTTTCCCATCATTATTTTCGGGACGGAGCTGCGCTAAGGCCCTCACATATCATCACACTTGTCGTATTTGTTTCAATGCGGTGTCGAGTCGCGACGTCTGAACCTAAACGAGGAGAATGATGACATTTTCGCTCTTATTACATGGACAGAAAGCTCTTTCAGATTGTCTCGAGCGCATTCCGCGTCGATAATCGTGGTCACTCCCCAATTCGACAAAGGCTTGATCTGTGATGCGCCATAAGTACCTGCATCATGCATGTATAAAAACATAAGTGAAATAATGAAGATGTTTTGTAGTAAAAGTTTAAATAAGTATAAGACATTGTTTTCTTTATTTTAATCACCCTTTGTAAAATGTTTACTTTATCTGTAATTTATATGTACAGACGCCAGCACATCACGCTACCCGAAACTGTCAAATTTTCCCAATCAACTTTGAACCTTACGCTGTAGTGATAGAGTTGAAAATATATTAAAGAGTTTTGATAGATTGTAGTAGCTTGATGTGCTGGCGTCTGTACATAATCAAGAGTAATACTATTCTATTAAACAGGCATCCATAAACAAAGTTTTGAGCTAATGAAAGAGAAGAAACTTGCGGCAGTTGTGGTCTTAAAATGTGCGAAAAGGACGGCGAAAAATATTTAGTATTGGATTTATATAAACTGAGTCTCGTCCCGTCTCGCTCACACGTTTCACGATCGTACTTGCCTAATAAGCTACTACAAAGGTTGGCGTTCAGCATTCAGCTGCTCTTAGGAGGTGAGTTTAGTCTTTTTACTCATATAAGCACTTACGAGGAAGATGTCATTGGAAAACACAGGCACCGTAATTGCGCAACACACTATCACAATCTGAATAATTTAGAAGGATATTGCTAATCCATTGCTTCATATGCTCCAAAAATTTATCTGCGCAACGTATAAAACGCAATGAACGTTGTTGAACTGTCAAATTGAAAGCCATTTCTACTGGTAGTGTGTTACGCAACTACCCCACTGGAGGGGACGCCCTAAGAGGACAATTAATAGAGACCTTATTGTGGATGGTCTTCAGAAAGGTCAAGTGCGCAGTACTTACTCGCAACCGGCGTGCGTGTCTGACCCGCACCCTAATTGCGTAACAGACTATTACTCTCAATTTGAACATTTTGAAGCATATTGCTAATCCATTGCTCCATATGCTCGAAAAATGTGTGTACTCACATACGGAACCCAGGCGGCCCATACAGGCCTAAGTCTATAGAAGATGTATTGAAGTTGCAGAAAAACCGCGTAACGCAGCAGCCAGCCATCTTTCTCCCATTCTCACACTTGATTGTTCGCGTTATGTTGTGTACTGAAACAGAAATAATACAATGGTGTCGATTCTGTTCACAAACTAAACTAAATTTAAGTTCAGTGCATCTTTTTGTTTCTATTTCATTAAGAAAAGGACAGAAGATAAATATTAGTTTAGTCCTGTCAAATTAATAATTATGCCGAAGACAAGTTAAGACGTGATTAAAAAATTGGCTTCTAAAAATACGTCAATGGCGCGGATCCCCTTGTTCACAAACTAAACTAAATTTAAGTTCAGTGCATCTTTTTCTTTCTATTTCATTAAGAAAAGGACAGAAGATAAATATTAGTTTAGTCCTGTCAAATCAGTCAGCGCCTGACGTAAATTGACGTATTTTTAGTGGCCAATATTTTAATCACGTCTAAACTTGTCTATGGAGTATATAAATTTGACAGGACTAAACTAATATTTATCTTCTGTCATTTTCTTAATGAAATAGAAAGAAAAAGATGCACTGAACTTAAATTTAGTTTAGTTTGTGAACGACAGAATCGGCACCATTTTACGTCATGCGCTGAACCGCCCGTTTCCACTGGGCCACCACCGCTCCTCAGTTAGGGCCATTTCCCACGGCAAGATCCCGTTTGCAGTATACGGAAAACAGGATGCCTGTGTGAATATGTATATTTAAAACGTACACTACTAAACGGGATCCTGCAAAAAACGGGATCTTGCCGTGGGAAAGATCTCTTACTGGGTAACACGATAACACGACGGAGTTTCTTGTCCGTTCTTCTCCATAGGTACCTACCTACTACGCTTTGGAATGCACACACTAGCTTCAACTTTCTGACTGACCGACCTTTTGACAGTTCAAAAGTGCCTGTTATTGGTTTATTTTAAAAAAATGATCCAGTAGTTTCGGAGCCTATTCAAAACAAACAAACAATCAAATCTTTCCTCTTTATAATATTAAGTGCAGATAAATGCTTTGAGTTTGAGATACCCCTAAATAATAAAAAAAAACATTAGTGGATACAACAAGTAAATAGCCGTGCTTGGAGGTAGCCTATGTCCAACTGTGAAAGTTGGATCAACCAACAAAGAAGTCAGTGCTGTACCACGAGTATCTGAGCATCCATCCAAAGGATGTCTTTAAAAGATCGCTCTTAGCGATAAGACCGCCCATTGTGTCACCCTTTGTAAAATTTCTATATTTATGTCTGTAATTTATATGGTGTACATAATAAAGAGTATTGTATTCTATCTAGACAGAGACACGAAACTCTACATACATAATAGGCACGACAAATTGATGTGATGATGACGGCTATGATGACTAGTTTTTTATTTGGACGTATTCACAGTAGGAGCCAACAGTCGTTGGATAATTTTATGATAAAATATTAAATATTTCGAATCTCTCTTCAATAATCTTATTGTATATCTAACATGGCGGAGCAGTGCAAACGCACACAAAAATAACCCAATAACAACTTTGTAACCACTGTCTCACAATAAAGAGCTTTGACTTTGACTTGGGATAAAAATATCATCATATTCACTCATCATTATGAGATTCTATTGTTTTCACAAAAGCGCCTGACACTTTTTGCATAGCAACATCACGCAGTAAGGCTACGCAAAAATAAAAGTAAGTAATTCATACCTATTGTTACATTAACTGTTTTAGGAGTGTCCATTAACGGGCATAAAATGCCAGTACCATCTGAATCTAACGCCATGTGATTTGACAGCAGTACGAGCGACAGGGTTACGAAGACCAGTCTGCTGCAAAAAAAACATTGTGTTTATTAGCGAAATAACTAGAACAAAAAAAAAAACACCTTAAAACTAATAAAAAGTGAACACAAGAACAATAATGGAACTGTCTTCGTATACAACGTGTAACGTTAACACACGAAACGAACGTTACACGAAACAGTGAAATTTGCTTCATCCATTTGTTATTCTGAATAGGGAGTGACTACCGAGATGACGACTATTAGAGACGTATGGAAGACAAAGACCAGCACCCTAATTGCGTAACACACTATTACTATCAATTTGAATCATTTTGAAGCATATTGCTAATCCATAGCTCCATATGTTCGAAAAATGTGTCTGCTCAACAACGTAAATAACGCAATGAATGTTGTTGAACTGTCAAAATGAAACCCATTGCTACTGATAGTGTGTTACGCAATTACCCTGATGTTGCGCCGACCACAAATAAATTAGAATGAAAAGCGTAGAAGAAAGACGACGATGAATTTGTTACGTTGAATTGAATAGAAAATACATATCAACTTACATAAGCCTAAATGCGTCCATGTTCTCAGCTGATACACAACAAACTAACGACGATAAGGACATAATAATATCTATAATAATTAAAACGTTATTAATAACATCATGACGTAGCGGCAAACCTCTATCATCGTAATAATATAGAACATCTTAATCACGGCATTATTAATCCCCGAATGGTAAGGAGGTAGAGATACCTATACAATCTAAACCATAGTACAAAGAGGGGAAGTAAGTTATCTTCATACAAACGCACCGCGCGCGGCTTGTATGTGTGCGCCAAAGTATCTATGCGTCGCGCACGCACACTTAAACAAAATCTCGACCCGTTTCTCACAGCGTCAGTCGGGGCTAACACCGCACGAGGTTCGCGCGTCACGGCTTTTCGGCACCGCTAAATGAATAAAAAATGTGTGATAATCGCAGGAAAACATATTGCTGTGTGTTAAATGATCACATAAACTGCAAAATTGGTATGTCTGTTTATGAACAAATAAAAGATTTACATTTTTCACCGCCCTGCCCATGCTTTCCAAAATTATATTTGCAAAAGTTATTTATAAGGATGCGGAAATATTACACATTAAGAGGGTTTATCCCTTAGAGCCATGTTGGAGATTCAAAATTGATGATTTCCGACGGACAATAAAACCATAATGCGTTTAATTTATAGATGAGATATTGACGTCATATTATTGGGAATTTTATAATCTAGTGCATGGCTGAAAAACATTTTCAATTTTTCGTATAGTTTTCTCATCAGAACCGTTTTTATGCAAGCCTTTTTTCAAACTAGCGATCGACGGTCTAAGCAGATGCGAGATATTAGTAAAACCGTATACGACAAACTTATAACAACATTACTTTATAAAAAATAATAACATTTATTAGTGCATGGCTGAAAAAAAAACACGATTACTGTAAGTTTTCATTCAAGAAAAGTATATTCAAAAGTGTCAATTGTAGCCACTTTTCGAGATATTAAACGTGTTAGTTTAGGATGTAATCTGAAATATTTATATTTTCTTTTAGACCTAGTAAATTAAGACATTTATGTTCTAAAACATGGTTTAAATATTTTTTTGATAACATATATCTTTATTTTACTATGAATTATTTAGTATTGCTAGAGCGGCGCGCTGAGCGGTGGCGTGAATCCGCGCCGATTATATAGCAATACTAAATAATTCATAGTAAAATAAACATATAAGTTATTAAAAAAATATTTGAACCATGATTTAGAACATAAATGTCTTAATTTACTAGGTCTAAAAGAAAATATAAATATTTCAGATTTCATCATAAACTAACACGTTTAATATCTCGAAAAGTGGCTACAATTGACACTTTTGAATATACTTTTCTTGAATGAAAACTTACAGTAATCGTATTTTTTTTTCAGCCATGCACTAATAAATGTTATTATTTTTTATAAAGTAATGTTGTTATAAGTTTGTCGTATACGGTTTTACTAATATCTCGCATCTGCTTAGACCGTCGATCGCTAGTTTGAAAAAAGGCTTGCATAAAAACGGTTCTGATGAGAAAAGTATACGAAAAATTGAAAATGTTTTTCAGCCATGCACTAGATTATAAAATTCCCAATAATATGACGTCAATATCTCATCTATAAATTAAACGCATTATGGTTTTATTGTCCGTCGGAAATCATCAATTTTGAATCTCCAACATGGCTCTAAGGGATAAACCCTCTTAAAGTTTAATAACAAGGCGTTTCGTAATAGTCGAAACCGAAGAAAGTATTTTTCTGTAGCTAATTTGTAATTTTGTAATAAATGTGTGATTCAATAGATATGTTTGTATTAATTAAAAATGGCATGACAGGACTAAAGTAATATTTATCTTCTGACCCTTTCTTAATGAAATAGAATGAAAAAGATGCACTGAAATTAAATTTAGTTTACTTTGTGAACAACAGAGTCGGCGCCAATACCTGTGTCTGTAATTTATATGGTGTACATAATAAAGAGTATTCTATTCTATTCTATTCAGGTTTATTATTAGTATATGGATTATCGCCATGTTTCCCTGGAGGCAAAAACGATATTTTTCTAAACACGAAGCTATAATACCCACTCATAATTAACAATAAATCGTCATGGGACCATCAATTGAATAGTATCCATATCCGTTATTACAGGTATGCCAGAGGCTTCTAGCTGGGTAAAAACAGCCGCGCGTGTCGATCGATTGGGTGAAGCTACTGGCGCCGCGGTTGGTCCGCGGATGGGTGACCATCTTTACATACCTTTACCTCTCCGTGCCTCGGAAAGCACAGGGGCTACTGACCCATCCAACGCCCCGTGAGAGCGCGGGGCCTCTGATCAGATCATGCCCCACTTGCTGGAGTGTCCTAGTGCAAGTTCACCAGCACCTCGGATCATCGGATGACGTAAAGATTGCTACTGATGCCGCAATCAACGTGACCACCTACTGGGCTGAAACTATACAACGCGTGTAACGTTAAATGCGCAAAACCTCAGACACCCCAACTGATTTTTAATTCAATTGACCTATTTCAGAGAGACAATAAGTCATCAAAAAAATTGTAAAGGTTCTATGTGCTGTTTTAGTTTTACTGACCATTCTGATCGTTTCCTGCGTCTGCGACGACGCTTTATCGAGGGAGGAGTCGTCACCGGGCCGCTGCGCCGCGCTCACATTGGCTTGCTTGACCTATTAATAAATAGACACGGCAACGTTTTTAATGAAGATTTTTTGAAAAATGTGACCTATGTTAAAAAGTGGTTCAATTAATTCTGCTCGTTATTCTGATCAAACTATTTTCAGGATTTGCGCATTTAACGTTACACGTTGTATATAAGTAGGTAAAACAAATGTGTACAGTTCACACGCGATAGAAGTGAAACCTTCAATAAAGAAATATTTATGTAAACGATACACGTGTACAATACACCACGGTTGTTATGATGCTTTCACCCAAGCTTCATAATACGCAGGCGCGCATACACGTACTAAGACACGTACAACGCTCGGACCCAAGCGTCGTGCGCAGCACGTACCACCACTATCAGCGTATTAGGTTTCTGCTTGAAGGCGCCCAGAGCAGTACCTACAATCTACGAAGACTTACGAATATTCCCGAACGTATGAAGATGGGAGAGGGTACGGACAGCGCACAGAGATCATATAACGATACTGGAAATATAAAATAACGTAAGGGACATTTTGTCAAAAATGAATTATATATTAAAACTATAGGTTTTATTGATATATTGCTATTTTAGCTTCAAAAACTGAAGGAATCTAAGAAACTTTGTCCTAGACACTTTTTACATAAAACATAATAGTTAAAAAATTATCGTTAGTTTTGTAAGAAAAATACCCTATTTTTGCTCTCCTAAAAACCTTAGTTTTGTCCCTTACGTTATTTCATATTTCCAACATCGATAAGAAACACTGTATAATGCCTTCTATCTTATTATTATTCTCTCGCACTTTAAATCCTATTGATGTAGGTATGTGTTTATCTCTTTTTAATGTCGCTATTTCGTTTCATTAAGTTTCAAATGACAACGATGCTAAAGAAGTTTTCACTTCAAAAATAACGAGGAAGAATAACATTGAAACGAAAAGAAAAATAGCATTGCCGCAAAAAAAAAAAAACAAAAAAAGGGCCCCCAACTGACTAGCGACACGTTCACAGTCGTCATTCAAATCCAGATCTTAAGTACGTGACCTACATTCTTTGATAGATTTATAATCGCTCAATTCATTAGTCATTTTATCGACACCAGAAATTAATTGATCTGTTTATAAATACTTGTTGTAATTCTGATAAGAACTAAAAAAATTTTGCTAACAAAGGGGACCCCAATTGTTAGTTGCCACAGTGGCCTCCAAAAGTAAGTTGACATTTTTTCACTTCGGCTGAGTTGCCACGTTATGATTCTAAATAAAATAATAATCAGAAGTGCGATTCTGTAACCATCTCACCGTGAAAACTTAGAAGTGAGCGTGGAGTGAGCTGTCAGTGTCATACCACCTGATACAAGGGATTGACCAAGCATACATTTACAATCATAATCGAGATTTTAATATAATTAAAAATTACTATTTTGTGGGGTTTTAAAATAAAATAGCAAAACAGAAACTTAGTCAGAATATCAATTTGGTTTTTTTTTTTTTCATCCCACTGATGCTAGGGATTGACCAAGCAAACATTTACAATCATTTTTTGGTTCCTTCACGGTTTTGCGAGCAGTGGTGATGGACACACGACCTACAACTCGTCAGTCGGGACCGGTGGGCCACACCACTGCTCCCCATTATATTATTATATTATTGTTCATGTTTGTCGTTTTATGCTTTTTGTTTTTTTTTTTAATGCTATTGGGGTATGCCAAGGTATAAAAAAAACTCTATTATAAGCAAATTCTAATTTATTTTATAAACATTATAATACAATAATTAATTAATATATAAAATCAATTGACTTGATAGCTTTGATCACAGATCTAAAGAAAACACATAATTATACATTTTTAAATGCGACGAAGTATTTGTAGCCCTTTCCAACCGAGTTACAGTGATCGTGAGTTTCGACTTTACAAAATTTTGAGCAAAAATGTAAACAACTTTAGCGGACGCAAGCGGCGTCGATCTATCGTGACTCTATCTAAAAATGAGGCAAAAACAGTTTTATACTCTGCGCGCACGTTTCGTCCTGACAGTTCGCTGAAACCCGGACGAGGGATGGCTGCGTTTTTTAATCCCGGCGCCTCCGCACATATACTCACGATCGTGCGACTAGCAAATAATTCCTCGAACATTTACAATTTTTTAATGATTTATTTTGTCCCTGAAATATGTCAATTGAATTAAAAATCAGTTGGGGTGTCTGAGGTTGTGCGCATTTAACGTTACACGTTGTATATGGGACTGCTAATATTTTTTTTGCGATTACGGTGTCGTTCCCATAGAGAAACTTGGTCAGTTTGATAGTACAGTAGTACAGACGCCAGCACATCAAGCTTCCCAAAACTGTAAAATTTCCCCAATCAACTTTAAACCTTATGCTTCACTACATAGTATAAAACAAAGTTGCTTCCCGCTGTCTGTCCCTATGCATGCTTAAATCTTTAAAACTACGCAACGGATTTTGATGCGGTTTTTTTTAATAGATAGAGTAATTCAAGAGGAAGGTATATATGTATAATACATGCATAATATAGTAGAGAAACACTGATCATTTTAGGGGTTTCTAATGTGATGTCGTAAATAAACACATTTTATTGCGCTTACATTGCAAACGCTGGCTTAACCCTACGAGATAGATCAAAATAATGTACTACAGTATTGTACACCTTAAAAAGGTCTACAAAAAAGTCCGCGATGGCATATGTCTATCTCTTAGGGATAACCTACAATAACCATTTTTTATCCTACACTTTTTAAGAGAAATAATGGCTCTAAAATTATCAGTGTTTCTCTACTATATTATGCATATAAACCTTCCTCTTGAATCACTCTATCTATTAAAAAAAAACCGCATCAAAATCCGTTGCTTATTTTTAAAGTTCTAAGCATACATAGAGACAGACAGACAGCGGGAAGCGACTTTGTTTTATACTATGTAGTGATAGTGATCAGCATTGCACCCGTGCGAAGCCGGGGCGGGTCGCTAGTTAGCGATAAAGTTGAAAATCTATTAAAGAAATTTGACAGATTGTAGTAGCTTGATGTGCTGGCGTCTGTACATACCACACACACCCTTATTTTTTTTATTGTTGAATGTGCCCGCTCTTGACCCCGTTCACGCCTGATGGAAAGCGATGGATGAGGTCTATGATGGAACGAGCGTGCCCAGAAGATGCCTGATCACTCTTGCTTTGAAGGCAGACGGGTTAAGTTTGGAAGGGAACACAGAGAACACGCCGGCAGAGTTCCACATTTTGCCTGTGCGCATAAATAAACGTGGAGGAGAAGCGCTGAGTACGACTGATCTAGATATCAACCGAGTGTGAATGGTACGCTGCAGTACGTCTGGTAGTAAGGTAGTAAAAGGGCGATTTGACGACAGTTTTCTGATACATAATATATAATAATCATAATATTAAAAATATAATCAATTCTGATATTAGACAGTGATACAAAAATATTATTTTTATGCGATTAATTTAAGAATTACTAGCTGGAGTACCCGGCTTCGCTCAGGGAGTTGATATGAGACTCCAGAATGTTCTGGAATATTGTGTAATGCTCTCGAATACTCTCGAATGTTCCCAGAAATTCCCTAATGTTTTGGAATGTTGTGGAATGCTCGCGAATGTTCTGGATTGTTCTAGAAATTTCTAAAGGGCAAAAATTCCAGCCCTTATATTTTCAAAAGCATGCCCTTTATGTTAAAACGGGAACCTTCTTCATGGACAGGAGACAGAGGGTTACCACACCATATAACTCCCTTGATCGTCCCCGGACTCATTTCTGAGTTTTAACGGCACGCACATTGTGCACTTTCATTTATAATATATTATATTGATTATAATATTAAAAATATAATCAATTCTGATATTAGCCAGTGATACAAAAATATTATTTTTATGCGATTAATTTAGGAATTATTACTTAAGGCCTGGCGCACACAAGGCGAGAGGCAGCGATTTTCACTGGCAAACTAATATCAACCTTATGTGTATTGAAATAAAGTTAAGTATACAGTTTCCATTAGTCCGAGTGAACATTAAAGTTGACGGCGGCACGGTGCGGTCAAGGTTATTTATTTTTAACTTTATTGTCATATGCCCAATGTTGATATTCATTTGGCAGTTAAAAATGCGCTGTTTATTCACGCAAAAGCCTGCTTTGTAGAAGTGTGCGAATTGTTCTTAACCCTTAGTAGGTATCGTGGGTCAAATTTGACCCAGAAGCGAGCATAGCGAACATTAAAGTTTTTCTTACATTTCTATTTTTTTTTAATGTTTTAAGTCCACACTAACCAAAAAGTGCCAAAAAATTAGGTTAGTTACAAATGCGTGTAAAACATGATATTTTTTTTATATTCTAAAATTAAATCAAGATAATTTTGTAAAAAAAATGTTTTTTTTTATTTCATAACTAACCATATTTTATACAAATAATAAAAAAATCTACGTTCTTCAACAGATTTTTTGGTATGGGTAAAATATGACCCACGATACCTGTAGTGTTGCCAAAAATGGCGATACCAGCTAAGGGTTAATCAAATAAGAATCTATAAGACGGCCATAGACATTAGACAGGCGCTCAGGGGCCCGCAATCAATGATGGTACGATACGATAGAGGATTTTCAGGCGACAAATCTGACTTCCTACTTTTCCTATTAATATTATAAACGCGAAAGTTTGTGAGGATGGATAGATGGATGTTTGTTACTCTTTCACGCAAAAACTACTGAATAGATTTTGATGAAACTTTACAGTAATATAACTTATACATCAGAATAACACATAGGATACTTTTTATCCCGATATTCCCGCGGGGTCGACAGTTATGCGGGTGAAACCGAGGGGCGCTGCTAGTAGGAATATAAACTAATAGGACGACAATAAAAAACTTGCGGTCGGAGGATCCCCGTCAGGAACGACGTTCTTTACGCGATACTCGCACGCACACATACTCGAATATAATAGAAAGAGACGAAGAGAGATATCTTGGATTTTCATTTTGACATCAGTATTGGCTTCAGCACCCGCAAAAACCATGTAAACGACACACATGACGATATTTTTTTTCGCAGCCGCCATCTTGGATTTTCATTGTAACTTCACTATTGGGTTTACCACCCTCGAAGACCATGTAAACTAAATTTCTCTCTCTCTGTCTCTTTCTATTAATATTGAGATACTCGCATGGATCGCTTTTTCGTTACGTGAAGATTTCTACCAGTTTACTCCTACCGCAAGCCGCGTTTAATAATTTCGTTCCAAAAATTAATGATAATCATCGTAGCAAAAACAAAGCTGCGGCGGTATGGCATGCCGTGTCATTAAAATTTCAATGTATTGTCATACTATATAGTTATATTCGTATTCGTCGCATAAAAATCCCTTGCCGTGTTGTGCCGCCAGTGGACGCAGGCTCTCTAAGTGTCTAAACACACTATGCCGAAGTGACGCGACCGAAGTTCAGCACAATTACGCCTGCAATGCTATTTGAATTACTGACGACACACTATGCCGAAATTAAGTCGCGTCATAGCGTACAGCCTAACTTCGGTCGGGCGTAAGTTCAGGTTTCGCACCTCGAAAGTAATTACAAGATCACTTTGTTTTGCGTATGTCTGTCCAACTGTGTAGATAACACGACACGACGCCACGACAGCGCTCGAGACACTAAATACACACACAAAGTTTCGGAACTGAATTTCTGCCGCGTAAGTTCGGCACTTATGGTGTGTCATATCAGCCGAATACGTCGGAACGTAAAATCAGCCGCCGAACTTCGGTTGCGTAACTTCGCCATAGTGTGTTTAGACACTAAGAGTAATTACATGCCGAAGGATGCCTCTGTTCTTAGTCCTCCTCTGTTGTTAGGATGCATCTATTTTACATGGAGGTGACATTAGCTCGTCACGGGGCTGTAGACAGTCCAAGGAAGCCATGCCACCATTAGACGGCAAGATAACCAGGCGTTTACTACGCCAGGGGCCGTATTACGAAGTATTAATACCATCATGATTCCAGTGCGTAAAAGGGATGGTGCTATCGGTCATATGTAGCTCCGTCTCTCTCTTACACTGGAATCATGATGGCACTAAACCGTCATAATACGGCACCTGGATAGGAAAGGCCTGTGCCTGATCACGGGACACTGTTCGCTAAACAAACACATCCACAAAATAGGCATAACGGACAGTACCATGTTCAGTGCTTGCATGGAGGCTCAGGAAACCGTTGCGCATGTGCTCTTTGAGCGCACAGACGTCACCTAGATTAGGGCAGAAACCCGCGGGACACCCAAATCTTACACAGATGCTCTCAACAGGCCAGGAGACGTAATCAACTTCTGGAGGGAGGTGGGCTGGTTGGAATAACCACCGACGGCCTCCATGGCTCACGCACATTGGCCCACTTGAAGGACTAAGTGCAGAAACCAAACCCATAACATAGAACATATACAACATTAGTTTTAGTATATGCGAAACCCGAAACACGTGTCTAGTATTTTTATGTAAAGAATCTATGTACAAAATTTCGATACAGTATCATGAAAAATCACAAAGTTATAAGTTTGTTATGTTACCTGCTTGTCCATACAAAAAGATGGTCACCACTGCCACGCGCCGCCAGCCGACTGGCCATGACCTGTGTTGTGCGCATATAATTGCGGACATGTACTTAGTGTCGCTCGGTGTCCAGCTTGTAACCTTTTTTTAATATTTTTGGGACAAAATATAACATGGTGTAAAAATTATTGGAATCGATTTAGTTACTTATTCTGAACAAACTATATTCAGGTTTGCAATATACTAAAAATAATGTTGTATATAAAACAGGAAGTCACATCGAGGTAGCGAGCTGCGATGCGAGGTATCGCAGTGAGGCATCTTCGGCGTCTGAGCGTCGGGAGTCAAGAGCCGACTCCCGGCCACCGTAGGCGGAGGCTTGCGGACGGCGAGCAATGGGCAGTTCGCCGTCCGGTAAGGACCAGCGCGTTGTGTTCCACGCGCGCCTCAAAGAGATGTCAGCAGTAACTGACGGGGTCCACTAGGGCCGATGCCTGCCAGGGTCGCGGGTTGTTCGAAAGAGTTACCGTGGCGCTTGGCACAGGCAACTGAAGGAACACGGGTGCGTTTTAGTCAGTAAAAGTCTGACACACCCTCCCGTTCCGCCCAGAGCGGGAGAAGTTATTTGATAATTTCCAACCCAAAAAAAAAGGCATCTTCGGCGTGTAATTACCCTAAGTCGATCCTCTGACTAACGATCGGCTAGTCTAGGTATTAGCATTAATATATTAATTTCAAGCATCTTCATCATTACCACTATCTGTAGACACTTCACCATCACCAATGAATACTTCTTCGTCAGCTATATAATTAGGAACCGACCTATTAACCTGAAGAACCGACGCCATTGCCATTCCTGTACCAAAAGTATACTCTATGGGCTTCAAACTCTCGTCTACATTGTCTATGGCAGGTATTGGTCTATGGTTCGGGTGTTTTTTTCTTCTTACAGCTCTATGGCGACGGACATCGTGTAATAGAGCTTTCTGCTTCTCTTTGTAATACTCGAAATCGCTTTCTGAAGACGAAGGCGTTAGTTCTAAGTCTTTTTTTGTGAACCGTATCTCGTGATTCACAGTTTCTTTGACTGCTTTGTTGGCTGTACCCGCTTCAACGTCGCTTAGGCCTTCGGAAAGTCCACTAGAATCTAATTCGTTTTTCTCTGACTTTACATATTTACACCATTTTGTGATATAGTAATCGTTAAAAGTGCTTATAGTTAAAAGTTTACTTTTTACGTTTAATTTCGCGTTCGCCTCATATACGACATCACTTATATCTGTTTCTTTATGGTATTTCGCTAATTTGTATTTATATTTCTTCTCCTTATTTTTTATTTTCTTAGGTTTGATAAACAAAGGCCTCTTTTTAGGGGTATTATTTCTAAATTTTAATTTATTGATATAACCTTTCTTTTCCATAAATTCTTCTAGATTTATTTGACGAGGGAATTCTGGTATATTGTCCTTTAACTCTGGCATCGTTTTAGCGAGCGCTTGTCTCTCTCTTTCCCTCATAACGTCCTCCCTTTTCCCCAATTTTCTTTTTAATTCACTTAAAACTATTTTATTTGTTTCTTTTTCTTTTTTCCCGGGCGCTGTTGTCAGGTCTCCTGCTGGCAGAATACTGGAATCATCGTCATCAGTTCTCACGAAATAAAAAACTTCATCCTTACTCTCTGGCTCCCGGTCTTCTATTTTCAAAATTCCCACGTTCTCAACCATAACCTCTTTCTCTTCATACTCAATTTCTTTCACGTTTTTATTTTGAATTTTCTTCAGCCTCAGCTGCGAACTTTGAACAGTCTTCAAACACTTAGTGAGACTATCAATGATATCATCCATATCTCGATTCAAGACTTCCAAATCGATTTCCTGCTTATTCATCGCGCAGGAATCGAGTAAAACATCGAGACTGTTGGATTTATTTAAAATCAATTTCAATTCTAGACATGATTTAGCTACACCGGTATGAATGTCAGAATAAATCCAACTATCAGTGAAAGCTGTGCCTAATTTTTTATTATCATTGTCTTTATTTCCAGAGTTTTTAAGTAGTCTATACATTCGTTCTAAAGATTCATAGTTGTGTTGGAAGTCTTTGGTCACGTGGGGTATGACGACTGTGTGGAGCCAGTGTATGCGTTCGTTATGGTTCTTGTATGCACGTTGGGCGTGTAGGGGAGGTACGAAGTGAGCCATCGCGACGTGTTTTAGGAACGTTGATTGGACTACTAGGAAGGCGTGGTGGATTTTCTGGAAAGGAGAAAAATGTATGATATTAATAATACTTAATGATAATATTACAATCATTGTCCATTTAATAGCACAACCTCGTATCACGTTAGCCCCTCAGCCAAGAATCGACCATTTTCGGCCGCTTATCCGCGGGCGGCCATCTCTATTCGCTGACTGTCAACCGCACACCTACTTCTGGGTGGCCTCTTGTGATATGGATTTCATTCAATAAACCCACGCCGGTCACTGAATGTCTATGAGCGAATGATGTCATGCCTTCCCTGTCTTACCCTTTACACATTGTGTGTGTGTTCGAAAAGGATAGGAATAGAGCAGGATGTAGTCATCGCTCTTTCAAGTAAGTCAGCTCACTGCGACCACTTGTGGATGGTTTTCGGTTATGTTATTTTTGAAGTGAAAACTTCTTTAGCGGCGTTGTAGACTTTTTTTGTAATGGGTAAAAAATGTTAAACTCGCGTCAGGACACGTGACCTGATCGAAAATTCGTAAGACGGATGGAGAGTAGACAGCCGGCGCGGCGTAGGAGAGGAAGTATCCCCCTCTCTTTCTACGGCGCGGTTGTCATGTTTGTCTACGATAGCGAAATAAATAAATATTTTATTCTACCACATAAATGATAGTACTTTTATACTGATAATAATTAAAGCAATTCGTGCAAAATTAGTCCCTAAACATTCCAAAATATAAAAAATGCACAACGTTAATATTCTAGTTTTCACTTCTGCCGGCACTCCCGGAGTGCAACACGTCGTTTTTTTTGTGCCATCCACAAATGGTCGGTTTTTGGTTATCGGGACCGCGCAAAAATGGCCCCTCGCGGCTGAGGGGATAAAACATGGAAAAAAAAATATTTTAAGCTTTTTGGATGTACAGAAGCCAGCACATCAAGCTACCCGAAACTGTCAGATTTTCCCAATCAACTTTGAACCTTATGCTTTAGCGCTAAAGTTGAAAATCTATTAAAGAAATCTGACAGATTGTAGTAGCTTGATGTGCTGGCGTCTGTACATATTAAATCTAAAATTACTGTCGCACACAGTTAGTTGCTGACACCAGCCCGTATTACCTTACCTTACATTACTATCGCACACTCCATATTATTGAATGATATTTCTGCCCTGATCCCATGTTAATTAGGGTTGATCTGCACAAAATGTTTATCTCTTGGGTTCCCCCCTTTTGACCTTACTATTCCCTCTCTGTTCATTCATATGAGATGGATGGGTACTTTAATCGTGTGAGGAGTTTCAGTCAAATTAAAATTTTGTACTACTATTATGACAAATTGAAAACGTAAAGTCTGCGTGTATAAGATTAACTTACCATAAGATTATCACTAGTCTGCGCCTGCACAGCTTCCCAGGCAACGTCAGCTCTAAGCCATGGCGCGTTTCCCAAGATGGCGGACGAGGCCCTGGACAGTAGCACGGCTAGTTCACTCTGATGACGACAGAGCAGCGTATGGGTGGATTCTATTACTGATGTTAGGGAACCTCTGGAAATAAAAGATAATTTTGTGTTGGTAAAAAAAAATGCGATCATAGAATAGTGTGAACATTTCCTAGTTATCCATGGTCGGTTTAACGAGCAAGTTATGTTCAAACCTATTCATTGGGAACATTCAATCAGGTAACATAACAAGCTTATAACTTTACCATAAAAATACTAGACACGTGTTTCGGGTTTGCCATATACTAAAAATAATGTTGTATTATAGGTTTGGGGTGAAGATAAAGACTCGTAAAAATATTGTACACTTTCGGTGCGCAGCCCAGTTGACGGACGTCACACGGCTCTTGCCAAAAAAGGGTCGATTTTAAAATAAATTAGCAAAACAGAAACTTAGAATATCTACTTTGTTTTTTTTTTTCCTAGATTAAAATCCCACAAAATAGTAATGTTTTGACAATTAAAATACTAGCTTTAAAACCATAGAATTAGCATAAAAAACATTATTAAAATCTTGATTATGATTGTAAATGTCTGCTTGGTCAATCCCTAGTATCAGGTGGGATGACACTGACAGCTCACTCCATGCTCACTTCACCCAAGTTTTCACAGTGAATTTTTTTATAGAATCGACATGCAGTAAGTACCTCTTAGTTTTTAAAGCCCGTTTGAAGAACACGTGTCAAATACAGAAGTTCATTCTTTAAAGCCTCAACTTTCTACTTCCACCGTCGACCATAACGCCCTATCATAAGAAAAAAAAAAAAAAAGAACATTTATTTTTAGTATCGCAATAACAACCTGAACAATAAAAATTTCAGAGAAAAGAAAGATCGAACGACATTTTTATTCCTTCATAACTTCTAATACAGACTGACTGCGAACTGTTGCATTAATTTAAATTATAGTGCCATCTTTTGTTAGAGTGAAGAACTATTTTATATACTGATAATAACAACCTACCCACTGGTGATAAAATGGCTAAAATTCGGCCATTGTGCAACATCATGAATGAAAAGTTTCTAACATATGCCCCCATCGAGAAAAATATAAGTATTGACGAGTCGATGATACCCTATTACGGACGTCATGGATGCAAACAGCACATGACAAATGCTTTGAAGCATTTCATGCATAACTGAACATTATTTTTTATGTAGGTATTTTTGTTCCTTGACTGACTAAATTAATTACTTAATAGTTCCTATATTATTGTTGAACCTAATAATAAAAATGATTAGCGTATAAATGTTTTTATTTTGATGCACCTTACTCCATAGTAGCGTATGACTATAATAATTATATGCCCATGGGGTCGTTATCGACCCACTGAAAAAAACATACTTCCTAAACTGAAAACCGCAAATTACAATTTACAGCCCTTATTTATAATTATTTATTAACAACATAGTCCAAAATCTTTAAAATTTATCTCAAAAAAAGTTCTGGGCATATATGGGTTAAAAACAAAACAAAATAGGTGAGTTGAGAATCTAAAACAGAGGAAGGCTTATGAAATAAATTATTATTATTATTATTTTTGTTGAACATGTTTTTTTTTTCTTAGTTCTTTAGCTAGTTTCAGCTACACTAACGGGCCTAAGCCAAGTCAATGTAGCGTGTGTGGTGATTTTTGTCACGAAGAATGATTGTTATGAGGAGATTTCATGTTCCTCAATTTGCATGAACTTCCTCACTATTCTGCAGGTGTTTAAAATTTCGGCTTTTTGAAGTGTTATGTAAATGGAGTCTTTCAGGTCTATTAGTTTGAGGCTGTGGTGCAGGTGATTGGGTATAACACCCGTCGTGGATACAACAATGGGTACTACGTACACTTTTTCTTGTCTCCAAATTCTGGTTACTTCGTCTATTATTATTATTATTATAATGAGAGCATCACAGGTGTTCGTAAGTCCAGCACTGGAATTATTTTGATTAAAAAATATTGAACTTACATGTTGGCATGCAGCGCAGCATACTCCTTGAGACACGCATGTGTCCTCCTCGCGAGCGCTAGGTACTCCCTCATGACCGCCAGCAGAGGGGGCAGGGCGCCCCTGCAGCTGATGCGGTGACACCAGCGAAGGACCAGGGGTAAGGAGGCGTAGACCGCGAGGTTGATGAGGGTTGAGCGCTGGATACTGAGACAAAAATAATATGAATTAAGTAGATTTATTTCATTAGATTATTTGTTTGATTTGATTAGATTTATTTGAGAGGGGCCCGTGGCTAAATAATAACAGCCGCACAGGTCGATTGATCAGGTTAAGCTACGCTTGCCGCGGTTGGTCTGTGGATGGGTGACCATCTTTACATACCGAGACCCCTCCGTGCCTCGGAAAGCACGTTAAGCCGTTGGTCCCGGCTGTCATTCGTAGATCTTTGACAGTCGTTACGGGTAGTCAGAAACCCGAAAATCTGACAACCAGTCTTACCTAGGGGTATCGTATTACCCAGTAACTGGGTTGTGGAGGTCAGATAGGCAGTCGCTCCATGTAAAATACTGGTATTCAGCTGCATCCGGTTAGACTGGAAGCCGACCCCAACATAGTTGGGAAAAGGCTAGGCAGATGAAGTAGATTTATTTGGTGAATGTGGTTCAATCCAGAGGTGTTTGTGATGCAATCAATTTAAAAGCTGGCTAGCCCGTTCTTGTCCTACCTAATTCAACAAAATCAATGTCCTCCAGGCCGAATTTCGACTAAGGCCTCATTTACGGAGACGCGGGGCGTCGCGCGTTGCGTTGAGCGGCGCGGCCCGCACTGAATTCAAATATATGGCGTTGTATGAGTGCGTTTACGGAGAAGCGATTTTAGACGCGTTTGTTTGAATTAGGGCGTTTTTTGCGGCCGAGCCCGCGGATGGCACCGACGCGTCCCACGCGGCGTTTATCGCGGCGGCGCACGCAGCGGCAATTCTCGATGAAGCTATGTCCGAGGCGTGCTTCGCTACACGCTAGAGGATTCGCCGCGGGCGCCGCGGCGGGCACCGCCACGCTTCCCGTCTCGCTTCTCTATGAACATGGTCGTATATTGCTATAAGTTTGTGTTTGCGTGCGATGATGCGTGCCGCTTCACGCGCCGCCCCACCGTAAACAGAAAAAACGTCCGACGCGCCGCGAGACGCCACGCCACACGCGACGCGAGACGCCCCGCGTCTCCGTAAATGAGGCCTTAGGCAACCAATCTCAGCGGAGACCAGTATTCGGCGCGGGAGATATTATAGTACACAACTGTGTCCTATCAAATTAGTCAGCGCCTGGCGTAAATTGACGTATTTTTAGTAGCCAATTTTGAATCACGTCTAATCTTGTCTATGGAGTATCTTAATTTGACAGGACTAAACTAATATTTATCTTGTCCTTTTCTTAATTAAATAGAAAGAAAAAGATGCTCCAGTTTAGTTTGTGAATGGAATCGGCGCCAGTTTCCAGTTTTAATTCTCCGTGTGGCAAAGACCTCCTCCAACCTTGTCCAATTTCAAATCACTACATAGTATAAAACAAAGTCGCTTCCCTGTCTGTCTGTCCCTATATATGCTTAGATTTATAAAACTACGCAACGGATTTTGATGCGGTTTTTTTTTAATAGATAGAGTGATTCAAGAGGAAGGTTTATATCTATAATACATGCATAATATAGTAGAGAAACACTGATAATTTTAGAGGTTTCTAATGTGATGTTGTAAATAAACACATTTTTTTGCGCTTACATTGTAAGCGCTGGCTGAACCATTCGAGATAGATCAAAATAATGTACTACAGTATTGTACACCTTAAAAAGTTCTACAAAAAAATCCGCGATGGTATATGTCTATCTCTTAGGAATAACCCACAATAACCATTTTTTATCCTTATCTTTTTACGAGAAATAATGGCTTATTTAAGAAACCATTTTAGGCAATACAGCATTAATCCTTATCCAATTAAGTACCTTAAAAACATTGTGCATTTCATATAGATCATTATGGCCCTTTACAGCATAAATAAATAAATCCCTGGACATTTCACACAGCACCATTTGTCCCAAGCTAAGCAACCTAATGCTTGTGTTATGGTAACAAGATGGCTGATAAACTACTTATATACATTTTTTTTTTTTTTGTAAATACATACATATAATAGATAGAAAAACACCCAGACTCGGAACAAATACATGTAGGTCATACAAATATTTGTTCCGTGCGGGAATCGAACCCGCGACACGCAGCGCAGCAGTCAATCGCTTAACCACTGCGCCAACCGTGCCGTCAAATAGCAGAGTAAGCATGTAATTTAAATGAATATTTTCGAAGATATTACAGATTTAAAATGCGGGCGTTACCGGTCGGGGAGTCGGCCGAGAAATAATGGCTCTAAAATTATCAGTGTTTCTCTGCTATATTATGCATGCATTATACATATAAACCTTCCTCTTGAATCACTCTTATCTATAAAAAAAAAACCGCATCAAAATCCGTAGCGCAGTTTTCAAGCTCTAAGCATACATAGAGACAGACAGACAGCGGGAAGCGACTTTGTTTTATACTATGTAGTGATCAGCATTGCATCCGTGCGAAGCCGGGGCGGGTCGCTAGTATTACATAATAAGATAAAGAATAACACTAACTGCTTAGGAGGAAACAGAAGAACAGCAGCAGCAACTCCCGTCACAGAAGCCACTCGTTCTCCTCTGGTCATCCAGCCATTCTTGCCGCCACCCACGTACCGCCACACATCCTCAGGAGCTGGGGACTCCTGCTCCACATCAACACTGTCTTCTCGGAACAGAAGGCCGCTTTCTAGGATCAGTATTATGTTCTCGCGAGTGTAAAGGAGCTGTGGAAGGGAGAGAAGTGTTCATTTTTTATAAATGTTGCTTCAAGTTAAGTAGTGATTAATAGTTGTTTAATTATACATTTTATGTTTGAACGCAGTGGCGGATTTACCAGCAGGCTGAGTAGGCTTGAGCCTAGGGCGGCAGATTTTAGGGGGCGGCAAATTTGCCCCAATTTTTTTTTGTCTTATAGAAATAAAAAATAAATAAATACCTAAATATTATTAGATTTCACCGCTTAACTTGTCAAAGTGGGGAATTTGACGTTGGTCAATCTGCTAATACTTTCTTCCACCTTCTTTTATTCGTATAGGGTATTGAAATGCAGAGGTCAGAAGGGGCGGCAAAATTTGAATAGCCTACTGGCGGCAAATGTGGTAATCCGCCACTGTTTGAACGCCACTTAAATTGAATAAATAAATAAACTCCATAATGTTTTAGGGTCTTATTAAAACTGCCTTCAAGGCTATTTACTAAATTATTGGACACTGGCGCCGATCCTCTTGTTCACAAACTAAACTAAATTTAAGTTCAGTGCATCTTTTAGGCCGCTTTCACATTAGGACGTTAGCAGCGCGATAGTAGCGCGGCAGAAGCAGATGCCTTCGCATTATAAGAACAGCCGCACGATAGCAGCTCGGCTGCCACGCCGCAGTTTAGATCTAATCGTTCGGTGTCAAACTCGCTCATTGTGCAGTCTGTAATCACGTGCGCTTCCAACACTGTCTCATAATCGAATGAGCGCACGCGGAGGCTGCGCGGGCCGCGCGCGACTCCCGCGCTTCTGTTTATACTATGAAATTCTGACTGGGCAACTGTCGCGCGTCTATCGCAAGAAGTTCGCGCTGCTAAAGTCGCCTAAGTGTGAAAACTTCTTGCGATAGACGCGCGACAGTTGTCACTCGTCTCGTCTGTGATTGGACGATTCCTACACGTCTCCGCTCCGCTCCGCCCAGCTCCGCTTCAGTGGAAACGCACCCTTACATCGTCTCAAACTTTTTCGTCTGTGTGTTGCATGTCGCGTGACGGTCGGCCACGGATTAGGGATAAAGTGAAAGGCGCTCGTCAGAGCAGCCGAGGCCAATATGGCGGCGCCTATAGTTCGCATCAGCTGACCGTGTAGTGTATAGACTATTACTCATTTGTGTTTTTAGTTAAATGTCTATAATGTGAAAAAAAGTTTCACTTTTACCGTGGTTTCATAAAAACCACACAATCCTTTTTTTTCTTTCTATTTCATTAAGAAAAGGACAGAAGATAAATAATAGTTTAGTCCTAGGGGCTTGTGGCTAAGTAATAACAGCCGCACGGGTCGATCATCAGGTTAAGCTACGCTTGCCGCGGTTGGTCCGTGATGGGTGACCATCTTCACATACCAAGACCCCTCCGTGCTTCGGAAAGCACGTTAAACCGTTGGGCCCGGCTGTCATTCGTGGATCTTTGACAGTCGTTGCGGGTCGTCAGTAGACAG
Organism: Eremobia ochroleuca; assembly: GCA_949629135.1. NCBI lineage: Eukaryota > Metazoa > Arthropoda > Insecta > Lepidoptera > Noctuidae > Eremobia > Eremobia ochroleuca. The sequence continues at coordinate 873,829 of OX451413.1, forward strand.
AAAGTCTGACAACCAGTCTTACCAAGGAGTATCGTATTTCCCAGTAACTGAGTTGTGGAGTTCAGATAGGCAGTAGCTCCATGTAAAATACTGGTGTCCAGCTACATCCGGTTAGACTGGAAGCTGACCCCCAACATAGTTGGGAAAGGGTTAGGCAGATGATAAGTAGGCATGTACATAAAGAAATGCATTTTTGAACTATATATCCTTTGTCTTTCTGATTTCTGTGACTAACAACATACTTAATTTAAATTAGATTCTGTTTATGGTTATAGAGACATTTATTATGCAAATATGGGCATAATAAGTATTATTTACTTATTATTTATTTATAATAAGTATTATCACGATTTTGATAAATGCATGCACTGATTGGACAGGTCCACTCAATCTGTGTGGTTCTTTACTCAAAAGACCATTTCAGACACCAATCTACACATGTTCTGACCAAGATTATGTCTGGACTTTAAAAGAGACTGTGACCTCTGAGTTTTTTCGGCCTTTCTTCTCAGAGTAGTCAGATAGGAAACACCGACCTGTAGAATTTTTTCAAAGGGGCCTGGTTTTTTTTTTTGGGCGGGAAATATCAAATAACTTCTCCTGCTCTGGGCGGAGCGGGAGGGTGTGTCAGACTTTTACTGACCCACCCGTGTTCCTTCAGTTGTTTGTGCCACTGGCCACAGTAACTCTTTCGAACAACCCACGACTCTGGCAGGCATCGGCCCTAGCAGACCCCGTTAGTTACTGCTGACACCTCTTTGAGGAGCGCTCGTCGACCCGGGTCTGGTCCTTACCGGACGGCCGACTGCCCATTGTTCGCGGTCCGCAAGCCTGCGCCTACAGTGGCCAGGAATCAGCTCTTGACTCCTGACGCCCAGGGCTTCTCCTGCAGTGGCTAGGGGCGTGAGGGTGCAAAGATTGGCTCTCCCTCACGTGTTCCACCTCCTCCTTCGCAAGCATTACTGCTTCGCAGAAGGACGTGTCGGCTTCCCATGCACTCTCGCTCTGTACCATGGCCTGGACCATGGCCAGACGCGAGAGCTTGCCGCCGCTGATCGCCGCCGTGAGGACGCGGCGGTGCTCCGCCCAAGGCGGGCAGACCTCCACCATATGCTACACCGTGTCCTCCAAGCGATCCACACAATGGTGACACCCGGAAGGGGCCCAGTCTTATTACTAAAATGGAACTTTGACAACCTTTGGATGGATTAAGGGAGAAGGAGAGACTACACTGAAGGTGGTCTGTAGGTGTTCATCCACATTACTTAAGTTTGACCAAAGCCAGATCCATCAATCCAGAGCAATTCAGGCAATCCTTTTCTCTGATAAAAACTCATTAAAACTGTAGTATGTTGTATCTAAAAATATCCGATACTTAAAAAATATCTTGAAATTGAATTTCGCAGCAATGGATCACACGTATTTCACTGGTATCACCACCATTTAAAGACCACATATACTGAAGAATTGATTAAAAATAGAAACTTACCATATTAGGTCTGAATTTGATAGCAAACCATCTTCTAGAGAGCAGAGGAGGCGTAAAGTCTTGTTTCGTGAACAATGCCATCTGGAATTTCATAATATTGACGATAAAGATGCCATTTTCTTAACAAAACCATAAGAAAATCGAAAAATATTTGCCGGCAAGAGGTTACACTTTTCAGGTAAATAATGTCAAATGCACACGAATATCTATCAGTTTTTGATAACATATTAAGAATCATAATGTTTCGGATAATTACCTTGTTGATTTTTGTTATATAATCGCAATTAATATTGTATTTTTACATTTTCCAAGAAGCACCTAATTCTTCGCTTATTATGACATATTCGTCATGTTCGTGAAGATAGTTTTGATTAAAGTCGGACGATTCTGTAAGAATTTCAGTGAAAACTTGAGTGAGCTGTCAATGTCATCCAAAAGATGGACAGCTCATGTCCATCTTTTGGATTTAGTATCAGTAGCATTAGTCTCACAAAAGTAACCACTATCTAGTAAGAGACAAAGCTACTGTGCGGTCATTATCTGTAGTATTACTAAAGAGACAACTAGGTACTGGCCGTGCATTCACTTTGTCTCTCTCCTACTTTTCGGTCTGTAGTCACTGCACAGCTGAATATGGAGCGCTCAGTCCATTCTCTATGTCTATGACTTCACCTAAGTTTTCACTGTGAAATGGTTACAGAATCGCACTTCTTGTTGCGCACCAGCTGGTAGAAATTCTGGGTAGTATGTACAGACGCCAGCACATCAAGCTACTACAATCTGTCAGATTTCTTTAATAGATATTCAACTTTATCGCTAAAGCATAAGGTTCAAAGTTGATTGGGAAAATCTGACAGTTTCGGGTAGCTTGATGTGCTGGCGTCTGTACATTCCGAGTTGCGCTGGAATCGATAAGAGCGTGCTTATCCGAATTAGCATGACCGCGACCACCATGCGCCATCTTGCGATAACGCCGACCATGCCATGAAATAATATCATCGTGAGCGCTGTCGAAAATAACAGCTGTGCTGTTTTGTTTTGAGTTGCATCATTCATAATCGTGATATCTAAATCGGAGCGCAAATTATTATTGATGTGAGCGCTGTCAGCTATTATGTCATCATTCGGAATGCAGCCTCTGTATATTGCGTGGAGCTCTTTTGAATACTTAAAAGTAAAATTATCCAAAAAAAAACACCAACTTAATTTAAATTTTAAAACTGATATCTATGTTAATAATTTTAGAATCATTGAAAAAATAATCTCTGATTCACTTGAAAACCGACGTTAATTCACGATAGCCTAAGTAGCTTCGCAAACACTTCCGCTCTCTTGGCTATCTGCGCGCCGCCGCCGCGTCGTTTGTAAACCCGCGCGACGGGGCACCGGCTCGTAGTATTGTTATCAAACTATACAGGGTGGCCGGAACATTGACGTCCGAAAATAAAATTTAGGTCCCTCGTATCGTGGGGCATCCGAATCACCCCCATGTATGTTCCGTGACTATTCATATATTTCGAGGTAACAATTTTTTCTGAATTCTCAATAGAGCAAATAACACTATACTCATATTGCTATGAATGAAATGATAGGCGTCAAAATTTGTTTTCTTGATTTTCTCGTTAATCGTCGCATTACCTATATTTTCAGATTATGTTTTTATGAGGTACAGATGCCAGCACATCAAGCTACTACAATCTGTCAAATTTCTTTAATAGATTTTCAACTTTATCGCTGAATGATAAGGTTCAAATTTGATTGGGAAAATTTGAGTTTCGGGTAGCTTGATGTGCTGGCGTCTGTACATTACTCTGGTAAATATTAGGTAACCATAAGATATCTATTACATTCATTATCAGTATTCACCCATCATTCTGACTGCCAGGCTGTGGCTCACTTTATTAAATTGTTCTTGTTTCATGGAGTTTACTTTCATTAAAGGCACATTAAAAAAATACTTAATAATTTAGTTGGTGGCATGTATACTGCCTCTACCTTAAAAAGGGATAATAAGCAGGTATAAGAAACAACATCGAAAACTTTTAATAAGATTATTGTATTTCATAGAAATGTAACAAAACTGATTTAAATATTTATTTATATTTATTGCACCCTCACCAACATTAACATAGGAAATGACTGCAATAGATATTAACCCTTATGTGAGTGACGGACAAGGTACCCGGGTACCTTTAGCATTTTCAAATTTGTGAGTGGTTGACCAAAAAGGGAGGGATTGGAAACCGTTTTTTTTTTGAATTTTTGAATCTGTGGTCTTTTAGCTTTGTTTTGGTTTAACCAGCTCCCTAATTGCGTAACACACTATTACTCTCAATTTAAATCATTTCGAAGCATATTGCTAATCCATTGCTCCATATGTTCGAAAAATATGTCTGCTCAACAACGTAAATAGCGCAATGAATGTTGTTGAACTGTCAAAATGAAACCCATTGCTACTGATAGTGTGTTACGCAATTACCCTGCAGAATATCTTTAGGTGACGTAGTTTTTTTTATGAATTTTTTTTGAGAGCCGGGGCAATTTTGGGAAAATTACACCTTACACACGAAACTTTTTTCTACACGAAACTTCAAACCCGATTTACTCGAAATCAATTTATTTTCCCTTAAGGTCCCTTTTTGGTGAACCACTCACATTCGAAATGCTAAAGGTACCCGGGTACCTCGTCACTCACATAAGGGTTAATATTCAATGGCACCGATTCCCCTCTGTTCACAAACTAAACTAAATTTAAGTGCAGTGCATCTTTTTCTTTCTATCTCATTAAGAAAAGGACAGAAGATAAATATTAGTTTAGTCCTGTCAAATTAAGATACTCCATAGACAAGTTTTGACGTGATTAAAAAATTGGCTACTAAAAATACGTCAATTTACGTGAGGCGCTGACTAATTTGACAGGACTAGACTAATATTTATCTTCTGTCCTTTTCTTAATGAAATAGAAAGAAAAAGATGCACTGAACTTAAATTTAGTTTAGTTTTTGAACAATGGAATTGGAGCCAATGTTTAACTCGACTAGATATCTATAAAAGGGATTTATACACTACTGTGATGGGTCAAGGTAATCCGCGAGTTGACTATTTTTTTTTTATTATTTAAATTGAGGCTTTTTTACCTCACTAATAGCTTGGTATAAACAGTTTTTTAATATTTTTAAAAATTGAAAAGATATGAGCGTTCAAAACTCTCAATTAGACAGAGAGGGAAATACTGAATTGTGACGTCATAGTTCAGTATCGCCATATAAATTACATGCAAAACTTCGTTTTGCGAGAAAGAGATAGACAAAAAGTTTCTATAACATATAAGTTTTTTATTTTTCGACCGATTTCAAATTTGATTTCGAATTCTATTATTGTATTACATGTGTGGATATATTATCTACTAGAATATATAGTATTCAATATCATGCAACTACCCAATTTCTACATGAGAAGCTCTAGTAAGCAGGTACGATTTTTATCGCGCACTGGATTTTCAACTCTCGGCGTCGAGTCGAGCATAGAGAATCCAACACAGTGCATGCCAGCGCGCCAAAAAAACACTTGAATTTTCGGAACGGGCGCTAAGAAATCGCCCGCAGATGTGATGCTAACTAGCGAAACTTCACAGCAAGATACACGTGATAAGAAAAAAAAAGTTTTTTCCTAAACTCACTCACTCACTTTTCCTACTGACTACAATACTTGCGGTTGTTGACCCCGTAAACAGCTGTAGTTATTTATGTATCTCGACAACAATAGCCATCACGTCTGAAGTTTCGTCAGTTAATTTAATTTGAGCTTGTATTTTAATTCAAATAAATTAAGTACAAAATGCATTGTTAAGGGAATGTATGACACTGAGTCAAATTGATAGGTACAGACGCCAGCACATCAAGCTACCCGAAACTGTCTTTGCCAGATTGTAGTAGCTTGATGTGATGGCGTCTGTACTTAAAATTATTAATGGAAAAAATAATAACACTTTGGCTTTGTCTGACCCAGGAATCGACCTTGCGCCCACTACACCAATAAGGTAGACACAATTTTTACAAATAAAGTTATTGATACAATATTTAATATTGTAACTCTTATTTCTAATCCTTTGCCCGATTAATTAAGTCCCACTTGCACCAAAACCACTAAATGCATTCAACGCTAAATATATTTACAACTAGCAGCGCCACTCGGTTTCACCCGCATTAGTTTCGATCCCGTGGGAGAATCGAGATAAAAACTATCCGATGTCCTGAATGTGTTCCTGATTATAAACTACTAGCTGCGCCCGGGGGTTCACCCGCATAGGTCTCGATCCCGTAGGAATATCGGGATAAAAAGTATTCTATGTGTTAATCCTGGTTATAAACTATCTGTGTGCCAAATTTCATCAAAACTGCTCCAGCCGTTTCAGCGTGAAGAAGTAACAAACATACACACACACATACTCAGTGGTCTCGAACGTCGTAGAGCGAGATCGGTAGAGTTGCCAGCTAAAATCGGTATATTTGAACCCAAAATCGGTAGGTATTTGACAAAAAAATACAATATTCGATCAACCGAAAAAAAAATACAATATTCAATCAACAGAAAAAATCTACCGAAAAATCGGTAGGTTCGAGATCACTGCACATACTCACAAACGTTCGCCTTTATAATATTAGTGTCATAGTGTGATAGTTCTGTCTCCATCATCTTCAAATGTGAGCAGAGTTGGCCCAGTGGAACCGGCCCTGGCTTACCTAGTAGGTTGTGAGTTCGAACCCAGCCAAGCACTTATACAACGTGTAACGTTAAATGCGCAAAACCTGAAAATAGTTTGATCAGAATAACGAGCAGAATTAATTGAACCACTTTTTAATATACCTCACATTTTTCAAAAAATCTTTATTAAAAACGTTGCCGTGTCTATTTATTAATAGGTCAAGCAAGCCAATGTCAGCGCGGCGCAGCGGCCCGGTGACGACTCCTCCCTCGATAAAGCGTCGTCGCAGACGCAAGAAACGATCAGAATGGCCAGTATAACTAAAACAGCACATAAAACCTTTACAATTTTTTTAATGACCTATTTTTTCTCTGAAATAGGTCAATTGAATTAAAAATCAGTTGGGGTGTCTGAGGTTTTGCGCATTTAACGTTACACGTTGTATAGCGTGACTGGTAATTAGTGACCGATACTTAAACACATGATTCTACTCATGACAACAAACAAGTTTTATAATGGGACAAAAAGTGAAATGACGAAAAAAAATCAGCTGTTCCCTACATTTTGACGACTCGTACGAACATAAATGTAGGGAACAGCTGATTTTTTTTTTTCGCGATTTCGGATTTGGTCCGATAGTAAAAGTTGTTTGTAATGATGAGTAGAATCATGTGTTTAAGTATCGGTCACTAATTACCAGTCACCCTATATTTGTGTATTTAATTTCATCACAACTGCTCTCAAAACGGTGAAGGAAAACATCGTGAGGAAACCGGCATGTCCTAGAACCAAACATTCGAAGACATGTGACATCTGCCAACCCTCACTAGACCCCTGTGGTACAGTCAACTGCCTCTCAGAAAGAGGAGGCCTCTGTCCCAGCAGTGGGAATTATGCTATTAATAGTCTAAGATACGTCTAAGATACGCGGTTGGTCCGTGGATGGGTGACCATCTTCACACACCAAGACCCCTCCGTGCCTCGGAAAGCACGTTAAGCCGTTAGTCCCGGCTGTCATTCGTGGATCTTTGACAGTCGTTACGGGTCGTCAGTAGCCCGAAAGTCTGACACCCAGTCTTACCTAGGGGTACCGTATTACCCAGTAACTGAGTTGTGGAGGTCAGATAGGCAGTCGCTCCACGTAAAATACTGGTATTCAGCTGCATCCGGTTAGACTGGAAGCCGACCCCAACATAGTTGGGAAAAGGCAGCAGATGATGACTCGATCGGTGGTCGTTCTTATACGGATCCTGTACTATAAGCATCTTCAAGTGATTAACAAGAATAGAACGACGTTGAAATACGTTAAGCGCTAAATGCATTCAGTGATTTGTGTAGCAAGTGAGCCCAAAAGCTTTATTCAAGGTCGTCTCCGCACCGTCGTCCCCACCACTCTTGCTCAGAAAGTCATAATTAAAACATTTTAACAATCCGTGAAATATCTTAGGAGGCATCAATTAATTACGTGAGGCGTTTTTAGACATTTTCTGACCCCCTCCTCCCCCCTGGTGAGATGTCGTGAGTATTGGCTCAATCCCCCCCCCCCCAATCTCACGTGAGATTTTTCAAAATGCCTGTTTATAGTGTGTGTACGAACTACAGTGAAAGGGTTAAATATTATCGTGAACGATCAGTCCATATTTTAATGAAGAAACATCATTTTACTTAATTTGCTACTATTTTTTTTTCAATGTTACTCTGTTTCTTACGGAAAAAATAAACCTGATATTTGTCGAGACCCCTCCCCCCAAAGTAAGATTAGGTGAGATTCGGCTCGACCCCCTTTCCCCTTGAACGTATAATGGACGCCCCCTTATTAAAATTCCCATTATTGCATTTTGACTCTCTCGCGGAACGAGTGGGAAATAAAAAGTTCCAATCGTCACCACTGGGAAGGAACGAATCTTTTTTTTTTTCCCACTCGTGCCCAGCGGAGACGACGGAGCGGGGACGGCCGGGAATAAAGCGCCCAAAACTATATACAGTAATACTTCCTATATAGGGGTATTCCCCTATAACGCGTTTTTACGACCTCGTATAACGCGTTACGTATAATTAATTTATCACATTTAACTTTTCTCGTTGCAGGGGGTTTAAATCGAATATTTAAATTTCACAGTACAGAAATATGTATGTTGGAAATCCCCGCGTTATATGGGGGAATGCCCGTGTTATACGGGGGATTGAAATCGCATAATATGAAAACGCGTTATAAGGGTACCGCTATATAGGGGGGATTACTGTAATTTCTTTATTTAAGAATTTTAATTTAATAATTGACTTTTAATTGCACTTTGTTGCCTGATATATTTGCTAGGACAATTTGTCCATTTGTTTGTGTGTTCTTTGCATACTAACTCCTAAACTGACGTGCCGATTTTGATAAAATTCGACATAGAGGTAAATCAGAGTCATACGGAAAGGCAGACTACTGAATGTAGTGTGCCTTTAGGTTAATTAGAATCATAAATACAACTCTAGTTAGAATTTCTTCAAAATGTCATGATTCCATGAAATAGGCATTCAATAGAATGCCGAAAAGATGCCTTCTTTTATGGCAGACGAGGTAAATTATTGTATAGAATATTTTTTTTTTAACTGACCAGACAGCTGTGCTGCTGGGGAGTTTTTTGCGCCACTTCTTCTTCCCAGCGAAAGCACTAGGAAGTGGTGAAGGGCGGGCGTTTTGGGGGACTGTCTTTTGTAATTTTGACGTTCGAAAAATGCTAATTCTCAGACTAATTTGAATGAATGACGCTGTAGAAGGGAACACAAACGCTAGGGGTAGATCATAACTTAGCCTTATTATCCAACCCCTCTAAGCCATAGACAAGAAACTGGCCCACAAACACCGCTACCTTCTCCGGGTGACTTATATGAACATCATGCGTCCCATCCACAGGTCTAAATCGCAAATTCCGCCCCGGATATTCAGCCTCGTCTAACAAAAAGTCTGTGTTCCTGAACAGTTTGTTTTTCAGCGATTTCTGACATGCTATTGTTAATATCGGAGTTTTGGTCGCTGTGAATATTTTTTTCACGTGTTCGGGAGAGAAGGCGGGGACATTGATGCGCTTCATTCTCTGGTCGTATGTGTACCTGTTGAACGAAAAGATTTGTTTAGTACGTATCCCAAAGGCAAAAGCTAGGTCAATACAGTCTTCCCCTACTCTTACAGTTATCGACATTCATACTCAAAACTTGCCTCACGAAATTTTTCTCATTCCTCCGTATCACATGGCTATACCATGACAACTGCAGTGCGATTCTGTAACCATCTCACCGTGAAAACTTAGGTGAAGTGAGCGTGGAGTGAGCTGTCAGTGTCATCCCACCTGATACTAGGGATTGACCAAGAATAAATTTACAATCATAATTGAGATTTTAATAATATTTTTATGCTAATTCTATTGATCATTTAACATAGTTTCAATTCTATTATTTTAGTTGTCAAAATATTACTATTTTGTGGGGTTTTAAAATAAAAAAAAAAACTCATAAAGAAACTCAGTCATGTTGTTTTTTTTTTCTTTTTTTTTTACCTAGACTAGTCCTGACGAGTCGGCGTGATCACTTCACCCGATTCACGACATTTCGTGAATCGTATGAAGTGATCACGCCACACAAACTACGTGGGATTAAACGTGGGTTTTGACGACTAGCTTTGAAATTTTATAAAATGATCAATAGAATTAGCATAAAAATAGTATTAAAATCTCGATTATTATTGTAAACGTTTGCTTGGTCAATCCCTAGCATCAGTGGGATGACACTGACAGCTCACTCCACGCAAGTTTTCACGGTGAGATTTTTACAGAATCGACCGGTTGATTTCCAGACAGCTTTTCAGTTACCGGTGATACTTTCAGACTTTCTCTTATGTACTCATTTCTTATTCTATCCATTCGTGGAACACCACACATCCCTCTTAACATTCTCATTTCACCTGCATTAAATTGCCTTTCATTTATCCTTTTTGTGGTAGATAAGCCCAGGTGAAATTAAAGAAGTGGACTTTCAAGGTTATGTTGTCTTTACAACGGTCAATATTTAATTTAATAAAAGTCATGCGATCGTGGTCGCGTTGTTAACCCGTGAGAAGGCGCGCTATGAGCAATTTGCTCACACAAAAATCTAATTCAAAAATTTTTTGTCTTTCCCGTGCCACACCAATTCAAGCACTTAAGTACCTTCCTAAATATTCACCCCCTCTCCCCTGACGCAATTCTCGATCCGCTCAGTGGCGTTGCGACCGCGCAGCAAGGCGTTTGTGGAGGCCGTGTACCAACGTGCGGCAATTTGCTCATCACGCGCCCAGCAATTACTTTGCACCGAACATGTAAAATACATGTGTTCAGTGTGTTTCGAGAGGCACATTAGTGTAGATTTAATGGATGAATAACACTTTTTAGTTTTTGTTATGGAACAGTTTTTATTGTGATTTTTATGAAACGTGCCAAAAAATTAATTAATACTAGGTTGTTTTGTTATTTGCGTTAGAAGTTGCTATTATGTTTAATAGTTTTGATTAAAATACTTGTTTTCTTACTTACTAAACCTTGTGTTATTTATTTAAATACATTATAAGCCAATAAATATAGAAACACTAAAAATATAAACATTTATGATAGTGTGAGCAATTTGCTCGCACGCGCCTACTCGTGTAAGAAAATTAGGCGCGCCTTCTCACGGGTAAGAGTGTTGGAGGGCGCGCGAGCCGTCGTCGAGCCGCCGCGCTACCACGCCGCCCGCCCCCCTCTGCTTGATGATGCATGTGTGTTTCGGAGGTGTTAACGTGTGCGTTAACATGTGGCATCATTCCGATCCATACAAGACAGCAGCAGTGTAATTGCGTAACACACTATCAGTAGCAATGGGTTTCATTTTGACAGTTCGACAACATTCATTGCGTTATTTACGTTGTTGTGCAGACACACTTTTCGAACATATGGAGCAATGGATTAGCAATATGCTTCAAAATAAAGAAAAGTAAAAAGAAGATAAAAAAAAGAGTAGGTAAAAGAAAACTATCTTTCCACTTCATCATAGTTGTGTATGTATTTATTATTTTGATTACCTACGTGATATTTATTAATAACCTAGTGATATTTATTTTAGAAGTATGTATGTTTGTATGTATGTATGTTTATTTGTATGTATAGTATATTTATTCTCATAGTATTTGTTTAGTTTTATTAAGTGAATAATTGATTACGATATTATGTTTTTTTTTTGTCTCCTTTACTCTTTCACACGCTGTCTACATCTCTCTATCTAATGTCCTATCGCAGGTATGCTGGAAGAGATTCCTTAAGAAATAAGCATCACCTTTGTATCTATTTTTCTGTTCTGTTTTTTCTTGTCTGTTTATACAACGTGTCCCAGAAATCAACGTCAAGCCGAAAACGGGCAATAGGCCAAGTCGTGACAGCTATTAGAAAAATATAAAAAAAAATCTTGGTCATGTACTTTTCGAATTATAAGCATTCAAAAATAAATCTCAAAAAGTGACACCCTGTGATGGTTTTTCAAGTCCTGTGACTACATTATTAACATTTCGGTAGTTTTTTTCTCTGTGATGTAACCATGAATAACCCTTCTGTAAATTACAGTTAAAAGTAAAACGTAACTGCCTCAGTTCTAAATTAAATGTTAGATTTTTGCCCAATATTGAATTCAAAATAATGACATCACCCAACTTTAACCGACTGTACTGAAAAAAAAATCTACTACACTATTTTGGCAAGTAACTTTAAAAGATGGCGCGTTTAGTCAGGATTCCAAAATGGTATAACACATACTAATTGCTACTTCTTAATTGAGAAAAAACATTTTTTTTTTATGAAGCCGTATTTCATAAAAGTTCGATTGAGACGAAGAGTGACGTTATTTTGACTAGTGTGAGCGAGAAAGATTCATTTTAGCTAATGTGAGGTGACGCTACTTTGACAAGTGGGAGCGAGATAGATAGTGACGCTACTTTTATCTAACTAAGAGGGAGACGGATTGACACATCATTTCATATGTGTGAGTGAAACAGATAGAGACGCTACTCTGGCTAAACAGGGATGCGTCGGCAAATTGTGCAATACTGCAGTACGTTACGCTCTTTCGTTGACTGCACATCTTTTTGTATTCGTATTGACTTCGTACTTACAACTGTGGCTTTGTTTATTGGACTTGATTTGCATTGTAATTTGGATTTATCTGCACCGTTTCTGACAACCCCGGACTTGTTTTAATCGCAACCCCGTGTTTGTGTAGTGTTTTATCATGCCATCTCGATACACCGCACAGGAATACGCCAACATGCATCTCATTTATGGAGAATGCTTATGCAACGCCAATGCCGCAGCAAGAGTGTATCGTGAGAGATACCCGAATGCTGAGCGTCATCCCGATCATCGAGTATTTATTAATGTGCATCGGTCATTATCAGAGGGTCGATTTCCTAGCCAAATGGTTAGCGAGGGAAGACCCGTTATGCCCTACGAAGCCGAAGTCTTGCAAGCAGTTGAAGAAGACAGAAGTATCTCAGTACGTGGAATTGAACAGAGCATAGGAGTCCCCAAAAGTACTGCACATCGTATTTTAAAAAAGAACGAGTTTCACCCATACCATGTACGACGAGTACAAAGTTCTGCTACCCCGAGACTACCCAGAGAGAGTACGATTTTGTCGAACGATGTTGCAGAGGCACCGAGAGGACCCGCGATTCTTTGAAAAAATTCTATGGTCCGATGAATCAACATTTAAAAAGGACGGTTACATGAACCTCCACAATTTGCACGAATGGCACGTGGAAAATCCAAATTTGATGCGGGAAGATAGATCTCAGTACCAGTTTAAAGTAAATATGTGGACGGGAATTTTGAATGGTAAAGTTATTGGTCCAATCGAGCTGCCGGAGAATTTAAATGCCCAGGGTTATTTGAACTTCTTACAGAACCAATTACCAGAATTATTGGAAGAAGTGCCACTGAACATTTACGGCAGCATGTGGTATCAACAAGATGGCTGCCCAGCGCATTATGCTCTCACTGTACGAGAGTTTCTCAATCGAGAATACCCCGATAGGTGGATTGGGCGGGGTGGTACAATTTCGTGGCCTGCCCGTTCACCCGATTTAAACCCCATAGATTTTTTTTACTGGGGTACGATAAAGGATAAAGTGTGCTCTAAACCAATTCAAGATTTAGACGAGCTGCGCCAAAGAATTGCAGAAGCCGCTGAATACATCAACTCAAGAAGATACGCCCGTCTTATTACGCGATCATTTTTAAAGAGATGTAGAACTTGCATTGCAGCTGAAGGAAAACAGTTTGAACATTTGTTATAAAACTTCGTAAATCTGATTTAATAAAAATTATAATAAAAGAAATCCAACGACTGAATTTTATTTCAAATGCACCTAAAACCAACAATGTACTTTTTTTCCTCAATTAAGAAGTAGCAATTAGTATGTGTTATACCATTTTGGAATCCTGACTAAACGCGCCATCTTTTAAAGTTACTTGCCAAAATAGTGTAGTAGATTTTTTTTTCAGTACAGTCGGTTAAAGTTGGGTGATGTCATTATTTTGAATTCAATATTGGGCAAAAATCTAACATTTAATTTAAAACTGAGGCAGTTACGTTTTACTTTTAACTGTAATTTACAGAAGGGTTATTCATGGTTAGATCACAGAGAAAAAAACTACCGAAATGTTAATAATGTAGTCACAGGACTTGAAAAATCATCACAGGGTGTCACTTTTTGAGATTTATTTTTGAATGCTTATAATTCGAAAAGTACATGACCAAGATTTTTTTTTATATTTTTCTAATAGCTGTCACGACTTGGCCTATTGCCCGTTTTCGGCTTGACGTTGATTTCTGGGACACGTTGTATATGTGTGTACATAAATGGTCAAAAAAAATAAAAAATAAAGATGTTTCAAATTGAGAGTAAATAGTGTGTTACGCAATTTGGGTGCAGCAGGGTAATTGCGTAACACACTATCAGTAGCAATGGGTTTCATTTTGACAGTTCAACAACATTCATTGCGTTATTTACGTTGTTGAGCAGACACATTTTTCGAACATATGGAACAGTGGATTAACAATATGCTTCGAAATGATTCAAATTAAGAGTAATAGTGTGTTACGCAATTTGGGTGCAGGTCTAACCAACGTATGACAAATTTAGTGTAGGTAATTACTTTATGCATCCATCTCCTGCAGGCATGGACAGCCTGTCTAGGACTGCGGCCGCTTGCTCCTCGGTCAGACTGGGACGACTCTTTTTTATAGACCGTAGTGCCTGTTGATCATACAATAATTTAGATATCTGCCGTTCGATTCTGTAAAAATCTCACCGTGAAATCATAAGTGAAGTGAGCACTTAATAGTGTTAGTCCCTACTGAATGACAGCTCACTCCACGCTCACTTCAGCCAAGCTTTCACGGTGAGATGGTTACAGAATCGCACGGCTGAGGTCATCGGAAAACTTGAGACTAGAGATGCCGATGCATTCCACCAGTTTCTATGACAAATCTTTTACTGTTCAAGCAGTACGCTTATGGAATGACTTGCCCGTGTCGGTAAGGCGTGCTCAATCTTTGTCCACTTTTAATATTATGATAAAAAATCACTTCCTCTCTCCTTAAACAGCACCATTATATTTTCTTTACTCCTGTTTCATGTCTATCGTTATATGTATATATTTATATAGATTAGTATAATATACTTTATGTATGTATTCATTGTATCGTGTAAATGGTACACCACAGACTACCTACAGTAATTGTCTCTCCTTCCCTTTTCAATCCATCTAAAGGTTGTCTTTCAAAGATCGCTCTTAGCGATAAGACCGCCCGTTGTGTGACCATTTGTAAAATTTCATTATTTTATGTCTGTAATTTATATGGTGTACAGACGCCAGCACATCAAGCTACTACAATCTGCCAAATTTCTTTAATAGATATTCAACTTTATCGCTAACGGTTAAGGTTCAAAGTTGATTGGGAAAATGTGACAGTTTCGGGTAGCTTGATGTGCTGGCGTCTGTACATAATAAAGAGTATTGTATTCTATTCTATACAATGAACATACCTCTGTCCACTTAATTTTCGGCGCATTCTCCGGCTGTATATTGAACTTCTCATAATTCTTGTAGAAGTCCGTGAAGAATACGTGATACCTGCAACAATGAACGAAGTACGTATAACATGAATATTATGAAAAGTTTACTATTCATCATCTGCCTAGCCTTTTCCCAACTATGTTGGGGTCGGCTTCCAGTCTAACCGGATGCAGCTGAGTACCAGTATTTTACATGGAGCGACTGCCTATCTGATCTCCATGACCCAGTTACTGGGTAACACGTTACCCCTTGGTGAGACTGGTTGTCAGACTTTCGGGTTTCTGACGACCCGTAACGACTGCCAAAGAACCACGAATGACAGCCGGGACCAACGGCTTAACGTGCTTTACGAGGCACGGAGGGGTCTTGATATGTAAAGATGGTCACCCATCCACGGACCAACCGCGGCAAGCGTTAGGCGTAAAGTTGACTATTAAACTACTTAAAACTACTGCCAAACGTAATGGCCGTTCGGAGGCGTATGGGGCCATTCAAGTATTACGTAAGTAGATTTTTTGCAATTATTAACCCCCCCCCCCCTCCCTCGTCAGCAAACGTAAGCAAATCTATTATATCCTATTATTATATCCCTCCGCCCATTTTGAATCCGCGAGTTGACTAATTTTTTTTTATTATTTAAATTGAAGCTTTTTTACCTCACTAATAGCTTGGTATAAACAGTTTTTGAATATTTTTAAAAATTGAAAAGATATGAGCGTTCAAAACTCTCAATTAGACAGAGAGGGAAATACTGAATTGTGACGTCATAGTTCAGTATCGCCATATAAATTACATGCAAAACTTCGTTTTGCGAGAAACAGATAGACAAAAAGTTTCTATAAGTTATAAGTTTTTTATTTTTCGACCGATTTCGAATTCTATTATTGTATTACATGTGTGGTTATATTATCTACTAGAATATACAGCGTGTAACGGAAGGGGGGTATCAACCCTGAAGGAGGTGAATGTGCTCATGAAACTCAATAACTTTCCCCAAAGAACATAGGTCGAAATATGAAAAAAAAATTTGGCCCTCCCTTACAAAACTGACTACCAGCTGATTGATTTACTATGGGAGGGCCAAATTTTTTTTTCATATTTCGAACTTTGTTCTTTGGGGAAAGTTGTTGAGTTTCATGAGCACATTCACCTCCTTCAGGGTTGATACCCCCCTTCCGTTACACGTTGTATAGTATTCAATATCATGCAACTACCCAATTTTAGTTTTACATTCTTACGTAAACATTGGTAAGTAAATGCATTTTTCAATGTGTTGTGGTTTCTTTATTCATTGATGAGCCTGATGCTCTTATAACTATTTATTTAATTATTTCCGGGAATCCCTGAAAATGCGTTTCGTTTTCAATCATAGACATAACATAACATCGTAGGGTTGCCATAATAATATCGTCGACCGTAGGTTCAATTGCTGTAAGGGACAAAA
Organism: Eremobia ochroleuca; assembly: GCA_949629135.1. Classification (NCBI taxonomy): domain Eukaryota; kingdom Metazoa; phylum Arthropoda; class Insecta; order Lepidoptera; family Noctuidae; genus Eremobia; species Eremobia ochroleuca. The sequence continues at coordinate 890,592 of OX451413.1, forward strand.
TACCCAAAATGAGTTGAGTATACAGTTTTGTTCAGAATTTTTCGCTCTATCGAATGGTGAATATAAAAAAAATCTAGCTTAAAAAAAATGTCCCTTACTCTAATGATTTTTGGATCCAAATTTAGAATCAGCCCCATAATAACAATGTATCTGAAAAACTATGCAATATAGGAACTTAAAATGGTGTAATTATCGCCGCCAATCCACTTGAAATAAAGTAAGGGTCTTCCCAATCAACGAATTACCATTACATGGTTTATTTTTTAAGAAACAATAATAAAACTGGCCTTACACTAATGTCTTTGTTGTCTCAAAAAATAAATATCATCCATACTTTAAATGGATTGCACGAGTTTTGACATAGTTGTCCCTTACCCCAATTTGCATTGTCATACTTTAAGCAGTGTCAACGTTACACCTATTTGAATCGAATTATTGCACTATTACCATCCTTTTCTATCTCACAACGTCTTTCTGTGTGCAAAAGAGAGGATAGTACCAATGCGAAAGCAGCGCGCGGGCATGAAAAAGTGGTATCAGTGCGAGTTCATCTGTCGTTAAAAACAACAAAAATAATGGCTTTTTGGGAAAACGAAGTGCTCTGGCCCATTGAAACTTTGTAGTAGGGTAGTAGGTTTCAAGGAGCCAGTGTACTTAATTTAGCTAAAAAACCATTATTTTTATAAATAAATGATAGAAGGGTTAATTTCCGGACGATAAATATTTTCGAAATTCATTCGGCACTTTTTAGTTGATTTATCAGAAATTTTTTACAAAGTTTCAAGGGGCCAGAGCACCAAAAAGCCATTACTTTTGTTATATTTTATAAATAAACAATAGAAGGGGTAGTTTCCGGATGATAAATGTTTTCGAAAATTATTTGGCACTCTGTAGTTGATTTTCCAGAAAATTTTTTCAAAGTTTCAAGGGGCCAGAGAACTTAATTTTGCCAAAAAGCCATTATTTTTGTTGTTTTTTTTATAAATAAGCAATAGAAGGGGTAGTTTCCGGATGATAAATGTTTTCGAAAATCATTCGACACTCTTTAGTTGATTTATCAAAATTTTTTTACAAAGTTTCAAGGGACCAGAGCACTTAGTTTTGCCAAAAAGCCGTTATTTTTTATAAATAAACAATAGAAGGGGTGGTTTCCGCATGAAAAATTTTTTCGAAAATTGTTCGGCTCTATGTAGTTGATTTTCCAGAATTTTTTCACATGGTTTCAAGGGGCCAGAGCACTTAATTTTGCTAAAAACCATTATTTTTGTTGTTTTTTATAAAATAAGTAATAGAAGTGGTAGTTTCCGGATGATAAATGTTTTCGAAAATCATTCGGCACTCTTTAGTTGATTTATCAGAAATTTTTTACAAAGTTTCAAGGGTCCAGAGAACTTAATTTTGCTAAAAAACCATTATTTTTGTTGTTTTTTTATAAATAAACAATAGAAGGGGTAGTTGCCGGATGATAAATATTTTCGAAAATCATTCGGCACTCTTTAGTTGATTTTCCAGAAATTTTTCAAAAAGTTTCAAGGGGCCAGACAACTTAAATTTGCCAAAAAGCCATTATTTAGATAATCACTCTATATTTTTTTTTCTAATGCAATAATAACAATATGTTACAATGATATGTCTTATTAATCGTAATTAAGGTTTATTATTCAATATATCTTTCATTATTTCGATTTTTTGCATATAAGAATGTAGTAGAGCCTTTTCTACTTTTGGAATTCAAACGTTTGGAACTTCAGCTACATGTTTGGTCGGGATTGTGCGCGGTTTTTGCAGCTACTCTTTTATTTGAATAAGAATTCAAAGTAAGTATAGGTAAAATTGTTACCATTTTTTTAATAATTTGATTTTAATAAGATGTTTATTAAAATCAAATTATTAAAAAAATGGTAACATAAATAAAACAATTATTAATAAAACAATTTTTATACAATAAAATAAAAATTGTTTTATTCAAACTAATACAAATTTGCTATTACAATGTACAAACATTGCATGTAAGCGACATACAAAAAAGCACACACACGGTTCTAATACATTTTCATGTCTTTTAAATGATTTCTTATAACGATTTCCAAATTTAAGATATCCGTACGTCAAAAGTGTGTACTTCATTTTCTGTCAAAAATCTCTTTACATTGTATTTTTTTCATAAATTGGTTCAACATGTCCTTTACACTATTTTTTCATTAATAGATTGGATCCAACGTAGAGGTCAATTTAATGTAAGGGACGGGACTACAAGATACTTGGGCAGTAAGGGACATTACTAACAAAATACGTTGTTGTAAGGGACATCTATTTTCTTAAATAGCTAACTCATTTAAATAAATGTTACACATGTAGATAGACCACTAAAATACAAGTTTATGTGTGAAATCAGACCCGAAAAAGGTTAATAACAAAAAAAGTTATGGGCGATTTAGTCCGAAAAAAAACTTTGTCGGCCTCTCCTGAAAAATCGTATTTTGTCCCTTACAGCAATTGAACCTACGGTCGACGATATGTGTTCAAACCAAAATTGACTAAATTTTGTAGAAAATGCGAAAAATTGAAGAAATAAATACTGCTGACGTAGTCAACATCCAGACCCCCCCCAATCCCCCATGTCATCAAATATAAGCAAAGCAAAGACCCCCCCCCCCCCCCACCCCCTGTAGTACTTACGTAATACTTGAATGGCCCCTATTATACCGGCTGACTTTTTACTGTCTGGACAAAAAACAGGTCACAACAATATACAAGGTGAAAGGGGTAGTAAAAAAAAAAACCAAAAATCTTTTTTTTTTTTTTTTCAATAACCTGAGTGACTGATAGTGACCGGTCAGTCGACTTTTATTTTATTTTTTGGTTGAATGCCGCTAAGAATTTTCATTTTATATCATTTATACCCTGTTGTTGTGATTCTCAGCCTAGTTTAAATAAATGACTACTGCCTTTTTTTTTCTTTTTTTTTTTACTTTTTTTTTTTTTTCTTGACTTGCAAATTGCAATAAATATGAACTTAGCGGGCTACCTCAGCGCATACCTCTCATACAAAATATACATACCATCTAGGAAACTCCTCAGGCGGGACGGCAAAGAAGTTGATAGGGTCTAAGTTGACCAGTTTCTCTAGCCTGTCGGGATAGCATAGATTGTAGAATTGCCCTGAAAATTAAATAAAAAGCTTATTAGTTTCTTAGTATTTAAATAAATTAGATCACACTTGTATTTGTAACTAGTTGTGCCATAAAACATCACGTTATAATATATAATAATAATAATCTTTATTGTTCAAGAAAAATACATATTTTATCAGATAAATCACTGGTCTCCATACTAGGATTCCCTGTGTCGTGGAGGCCAGTCTCTTTCATCAAGGTTCAAAGTTACAGTGTTTTATTGTAAAAAGGAAGTTGAGTTAAACAAAACAAAAATAATAAGGGGAGGCATGGCGTCTTGCAGTGTGAGTTAAGTGGCGTTGGTGCGTGTATAAGTGTGTGTGAGGGTGCATGTGTGTGGTGTGTGTGTTTGAATGGTATGGTGCGTGTATGTTTGTGTGTGTGTGGATTATGTCTCCAAAACTAACATTATAGAAATTTATTATGACCCTAAGGAGACGAACAAAATGATAAAAAGTTAGAAATAACGCTAAGTGAAAACGTAGTGATGCGACGGGGTCGGTCGGGAGAGCAAGAAACAGGATTTTTTTATATAGGGTGTTTGGTATAAGGACCGACACAATTTTTTGAGGGATTGGGGTGTCTTTTATTTATTTATTTATAATTTAGATTCGGACAACAATATAGTCCACTTTGTTAGTAAAAATATCTTATAACTAGTGTTAGTAGTAAACAGCCAAGAAACAAACAACAAAGTAGGTGTCTGAGGCAGAATGTGCAGAGAACGACAAAGTGAGGAATGAGCTACCCGACCATTATCCCCACATAGTGCCTCAGAATTGGGAAGTAAGGACTCTCCACAACTGTTTTCGGCTGGTTTCTGTGTTGTTTGCTGTCTTTTGCTAGCGCAAAATTGTTTATTTTTCATTTTTATTATGATTTTTTTTATTATATTTTTTTGTTCCCTAACACAATTTTACGTTTTTGGAAGTAACTAAGTCATTTTCTAGAACCAACTGTACATACATTTGCATTGCATATAACATCAAAAATGATAGCGCTCTAAAAACAAAAAAGTTGTGACGATATTTCGGGTGATTAAAAAGAAACATATTATGATTTCAAATACCTATTGTGACACTTAGGAAAGGTGTTATGGTTGAAAACTAGGATAATATGACACTTTCTATCCCTAGAAAAATTGTGTCGGTCCTTCTACCAAACATCCTGTATAGTGTGATTATTGATTATAATTTTTTTTTTTATTATTTTAATGATTAATGTACCAAATATATTTATTACAATAGATATTTGCATATAGAGGACAAATGTTTGTGTGATGAGCACGAACATTTGTTCTTTGTCTGGGTGTAATTTATCTATAATATGTATGTATTTAGAAATATACAACGTTTAACGTTAAATGCGCAAACCCTGAAAATAGTTTGATCAGAATAACGAGCAGAATTAATTGAACCACTTATTAATATAGGTCACATATTTCAAAAAATCTTCATTAAAAACGTTGCCGTGTCTATTTATTAATAGGTCAAGCAAGCCAATGTCAGCGCGGCGCAGCGGCCCGGTGACGACTCCTCCCTCGATAAAGCGTCGTCGCAGACGCAAGAAACGATCAGAATGGCCAGTAAAACTAAAATAGTACATAAAACCTTTACAATTTTTTTAATGACTTATTTTCTCTGTGAAATAGGTCAATTGAATTAAAAATCAGTTGTGGTGTTTGCGGTTTTGCGTAAATGCGCAAAACTTGATAATAGTTTGATCAGAATAACGAGCAGAATTAATTGAACCACTTTTTAATATAGGTCATATTTATCAAAAAATCTTCATTAAAAACGTTGCCGTATCTATTTATTAATAGGTTGAGCAAGCCAATGTCTAGTAAAACAGCACATAAAACCTTCACAATATTTTAATGACTTATTTTCTCTTTGAAATAGGTCAATTAAATTAAAAATCAGTTGGGGTGTCTGAGGTTTTGCGCATTTAACGTTACACGTTTTATAATATGTATGTATTTTGAAATATATATGTATGTTTATCAGTTGTCTAGTACTCACAGCACAAGCTCTGCTTAGTTTGGGACTAGATGGCGTTGTGTGAAAGTTGTGGAATATTATTATTATTATTATTCAGCGCCACTGACCTCAGTACTTACCTAGGTGAGCTCCAAATGAATGTCCGATCAGCGTGAAAGTCTTCCAACGGAAGTGTTTCACAACTGTGTGCACTGAGGACACCATGTCATAGACGCTGATCATCAATCCTGGTAAGAAGCGATCTGATTTGCCGTTACCGGGGAGGTCTACGCCTGGAAATGAAAAAGATATATTAACAAACAGTTTTAGGGGATTTGGATTTGGAGTTTCAAGCAAGAAAAAGAGTGATTTTATAATCACTTTTTTTCTTGCTTGAAACTCCAAATAGCGCGCGCGTGTGTGTGTGTGTGTGTGTGTGTGTGTGTGTGTGTGTGTGTGTGTGTGTGTGTGTGTGTGTGTTTGTGTGTGTGTGTGTGTGGGTGTGTGTGTGGACGTGCGTGTGCGTGTGCGTGTGCGCGTGCGTGCGTGCGTGCATGCGTGCGTGCGTGCGTGCGTGCGTGCGTGCGTGCGTGCGTGCGTGCGTGCGTGAGTGCGTGCGTGCGTGAGTGCGTGCGTGCGTGAGTGCGTGCGTGCGTGCGTGCGTGCGTGCGTGCGTGCGTGCGTGCGTGCGTGCGTGCGTGCGTGCGTGCGTGCGTGCGTCCGTGCGTGCGTGTGTGTGTGTGTGTGTGTGTGGGTTTGTTACTTCTTCGGCTGAACTTTTATGACTTTTGGCACACAGATAGTTTATAACCAGAATTAAGACAGAATACTTTTTATCCCGATATTCCCACGGGATCGAGACTTATGCGGGTGAAACCACGGGGCGCAGCTAGTATTATAAATGCGAAAGTAAGTTTGCTTTCACGCTAAAACGGCTGAACGGATTTGGATGAAATTTGGCACATGGGTAGACCATGACATGGAGAAGGAGATAGACTTTTCATCCTGGATCGCAGACTAAGTCGCAGGCAACAGCTAGTTTATCATAATTATGCAATAATAACAATGTTCCTATGTATTATAGTTCAGGGAAAGTGTCTCAAGTGCGACAAAATATTACCACTACTAAAATTAACGGGTGGTGTTAATTTTAAAAGTGGTAATAGCGTTTCCCTTGTTCACAAACTAAACTACATTTAAGTTCAGTGCATCTTTTTCTTTCTATCTCATTAAGAAAAGGACAGAAGATAAATATTAGTTTAGTCCTGTCAAATTAGTCAGCGCCTGTCGTAAATTGACGTATTTTTAGTAGTCAATTTATTTAATCACGTCTAAACTTATCTATGGAGTCTCTTAATTTGACAGGACTAAACTAATATTTATCTTCTGTTCTTTTCATAATGAAATATATAGAAAAAGATGCACTGAGCTTAACCCTCTATAGCTCAGTGTAGACTGTAGGTAACATACCGTACAAACGCTTCGAAATTTAAAATAATAGATTTCATAACGTAATCGCGCACTGTAACTCGTAGTCTACACTCCGAACTAATGAACTAGTACCAAAAAATACGACTAGACGGCGATTCTTGTTACAAATTGAGAATTTGTGTTACGACAGTCGGTATTTAGGCACGAAACGTGGCGGTTCACTGTGATTTAAAAAATATATAAAAATTGTTCTGCTCGTGTCTTGTGTATTATATTGATAAATTGGAGAGGTGAGTGTTTGAACTTTATTTTGTAACGTTATTTTTCAACACTTTCATATTTTATTTTGTTTTTGTTGGTAAAAGTGATTGTTGCAATTTTTGTAATTTTCTTCCCAAATAATTAAAAATAATGAAAATCCAGAAACACGTGTATTTTATTTTTTTGTAATCTTCTCTAATCCAAAAAATCAAATAAATCCCAGCTTATGAGTCATAGAGGGTTAAATTTAGTTTAGTATGTGAACAAGGGAATCGCCATTACCACTTTTACCAAATAAAATTGGTGGCAAAAACCGAAAATACAAAACCAAAAACACCTACTATTTTTTTTTTAATTTCAGAGTTGGTCCCATAGCAAAATAATGTAAGTACTGACTGCTTACATTAAAAGTTGGTCCAACTATTCCATTCAGACCTTGCATAGAAATATCTTAGATATGAAACAGGAAAATATACAACGTGTAACATTAAATGCGCAAAACCTCTGACACCCCAACAGATTTTTAATTCAATTGACCTATTTCACAGAGAGAATAAGTCATTAAAAAAATTGTAAAGGTTTTATCTGCTGTTTTAGTTTTAATGGCCATTCTGATCGTTTCTTGCGTCTGCGACGACGCTCTATCGAGGGAGGAGTCGTCACCGGGCCGCTGCGCCGCGCTGACATTGGGTTGCTTGACCTATTAATAAATAGACACGGCAACGTTTTTAATGAAGATTATTTGAAAAATGTGACCTATATTAAAAAGTGGTTCTGCTCGTTATTCAAACTATTTTCAGGTTTTGCGCATTTAATGTTACACTTTGTATATTGTAGTAAATTGTATGTATGTGTTTATAACCTATTGATGTATTTATCTAGTTTTTTTTTTATTATCGTCCTGTCAACCAAAGCACCTGCCATCTACTCTCTTCACCACCCTTGGTTGACTGGTAGAGAATGCCTAAGGCATTAAGTCCGCCTTTGTACCTTTTGTGGGAAAAGTTTAAATAAATAAATAAAGTGGAATGACATACCAATATAATAAAAGTTCTTGGGCAGCTTGCTGACCAGGGGTCTGAAGCTAACAGCAGAGTCCATGGTCCCATGAACTAGCAGCACTGGAGGGTCATAGCAGTTACCCCACGCTATTACTGGAAAATAATATATTTCACATTTTTTTTTAACAAGATTAATATAATTAATTAAAAGCTAATAGACTTAAAATAATGTGTACAAGTATATAAAAACAAGGGCAAATAATCAAAGGGCATCAAAAAGTTCGTCCGTATCGCTGTCAATAGGAAAAGTGCCCAAAAGGCTGGCAGCATTACCACGTTGTATGGCAATGCTGATTCTTTGGCCAAAAAATAGGCCAGCCCTCTGGTCACGTGAAGAGTAGACCATCCGCTTGGCGATATCCCGAAATAATAGGTGGGCACTCGGACCCCATGGCCCTAATGTAACAACCCCAAACGGCTAATGCTAATGCTTTCACAATTTACCATATCATATGGAATGTTGGCTCATGGTTAAATAATAACAGACACACGGATCAATCAATTCGGTTAAGTTACGCTTGCCACTGTTGGTCCGTGGATAGATTGAACCATCTTTACATACCGAGACATATCTATGCCTTGGAAAGCATGTTAAGCAGTTGGTCCAGGCTTTTCATTTGTGGATCTTTCACTGTTGTTACAGGTCGTCAGAAACCTGAAAGTCTGACAACCAGTCTTACCAACGGTATATTAGTTTTTGCTATGTATTAATTTTTGTTAATCGATACAAAAAAAAAAAGGCACTAATTTGGGGCATTGACTTAGTTTATTACCGTAGAGATAGACATAGTTTATTACCCAATAGCTGGGTTTTGGAGGTCAGAAGAGCAGTCACTGCATGTAATCAGCAGCATCTGGTTAGACTGGAAGCCAAGGTCAACCCCAAAATAGTAGGAAAAGGCATATGATATTGTCTCTGTTTAATTTTAGAGATCATTTATTTTTCAAGCTTTATTAGGCTGAACGCTGAGGCAAGCGTAATTTTGTGAGTTGTGAGTCGCGTAATTTGAGTTGGGTAATTTCTGCTGCATTCGGTTTCATACAAAAAGGCAACTCATTTTGCGTCGTCGTGTGCCACCAACTGCCTTTTTGTATGAAACCGAATGCAGCAGAAATTACGCAACTCAAATTACGCGACTCACAACTCACAAAATTGCGCTCGTTTGGCCTCAGGCTTATTATGTAATTTAACATAAAAAAATGTTCAAATATTATCAATCAATGTCCATCCGATAAAAAGATTATTCAAATAAGAAGTATGGGTCAAAGTTCAAAAACACTTGTAATTATGTTTTCATGCATTTAAAACTTAGTTATTGTTATATAATACAGTAACAACATATACTTACTTGCTACTCTTCCCCATGGTGCTTGAATATACCACTCATTTTCCAATAAGTCCATTATTGACGAAAAAATGTTGTACACTTTACGTTACGTGTTATTATAAATCGTACTGTGATTTAAACTTGTTGAGCAGCTTCTTTTTGATAACTTACACTGAAATATATTTTATGAACGCATTTATAAACGTATTATACCTCAAAATTAACCTTTATTTTAATATAAAAATAACAGCAATAAATTCATGAAAAACGGGCAACTTGGGCAAGCAAAACAAAACCCTCTGTCAATGTCAGTGAACTGTCAAGTAGTGTAATATCAGCACTGACGTTTATATCATAATATTCTATTCTATTTTTTTTTATGGCAATGGTGCCGATGCTCAGACGTAATAAGATAACGCTTATAATGTTATTATTATTACGACGATGAATGATAATAAAAATCATATGATTTATACGTCAGTGAGTATTAGTGTCAGTTGGTTTAGGTAGGTACAGGAAACGTATAAAAAAGTAAGGGCGTGTGCAAGAGGGTTTTATTCATTTCATTACATAATAAAGATGAACCTATCGTAAAAATAATAAAAGAAAGATTACAAGAAAATTAAAGTAATAGAAGCTCGGACCAGTCTAAATAGACCGTGTGTCTGTAGAATACTGGTGTAGATAACGACTCAGGAAGTCACGAACCGTTAGGAAGAGTAAAAAATGTAGTCAGCAGCAGATTTTTGTCGGATTAGTTAATAATTGTAGGTACAATCAATACCATCAAAGATAATTCAAGATAAAGGTGATTTAAGTTAATACCTAATATGGCAGTTGTATTGAATAGATTCAAACAGACAAAAGTTAAAAAAAAAAACAAAAGACAAAAGTTAAAGTGAAAAGAGATTACTTTCGTTCGTATTATCAAAATGACCGAATCGCATGGCGTGACAATAATAGCTATTTCAAAAGATATTCTTCAAGAAATATTATAGTCACGTAGTCAGGAATTCGGGGTGGATTTTTGTGATAGGGCATCACAAAAATCCACTCCGAATTCCTGACTACGTAAGTAGTGAGTAAGGGCAGCTACTTTAGCCGTTGTGGCTACAGGAAAACGGACTGAGGAGACTTTCCTTAACTTTTTGAGAAATTTTGATTCGTCCATTAGTTCCTGTAACGTCCAGCTGACAGGACACACATGATATGATATAAGTGTTGCATCGTTTGTGGAATAGCGCCACATTTACACTCCACGGCGGAGTCGTCTATGAATCTCTTTTATTGGAAAAGAGATCAACGATTGTTACTTGGACTTTTTATGCCAGGACCATAGCAAAGTTTACACTTACGTACTTACATTTCAACAGCAAATAATGTCGACGTTTCATACAACGGTGGTCCAAAAAGCGATTAATCTATGTTATTTTACCTTACCAATCAACCAGCAATTAATTCCAAAACTCCAGCACCCTAATTTTATTTATTTAGGTTTACCAAGGGAGTGTTTGGTAATTAAAACAGCGTTGGTATAAAATCATAACTATATTTTATCTACAAAATTATCGAGCCTATATACAGATTTTGAGTAGCACTATTAGTCCTGGGAACACTATCACAAATATTATTCCACCAATCACGAGCAACCGTACCGATCCTACGATCAGTGGAGTTCTAGGGCCGCGGTGCATAAATACCGAGCGGGCCGGCGCGCGGCGCCTCAGTCAGTGTCCAACGCGCGCGCTGCGCGTGAGGTTTGTGTAGTCGATGTTTGCAGGTTAACTGGTACAGTACTCCCCCCCAGCGAAGCGTACTGGAGGTTTTGAAATTCTTCCTGTCCTCGTAGTGTATGGTTCATCACGGATGACATCGGTAGCAGCCTCGGTGACCAGCAGGAATGCAGGTTTTAGTCGATCCACGGAGATATTCTTCTGTTTACCCCTTACGAGTATTGTGTATGCCTTATCATTGCGTTCAATAACTCGGTGCGGCCCGTTGTATGTAGGTGTGAGCGGCTTGCGTACTGTATCGTCGCGCACAAACACATGCGTGCATGTTCGCAAGTGTTTGGGAACATATGTTGTCCGGCGGTCCGTACTTGTGTGTGCGGCGTGAAGTTTTCGCATTGCGTTAGCTATGACGTCTTCATAATGTGATTGTATTCTGTCCGTTATCTTCACGCCGACCATCTCACCGGGTAATCGCAGTGTTTGACCGTACAATGCTTCAGCTGCAGAGACATCTGTGTCGTTTTTTATTGTTGAACGTAAACCCAGCATGACGGTTGGCAACTCGTATGTCCAGCTCGAATTTTGTAATCGAGCTGTCAATGCAGTCTTCAGTGAGCGGTGCCAGCGTTCTATCATGCCGTTTGCTTGAGGGTGGTAGGCAGTGGTGCGTGTGCGCTCGATGCCTAGTCGCTTCATGAGACTTTTGAATAGTTCGGATTCGAATTGACGTCCTTGGTCGCTGGTCAATTTCTCTGGGCATCCGAATCGAACTATCCATCCCTCGTACACAGCTCGGGCGACTGTTTCGGCGGTGATGTCAGCTACTGGGTATGCTTCAGGCCATCTCGTTGTTCTGTCGATGATCGTTACACAGTATCGTTTCCCATCTGATAACGGTAGTGGTCCAACGATGTCAATGTGGATGTGAGACAGACGGTCGGTGCGTGGAAACGTTTCGAGTGGTGAAACAGTATGGCGCTGTGTCTTACTTTGCTGACATGCGATGCAACTTCTTGTCCAACTGTTGACGTCGGCATTCATGCTCGGCCAAAAGAATCGTTTTGTTATCAGGTGGCGCGTGGCGCGAATGCCGGGATGACTCATCTCATGGATTGTTGTAAACACGGCTCGTCGCAGCTGTGGCGGAATGTAGGGTCGGGCGCTGCCTGTTGATGTTTCACACAGTATTTCCTGTCTTGAATTGCTTGTCTTGATGCGGTGAAATTGCAATGTGTCGTTTCGCATGACGTTTTTGATTTCATTGTCATCTTGTTGTTGACGCGCTAACTCGTCGTAGTCAATCGGTGATGGTGACGTAATTGTTTCGATTCTTGATAAGGCGTCAGCGACGACGTTTTCTTTGCCTTCAATATGTAATATCTTCGTCGTAAATTGACTAATATAGTGAAGATATCTTGTCCGCAGCTGTGTCTCCGTCTTACTATTGTCTCTCGTGAGGGTAAACGTCAGAGGTTTGTGAACGGTATATACGGTAATTTCTTTACCTTCAAACATTTTTCGAAAGTGACGAATTGCAAGGTAGATTGCTAACAATTCTCGATCGAAAGTGCTGTATTTTCTCTGTGCGTCGGTCAGTTTTTTTGAATAAAAACCGAGTGGCTGCCATCTTCCGTGAACGTACTGCTGTAGGGCTGCGCCGACACACGTGTTGGATGCATCACACATGAGTGATATGGATGCATGTGGAGATGGATGTGTCAGCATAACAGCGTTTCTGATACTGGCTTTGCTTGCTTCAAAGGCTTCTTTTTCTTCAAGCGTTAGACGAATGGGTGTTTTGTCGTTTTTTTTCGAAGTCCGTAGGTACTTGAATAATTTTTCTTGAGTATGTGCTGCGCGCGGAATACTTTCTTTGTAGAAATTAATGATGCCCAGGAAGCGTCGTAGTTCTTGCACTGTTGTCGGTTCTGGGAATGTTGTTATAGTTTTGACACGTTCTTCAATTGGTTTAATTCCGTCGGCTGATACGTTGTAGCCTAGGAACTCGAGAGTTTCTTTTCCGAAAACGCACTTAGACACGTTTATTCGCATTCCGTGCTTGTGTAACCTTTTGAAAACTTCTTCTAAGTGTACTCGGTGTTGAGCTTGATCAGCAGACGCCAAGAGAAGATCGTCGACGAACGGGAACACGAAGTCTAGGTCACCCAATATATTATTCATGTGGCGTTGAAATGTCTGACCTGCGTTACGTAATCCGAAGCACATTCGTGGGAATTCAAACAATCCGAATGGAGTAATTACGGCTGTCTTCTCAATGTCTTCTTCTCTAATACGCAGTTGGTTATATGCTTTGCGTAAATCGATTTTTGTGAATACCGTCATTCCTTGTAATCTGTAGGTGAAGTCACGAAGGCGGGGTATTGGGTATCGATCTGGCTTCGTCACGGCGTTGAGTTTTCTATAATCTCCGCATGGTCTGAGTTCACCATTCTTCTTCTGTACTAGGTGTAGAGGGCTAGCCCATGGTGATTTGCTGGGTCGACATATACCTTGCTCAAGCATTGACTGGAATGTGTCTTTTGCGGCTTTGTACTTGTGTGGCGGCAACGGGCGAGCTCTGCAGTACGCGGGCGGTCCGCGTGTCACGATGTAATGTTCCACGTCACTAGCGCTTGTCTTGCTGAAGTTGGGTGATGTGATGTCGTTGTATTTCTTTAGTAGGTCGCAATACGGATCGTTCACGTTAAGTGTGAGTACCGTCGGAGTTGATGAGCTGCTCGATAGACAACCGTTGATTGATAAGCCTGTCTTCTTGTCAATAAGTTTCTGGGCTCGTAAGTCGACTAGAAGGTTGTGATGTTGAAGGAAGTCGGCACCGATGATTGGCCTCTTCACGTCAGCAACGGTGAATTTCCACTTGAATGATCGTCGTAGACCGAGGTTGAGGTTTAGGTCGCGCTCGCCGTACGTAGGTATAGGCGTGCCATTTGCCGCGTACAGTAGTATGTCGCATGTGGGTGTGTTTTTCTTGCGGGGCGGTACAACCGACACGTTCGCTCCAGTGTCGATCAGGAAGCGCAGCTTGTTGGCGGAGTCGTAGATGTACAGACGGTATGCAGTTATGTTGTTGATCTCGGCTTCCGTCGCAGCCAAGATCTCGGCTAGTTTTCCTGTTTCTTGCCATATTTACAAGGTGATCTGCAGTTGCGTGCGCGCTCGCCGAAGCGTTTGTGAAAGTAACAAGCGTCGCTTGTCGCGCGCTCGTTTTTATATCCTCGGCCGCTCGATCGAGTTCGTGACTGCGACCGTGAACGAATGAAACGGCGAGATGCGTGTGTCGTCCTTCTTGATTGGCTCACTTTTAACTCGGCGATCTCCTTCGTTAGTTGCATGACGGCTTCTCGCAGGTCCTGTTGTTCGTGTGATTCCCGTTCTTTAGCATGTGTCGCCGATTTTGGTGCCTTGGAATGATCTTGACAGGTACAGGAACATACAGAGCGTGGCTCGGGTGATTGATCGTGCATTTTATCAGCCATTGCAGCGAGAACGTCGAGGGACGTCTGTTCACTAACTGCCAGAACTGCACGTGTGGACATAGGTAGGTGACGCATCCACAAGACCTGGAGCGTGGAATCTGGCATTTTTTCGTGCGCAGGTTCTCTCATACGCCTGAGAAGCTGTGATGGCTTTTGGTCGCCAAGTTCCATCTCGGTGAGGAGTTTTTGTAGCTGCTGGGTTTCCGATTCTTCGTATACCGAAAGTAACCTTTTCTTGGCTTCCTCGTATCTGCCTGTGCGAGATTTGGACATAATAATGTCGCTAATCTGTTCGACATCCGGTTTCTCAAGATGTGACACCATCAAACTGAATTTTGACTCGTCGCTGGGCTTCTGCGGACCGACAACCGTTTCGAATTGCCCAAACCATAACGTTGGTTTGTCACGCCAAAACGTAGGGATACGGGCTTTGACGGAGATAGTCTCAATGTCTTTGGAGTCCATGGTTCTGTAGAACGTCGTTCGGGTCACCACTTTACCAAGGGAGTGTTTGGTAATTAAAACAGCGTTGGTATAAAATCATAACTATATTTTATCTACAAAATTATCGAGCCTATATACAGATTTTGAGTAGCACTATTAGTCCTGGGAACACTATCACAAATATTATTCCACCAATCACGAGCAACCGTACCGATCCTACGATCAGTGGAGTTCTAGGGCCGCGGTGCATAAATACCGAGCGGGCCGGCGCGCGGCGCCTCAGTCAGTGTCCAACGCGCGCGCTGCGCGTGAGGTTTGTGTAGTCGATGTTTGCAGGTTAACTGGTACATAGGTAACCAACAGCGATACATAAAAATGTTTTTACGAAATATGCGTGTTACAGTTATTATGGCCAATTATAGGTTTCCCTGTATAACTGGGATATACAACGTGTAACGTTAAATGCGCAAAACCTGAAAATAGTTTGATCAGAATAACGAGCAGAATTAATTGAACCACTTTTTAATATAGGTCACATTTTTCAAAAAGTCTTCATTAACAATGTTGCCGTGTCTATTTATTAATAGGTCAAGCAACCCAATGTCAGTGCGGCGCAGCGGCCGGTGACGACTACTCCCTCGATAAAGCGTCGTCACAGACGCAAGAAACGACCAGAATGGCCAGTAAAACTAAAACAGCACATAAAACCTTTACAATTTTTTAATAACTTATTTTCTCTCTGAAATAGGTCAATTGAATTAAAAACCAGTTGGGGTGTCTGAGGTTTTGTTGTATGTACAGACGCCAGCACATCAAGCTACTACAATCTGTCAGATTTCTTTAATAGATTTTCAACTTTATCGCTAAAGCATAATGTTCAAAGTTGATTGGGAAAATCTGACAGTTTCGGGTAGCTTGATGTGCTGGCGTCTGTACATGCGAACGGACTAATGCCAGATATTTCCAATTAATTACATTTCAATCATAATCCGAGAGTTTTTTTTTTTATGATATTTCTAATCCATTGCTTCATAGGTTTGCTTTCTCGTCTGCTCAACAACTTAAATAACGCAATGATCTGTCAAAAAGAAAGAAATTGCGACCAATTGTCGTTTTAATGTGTCAGCAAACCACGCCATCTGCTTCTGGACTGCCACAGAGCGACATTAGTGCTGATTCCCTTGTTTACAACTAAACTAAAAATGATTATTTATTTTATTCCTGTTCGTCCCACTAGCGGGACGAAGGCAGTCGAACGAATGAAACAACAATTTTTTTCTAAGGTACTACAAACGACGAATGAAACATTATTCTTATCTCGTTTTATATTAATGTATGTTCGCCATTTTCAAGGTTGCGGCAATGTTAGATAACTCGATAAGATTGATACAACTATGAAATTAACGAAACTGCTGTCTGGAATCAGCACGTAAGTTGACTTTTAATTTGTTTCTCAAAAATATTATTTCGTGTTTGTTTTTTTATTTGCTTACGAATTGTTAGGCAGTTATTCTCTCAGTTAATTGGTAAATAACTTACTCAAGTTGTCATTTCAATAATTTATTTTGTTTTTAACGAGCAGCAATGGTGTCCTAAAATAGCTACTAAAATAGTGTACCTCAATTATAATAACAATTTATTTGTTTATTTATCTTCAGTTGTTACTTCGCGATAGTCCATGAACTAATAAAACCAACTGTCACCATCACCAACAAACTAATACCGCCATCTAGAGTTTACTGAGAGCACTAAAATTAACTAAACTGATACAGTGTGCTCAGTATATATCACCGAACATGGAAAAACGGCAAACATTTGAACACTTTAAAATCTGTATGTACCTTTGTTTTATGAATTTCAGAGCCATGAAAGGAAGGTTCCAGCTTCAGGAAAAGGAAGTTTCAATAAAGGCGCCATGGGGTAACATTGCTGGTAAGATCCATTCTTGTGATTTCAAATTCAAATTCAAATTCTTTATTGCGAACTAAGTGTACTATTAAATTTTGGAGATGTTAACCATAGTTTAGCTCCTTAGAACTTAGTTGCCTGTTGAGGCATTACAATTGAAATCGTTATAAATATACAACGTGTAACGTTAAATGCGCAAAACCTGAAAATAGTTTGATCAGAATAAAGAGCAGAATTAATTGAACCACTTTTTAGTATAGGCCACATTTTTCAAAAAATCTTCATTAAAAACGTTGCCGTGTCTATTTATTAATAGGTCAAGCAAGCCAATGTCAGCGCGGCGCAGCGGCCCGGTGACGACTCCTCCCTCGATAAAGCGTCGTCGCAGACGCAATAAAATATCAGAATGGCCAGTAAAACTAAAACAGCACATAAAACCCTAACAATTTTTTTAATGACTTATTTTCTCTGTGAAATAGGTCAATTGAATTAAAAATCAGTTGGGGTGTCTGAGGTTTTGCGCATTTAACGTTACACGTTGTATAAAAAAAAGTATAACTACTCAATATTACAGTTATACAGTTTACATTATATTAAATTAATTATCATTATTCAAACATATTATATTATAGGTACTATTTTTATAATTTAAACCACATTACATTAAATATCACAATCATTTTATATTAAATAATTATTTTTCTTCAAGGAATTCTTTTACAGAGTAATACGCCTTTTTCGAAGTCTTTCAGCTTCCTTTTAAAAATACCAGTTGAATTTGTGCATATTTGTGCTCTTAATGTCTATGGGTAACTTATTATATATTTTTATACCCGTCAAAGAGGATAGTGTAGGGAAAGTCAATTTAATTTCAAAAACAGATCATCAGCAAGTGCGACTGACTGAATAATTTGGTACAGGATGATACTTAATTTAAGCGTGCAAATAATCTGGTACAAAATAAATGATGACACCTATCCTAGGCAAAAGCTGTGTTACAGGGTGTGTCATCCATCCGTCCAATAAGAATATTATAATAGTTAAGTACTTACAAATGAAAAACATAATACCAGCAAGACATGTGTGACCCGCGTGGCGGATTACGGCCCACTCCCTGCCACCGTGAGGAGGTCTGTGTCCCAGTAGTGGGAACATTATACAGGCTAATTATGATTGTCCCACTGCAGGCCAAGGCCTATTCTAATGCATTTTGACCGTGTTACAAAAGTGCTAAACCTGTTGTATGAAACAGCTGACTTTTTTAAATAACTGACCAAAAATTTTGAACGCTCGGTGGTCTAGTCTAGAATCATTTGCTGAGTTCATGGTAACAGTCTGCGCGCTAATGGCCACATACATAACTTGTTTAACCACAAACCTCATTCCACAGGATTGGCGTGGGGTGACCCCTCCAACCCCCCCGTCATCCTCTGTCATGGAAAGATGGATGCCAGCTCAAGTTTCCGCCCACTAGTCTCCCGCTTACCCACCAACTTCTATTACTTAAGTGTGGACCTACCCGGGAATGGAAAGTCGGATCATTTGCCTAAAGGAGTAAGGTATTCTGTTGTGGATCTGGTACCTACTATTTTGAAGGTCAAGGACCATTTTAAGTGGGATACGTTTATCTATATTGGGCATTCGCTTGGAGTTCCTATTGGTAAGTGTCTTTTACCTAAAAATACTAGCTTCTGCACGCGTGAAATTTAAATAAAAATACTTGCTTCTGCCCGCGTGAAACTTATATAAAAATACTAGCTTCAGTCCGCGTGAAATTTATATAAAAATACTAGCTTCTGCCCGCGTGAAATTTATATAAAATACTAGCTTCTGTCCGCGTGAAATTTATATAAAAATACTAGCTTCTGCCCGCGTGAAATTTATATAAAAATAATAGCTTCTGCCCGCGTAAAATTTATATAAAAATACTAGCTTCTGCCCGCGTGAAATTTATATAAAAATACTAGCTTCTACCCGCGTGAAAAAATAAAATTACTAGCTTCTGCCCGCGTGAAATGTATATAAAAATAGTAGATTTTGCCCGCGTGAAATTTCTTGTTTCCCCTACCGAACACGTCGCATTGCTCGTATACAACGAAGTGAAAACAACACGAGCAGCCTGTGGGTCTAATATACGCGCATACAGTACAACGCCTTGCGTGTGCAATATAATAATGCATTCAGGGTGCTGATGGGGCTGCCCCGATTCTGTAGAGCATCAGGTATGTCCGCCAGATCGCAAGTAGACTGTTTTTATTCTACTATGCGAAATTATACACATTCCTGGTGCGCAGGGTTCGGGTTAGCTCCAGCGGTATCCTGAGGGTATTCGCGCAAAGGTTCGATTTCCAGTACCTGAACCATTGCTGTATGGTTCACATACTGGGCAATCGAAATAAATAATGTTTATGTTCTTTCTAATATTGTATGTGTTATTATTTTGTTTTTTAGAGTTTTCTAATTTTTGTGCCTATGATTCTGTGTTGGTCGAAATAAACGATTTTTATAGCAGAATGCGCGTTCGATCGTTCGTGAGCGTTCGATCCCGAATCTGACAGTGTGATCGGGCTTTGCCCGGGTTTCTGTACCAAGTCGGGCAAATTGTCATTGGGCTTTACCAGTAGGTAGTAAATTCTTCGTTCCGTTAGACCGGAATCTGCCGTGCGATTCTAAAACCATCTCACCGTGAAAACTTGGGTGAAGTGAGCGTGGAGTGAGCTGTCATTAGGGATTAACACTATTGACACTGCTCACTTTAAGCTCACTTCACTTATTCATTCATTTCTTCATTCATTTATTCAGATTTCACGGTGACACTTTTACAGAATCGACCGGCTGGACTCGTGTCTGATGGCAAAATCCTTGCTCCTTGCCAAATACCTAGTTGGCAAATATGTTCCTATACCAACACCTCTGCTCGCTTGGCGTGATTTTATATTTTGTCCGACCATTCTTTAAATTTTCAGGAAAACTCTTCAACATTGCCTACCCGGGCCACATAACGCGGGTGGTCGAGATAGACCCGATACCAGCTCACCACACCTGGCCATGCACACGAGAAGGCCTCCATGACTGGTTCCACAGCTACTACGAGATGTACGATGATGATAAGTTCCATAAGTTTAATAGTGGGCTTGAAACTGCGCCAAAGTATACTTATGATAAGGTGAGGTTTTAATGAACAGGGAGGACCTGTGTCCCGAGCAAGAAAGAGATAGAGCTATACAGGTCGAGGAGTGTACTCTTTTTCGCAGATTTCCGGTGACTAAGAGTCAGCGCAGACAGCTTTGTCAAGTTTTGACGAAAACTTTGTGAGATCATGCGCGAACGTACGCTTCAGGCAAACTTGCACGCATTTATTTTACTCTATTGAAGTTGTGATTTAGTTCAGAAAAACTGCTTGAGCATTAAGCTGTTCTGTTTGTGCTGACTCTATTCTGTAAACATAACATCTAAATTGAAAAGATGTCGAGGTCTGAATCCGAGTCTGAATATCGATGAACGTACATTTAGGGTTTATGTTTCGTGGATTACGAATGTGCTGCTAAACCCTATTTACGAGCACTGCTTCGTCTGGCACCGGGGGTCTCGGAATATCAATGGAAAGACTGAATTTAAATACCGAATTAATTTCCGCGGTTAAACTCCGTGATAGAACCGTTCACTTGGGCCAGTGCGCAGTCACTGCCCGTTTTCCCATACCTACGTCTCGCTCACATACATTTTTTCTTACCATGCACTCTGCCATACGTACTTACATGTGTCCCTACATAGAAACGAACATAGAACATCTCCTTTTTTGAAGCCGGTTAAAAATAAATATTCGCCTCTTTGCAATGACAACGTGATATTTCGAAAACTGCAATTTTTAAAGATGCCAAGTTGTTATTGCAAAGAGGCAATGTGTCGTTCATCGTAACTGAGTGGTTGATAGTTGTTCTTATTTTTGGTGGTGTCTTACAAAGTTCTGAAACTTGAGGAAGCATTCTCAATAGTTATAAATACAACGTGTAACGTTAAATGCGCAAAACCTCAGACACCCCAACTGATTTTTCATTCAATTGACCTATTTCAGAGAGAAACTAAGTCATTAAAAAATTGTAAAGGTTTTATGTGCTGTTTTACTTTTACTGGCCATTCTGATCGTTTCTTGCGTCTGCGACGACGCTTTATCGAGGGAGGAGTCGTCACCGGGCCGCTGCGCCGCGCTGACTTTGGGTTGTTTGACCTATTAATAAATAGACACGGCAACGTTTTTAATGAAGATTTTTTGAAAAATGTGACCTATATTAAAAAAGTGATTCAGTTAATTCTGCTCGTTATTCTGATCAAACTATTTTCAGGTTTTGCGCATTTAACGTTACACGTTGTATAATATCTTTTTTTGCAGGCCCAACAAATGATGATGCAGACCAGAGGTATATCAAAGGAGGCCACAGTACATGTCTTAGAAAGAATTCTGATTCCTGCCGGTGACGGACTCTACAGGTATTTACTATATTTCTTCATATACAGGCGTGATGTCTGCCTACCCCTATTACTTGCAATTATATTGGTAATAGGGGCGAGTTTATTGTTCAGATTCCAGGCTGCTACTGAGAATCGTTGGATGGAATAACCCAATGACACTTTGCCCGACTTGAGGATCAAACTCAGCTCCAGGATCAGCATACAAATTCTTCTGATTGTCCTGGTCACATGCCACTTGGGATCGGCGCAATGCTAGTTTTTTTTTTTCATTTTCCTGTCAGCCGTCACTTTTTTTACAATGTGATTTTATTTCTGCCAGATTCTCCTTCGACCAACGCATGAAGGAAGTGGCAGTGTTGCCATTCTCCGGTGAAATGTTAGGCAGAATATACACCACTGCTGCAACCCCTACTTTATGTTTTCTGGCGAAGAAAATCATCGATATCGGAATTTATGACCCTGTACCTTTTCTGATGGACGAAAAAGCGTGGACTAACGGAAATTATAGATTTAAAATAGTTGACGGTGGACATGATATTCATCTCGATAACCCTGATGGTATGGTTGACGATATTTCTAATTTCCTGCTACAAGATGCCAACACCAAGTCAAAATTGTGATATTTTTACTTGTTAAGTTTAAAGATGTTTTTTTTTTTAATATTTCGTTTTTTTTTTAAACCTGCTGCGCTAATATGTATTTGTGCTGAACACATATGTTCGCTCAGTGAGCTATGGAACGGGCTTAACTTGGGGTCTCTATGAGGGATCGAATCCGCAACGAGGTGATCCGGCAGAGAACCAAAGTTGACGACATAGCTCACAGAATAAGTAAGCTGATGTGAAGTGGCAAATGTGCCAGCCATATTAGCAGTAGAACCGATAACCGTTGAGGTAGACGGGTTCTTGAGTGGAGGCCTTGAATCGGCAAACGTTAGGTAGGACGCCCTGAGGCTAGATGGAGCGACGATCTTCGCGGGGTGGTTATGGGTAGCAGCTGGATGAGAGTTACCGAAGATCGAGGTGAATGGCGTTCAATAGGAGAGGCCAGTGTTGGCCCATAGTTAATCTGATTAACGATTAAAAATTAATGATTAAAAATCATAATCAAAAATCATAATCAAAAAATTTGATTAAGATTAATTAATCATAATCAAATTTAAATGATTAAGATTATTAATCATAATCTTTAATCGCGAATTTGATTATTTGATTAACTATTAACTACTTATTTATTTATTTAATTTATTGGAAGAGCAACACCAAGAGCTTATACAATATATAAATATGCTACTTTAAAAGCAGTAATAAATTAACTAAAATGGAATTCTGTATAATAATACAATGAATTCAAAATGTAAACATTCCTTATTCCAATTTCACAGACTATACTTTTATTACCAATTTACTGCGTAAACACCGGGGAGGGGGTGGGGCTGAGGTACTTCGCGTTAGCTTAGCGTCTCTTTCTCTCACTCTCTCGTCTTTTATAGCACTAAACCACAGATTACTAAATAGTTACTACCCGTAGACAGAGAAACTAATAGACACAGTGACGATTCCTTTCTCGCTTACACAAGAATGAGAGCGAAAATAACGCTACGAATGTTTTAGACAGAGATGCAATTATCCCTATTTTTGTCTCTTACCGTGTAACCGGTTGATTCAAGGTCAGCAACTCAAATTGCGAAACAAACTTTGACAGTTCGTGCCGTCGTTGTGTTTAATGTTCAAGTTTTGCTTAATTTTATGTTAAAAAACGATTCTAATCTAGTGAGAAGACAGAGAAATTATCCGTACATCACATCGACGATTATACAATGGTGCGTTGTCGTGTTATTTCGTGTAAAAGCGATAGTGAGAAGAAAATTGCCGATGTGTCTTTTCACGCGTAAGTACGACGGTTTTTCCCCCAAAATATAGTTTCTCAGTGATGATTATTTATGCCATAGCACGACGGAACGATATGTCTCGTTAAAACTCTAAAGATAATAAGATTTTGTCGAGTTTTTATCATTCATAACCTATAATTGTTATAATGTAAGTATTGCCAGCGTCAGCTAAAAAATGCCCCGAGTCCTATATTAAAAAGTGGTTCAATTAATTCTGCTCGTTATTCTGATCAAACTATTTTCAGGTTTTGCGCATTTAACGTTACACGTTGTAGTGTCTTTTAGGGGAAGCTTTGTTATCTATAAGTATATTATTTTAATTTATTCTTTCTCTTATTACCGATCGAATAAGACTGACACATCTGTTGTTACAGAATGACTGAACTACTTGTGAGTATCACTACATAGTATAAAACAAAGTCGTTTCCCTGTCTGTCTGTCCCTATATATGCTTAGATTTTTAAAACTACGCAACGGATTTTGATGCGGTTTCTTTTAATTGATAGAGTGATTCAAGAGGAAGGTTTATATGTATAATACATGCATAATATAGTAGAGAAACACTGATAATTTTAGAGGTTTCTAATGTGATGTCGTAAATAAACACATTTTTTTGCGCTTACATTGTAAACGCTGGCTGAACCCTTCGAGATAGATCAAAATAATGTACTACAGTATTGTACACCTTAAAAAGTTCTACAAAAAAGTCCGCGATGGTATATGTCTATCTCTTAGGGATAACACACAATAACCATTTTTTATCCTTAACTTTTTACGAGAAATAATGGCTCTAAAATTATCAGTGTTTCTCTACTATATTATGCATATGTTATACATATAAACCTTCCTCTTGAATCACTCTATCTATTAAAGAAAACCGCATCAAAATCCGTTGCGCAGTTTTAAAGATCTAAGCATGCATAGGGACAGACAGACAGCGGAATGCGACTGTGTTTTACACTATGTAGTGATCAGCATTGCACCCGTGCGAAGCCGGGGCGGGCCGCTAGTTAGTAATAAAGCTAAGTTTATCGTTAGTTTTGTTTTAATTGAATCCTGAAAATAATTTACCCTATTCCATCTAACATCCAACAAACAGGGGAATGCAGTTACTATGGCAACATTATACGCACACATTGACAAAGTATCTCTGTCTCGATCGCGGTTACAGAGTCCCTTCGTCTATTAGTTTCTCTGTCTACGATACTACCAGATACTTCACTCAGTAGAAAATTTTCAATACCTACTGCTATAATAGCCTACTACGTCGCGTCCCAACCGCTGCATGCTAAAATGTGCCTATGCACGAATGAATTTAACGATTAAAATTGAACAACGTGCGTGCGCTTCGCTTGGGAAAACCGCATTGAATCTGGTCCGCAAACGGCCCGAGACAAATATTAATAAAAATATATTTTAAGAAATGTGTGTCATTATTTTCTATCATTTCTTTTATATAGAATTAATAACATTGATGGATCAAGTTAATCAATTAATGATTAGTGATTAATGATTAACGTCAATAATCATGATTAAGATTACTTTTTTAATCATGATTAATGTAATCTGATTAAAATTAATCAAATTAATTAATTGATCAAAAAATTAATTGATTAATGCCAACATTGGGAGAGGCCAGCAGTGGACTGCTGTAGGCTGGTGATGATATCATCGTGGACATCACGATAATACAGGGAACTCAAATGTATGGAAATATATAAGGTCCCATTAAAATAGATGGACAATCTTTTAGAAAACATTCAGACCACCAAAATAAATACAATGGTAAAAAAAATGCATTAGATATGAAAAATAATCAACTAACGAAAATACACTAACGTGCCGGCAATTTATTAATTTTAGATCAAAATAAAATCACTTTACCCAGTGCTTTTTTTTGCTTGGATATCTTTGGTTAAACGTACTGAGCGCTGTTAAAAATTTGTCCATCTATTTTAATGGGAACCTGCCGGTCGATTCTGTACAAATCTCACAGTGAAATCATAAGTGAAGTGAGCACTTAATAGTGTTAATCCCTAGCGAATGACAGCTTACTCCGCGCTCACTTCACTCAAGCTTTCACGGTGAGATGGTTACAGAATCGCACGGCTGTTTTTAAAATTTCCATCCACGATAACGTTATAACGGGCACGTATTTCCATACATTTTAATGATGTGACGTCCACGACACTATTGTCACATTAGAAATTATAAATGCCCACAACAGGCTACATTTCACGACCAAATTTTTATGTTGTTTTTTTTTTTTTTTTTTTTCAATGGCCCCTTGACCTCAATTACCTCCCGACCGATTTCAGTCACGGTGGCCAATAAATGATAAATGATTTATTTTCTGTAAGTAGGTTTGTACAAACACTTTTACATGTCAATCTCAACGGAGATTAGCTAGGCACGCAGGAGATATTATAGTGCACAAGTGTGTGCGTAAACACAGGTGCACTCTCTGTTCCTTTACTCTCATAGTCCGATGGGACGGCAATCCGACACGACCTGGGAGAGATCAGGCGCAGGACCAACGACTTTACCTACGGTCTTTCCGAGGCACGGTGGTACTCATATTAAGCCGCCAACTTTCAAACTCTGACCTGTTACTAAGAAATACCTAATGGAAAACCCAATCAACACTTGGTCCAACCTGGTAATCGAACTCAGGACCCCACGTTGGAACCACGAGACCAAGGAGGCAGTTAAACCAGCATCATTTGACCTCGATTACGCCTGATGGAAAGCGATGGAGGAGGTCTACGATGGAACGAGCGTGCCCAGAAGATGCCCGTTCTCTCTTGCTTTGAAGGCAGACGGTTTAAATGTGGAAGGGAACACAGACGCTGGAGAGTGCCATACTTTGGCTGTGCGCTTAATAAATGTGGAGGAGAAGCGCTGAGTACGACTCGTTGGTATATCAACCAAGTCTGGATGGTACGCTGCAGTACGTCTGGTTGTCCGGTGGTATAAGGGCGATGGTGGGATCAGGTCTTGGAGCTCCTGCGCAAACTCTCCGAAGTACAGTCAGTAGAAGACCTACAGGCAAGCAACATTACGCCAATGAGCTAGGATGTGAAGCGTAGCTACCAACATTTGAATATCGATTTATGTAGGTTTAATGCGTGGCCGCCATTTTGAAAACAAAAATCAAAATGGCGGACAGTAGGTAAGCCACGGACCTTTAAAGCACTTTGACCACACCTTTCTGGTACACTGTATCGTGCAGAGTATGAAATTCGACTGGTCAGGATATCAACCAAGTGTAGATGGTACCCTTCAGTATTTCTGGTAGTAAAAGGGTGGAGGGATGGTAGGATCAGATCGTAGAGCTCCTGCGTACTCTCCGAAGTAGAAGACCTACAGGCAAGCAACGTTACGCCGACCAACGTCTCGTCGCCTATAAGCCTTTTGCTCTGTGTTCCACAGAGTCAAGGGGAGCAAGTTTCCCTCTAAAAGAAAATAGGACGAATAACTAAAAAGGAATTGTGTTCTTTAAATAAAATACTTATAAATTCACTACTTCCATTTATTTGACACATAAAATCAAAGATTTATATCGTAAGATTTGCCCGACCGTGTCAAATGTTAATGACATTTGAATGGTATTGTCTCGCTCACTCATAATAAAAATCGTATCTATTGGTCCACGTGCCAAGTGTGAGCTCAGTTTTCTCAGTGTGGACATGTTTTCGCGCGACCAAGTACAGTGAGGGCACATCGAACGATTTAAATCAGCGGGGTAATTGCGTAACACACGAAGCAATGACATTCGTTTTGACAGTTCAACATCGTTCATTGCGTTCTTACGTTGTTGAGCAGACACATTTTTCGAACATATAAAGCAATGGATTAGCAATATCCATCAAAATGATTCAAATTGTCATTGATAGTGTGTTACGGAATTAGTTCTTAAAACTAACACAATAGAATGACAATAGTTTAGTGATAAGTATCAGTGCGAGTTATCGCCAAAACATTTAGAGATTCTATATGTTAAGAAAATTTGTATAAGCTGTGTGTATAACCATATAAATAATAACAGCATTTATTATCAGACAAGCCAATAAATTTTAATACAGAATGAACCAACAAAATTTATATATTTCTTAATTTTTATTGATAAAATTTACAATACCTACTTAATAATATAACAATTATATACACAACATTAATAATACTTGGACATCAATACCATTATAAATAGTTTAAATTTGTTATACAAAATTGATAAAACTTTTCAAATTATGATGACTGCCATGATTTTTTTTTACTGAAATCAGCCGTATTTTTACAAAATGGTGACCTCTCTATATTTTTTGTTATTTTATTTTTTGACTTTTAAACCAATATAAGCCGCATTTTTTTTTTAAATGGCGGCTTGCCCATTTTTTTTTTTATTTTAAATTTTGACACAAGCACTTGGCTAATCGCTAAGAAATCACCCAATGATACTTAGAGAAAATTCAAAATATAACGAGTAAAAATAACGATTTTAACTTTGAGCAAAGATCTATTCAATAAAAATGTTTTCAAAACAAAAAAATACTATAAAAATACTATGTTGGCAACACCATAAAATTCCTAACAAAACTTTAGGAGAAAACCGCTTTTGAATCTTGCGTAGGTAAATGTAAGGTAGTTACTTATACTCGTGAGCGATGAATAGCGGTCGTCAATTTGATTTAAACTGACAAAGTTTTCAAGTTTTGGACTTATGAACAGCACTTAGAGGAGTCCTATGATAACATTGATTTATGTTCGATACGGTACGGAAGCGTATACAACGTGTAACGTTAAATGCGCAAAACCTGAAAATAGTTTGATCAGAATAACGAGCAGAATTAATTGAACCACTTTTTAATATAGGTCACATTTTTCAAAAAATCTTCGTTAACCCGTGAGAAGGCGCGCTATGAGCAATTTGCTCACAAAAATCTAATTCAAAAATTTTTTGTCTTTCCCATGCCACACCAATTCAAGCACTTAAGTACCTTCCTAAATATTCATCCCCTCTCCCCTGACGCAATTCTCGATCCGCTCAGTGGCGTTGCGACCGCGCAGCAAGGCGTTTGTGGAGGCCGTGTACCAACGTGCGGCAATTTGCTCATCACGCGCCCAGCAATTACTTTGCACCGAACATGTAAAATACATGTGTTCAGTGTGTTTCGAGAGGCACATTAGTGTAGATTTAATGGATGAATAACACTTTTTAGTTTTTGTTATGGAACAGTTTTTATTGTGATTTTTATGAAACGTGCCAAAAAAATTAATTAATACTAGGTTGTTTTGTTATTTGCGTTAGAAGTTGCTATTATGTTCAATAGTTTTGATTAAAATACTTGTTTTCTTACTTACTAAACCTTGTGTTATTTATTTAAATACATTATAAGCCAATAAATATAGAAACACTATAAATATAAACATTTTATGATAGTGTGAGCAATTTGCTCGCACGCGCCTACTCGTGTAAGAAAAGTAGGCGCGCCTTCTCACGGGTTAAAAACGTTGCCGTGTCTATTTATTAATAGGTCAAGCAACGCGATGTCAGCGCGGCGCAGCGGCCCGGTGACGACTCCTCCCTCGATAAAGCGTCGTCGCAGACGCAAGAAACTATCACAATGGCCAGTAAAACTAAAACAGCACATAAAACCTTTAATTTTTTAATGACTTATTTTCTCTGTGAAATAGGTCAATTGAATTAAAAATCAGTTGGGGTGTCTGAGGTTTTGCGCATTTAACGTTAGACATTGTAGTGGTTGTGAACCAGGGCCGTAGCTAGACTTGAATTTAAGGTAGGACAGCTGTTGTTACAGGTAGGGCGGAAGTATAAATGATAATTGATCTGTTCTGGTCAATCGATTTTTGGCTTCTTTGTGTCAGTTAATACTAAAACAACTTACATAGAATCCGCAACAAATAAAATCGACCTTCCCGTATAAAGGTACAGACGCCAACACATCAAGCTACCCGAAACTGTCAGATTTTCCTAATCAACTTTGAACCTTTTGCTTTAGCGATAAAGTTGAAAATCTATTAAAGAAATGTGACAGATTGTAGTAGCTTGATGTGCTGGCGTCTGTACATACCCGATTGGAGCATTTTAAAACACGCCATGCGACATACGACTAACATTTTAAACGTCAAAACGAACGTCCTTAGGATTTTAGAGGCTAAGTGATTCCCGTTCCATAGACTGCAATACGAACAAATCTTGCACACGTATTTCAAATGCCATCCATGAGCAGAATAAAGAATTAATATATATTATGATTGTAAAATGCCGTGGTTAATTCGGAATAGTTTAGATGCCACTATAAGTTAGTATTTTTCTTTCCGTCATAATCTAGTTGATGGTGTTTTCTTAAGGTGGGGCATTAGTGTTTGAAGGTAGGGCATTGCCCCACAATGCCCCCCCCCCCCCCCCCCCAGCTACGGCCCTGTTGTAAACTTGTGACTAGCTACGTAAGAGTTATTCCTAGTCCGTGTCGTTTTTAAACAAGCGAAATATTTTAACTTTCTAAAACTCGCTTACGGCAAGTAAACTCCCTACTGGCCAACATACAAGACGATTTCAAATATTATGTATTTTAAAAACGACTTCTCAAGCCAAAATGGCGCCAAATTTTCAATTTGAAAGCGGATTTCAATCAGTCAATTTAAAAAAAAAAACAATCTGCCTAGCCTTTTCCCAACTACGTTGGGGTCGGCTTCCAGTCTAACCGGAGTCAGCTGAATACCAGTATTTTACATGGAGCGACAGCCTATCTGACCTCCACAACAAAGTTAATGGGTAACACGATACCCCTTGTCACACTTATTTGGTCGAGTTCAATCAGTCATCTCCGATAATATTTTAACCTTCAAGCGGGCGCGCGGTCATTTGTAACGCCAGCGGTCGCGATTTTTTTAATTATGATTTTTTTTTGTATTTATCATATTATCATTAATTAGGACATAAAACAAAATTATAAAATCAAAATAATATTCTAATTTTCTTTGGATTTGTAAGCAATTTTGCGTCATAAATTTTCTTATATCTCTAACATTCACGTGCTTGCGTGCTTTCGACGCCTGCGCCGCGACTAAAACAAATGCGATCTATGCACTCCGGCGGGTGCGGGGTGGGGAGGTAAACAGTTTATTTCGTGCGCAGTGAAACAATGCCAGGCTACTGGAGATTGGATATACATGCTACAAGAAGTAACGATATTAAGAACGAAAATCGAGTGCGGTCGATTCGACGCCGCGCGCCTGCTTGAAAGTTATTTACCACATCCAAATTATAGATTATATAGTTGGGAATGAATTATGAAGATATATATTATAATCTACACATTTAATAGTCAAAAGACGTACTAAGATTATTATATTATCACAAAAACAAATCAGAATTTTATCTTACCTAAGTATTTAATACATTTTCTAAAGTTACAAAAAAAAAAAACTTTTTTTTGTTGTGAATTGTACAGACGCCAGCACATCAAGCTACTACAATCTGTCAAATTGCTTTAATAGATTTTCAACTTTATCGCTAAAGCATTAGGTTCAAAGTTGATTGGGAAAGTTTGACAATTTCGGGTAGCTTGATGTGCTGGCGTCTGTACATGCAACCTTTATATTAATGGATGATGCGAGCTTGTTGAGTCAACCGCACGTTTAAAACTACGAAAACAGCTCTTAAAAGCTACAAAATAAAGGTTGTCGTTGTCAATGTAAAATGTTAGATAAACATGCGGTTGACTATAAATCATGGCGCGGAAATTCAGTCACGGATCATCCGCGGCGGAAGGCATATTATTTTTTTTTTTTTTTATAAAAATGTCTTCCTTTGATCAATCTATAGGTACGAAAAGCGGTTCAAACTTGTCGGGCAAACGCTCGCTCTCGTTACGAAAATGTTTTGTTTAGTCTTCTTATAACGCGGACAGAAGAGTAGACGGATCGAGTATCGACGAATCATCCACGTCTGTTTTGAAACATTATTTGCCTTTCATAATTAAAGTTATGTGGCTCTTCTTGCCGACGTAAGATTTGCAACGGAATTTCCGCGCGAACTTCAAACATCGATATTTTAATTACTTACTTAATAAGTGTATTTGACTACTGTGAACGTTTAAAGCAGTGTATTATGAATATTAAATTCGTAAAATCTGCTTCATACATAATTAAAATTCACACTAATTGTTAAAAGAGAAAATATATGCGCTTCGGTAATCAAATACAGTTCCAACATCGCGCCGCAGAATAACTCCTATAGAGAAGTTATATCGTCACGCTGTGTGTTAGCGCACTTATCCAAATGTTATTTTTCGTCGAATCATTGAGCTCTGCTGACTAAAAAATGGACTGGACCGGTCCGTTCAATCTTTGTGGTTCTTTTCTCAGATGACCATTTCAGACATCAATCTACATGTCTTCAAATGATCTGATCAAGAGTATATCTGGACTTAAAAAAAGACTATTTATAACCTCTGTGTTTGTTTCGGCCTTTCTTCTCAGACCAGTCAGATAGTAAATTCCGACATCATCTAGTTTTTAAAATAAGTTTGACATGTAAAAGCAGAGGCGGCGTAAGGCGTGGGCGACGTGGGCCATCGCCTACGGCCTCGCGCTCCTAGGGGCCTCGCGCTCCTAGGGGCCTCGCTCCTCGAAGGCAGGACGAGCAAAATTTTTTGTCGCGTTTAAGCTGACGAAAAATATTATTCGTCATATAACAATAACCCTTACACTTACCAAATTCTTTTTTATTTCGGCTACCACCATTTGCGTTAACTACGAGTATTATGGGGAACCACCGTCGGGCTAGTGCCAGTAGTTTCTAAAAATTTGTATGGAACCCCTGCACCAACCACCTCGCACTTTACCGGTTTTTTATTAATCGACCGACTGAGACCCGCTTTTGTGCTCTTGCTAAGAAACAGACTTAATAAGACTTATTTTGTAAGTACGAAAATTCAGTTTATAAATTCCTACACATTAATAATAGGTAACCTATGAAATTGCCGTTTTGTATGAAAAAATTTAAACGATTTTTTTTCATGTAGTTATTTTTTATTTGTATTAATCAAAGTAATCACCCATGCAATCAATGTATCTTTGCCAACGCAGTGGCAGTTTATTGATGCCCTTCTTTAAGAAATCAGCTGGATGGGAGGCAACAAATTCTTCAAAGGCATTTTGTACTGCCTCTCGGGTATTGAATTTTTTTCCCGCCAAGAAGTTATCCAAATTCTGGAAAAAGTAGTAGTCTGTAGGCTGGTGAGTAGGGCGGATGACGGAGAGCTTCCAACCCCAGTTCTTGCAACTCGGAGACCGTCTGCTGTGCAGTATGAGGTCGCGCGTTGTCGTGCAGGAGCAGCGGAGACGAGCGATTGACCAATGCTGGTTGGAGATGTGCCAGCTTCTCCATCATTGTGTTCAGTTCTTCACAGTACACATCTGCAGTAATGCTCACCCCGTTTGGTAATAAGCTGTGATGAATCACACCGGCGCTAGACCACCAAACAGTGACCATCACTTTTCTAGGGGTAAGTTTTCGTTTAGGGCATTGTTTAGGTGCTGAACCAGGATCCAATCAACTTGCTGAGCGCTTGCGGTTATCAAACAGAATCCATTTTTCATCGCAGGTAACAATGCGGTTCAAAATTCCTTCATTTGTGTGTCTGTTGAGCAGTGCAAGGCACGTCTCGACGCGTACTTCGCGCTGGCGATCATTGAGTTCGTGGGGCACCCATTTGTCAAGCTTTTTTACCTTGCCAATTTGACGCAAATGGACCAATATTGTTTTGACGCTAACGTCGAAAGCTGCTGCTAATTCAGCCGTAGATTGTGTATCATTAGCTTCCACAATTGCCTTTAATTCGTCACTGTCGACCAAAGTCTTCGGACGACCGCGAGGTTCATTTTTCAGGTCGAAATTTCCAGAACGGAAGCGAGCAAACCAATAACAGGTGGTGCGTTGGTTTGTAGTGTTAGCTCCGTAAACGTCGTTGATGTTGCGTGCCGCTTGTGACGCGTTGCTGCCACGACGGTACTCATATTCCATAATTACGCGAATTTCTAACGTATCCATGATGACGAAAAAGATTGAAATGCGATGAAAATGTAACACTAATCAATAAACAAATGACTACTTTTGCAAACAAAATTCCATGTTTTTAAAATAAAATAAATTTGAAATTAGAATTCTTAGCCAAACAAAAATTATTTTGATTTGAAATGGCCAGTACTGCAGAACGGCAATTTCATACGTAAAGAACTAATATTAAGTAAATAATTAGCTGATTTTATATATGTTATCCCTATTTGGTTATTTAAATTGCTTGTGGATATGTGATCCTAAAGATGTAAAACTTTCATCTTTTATACATATTTATTTTTTGTTTGTATTATCCAATTTCCACGCTCATTTCTGTTTTTAGATATTTTTGCATACCGTGCCAACCTCTAATTAAAGCATCACTAAAACTTTAGACACTTTCATTGTTTCCTACCTATAATAAATAATTTATGTATAGTCATTTTGTAGCTTTTTGATTGTCCATAATAAATAAAAAATATTAGTTTCTAATAATTATTGTTCAAATCCATCTGTTTGCGTTACCAGAGGGCCTCGCAAAATGTATGTTGCCCACATGAAATTTAGGTCTTGCCCCGCCACTGTGTAAAAGTGTTTCTTCAAACCTACTCACAGAAATAAAATCTTCTATGATCATCATGAAGTCTTCTTTCTCTCGGGTAACCTAATCTGGTCGCACGTCGTCATCTGTCAGTTCTTTAGAACCACATAGAGTTGTTAGTTAATCTCTAGTTTGGTAACCATGTTGATATAAGAAGGTAAGTAATTCCGTAGTTGTAACAGCTCAATATTAGATCTCGTCACAGTGCGTTAGTTTTTCCGAGGATAGACGAAGATTGCCGAAGTGCATATTTTTTCTTGGAGGCCTCACATTTATGTTGTATAACTAAAAGGGGGATTTTGGCCAAAATTGCCTATCGCCGCACAAGAGCAATATGCGAAGACAAAAATTGATGATTTAGATATCATCAATACAACAACATATTTTATAAATACTTATAAGTACAGACGCCAGCACATCAAGCTACCCGATACTGTCAATTTTTTCCAATCAGCGTTGAACCTTACGCTTTAGCGATAACGTTGAAAATCTATTAAATAAATTTCACAGCTTGATGTGCTGGCGTCTGTACCTATTTTAAAAAACGCTACAAAAATTTACAGTCTGGTACCTATAATTAAAAAAAAAAACAAAACTTGAACATCGGGCTGCTTTGGTATTTATTTATAAACGATGATTAAAGTCGAGTGACGTTCAAACGTCAAAAATGTATGATTAGGCGCTAATCACTAATTAACTTTGAAGCAACGTTTATGAATAAAGGGGTTTAAGACCATATGCGCATGGGCGCTTTTTTAACGCGGCGTTTTTTTACTGCGCACTTGATTATAACGCTGGCTTTAACGCCGAGAGTTAAATATCCATTTATTAAAACGCTACGGATTCTTCATCGCACTTTGTAGGATTCTCCGAAAAAGTTTTGGGTATCAATGTGGATTGTTATAAGAATAGGGGAAGACCAAAGAAACGATGGATGGACTATGTGAATGATGATACGGATGGGAGGGTGACTATGATATGACGAATAATAGAAAGAAAAAAGAAAAATACATGTTGCGGCAACGCAGGAAATTGGTATAAGGGCAAGAGAATGACTGCTGGATTCTCAAGACTGGGCTCAGCGCCGAGAGCCGAAAATCAAATGCGCGGTAAAAAAAAAGTCACGTTTTAAAAGCGTCCGTGTGTATTTGGGCTAATTGTGCTAAATATTATATGGGGAAATAACTACTTAATGACAATTAATAACTTTTTATTACTTAGAAAAATAGATAAAAATATAAAAAAAATACTACACTGGTGATTTTTTTTACCGTCTCCAAATTTTTACAGGGTGTTCTACCCACGAATATGAATAAGTTTCACTATGGGACCAACTCTGAGATCACGAAATAAAAATCTCCTGTTTCATACATTTTGGTCAAGTAGGTACTTATTGAACTTTTGTATTAACCTTTTACCAGGCCCCGGATATATGCATCCCACATAGATTTTTCAATGCTCTGCCCAGGTTTTGAATTTAAAAAGCACAGAAGCTATCAAAATAAATTCTTGAATGTATACGCTGTTGTTCCAAATTCGCAACCTTCGATATCCGAACGTATGTGTCACTGACAGACATTTGAATTTTGACTACCCGTTGAACAGGCCCTTCATTCGTTAAGTGCGGAAGTTTTTGTTCGATTATGGCAAAACAAAGAAAGGTAAGTCGTGCAATTTTTTGATATGTTGTAGATTTTGAGTTTTTCTATTGGGTTTACATCATTTCTAGTCGATTTCTTGTCTAAATTGTCTGAAATATAGCAAAATATAATGTGGGAAACATATGACCATAGCCTGTTTAGTCGACGTTATTTGTGGGAGCTATATATCCTTTGCCTGTTCGAATCACATTTTTTTCATATACTAGCTATTGCACCCTACTTTACCTGTGATTTTTTAAACTCTGGTTTCTACTGGAAAATATGCACGGGATATCTACAACGTGTAACGTTAAATGCGCAAAACCTGAAAATAGTTTGATCAGAATAACGAGCAGAATTAATTGAACTACTTTTTAATATAGGTCACATTTTTCAAAAAAATCTTCATTAAAAACGTTGCCGTGTCTATTTATTAATAGGTCAAGCAAGCCAATGACAGCGCGGCGCAGCGGCCCGGTGAGGACTCCTCCCTCGTTAAAGCGTCGTCGCAGACGCAAGAAACGGTCAGAATGGCCAGTAAAACCTTTACAATTTTTTTAATGACTTATTTTTTCTCTGAAATAGGTCAATTGAATTAAAAATCAGTTGGGGTGTCTGAGGTTTTGTGCATTTAACGTTACAAGTTGTATATAGTTATCCATTATAAGGTAGTCCTTTACCAGGCAACGGAATACGTTTTCCCACTTTTTATTTTCAGACATTTCAGTGTTTTTCCAGGATTTTTTTGATGAGGAATCATTTAGGGCGTGATTCAACGACCAAATCCATATAGAACACTTTATATCTTCCAGCCAGTCTTCGGGGCCTGGTTAAGGGTTAAGCAGCTAATTTTTTTTCGTGATTTCAGGGTTGGTCCCATAGTGAAAGTTGTTCATATCCATGGGTAGAACACCCTGTAAAAATTCAGAGACTGTAAAAAAAATCATCCAGTACGATAAAATTAAGCATTTAAATTTATTTTTCCAGACAGCTTTTAAATAGCAAATAGCTTAACAACAATAGAAAAAGGGTCCCCAAACCACTTAAAATAACAATGAACGGCGCGAAGATGCCACTGATTATAACCGTCAACCTGAAATTTCAGATCACGTGATTATGATATAATTTCATGCGGTTTTCTAAAGATAATGTATGGCCATGATAATTTATTCATGTTTAACTTATACAGCAGCAGCAACAGCTGAAATGGTAATAAAATCTCAAATTATTTACTATTAAGGGCGCATTCCACCAAACTTTTATACCTAGAATAAGAATTATCCTGAGAATAAATTTTGAATTTTTGACAGTTCTCCCATACTAGAACCACGGTAATATTATCTATACAGTATTGTAACTCGGCCGCTTCTTGGAAATAAATACCTACAGCCGCGCGGTACGTAAACATGCGATAGGGCTGCCCGGCTCCAGCATTTTAATTACATTTGCCTACTTACTTGGAATTATGCAAACTAACAAAACACACATGCACCGAAGTTTTAACACAAGCGTA
Organism: Eremobia ochroleuca; assembly: GCA_949629135.1. Lineage (NCBI taxonomy): Eukaryota > Metazoa > Arthropoda > Insecta > Lepidoptera > Noctuidae > Eremobia > Eremobia ochroleuca. The sequence continues at coordinate 927,609 of OX451413.1, forward strand.
AGTAGGTAGGTACCTACCGTATCATGATTCATTCAGAACCGCATATAACTACCTATTTCACTCGTCTCAATAACTTTCCGTTACTCTATTCGCTTTATTTATTAATCCAAACACCTTTTTTTTCGTGAGATAAAAGGAAATACACTTATCCATTAAAAAGACACACATTATGTACCTACCTACTAGTAAGTAAAATTATTTTATAGTCTCACCTTTCAGTTTCCAGGTAATTTAAAAAAACTTATGTCTGGATGCGTTATTGACGAATTCATACAACCAAAAACAGCACAATATTTCCTACTCGTCATATTAACTGATTTTTAGAAAAAAAATCGCGCGGTTATTGTTAAAAAAACAACACACCGTCCGTTCGACACTGCGGTACAGCCGTGACTGTCTGCGCTCCGAGCGCACAGCGAGATCGAGGCGCGTAGGTATAGCTCGCGTTTCGTCCGTTTGTATGAAGTTGGAGTACTTTATGATAATATTACCGTGCTAGAACTGTCAGACGTCAATTTTATTCCACGAATAAAAGATATCTGACCTTGGTAAAATCAGCCCTTAAGGGTAAAAGGGATAATGACATTTTTTTAAAGGACATCTTTCAAGTGTCGAACATTTTATACCAAAAAAAAAATACAGCCGGTCGATTCTGTAAAAATCTCACCGTGAAATCACAAGTGAGCACTTAATAGTGTTAATCCCTAGCGAATGACAGCTCACTCCACGTTCACTTCACCCAAGCTTTCACGGTGAGATGGTTACAGAATCGCACGGCTGTTTTCTGATGGGAAATGAAATCTTGAGCTTGTTACTATTGCAACGAAAGTCTACAATTAACCTCCCGTTTGGTATTTGAGATCGAAAATGCCAAATATTATATTTTTATAATAGCCTCTCGACTGATTTCCGTCACGGTGGCCAATCTCAACGGAGATTAGCCAAATACGCAGGAGATATTATAGTGCACAAGTGTGTGCGTGGACACAGGTGCACTCTCTGTTCCTTTACTCTCATAGTCCGATGGGACGGCAATCCGTCACGACCGGAGAGTGTAATAGATTAATTTAGAAGTTAGTCTATGGTTCAAGAATGTGAATCTTCTGTGGTAAGCACTCTTTCTGTCTCTGCATCCAGGAACAGAAGCAATGTCGTTACTTGGATAGTTAAAATAAAAGTGATTAACATAATAAAGATGTATTTTTATTAAAACATATTTACAGAGATCACGACGCAGGACTAACGGCTTTACGTGTTTTCCGAGGCACAGGGGTATTAAACCGCCAATTTTTAAACTTCGGACTGGAAATAAACAACGGAAAACCTAATAACACTTTGTCCGACCTTGAAATCGAACCCCACGCTCAACAGTCGCGCTTGCAAGCACGAGACCAACGAGGCACTTAAGTGTTTTAACATAACATTTTAAAAAATCCCCAACTTTTAATTGAATATAACATCCCGAGCATGTTTTATTACAACCCCTGGCTGCTATTTGTGTTTGAAAGTACCAGAAATCATATTTTTGCAAACAACTTTGCCATGAACTTAATTTTTTGGGTACGAAATGAATGACGGTCCTTTAAACTAAAAAAAAAAAAACAATACTACAATAATTCTAAAAGCTTAAAAAATTGCCAAGTTATAAACGTTCTAAAATAAGTGCTAGACAAAGACGGCACTATCCTAGATGTGACGTCACGACTATGTAACTTCATTCTAGCGCCATGACCGCGTGACCACTGCACGTTCGAATAATTTCGTTTCTCGATGACCTCCCGTTGACGGTAGTGGGTGGACAAACGCTGTAAGGCCCGCTGTACACACACGTTTTTTTTGCCGTGAAAAATTGCGGTTGATTCAACGTGTTTATGTGCCGTGTGCTTAAAGCGATCAGCGATAAAGCTAGGCAAGCAAAATAAAAGTACTTATAATAATAATAATAAGCTAAATTAAAAGTAGTATTACCAGTAATAATTTGAGTACCTTTGTACTCAAATTATTACTATGTCATCTCCATGTGTTTTTTACTGTGTGTACATAAATAATAAAATAAATAATTTACCCGTCTTCAGTCAAAAACAACTATACTATGAGTTACTATTCATAAAAAAATAAGACTGATATCTCTCAATTTTAATAATGGCAGGCGCGTCTAAGCCCACGTGCGCACGAACTTAAAAATATCGCGGAGACATTATATTGAGCACTGGGTTTTCCAGTCTCGGCTTTGAGCCGAGCATTGAGAATCCAACAGAGCGCATCCCAGCGCGTTAAAAAAACACAGGATTTTCAACTCACAGCGCTAAGCAGTGCGCGGTACAAAATTGCCGCGAGAGAAACGCGCCCGTGCAAACCTGGGCTAACTTTTCTTACCGAGGACGTGTAAATAAACACGAACATCGAACATACAATAAAAAAATAAAAAAAAAATAAAAACTTATAAAACAATACATCATTTTGACAGCACTGAGTACATAACAAATACATACTGTGGCCCATTTTCTAGAACATTGCTTAGTAAATAGTTATCATTAAAATCACTAATACAAATCTCGTATAACTGAAAAGATATTATTAAAAAAAACGTAAGAAAAGGATTGAAGATTTTTATATGGAGCCTGGTCATACTACTGTCGCGCCATTTTTTTTTTTTTTGCAGAATGGCAGACAGGAGACAGGTGGGTATGTCACGGACCTGCAAAATCTCTTTGAATTTCGCGGGCTGTCTTGGCACATCCCTCGTAAACCGAAATTCATCTAGCATCATTCTAGAACATAGACCACTAACATAAAATAAAAAGCAAAAAAAAGTTACAACTTAGAAAAAACTTTTGTGTCTTTTAAAAACGCATTAATATATGGAATAACTCTTTCAGGATGTGTAAAATGTACGTCATGGCCGCCCTCTAAATCGACTCTGTTAAAATTATCCAGTGTTGCCATTCTGTCCAATAATTCTTTGACGCCTTGCCGCCATTTTGGATTTGGCGGGACATTTTTCGCGCCCTCACTAGCCGCTATGAGCAAAGTCGGTGGTATTGTCTTAAATAGTGCGAAATAATAGTCGTTTCCATAGTTTTGTGGTGCGAGATTTTTTAGACGATTATCCCATGATAGGTACCTGTAATATAGATGAAGGAAATCTTAGAAATTGCTTTTTTAGGGTTCCGTAGTCAAAAAGGAACTCTTAGTTTCGCCATGACCGTCCGTTCGTCCATCCGCAGCTTAGCTCAGACTCTTAGTACTAGAAAGATATAATTTGGCATGGATTTACATATTAATTACGCCGACAAAGTGGTAAAATAAAATCTTGAAAAAAATTTTTTCTAGGGTACGTCCTCTACACGTAAAGTGGGGATGTTTTTTTTTTCTCGTCTACCCCGTGGTGTGGTGTATAGTCGGATAGGTCTTTCAAAAATATTGCGGGTTTATGGAAACCATTTTTTGATTCGGGGATCCGTTTGTGAAATATTAAACTTTAAAGTGCTAATTTTTGTTAGTCAAGGAAAACCCCTTTACATGCCTCCCTCTTTTCACTGAAACTCCCGTAAAGTGATATAAGACGCTTAACTCGAGTGAACGCTCATTTTAATTCGATCCACCCTGTCCCTCGTTGCCCCAGCGACGTACTAAGCCGAGGTCACCGGGTGTGCCCTTAGCGTGTAGTGGTTTAGTTTTAAGTTGTTTAAGCCCTGGCCTTAATTTATTGAGGCGCCCACAGACAAGTCCGGTTAAGCAGACGACAACTTCCTAGGTTGAACTGCGAGATGCCATTAAAAAAAAAAAATGAACGTAGTTTAGTGTTTCATTCCACATTCACGCGACATCGATAGAATTACATAGGAATAAACGTTCATCGGCTCTTTTCATTTCATTTAAATTTGGTAAGAGAATGAAATATGCAGTGTCGAAATCTAACATCGTTGGATTGCTCATTAATTGAGTACAATTTTGATACGTGTGTGTCCAGACGTTTCGCGCCGAGTGAACTTTTTAAACGACTTAAAAAAAAGGAGGAGGTTCTCAATTTTTTTTTTTTTAGCCGGGCAATGGCCTCCCGTCAGTCCTTCCAGGAACTCTTTTTCCATCTCGAACCAGCCCTCGTGGTACGCGTCCAGGTTCTCTCGCCACCGCTTTATGGTTCTCAATTAGGTTATTTTTTTTTGTTTGTCCCCTCAGAACTCCTTCATTTATCAACCGAATTGGAAAATTCTTTTTTTTTTTTTGTTTGGGAGGGTTTCTATACTACCCGTTTATTCTTTTAAAAACACCGAATACAAGACAAAAATTAACAAAAAGTGAAGCGTTTTATATCTGATTAACCCAGGATAAATCAGCAAAGCGTCGAGATATTGAAGATTGATGAGTCCCGAAGAAATTATTCTTTTTTTTTTATCACTAACTTTTTGGTGTACATAATAAAGAGTATTCTATCTTCCTATCTATGATTCAATTGTCTTGGAGACCGAAATGAAAGTATTGGGGGAGAAACCAGTTTTCATTCAAAACTCTTATAATATGTTCCGCTCTGCGAAAACGACTGTATAATGGGTGGTAGTGCTTCCCCAGATTTCATTCCACAAAGTTACTCTATAACTATGAAAAAGCGATATGATGATTCTGAACGAAGAATTTTTACAAATAAATATCGGAAAGTCTTTAAATTAGGAATAGGGCAATATAATTTGAATAAGTTTTGGTTTTATAACGATTTCGCAAAAACAAGAGTAATTGCAATGCAAAGCAATCCTGCACAAAAATAAGCATCAGACTGTTGAGCAGTCGCGTTAAGGCTAAACGCGCACAGCGATGCGTTTTTTTTTTAAATCGCATGTTTATGCGAGAAAAAATTGCAAACCCAAATAATTTTTCAAGCAAATTCTCAGGCTATTTTTTACCGCAGTGCGCGGACTCTAATACAACGTGTAACGTTAAATGCGCAAAACTTGAAAATAGTTTGATCATAATAACGAGCAGAATTAATTGAACCACTTTTTAATATAGGTCACATTTTTCAAAAAATCTTCATTAAAAACGTTGCCGTATCTCTTTCGAGATCGAGAGTCAAGCAAGCCAATGTCAGTGGGGCGCAGCGGCCCGGTGACGACTCCTCCCTCGATAAAGCGTCGTCGCAGACGCAAGAAACGATCAGAATTGCCAGTAAAACTAAAACAGCACATAAAACCTTCGTAATTTTTTTAATGACTTTTTTTCTCTCTGAAATAGGTCAATTGAATTAAAAATCAGTTGGGGTGTCTGAGGTTTTGCGCATTTAACGTTACACGTTGTATATTTGTAGTGTTCACAGATTGGCGATTATTTCTCGCAACTATTAAATTTCGTGGTGCGCGCTTAGCCTTAGTGTTAGAAAATATAAAAATAATGAAACTAAGGACAGCGGGGTAAATGCGTATCGCACTAACAGCAGCAATGACATTCATTTTGACAGTTCAACAACATTCATTGCGTTATTTACGTTGTTGGGCAGACAAATTTTTCGAACATATGAAGTAATGGATTAGCAATAAATACCCTTCAAAATGATTTAGAATGTGTTTGATAGTGTGTTACGCAATTAGGGTGCAGCAGTGCTATTCTGCAAAAATCTCAGCGTGAGAACTTAGATGATGTCAGCTCTGTCATTCCCTACCGCAAGGGATTAACACTATTAACTTATTAAGTGCTCACTCCACGTATGATTTCAAGGTGAGATTTTTTACAGAATCTACCGGCAGGTCTACCGCTAACTGAGGCGGCTCCTGAGGTAGCAGTGCGGTGCGGGAGGGGTCTGGCGTGTCGTGACGTAAAAGCTCAGTCATTCGCGCGCTGACGGGCGTAAAACACGCATCAACAGTTTGTATGTTTCAAAAATATCTGGTGAAAGTGTAAACAAATAGCTCAGTAAACGTACAGACGCCAGCACATCAAGCTACTACAACCTGTCAGATTGTTTTAATAGATTTTCAACTTTATCGCTAAAGTATAAGGTTCAAAGTTGATTGGGAAAATCTGACAGTGTCGGGTAGCTTGATGTGCTGGCGTCTGTACATGTGGATGCCAATTCGTAGTGCTTTGATTAGATTATTTGAATCCAAATTTATAATTTTAGATCACATTAAACATGTTTTTCATTTAATAATTAAGGTTATGTGTCATCGCTGATTTGTCAATTACAATTAATTAATGTTATTCAAACAATAATTGTTGGAATAAGTAATAAAATATTAAGTTGAAACCGACTAAATACAGATGAATGTGTTACTAATTACCCTTTACGGAGTGATTGCGTAAGAATTAAATCTGAACAGGATTTGTTTACACTTTTAACCCTTAAATGCATGATTTATTACATCGTATTGCAAAAAATGCTATTGTATAGCTATTTATCTATAGAATTGTAAAAATATATATATATTATAATGACATAAAAATATTAATATTCATAGCGTATATAATATAATGTTTTGACAAAAAGAGGTGCGTTCAGAAACTCACAGCTTTCACATTCTTAAAAAAAATAAATGACGTACTTTGTTGCCATGTGGCAACATTATGCATTTAAGGGTTAACAGATACATTTGGAACAGAACATACCTCAGGTCACCGTCAACGGTAGTCCTGTGAAGCTACAGTTTCCTATAAAAGCGGTGACTGCACATAATGGCCGCACTGACGGCTGTCATGAACATGATGACAGCGGCAAAGATTTAAATCGTTAGATACGCCTCGGGTCAAGAAATAGTCGCGTTTCTGTTTCAAATTGATGCCTCTGACACACAATGACGTAGTGACATGTCATGAAAACGCTAGATAACAATGTGTAAGCTCACTTTACTCACTTATGAACATTTTTTCGCGTGGCTAAGTACGGTGAGAACAAATCTAACGATTTAAATCGTTAGACGGCGTTTGACTTTATGGAGTCAAAAACACTTTCTAGGAAAACACACCAACGTTCTTTCATAAATAACGTTCCCGTGACGTCATTCACCGGTAAATTGGGGACGCTGGGCGGTCACCGCTCTTCTAGAAAAGCTTAGCGTGGTATTTTGACAGTTCAAACCACGTCAACTTCGCGTTTTTTCGCGCGGTTTCATTCATTGAGTCATAGAGAATACGTTATTAGCAGATGTCGTGATTAGGTAAGGAATTGACGTAGTTTCGAAGTAAGGAATCATTAAGGGCCGGTTGTTTCAAACAATTGGTTAACATAACATACGTACGTCAAAAAATAACGATTACGTACTCGTTATAATTTGACGTACGGCAAGGCCATCATTTTGTATTTATTTTGTAACTAGCGACCCGCCCCGGCTTCGCACGGGTGCAATGCTGATCACTACATAGTGTAAAACACAGTCGCTTTCCGCTGTTTGTCTGTCCCTATGTATGCTTAGATCTTTAAAACTGCGCAACGGATTTTGATGCGGTTTTTTTTTTTTAATAGATAGAGTGACTCCAGAGAAAGGTTTATATGTATAATACATGCATAATGTAGTAGAGAAACACTGATAATTTTAGAGTCATTGTTTCTCGTAAAAAGTATAGGATAAAAAATGGTTATTGTAGGTTATCCCTAAGAGATAGACATATACCATCGCGAACTTTTTTGTAGACCTTTTTAATGTGTACAATACTGTAGTACATTATTTTGATCTATCTCGTAGGGCTCAGCCAGCGTTTGCAATTTAAGCGCCAAAAAAGTGTTTATTTACGACATCACATTAGAAATCTCTAAAATTATCGGTGTTTGTCTACTATATTATGTATGTATTATACATATAAACCTTCCTCTTGAATCACTCTATCTATTAAAAAAAACTGCATCAAAATCCGTTGCGTAGTTTTAAAGATCTAAGCATACACAGACAGCGGGAAGCGACTTTGTTTTATACTATGTAGTGATTTGAGACTCCGCTTTTGTTGGTTTGACGATAGTCAGCGCCATTGTTAACGTATACGCGTGCGTCAAATCGACGTGAAACAACCCACCCTAAATGGTCATAGTGAATTAGGGTCCTGAATACATCATAACTTACCCGACTTCGTCATTTTCACGTATACGTTCCATGAATCCGCTTAGACCACCGGGCGTGAGTGGGTTCGGAGCTACGTTAGCTGAACGTTCTGGCTCTGCATTCTGCGTTTCATCAGTATTGTCATTTGCATTACTCATCAGTGCCTCTTCTGCGTTCTCCTCATTTGTATTCAGAGTTCCGTTTGCTTTGGCAAAATTCTGTTTACTGTAAACGTTAAGGTTTTATTAAAACGTTTGTATTAAGTAGCAAGAAGGTAGTCTTTATTTTAAAGTGTACTAGCGACCCGCCCCGGCTTCGCACGGGTGCAATGGAGAAACTGATAATTTTAGAGCCACTATTTCTCGTAAAAAGTATAGGATAAAAAATCGTTATTGTGGGTTATCCCTAAGAGATAGACATATACCATCGCGGACTTTTTTGTAGACCTTTTTAAGGTGTACAATACTGTATTACATTATTTTCATCTATCTCGACGGGTTCAGCCAGCGTTTACAATGTAAGCGCAAAAAATGTGTTTATTTACGACATCACATTAGAAACCTCTAAAATTATCAGTGTTTCTCTGCTATATTATGCATGTATTATAGATATAAACCACATCAAAATCCGTTGCGTAGTTTTATAGATCTAAGCATATATAGGGACAGACAGACAGGGAAGCGACTTTGTTTTATACTATGTAGTGAAGTTCACCCGGGACAACTGCAACTAAAAAATACAAAGCACTAAGTTTTGTTGACAGTTACCTACTATCTTAAAAACTTGTTTATTTGATTCGTTTGCCTACATGAGGGGCCCGGGGCTAAATAATAACAGCCCCACAGGTCGATCGATCAGGTTAAGCTACGCTTGCCGCGGTTGGTCTGTGGATGGGTGACCATCTTTACATACCGAGACCCCTCCGTGCCTCGGAAAGCACGTTAAGCCGCTGGTCCCGGCTGTCATTCGTAGGTCTTTGACAGTCGTTACGGGTAGTCAGAATCCCGAAGGTCTGACAACCAGTCTTACCTAGGGGTATCGTATTACCCAGTAACTGGGTTATGGAGGTCAGATTGGCAGTCGCTCCATGTAAAATACTGGTATTCAGCTGCATCCGGTTAGACTGGAAGCCGACCCCAACATAGTTGGGAAAAGGCTAGGCAGATGATGGTGTTTGCCTAATTACACATCTACACTAATATTACAAAGAGGAAATATTTTATTGTTTGTTTGTATTGAATAGGTTCCAAAACTACTGGACCGATTTGAAAAATTGTTTTACCGTTAGAAGCCGACATTATCCCTGATGAACATACGCTACTTTTTACCGCGGGAAAATGCTTCATTCCTACGGGAAAACGGGTAATAGGATTTAAACGGCGGGAATTCCGAATTCTACGCAAACGAAGTTGCGGGGGGATGCTAGTTTATTATAGATTGCTTTAAACCGATCAAACATTCAAATAACTGTGAAAATAACTTGTAGTGACGCGATTTCTTCATAACGGTGGAATTAGTTGCATTTACCTCAAGTTGGGGGTAAATTTAACTAACTTCCACAGGTTATTTTCTATTTGATTTTAAAAAACCAAACCTGCCGTGCGATTCTGTAACCTGTGTGAGCGTGGAGTGAGCTGTCATTCGCTAGGGATTAACACTATTAAGTGCTCACTTCACTTATGATTTCACGGTGAGATTTTTACAGAATCGACCGGCAGGACTAGGTTTGACTCAGTGGCGTGCCTAGTGGTTAAACTTAGGGCAAGCCAACATACTTAAAAAAAAAAAAAAACTAAGTACCTACAGTCCGCGCGCGAGCTCCGAGGAATGATAAGGAATGTTGACGTAATGAGCTAGAGTTGTGATTTAGTCGATATTGCACTGTCGATACTAATACATCTTGAGCCTCCGCGCGAGTATACTTCATGAAATCATTTTATGAGGGTATTATGTACTTGAAATAAAAAAAAAATGATGAAAATAAACTCTCCTCACGCACTTCAATAATAAATGAGTCGACAACATTCTCCATTAAGCCATCCCTTTGACAGTAATGTTCCTCTAATGCTAAAACATGTTTATCATATCCAGACCAATCTTCTTTTGTAAAAGAAGATAGCGTGCGTGATAGCTTTTTCGGTGATCTCCTTCAGTCTCGTCAGAGAAAAATCTGAAGTAATGTTGTGTTCCCTCACGAGCCTTTTAACGTTTGCCCATGCGAGCTCTATTAGGTTCAAGTCGCACATATAAGGCGGTAATCGCATTGCACCGTGACAAAAAACAACATAATTATAAGTGTAGTACTATTTATAGTAGAAAATAACACTACCTACTATCGCAAAATTAAAAATGACTCGATAAGCGTGTTCTCGCGTCAAGGTCGACACTAGTACTGGGAGAGTGCGGGGGATGGAGCGACGGTCGGACGCGGCGCACACCCGCCCGCTTCCTCAGCCACCGATTCCTCGGAGCTCGCGCGCGGACTGTACCTACCGTATCGCCTGTCACAAGCTGTGCCTACCGACTGATTCGTTTTAGTTCTTACTAATATTCTTATTTCATAATTGTAAGTTTTTGCTATTAGCAATTAAAATGAAATGTTTTTTAATAGCACCATTTTTTTCTTATATTATAAATTATATACTCAAAGTATTGGTAATCCTTTACAAAATCGCAACTTTTTCATTTTCATATTATCAGTTTCGTGTAAAATATGATAAGATGTATAAGAGCCATCTATTAACATTATTGGCACAACAGAGCTCAGAGTTAGTTCATATTTCACTCGCTCACAACAGTCGCTATAGGCAAAATATTACAATCTGGCCACTAGATGGCGTACAAGTTATTGATTGATTTCTAACTACACATTGTTTACGATGTTGATAATATTTATAATTATAATTACTCACAATGTGAACAGCCATAACTCTTCAATTTTCGTTTCTTTATCACAGACAGATGACAAACACCACACACACGCACACGGAAGGCATGGTAAAAATTACTAGACAGATTTACTTTACCTTCAGTAGCTTTGATAAAAGCCGTTTTTTGTCAATTCATTTAGAGAACATGATCCTGGCGCCTGCTTTAATTTTTACAATTAATTAAGCGGCCTTTACAAAATATAAAAATTATATATTCTAACTCAAAACGGCGTAATCAGTCGGCGTCAAAATTTGGTGAACGTTTTAATTTCTACCAACAGCTGTTTTTCAATTGCAATTTTCGATAATTCGGAAAGCCCTTCTTGTTCTTGAGTACTTATTTCTTAATTAAATATGTGTGAATACTTATTTAACACGTTCCGCGAAACAACTTGTCGCAGGAATGGTCACAATTGAATGAGCTATCTTTAAAAGTTCCGGAAAGGCACCCTGAAGGCAATTTTCGACTAAAATGCCTATTACGTAATTTAGATTTCTGAGAAATAGGTACTCAAAAAGTAGGTTTAGGTGAAGTAATGAGATTATATTCGTCTGTAAAACTTGAAAGTATTTACCTTTCCGAATAAAGATTGCACATACTTTAATCCATCACAAGGCACATTTGCAAGCGTTTCCGAATTCATTTTAATGTCAAGAAACTTTTTAATCACTTCAAAACAAAGATAATCACCGCAAAACTAATCACAACACTTCATTTCACAGAAAATGTCCAAGCAAAAAATGCACCAGTAACCGCTCGAAACGAACTTGAACTAATTTGAAATTGTATCATTCCATTTCATAGATCGAGCTTTGCACAGCGACGCGCTCATTCATACTATTTACAGACACACGCTTCGCTATACGTTCCATTCATAAAAAATCAGAAGCCAGGCTTAAAAATCAGTACAATTTGGAAAATAAGTACATACTGATGTAATCAACAACGTGAACAATTTGTATACAAATAGTCAGAGCTCCAGAAGCCTCATAAGAAGCCAGCTGGTGCGAGCGAGACGGGAATATGTTTATTGTTGCGTTCTCACAATAGCGGTATTGGAGAGGTTTGGCAACGGTGCGCGTGATGAAAACTGTGCGGGATTTAAATATTATTCTTCGAGTATGTAAACCTGGCAACCTTGCATCGAACGTATAGCAGGCGGCCGCCGGCCGGGGCGCGCAGTTTTTATTATTCTTATCAATTCTTGCGACATGATTGAGTTGGTTAATTTACAAGTTTACTTGTGTAGTTTTATTTTTTTTAATTTTTTATTGTTAGGCTCACGTTTGACTGAAAGCCGGGCTTTTCTGCTTTAATGAAAGGAACGCCCCTGGTTTGACTAGGACTGTGCTACAGAAAAGCTGGTTGCAATATAAATTATCTGAGGGCCACAAAAATTAAATGCCATCATGCCTTAACCCTACAGCGCATAGTGTCCCACATATGGCACATACCGATGTCTTATATTTTAAAAATCGATCCAAGTAGCGTGATCTAGTGTTGACAAGATTAACTATTATGTATTTGTGTTTCGAATTTAGTACCATATATTTTGGATAGATCTGTAGATAAACATTTATTTATGTTTTCTTCAAATCGGTGGGTACTTTGAATACGATTAACGAGCGGCATATAATAATCGCAACAAAAAAAATGATAAAATTAAAATGATAGAATTTTCAGTGTCGAAATAATTAGTATAGGTAAGTTCATGTTCATATTTGTCATTTTACGTGTAATCTTGTAATTTCATTGATACTACGTAACCAAAGACTATTATAACCACTTGACTGCGTATACAGTGCCCCGACGCACGAAAACTATTAGTATTTTGTCGCCTATGTATAGGCTACGGTACTAGTAGCAATTTTAGTTGTGTCCAAGTGTTAGACCTGCGTGCACGCTAAATTAATATAATTTTTTTATAACGTTTATGCAATTATAACGCATCAAAATGCCTTCATGCGCGGTGAAGTGGTGTGGGAAACATTCTTAGACATCTAGTTACAAAAAGGATGACATAACTTTTCATCGGTACATAAACATTACATTGATTTAATCAGATTATAAGCCACTGCAGGGGTCTATTTAAAATGGTGGCTGGGTAAACGAGCACACTTTTTGAGTCGCGCGTTGATGTCTTTTGGAAAAGTCTCGTTCTTGTATTAGACAATTCTAATGCTTCTATCCCTTTCTTTCCTTTTGTATGTTTATCGTAAAAAATAGTGCTGTTATCTTTAATAGCTGAAAGTTGATATCGAGAAAAATAAAATGAATACATTTTTTATTCAATTCACATACTTTAATAAAATAACTATCTACTATTAACCGACTTCAAAAAAGAAATACCGACGAACTGAGAACCTCCTCGGTTTTCAGTTCGTCGGTTTTTTTTTTTTTTTTTTGTATTTTCCGGGATTTTTTAGTTCTTTCTGTCCCCGACCGGGGCCGATCAGTCCATTTCCGGGATTTTTTTTTGGTAATTGATTGATTTTGATTAAATATTATTTCTATGATTTTGATTTAGTATTTATTATAATGTTAAAATCCATTTTATCGATATCGACTATTTTCTATTAATGAAGTAAAGCAGCCCTAACGATGCAACTTGACCTTGAACTGACCAATTGCAGCCGCGCGTTCTTCCTCATCCCCCGGCCCGCAGTAGTGAGTCGTGTGCTTCGAAGAAATCGGCCCATACGCTCTCTAGTGGTTATATTCTCTATGTACGTAACACATATTAACATTATAATGCATGATGTGCCATGCACAAAAATATACGTTTCTATTGAGTTATGATTTTTCTAAATATTTTTTCAAGAATTGGCATCATATTTGCAGGCAAATTTTTTTAAAGCCGATAAGAAAAATCATGCACTGTAGGGTTAAAAAAGCACACAGATAAAAAAAAAAACATTTAACAAGGGTTCCTATTAAGAATGGTTTACCCACCGCAATACTCTAATGACCAAGACAGGTTCCCGAATTTGTACTTGTCTTGTTTGTGTTTTTTTGTACTTTCTTTTTCTTTCCCGTTTTCGTTCTGTCGATGTCACATTTTGAGGCTCATTTATACCATCGTTTCCACTTGTACTTGCTTCATCACGATTCTGTTCTTTATACTTCATTTCAGCTTTACTTAAAAATAGGGCAATTAACGTTACCAATCGTTTTTTCTCAAGATTTTTCCTTCGTGGATCATCTGATCGTGCATTATAGAAACGATGATTCTGGTCGTTAACAGACACGATTAGTAATTTATTCGATGGCTTTTTCGGTTCCACAACGCTTCCGATACGCTTTTCAACACTTCGTGGATCATCTGAAGTTCGCACGATTAATGATCGTGCAATACCGGAACGGTGATTCGGGTCGTAAACGAGCACGAGTTGAAATTTATATGGTGGTGTTTTGGATTCCACGACGCTTCCTATCGGATTTTTAATACTTCGTGGGATATTTGAATTTTGCACGATAAAAACTCGTGCATTACAAAACCGATTCTTCGGGTCGCAGACGAAGACGATTTCAAATTTTTTAGCTGGTGTTTTGGATTTCACTACACGTCCTATTTGGTTTTCAATATGACGTAGGTCACGTGCACTTTGCACGAAGGAAGACTGTGTATTATAGAAACATTGTTCCGAATCGCAGAAGCGCATTTGTTGATTTTTATTGAATCGTGTATTGTGTTCCACCGCGCATCCGATTGGTTTTTCAATACATCGTAGGTCATATGAACTTTGCGCGATTGGAGATTGTGAATTATCGAAACGTTGTTCCGGGTCGCATAGGCGCATGAGTTGAAATTGATTTAATGATGATTTAGGTTTCACCCCGCATACTGTTTCAGGTTCATGCTTCCTAAAAAACCAACTCTTCTTGGTATGCGATGGCTTGATTGGGTGCCAAATACCGTTAGTAGTTGGCACCCAATCATCAGAAAAACAATTAAAAAATTGAGGTTATACAGGGTTATTTGTAAAACACTAACAACCTCTTAAGAGGTCATTGTACGCATCATTATGAACAACGTTTATTATGGGACCAAACTGAAATCGCGAAAAAAAAATCAGCTGTTCCCTACATTTATGTTCGTACGAGTCGTCAAAATGTAAGGAACAGCTGATTTTTTTTTTCGCGGTTTCAGGTTTGGTCCCATAATAAAATTTGTTCATAATGATGAGTACAATGACCTCTTAAGAGGTTGTTGGTGTTTTACAAATAACCCTGTAAAATTGATCTCAATAGTCAAATGAACAACATATTTAAAACGATCAAAATTAGATTTTCGGGTTCAAGGGTGAAGCGTCAGGGTAATTCGCGAAATTCAAACTTTTCTTACATTTTTTGCAGTTTGCAGCAGGCTAAATTGCGTAACACACTATCAGTAGCAATAGGTTTCATTTTGACAGTTCAACAACATTCACTGCGTTATTTACGTCGTTGAGCAGACACATTTTTCGAACATATGGAGCAATGGATTAGCAATATGCTTCAAAATGATTCAAATTGAGAATAATAGTGTGTTACGCAAAAAAACGATATTAGGTACTTGTCAAATTTCATAGTCCTAGGTCAACGGAAAGCTGGACCCCATAAATTTTGATTCCCTTGAGGGTGTCGAAATATACGTTTTTTGCGTAATAAACGGCCTTATATTTTTTTACGTTAACTTAGAAGTTTGATTTTTTTCACAGCTTCAAGGGACTGTAGATCTGAGTATATGGTTTTAATTTCAACTCGATACCTCCACACGATCCCGAGATAAAGGGTCTTGACAGACAGACGGACAACCAAGTGATCCTCTATAAGGGCTCCGTTTTTCCTTTTGAGGCACGGAACCCTAAAAACTGATTACAATGACGGGGAGTACAAGTGACTCTCAGCTTCGTTAATTCTCTTTTTACACCCGTTATTAGCAGATAATTTTGGAACAGACCACAGTTTAGATATACAGGGTGTCCCTGGAAGTGTGGATCAAATCGAAAAGGGCCGTGGGCAAGTTCATTTGCAAAGTTTTTAATCCTGAGTATGTCGGTGAATTTTTTTACGGTTCAAAAACTATTATCAATTTTTGTTTTTTTTCAATCACTTCGCATAGTGCTCAAAGAAAAAAAAAATCATAAAAAAAACTATCAGAGCTATCAATTCAATTTTTTTTCAGGACGTTGACAGAGTGGACCTTTCTTGTGGTAATAATTTTACGCAGCTAGAAAACATGTGTTCAATAAGAAAAAAACATTTACTGCAAAGACTACGTGCTGGCAAAAATTTTATTCAATTTTCGAGCAAAAATTTTATTCTATTGCACCGACTTTCTCAGGGTTAAAACGTTTGGAAATGACCTTGCTCACGCCCCTATTCGATTTGATGCATACTTCCAGGGACACCCTGTATATATCTATATAGGGTGTCCAGAAGTAGGATTATAATAATAATATTCCACAACTTTTATCACTTACTTATAAAAAGGAAATCCATGAAAGTTCCTTGCGATGATGATTTCGCTCTGATTTCTGGTTAGTTCCCGATGCCGTTCCAACGCGTGCAGCGCCATCTCTCTGACGTACGGCTGTCATAAACATAACACCACAACATTATTATTATGTATAAAAATTACTATTTTCAAGGCCAGGTACGCATGGACTTCCCGCGGCGATTTTTTTTCGCGCACTGGATTTTCAACGCATTTGTTAGCGCCGAGGGTTGAAAATCCAATGTGCGAAAGTGAGCTTAAGCAGATATCATACGGCTCACTTTTTGTTCCATATTTAAGGTTACATACAACGTGTAACGTTAAATGCGCAAAACCTGAAAATAGTTTGATCAGAATAACGAGCAGAATTAATTGAACCACTTTTTAATATAGGTCACATTTTTCAAAAAATCTTCATTTAAAACATTGCCATGTCTATTTATTAATAGGTCAAGCAAGCCAATATCAGCGCGGCGCAGCGGCCTAGTGACGACTCCTCCCTCGATAAAGCGTTGTCGCAGACGCAAGAAACGATCAGAATGGCCAGTAAAACTAAAACAGCACATAAAACGTTTACAATTTTTTTAATGACTTATTTTCTCTCTGAAATATGTCAATTGACTTAAAAATCAGTTGGGGTGTGTGAGGTTTTGCGAATTTAACGTTACACGTTGTATAAAAGAAAAACGGAACCCTTTTGTGTATTGAGAATCCAACAGAACGCATCCCAGCGTGTCAAAAAAAACACACTGTTGGATTTTCAACTCTCAGCGCTAAGCAATGCGTTAAGAATCCAGTGCGCGAAAAAAACTCGCTGCGGAAAAACGCTCGTGCGCGCCTGCATCCCAATTGCATAACACACTATAAATCACAATCTAAATAATTTTAAAGTATATTGCTAATCCATTGCTTCATATGATCGAATTTTTTTTCTGCTGAACAACGTTAATAACGCAATGAATGTTGTTGAACTGTCAAAATGACAGCCATTGCTACGTTTAGGGCCCTTTCCCAAGGCAAGATCCCGTTTTTTATGTATATTCACACAAGCATTCTGTTTTCTGGATACTGCAAACAGTATGCTTGTGTGAATATGTATATTTAAACACGTATGTACACCACTAAACAGCAGGGTGATTGCGTAACATACTATCAGTGGTTTCATTTTGACAGTACAGCAACATTCATTGCGTTATTTACATTGTTGAGCAGACACATTTTTAGAACATATAGAGCAATAGATTAGCAATATGCTTCAAAACAATGCAATGCAATTAGGGCGCGGGATCCTGCAAAAACCGTACCTGCAAAAAAACGGGATCTTGCCGTGGGAAAGAGGCCTTAGTGTGTTACGCAATTACCCCGCTGGACAAAGCGGCAAAAAGAGATCGAGGTACAGGAAAAAGGTGATAAAATATCTAAATTACCTACCTTCCGTTCAAAGTTTTCCGAAACATAGTCTTCATAGTAAGAATCATAGTATCTCTGATACTCCAAATGGTCTTCAACCTGCATCCTCATGAGAGTAGGCCCGGCATCTAGGAGAATCATCTTACTGATCTGGCCTGGGTGGATGACGCTGTAGAATAGACCTAAAAAAAAAAAACAAAAAAAAAATTGTGCATGTAGGTATTATTGTCTTCGTTCCTGACGGGGGACCCACGGCCGCACACTGTTTCTTTATTTTCTTTATTCCTGAATGGGCCCGCTCTTAAACTGGACCTCTTTAGGTATCATGCATGGCCGATAGTTTGAAAAAAAAAAAAACAAAATGGCCAAACCTGAAATCGCGAAAAAAAAAAATCAGCTGTTCCCTACATTTTGACGAGTTATGCGAACACAAATGTAGGGAACAACTGATTTTTTTTTCGCTGTTTCAGGTTTGGTCCCATAGTAAAAGTATTTTAAGTTACACCTTGTATATGTATCATGATAGACCGCTAGTTTGAAAAAAAAAAAAAAAAAAACAAAATGGCGCGACGGCGTAAAGTAGTTATCCCAGGCTCCATATAAAAATCTTCAATTCCCTTTCTGTACCATAGGCTTCTACTCCGTTCACCTTATATGCCCTGTTTTTGTCTAGACGGTAAAAAAACGTCCGTCTGTGTATGAAATGATACAAAAAAAAAAAAATGAACTGATTTTGTTTTTACCTTTGTTACTGATAGCCTATAATACATATATGTAGTGTATATTACTAACATTATATGGATCAAAGTCCGAATTACTGGAAGTTTTTTTTTTTATTACTACCTTGTTCACATCCCATGGAGTGTCCTATAAAGATGAATCTGTCCCAGCCAAGGTGTTTTATGGCCAACTCCATCGCTGCCAGAAAGTGGAACCTCATCAGCTTCGGACCTGGTTGATACAAGACACATTATCCTCTCACCGGACGACTGAGACAAAACAGCAAAAATATACGACACCAAACTACTAGCATAATCAACTCATAATGTTTCCACTGTTGGGACACAGTCCTCCTCTCTACAACGTGTAACGTTAAATGCGCAAAACCTGAAAATAGTTTAATCAGAATAACGAGCAGAATTAATTGATCCACTTTTAATATAGGTCACATTTTTCAAAAAATCTTCATTAAAAATGTTGCCGTGTCTATTAATTAATAGGTCAAGCAACTCAATGTCCGCGCGGCGCAGCGGCCCGGTGACGACTCCTCCCTCGATAAAGCGTCGTCGCAGACGTAAGAAACGATCAGAATGGCCAGTAAAACTAAAACAGCACATAAAACCTTTACAATTTTTTAATGACTTATTTTCTATGTGAAATAGGTCAATTGAATTAAAAATCAGTTGGGGTGTCTGAGGTTTTGCGCATTTAACTTTACACGTTGTATAAAAAATGGAATGAGCCGTAATCCACCACGCGGTCTCAATGCGGGTTGGTACATGTCCCATGTTTCCAAATTGTTGGTTCTAGGACATGCCAGTTTCCTCACGATGTTTTCCTTCACCGTTTTGAGAGAAGTGGTGATGAAATAATTTACACAAAGTAAAGGGCCTGTCTGGGTTCGAACCGCGTTCAAGTCGCGGATGTTACCACTGGGCCAAACTACTAAATAAGCAAAAAAAAAGCTTCTCATAAGGTTCCTAAAGGCGCAATTCCGACGCTGCGTAGGAATTGCCCGCTCCTAAAGGCGCAATTCCGCCGCTGCGTAGGAATTGGCCGCTCCTAAAGGCACAATTCTGCCGCTGCGTAGGAATTGCCCGCTCCTAAAGGCGCAATTCCGCCGCTGCGTAGGAATTGCGCGCTCCTAAAGGCGCAATTCCGACGCTGCGTAGGAATTGCCCGCTCCTAAAGGCGCAATTCCGCCGCTGCGTAGGAATTGCCCGCTCCTAAAGTCGCCATTCCGCCGCTGCGTAGGAATTACCCGTTCCTAAAGGCGCAATTCCGACGCTGCGTAGGAATTGCCCGCTCCTAAAGGCGCAATTCCGCCGCTGCGTAGGAATTGCCCGCTCCTAAAGGCGCAATTCCGACGCTGCGTAGGAATTGCCCGCTCCTAAAGGCGCAATTCCGCCGCTGCGTAGGAATTGCCCGCTCCTAAAGCCGCAATTCCGACGCTGCGTAGGAATTGCCCGCTCCTAAAGCCGCAATTCCGACGCTGCGTAGGAATTGCCCGCTTCTAAATGCGCAATTCCGACGCTGCGTAGGAATTGCCCGCTCCTAAAGGCGCAATTCCGCCGGTGTGCAGGAACTGCCTGGTCAGGTTACGCGAGCTGCGCGAATTTCATTTAAATTCGTTTGTTTGCGAGCCTCCCACATAGGTATACAACATGTAACGTTAAATGCGCAAAACCTGAAAATATGTAGTTTGATCAGAATAACGAGCAGAATTAATTAAACCACTTTTTAATATAGGTCACATTTTTCAAAAAACTTCCTTAAAAACGTTGCCGTGTTTATTTATTAATAGGTCAAGCAAGCCAATCTCAGCGCGGCGCAACGGCCCGGTGACGACTCCTCCTTCGAAAAAGCGTCGTCGCAGACGCAAGAAACGATCAGAATGGCCAGTAAAACTAAAACAGCACTACAATTTTTTTAATGACTTATTTTCGCTCTGAAATAGGTCAATTGAATTAAAAATCAGTTGGGGTGTCTGAGGTTTTGCGCATTTAACGTTACACGTTGTATTGTACTAATACAATTTGTCCCGGAATTAACGCACACCACCAAAGCCGGGGCGGGTCGCTAGTTTTGTATAAAACATTGTTTATTCATAAATTGTGGTCACATTACAATTTTTCGTTCATTTTGGTTTGTTTTGGCTGTACAGCGGAAGTGTGACTGTAATTTACGTAGTTTTCATTATTTTTGGGATAAAATATTACCTAATAAAAAGACAGAAATCGATTCAGTAAACGTTTCTGAACAAACTAATTTCATAATGTTCATCAATTCAGTTACACATTGTATACACTTTGACCTTGACCTAACGTAGCCGTTTCATTAGAACAAGACAAAAATGTCGCCTAGGTACGCGTTACCGTGGCCGACTTGAAAATCTCTAAATAGACTTCGAATACAAGTCGGCCGGAGCAAAGACCATCTCCACATGGATAGAAGATTCTTAGAAAAATTACTGTGCTCGTCACTGTAAAGTGAGTGCAAGTGACATCTACAGAAAATTTTCTGAGCGAGATTGGGAAAAATTCACTATTTCTCCAATGAATTTTACTGTACAGCATAAGAATTTTTACTGTGCTCGCCGCTCCCGGCGCCGCCGCCGCGCCGCTCCCGCCCTGCAATCGCGGACTTCGAGACAGAGGCCTTTAGATAAGATCTGTGAGCGACACGAACTACAAGCAAAAAAAAAAACCTTTGCAAAAAAAAAACCATCTTCGAAGCCGATTTTTTTTTTTAACTTACCGCTCCTCGCAGTGCATTCTGTATACTCTAAACCTTGACTGTACCTCGCGAAATCTAAAAACGCATTTTCGAAATATGGCGGTTTTCTGTACATAACAGCATAATTCGGGTCGCCTCCGCGTAGAGCAGGTGTTAATACTGAAATAATTACAACCTGTAGCTTCATCTCAGTGAATCTTCATCATTCTACACTACACTGCGTTCACATTTTAGTTCCCAAACATGTAAACAAATATGTGTTATTGGATAACTAACATTAACACCTAAACTTACGGTTTAGTTTGCACTACAACTTCAACGTTTACTATGACTTAAAAAAAACCACCGACTTATTTATATTACTTGTGCTACATGAAACCGCTTTTTGCCAAATTTCATGATTCTAGGTCAACG
The DNA here is from genome assembly GCA_949629135.1 of Eremobia ochroleuca. NCBI lineage: Eukaryota > Metazoa > Arthropoda > Insecta > Lepidoptera > Noctuidae > Eremobia > Eremobia ochroleuca. The sequence goes on from OX451413.1 coordinate 949,320, forward strand.
GAAAGTACCCTATAGATTTTGATTCCCTTACGAGTGTCAAAATATCCGGCATAAACGGAACATAAACGCCCGTATCTTTTGATTGCATTGACTTAGAAGTTTGATTTTTCCACTGCTTCAAGGGATTGCAGCTCTGAGTATTTGATATTAATTTGAACTTGATATCTTTACGCGTTCCTGAGAAAAAGGGTCTTGACAGATGGACAAGAAAGTGATCTTATAAGGGTTCCATTTTTCCTTTTGAGGTACGAAACCCCAATAAACACTTACCCAGACCTAAATAAACGTTTATAATTTAGCAATTTCCTTAATCAACCCAAGTTTCAAAGAAAATCTAGTCAAAAACAAACTTACCGGGAGGAAACGCATCAGATAGACCGTTACCAGGCATATCCAATGCTACAAAGTTGTATACACCCGTCATCTGTTCTATTAAGGGTTCGAAGACTGAGGAGCTGTCCTTTCTCCCGTGCACCAGGAAGACAGGGTACCCATCTGGATGACCATGGCCCACCACTGAAAGAAAGACCAGAATGTGACGTAAGAAGGAATTTTCATACTCTTATCTTCAGGAATAATAATAATAAATTATAAATTTTTATTTCAGAAAAAACACATTTAAGGTTCAATGAACATAACAGAAAAAAACCGGCCAAGCGTGAGTCGGATTCGCGCACGAAGGGTTCCATACCATTATCTATAAAAACGGCAAAAAAAATCGTGTCTGTTGTATGGGAGCCCCCTTAAATATTTATTTTAGTCTGTTTTTTAGTATGTGCTGTTATAGCGGCAACAGAAATACATCATCTGTGAAAATTTCAATTTTCTAACTATCACGGTTCATGAGATACAGTCTGGTGACAGATGGACGGACGGACGGACAGCGGAGCAGGAGTAATAGGGTTCCTTTTTACCCTTTGGGTATGGAACCCTAAAAAGTGTATCCATGGTGCCCATACTAATGAATGAAAATCATTTTTCAATGCGTGATGATGAGTTCTTATACATAAAAACAGGGTCAAATTAAATTGGCTAGCAAAACTTCGCAGACGCAACGGATTAATGAATAAATAAATGAATGGAGTAATTAATGAATTTTAGTTTTTTACAATTTATGTTACGGCAAATTTTTCTGTGTGACAAAGTAAACGCGTTCTTATTAAAAATGTAACATTCGACATTGCAAAAATCATAATATAATATGTTCGCAAAAACTTACGATGATGCAAAAAAGTAGCATACTATTTTGCTCAATTAAATAAAATAATTTATTTATTATTTGTAGAAATTTTAGACAATACTTATGTATAAGCAGAGTGAGATACCTGAGATACAGGTTTATCCCTAGTGACTAGAGGTAGGCAAGAAATAATTGGTTTCTACCTGAACTAGGAATAAACCTGTATCTCAGGTGATCTCAGGTATCTCACTCAAGCTAGTGTAAAGCCTTATTTGGTAAATATTCATGTAAATCATTTCAATAAACAATTTCAATTTCGAAAGTTTAACATAATAAAACAAAAAAAAAAATCAACATGATGCCTTCTAAAAATTAAGAAGGCATCATATTGATTTTTTTTTTGTATATAGACTGCAGTTGTTGTATGTAGTCCCTTAAAACATCAATATAAAAAGTCAAGTTTTTTTGTGTAAATCTTACAGCCATGATGAGTATCGATATCTAAAATTCACGATCACGATAACACAAAAGAAAGCAGATATAATAACAGAGCATTATAAAAGCAGATATAATCGATGTTTTTTTTTCAGGCTACAAATTTTTACAGCGTGTTCTGCTCATGAATATGAACAACTTTCACTATGGGACCAACTCTGAAATCAAGAAAAAAAAATCAACTGTTTAATAGAAAAGTTCAATACCTACTTGACCAAAATGTATGAAACAGCTGATTTTTTTTTTTCGTGATCTCAGAGTTGGTTCCATAGTGAAAGTTATTAATATTCATGGGTGGAACAACCTGTAAAAATTTGGAGAGGGTAAAAAAAAAGCATGCTGTATAAGCAGTATTATGCCGAATATTTATATTTTACATAACTCTTATAAGTTTGTCTTAAGCACATACAATTAAAATAAATATTGGCAGTTATTCCAATTCAAATCAAAACACACAGTTGTGGTAAAAAGATAAATATTTCTATATGACCAATCTGTTTGTTCATCTGTACACACAATAATAATAATAATAATATTTTACAACTTTCACACAACGCCATCTAGTCCCAAACTAAGCAGAACTTGTGCTATGAGTACTAGACAACTGATAAACATACATATATATTTCTAAATACATACATATTATAGAGCGTGGAACCCAATACAGAAATACGCTTGTACGATATGACTATATACAGAAAGCACAGTTAATAGAAATCTCTATTCCTAGACAGCACGTTTCGCCGAAAACTTTGTTGTTAGAAAACATTGTTTGTAGACATCTCGGTACATAGGAAGCACTGTTGACAGAAATCTCTGTTCATAGATAGCACTTCTTGCCGTAAACTTTTTCATAGAAACCACTGTTTCCAGATACCTTGGTTCACAGAAAGCGCCTCTGGAGAAGAAACTATTAATATTTATTATATTACTAAATTTCGCTTTTCTGCCTCTCTATCCATAAAAAAAACACGTTTATTTCATACAAAAATGCCATTTTAATAAAAAATGAAGCAAAACGAAAGCAATAGATGAAATTGAAAACAAAACAAACTCTTTAGCTTTATAATAGAAACAAAAAAGTACTCGATATAACTTAAAAAATATTGTTTATACACTACAATACGAAAACAGAATGCAAAAGCACTTGTCTCAAAGAAGTGAGATGGACTTATTAGCCTTTTTAGGTGGATTAGCTCATATTTTGCACATGAAAAAATAATAATATTGAAGTTTAGTGTATAAACAATATTTTTTAAGTTATATCGAGTACTTCTTTGTTTCTATTATAAAGCTAAAGAGTTTGTTTTGTTTTCAATTTCATCTATTGCTTTCGTTTTGCTTCATTTTTGATTAAAATGGCATTTTTGTATGAAATAAACGTGTTTTTTTTATGGATAGAGAGGCAGAAAAGCGAAATTTAGTAATATAATAAATATTAATAGTTTCTTCTCCAGAGGCGCTTTCTGTGAACCAAGGTATCTGGAAACAGTGGTTTCTATGAAAAAGTTTACGGCAAGAAGTGCTATCTATGAACAGAGATTTCTGTCAACAGTGCTTCCTATGTACCGAGATGTCTACAAACAATGTTTTCTAACAACAAAGTTTTCGGCGAAACGTGCTGTCTAGGAATAGAGATTTCTATTAACTGTGCTTTCTGTATATAGTCATATCGTACAAGCGTATTTCTGTATTGGGTTCCACGCTCAGATAAATTACACCCAGAAAAAGAACAAATGATCGTGCTCATCACACAAACATTTGTCCTGGGTGGGAATCGAACCCACAACCTTGACAGGGCCACTGATCACTAGACCAACAGGCCTGCCAAGACCAACAATATGAGCGTACACTGAATATTTAGATTTTGATTTTGAAAGAAAATCAAAATCTAAATATTTTATTTCACATAAACCTACATGGGCACTTATGAAGGGGTATTCCTCGAAGCGCACCAACTTTGAAATGCAAATGAAGCACAACCAAAAGTATTCCTCGAAACGCACCATCGTTTTGAGGAATACTTTTGCTGCACTTTATTTGGTGCGGTTTAAAGTTGGTCCGCTTCGAGGAATACCCTCTTATGAAATGTCAGAAGCTAGGTGCACGGTTCCAATCGGTTGTATGGAGAAGATCCAGAATGAAACTCCACGGTTACTTATTAAAAATAATTGGCTTTTACAATGTTTTCCAATTACAGTGTTAACAGGTATGCGGGGACAGTGTAGGTCTGTCAACAAGTTTTGGGGGAGAAAAATCAACCCAAGGAGCCCCTTGGCTTGATTTGCTCACATCAGGATTGACAAAAAAGGTTTATCTAAAATTTCTTGCAGTACTTAGGAATCATCATCATCTGCCTAGCCTTTTCCCAACTTCGTTGGGGTTGGCTTCCAGTCTAACCGGATGCAGCTGAATACCAGTATTTTTCATGGAGCGACTGCCTATCTGACCCCCACAACCCGGCTACTGGGTAATACGATATCCATAGGTAAGACTGGTTGTCAGACTTTCGGGCTTCTGACTACCCATAATGACTGTCAAAGATCCACGAATGACAGCCGGGACCAACGGCTTAACATGCTTTCCGAGGCACGGAGGGGTCACGGTATGTGAGGATGTGAGGATGGACCCATCCACAGACCAACCAAGGCAAGCGTAGCTTAACCTGATTCGATCGACCTCTGTGGCTGTTATTATTTAGCCACAAGCCCCTCTTGCAGTACTTAGGAATGAAAAGGGAATAATGACTTGCAGTTCAGCCGGCAAGGGAATGTGTTCTTGACGGATCACTATCCGTTTGCATAAAATTTAAAGACATAATATAACATGGCATACTTTTGTTTATCCTAATTATATTTATGCATAACAGCTTACGCATATTTTTTCCAAGCAAAAATTCTCTGACCTAACCTAAACTTTTATGTCAATATAAACGGTACGCCAAAAACAATTATGGCAAAGTATTATTATACCAAAATAGTTGTGCCAAAGTATATTAGGAAAAAAAAAATATGCGAAAAGAAGGCATCCCGTTCTTGACAGCTGTCAGTTTCATACAAATGAACCTGTTTTGTGAATTTAATCAATTTAGTCTCACTGACAGATGCCAGGAACACATTCTCTTGACGGCCGAACTATTCTGTAGGCATAGTTGTGTAATTTACCAGCTAAACTTGAAACAATCACCTACTAGAATCCATTTGCATGTAAGAGCTCAACGGTTTTCACGATTATATTTATTTTCATTTATAGAATAGAATAGAATACTGTTTATTCTGTACACCATATAAATTACAGACATAAATATAGACATTTTACAAAGCGTGACAAAATGGGTGGTCTTCATTTCTAGTGTATTTTTCTGCTGGTTCTACAACCGCTGGTTCATATGACATTTGTCAGCCTAATATCGATGCTCGAAACATGAAATAACGTAAGGGACAAAACTAAGGTTTTTAGGAGAGCAAAAATAGGGTATTTTTCTTGTTTTATGTAAAACGTGTCGAGGACAAAGTTTCTTAGATTCCTTCATTTTTTAAGCTAAAATAGCAAAATATCAATAAAACCTATAGTTTTAATATATAATTCATTTTCGACGAAATGTCCCTTACGTTATTTCATATTTCCAGTATCGATATATGAGAGGCAAAAAGGGCCCACGGGTGGCAGACCAGGTCCAAGGGCAGGACAAGGGTTTGCTGCCCTACCCTTAGCATGCCCATGATTGTTAAAGGTACCGAAATCTTGATGGACATCTTGCAACAATTTTTACAGAAAAAATTTAATAAACTTTGACCAGAACTTAACCGCAATTGATAGCATTAGTTAGCTGTTGCTTCGCACAGGTCCATCACAATGTAGACTTGATTTCTGTAACTGCATAGAAATCAGGACCAGGAGGTGCGGTATTAGTTTGTGAAGCGGCTCCACAGTCCATACTTTGGTTTGTTGTAGTACCTCCATCAGGCTAATTTGTATATACAGAAGCCCATCTGGTCTTGTAGGTGCTTAAGAGATTTCCAGGTAGTTCACGGCAGTTGGTGGCCTTTGGGAGCTTTTCTGCAGGCTCAACATATTTATAAGGAATGTAAAATAATAGATAAATACTTACAAGCCAGTTTTCCCCAGGGTACACGGATGAACCACTCGCGTCGGCCTTTCATTTTCACTTACAAAACAATTTAAAATGATTAAGAACGAAGATGAAGAATTAAATTGAAAATTGCAACTGGTTTTTGACGTTGCGTATCGGATGCAACTGAAGTGTAATGAAACTACATAGCAAAGGCTCGAAAAAATTAAATATTCACATATTCATGTATTTAAATTCTACAAGTCGCCTTGGATTCACATGTTATGTTTTATTTATGGATAATCAATCACGGAATCATATTATTGATTTTTCATCTGTTGCATTAAATGCAAGTCTGAAATATTTGTGATATATTTAGCATTATATTATTTCTGTGCTTCTGCAGCGTGCGTAAGGGTAAAAGAGATGGAACTAACTGAGATGCTAAAATTATCAACTTTGTACAATCTGTAACGATTTTGACAGAATGTACGATGATTCTAGCGTTGGGCGTAGTTAGTTTTCACAATTATCGATAATTGAATAGTGAAAGGGTGAATAAAGATTCTTGGAGATTTCGTAATCATTTATATTACAGTTTACATTTTACAGACCAAGTGTCTCTATAAGATTTTAGAAACTTTTTTACATGTAATGCAACACTTTCGGGGTGAGTTATATGCACATCATGGCCACCCGTGACGGTTACGGAGATGAAGTCGGGAACTATTAAGAGACATTTTTCTATAATGCTAGCTGCAAACTGTTTTCCTGGTGGGTTAGCGATATTTTCTGAAGATTCAAGTATGAGCGTGGGTGGCGCATGCTCTGTTATCACAGTGAACAGAGTTTCTTCTGACATGGCAACGGATGCTATTTTCTTCATTCTTGGCTCCCATGAAAGCCTGTGAAAGCAAAACCGTTAATTAGTTACTCACTGACATCATGAACACTGAAATGCTTATAATTCTTATCCATCCAAAGGTCGTCTTTAAAAGATCGTTCTTAGCGATAAGACCGCCCATTGTGTCACCCTTTGTAAAATTTCTATATTTATGTCTGTAATTTATATGGTGTACATAAGAAAGAGTATTCTATTCTATTCTATTTTTTCAAAATCATTTTTAGACGTCTAGTTGGTTCTGTAATTCATAGCATTTGTTAGATTACATTTAAACAGAGTTAGGCGTAGCAGCAACAAATTCAAATCTGAGTTTAGCCATTAATTTATTTTGTTCATGGCTGAACTGAACTAAAAAGGGCGGTTCAGCCCTTTTTACGAGATCTGTTCTTTGAGAAACTGTGAGTATTATAAGACTACCTAACTGGACTTACTTGAACTTTCCATCACCAGCTGGCACCAGCGATCTAGATAAAACCACTTCTGCTTGATCTTCTGACAAACTTCTGTTTCGAACTAATAAGTGGACTGCTTCTTCGAGTGTCAATCGCTTTGTACTTCCGGCAATCCACCTTAACAATAAAAAGTAACTTAAATAAAGTCACCTACACAATGATCCCTAGGTTACTGAAGGCAAGATTCGCAGACCACACTTTGAGTTTACTTTGTTGAGTAACATAGCATTTCATACGAATACGAACATTATTCTTAAGCTGATAATGTTCATATTCGTACAGGCAAACAAGCTAGTATTTCATACAAATATAAACTTTATGTGCTTTAAAATAAGGTTTATATTTATCTGAAATGCTAATTTTGCTTAGCAAAGTCAGAAAACAGTCTGTAAATCTCGCCCTAAGATTTGAAAATGTATTAAATCTTGTACCAATTGGCCGTGACGAAAGCGGTCAACTAAGCTAAATACTAGCTTAGTTAAAGAATCCTAACACTAATCCTCCGTGATTCACACATCACAATATTAAAGTGAAGACTAATAAATACATTTAAATGAGGGAATGAAGGCAATGTCGTGAGGAATGTTTTGAGCATGAACGTGGATGGATGAAGGAGGCTATAAGAGCAGGGGAAAACCAATGGACCATGTGAAAGCTGATATGCCTTAAAAGGAGATGACTTATAGAGAAGTAGTGTGGAGTGTAAAGCGAAGACGTGCTACGCTGACCTCAAGTAAATTGGGATAAGGTCAAGAGAATGATGATAATACATTTAAATGGTGAGAGTGGTGGTGGTGGTGGTGGTGTGAGTTTTAATGGTGGCTTACCTTTCATAACTACTATAATAACTGTCATATAAAAACTGGTACCAATACAAAGGGTTATGGTGAGTATAGTAATACGATGCTAAAGGTGGAGCAGGGTCAATGTGCACCATCTTTACTATTTTACCCGGAAACAAGTGATTGTAGAGAATACCTGAAAATTTAAATTACAACTTGAGCTTGAAGATTATCGTATCCTCGTATTAAATTCATTCAGTCGTTCACTGACAGACAACGCACAGTCTAAACCGAAGGGTCAAGAAGCATGAAATTGTGTACTGTAGTTTATCATACATAATTAAGTGAGGAAGGATTTTTGGAAATTTATCCCCTAAAAAGATTATGGGGCTAGTGCTCCATGTAAAATACTGGTATTCAGCTGCATCCAGTTAGACTGGAAGCTGACCCTAACATAGTTGGGAAAAGGCTACGCAGACGATGATCTCCTAAAAAGATTAACTACGGGACGAAAGGTTTTTGTGAAATTCGTCATTTTTGACGATGTGAACCTTGGCTTGTTTGGTATTAATTATTTACCACCAAGCTCCATATAAGAGATTGATTTTCACTTACCTATACTAAAGCCCATGGAATGTGACAAATAAACGAACTTGTTCCATTTCATATGTTTTACGATTAAACGGACCGTTTCCACAATGCTCAGGTGAGAAACAATAGGCCCAGGAAAAAATGGTTCTGATTTGCCGTGGCCTGTAACATAATCATATAATATTTAACTTAGGTTTGAATGATGAAGATCCAATTCTCCGACCACATTTCGTTAAATGATCAATACAAGTCAATAGCTTACCAGGCATATCGAAAGCAACATAATAGAAAGTGTTAGGTAGCTGTTCCACTAAAAGAATGAAGGTAGCAGCACTATCCATGTATCCATGAACCAAAAGTACTGGTGGATTAGCTGCATCTCCCCAGGATACCACTGCAAAAAGGTTAAAAATATTTTTTAAGCTTGAAGAATACAGAAGGAATACCGTATGCCTTAAGCGTCGTGTTATGGAGTACTCATAATCATCGCATATCATGCAAAGTTGTGGCTAAGTCACATCCAGCCTTTTTTATACGGAGCTGTAGCATAATCGGCCTATTATGTTCCCACTGCTGGGACACGGGCCTCCTCTGTGAGAGGGAGTGGGCCATAATCCACCACGCGGGTTCAGTGCGGGTTGGCGGATGTCATATTTCTTCGAATTGCGGATCATACTGCCATAACCGAGAGTTTTTACAACTATAAGTATCATCTCAGCCTCTTCCATTCACTCTAATCGATATCTTTATGACCACTATGACTAGTGCATGTCCCATCACTACTTACCGAATAGGGCGTTGGTGTGTTAGCCATTAGAATTTCCACTTTATATTATCGAAGACAAAGTACATAATCGAATCAAAGAATTTGGCCGTAGATATTGACGTCATCTGTCAATGAACTATGTCCCTCTTTCCTAGCAAATTAATACACAAAAGTCAAGTAGGTACTTGGTTGGTACTTTGGACCAAAATATTACGATTTTTTTTAATACACAGTAATAAATGAAGCTTATAGATGGTTAACTTACTTGCAATCTTCCCCCAGGTAGCGTCCACAGTCCATTCCTTCATTATTTTCTTCATTTTTTACAAAATTAAACTTGATCGCAGTCACTTACAAAGATTGAATTTTTATCTTTATTCTTCACATAATCGCATTTTGTTATCTTTTTAATATACATACAATAGCACGGTTATATATATAAATTCACAACCCAGACATAATGATGACACAGCAGAAAATCAAGCAGATAAAATAAAAAAGTAGGCACAACTATTAATATTACGTTTGCGTTATTTACAATGCTAACAAAATAACAAGTTATCTATGTAAAAGATAAGTAGGTAATAGAGGAACGTCAATTCTAAAGTCTAACATATGAATTTGCTTTTTGCTGATTTAATAGGTAGATACCTATGAAGGTATTACCACAGTGTGTTGATAACTTTTTACGTAGGTACAGACGCCAGCACATCAAGCTACTACAATCTGTCAAGTGTCTTTAATAGATTTTCAATTTTGAAGCCAAGAGTTAAGGTTCAAAGTTGATTGGGAAAATTTGTCAGTTTCGGGTAGCTTGATGTGCTGGCGTCTGTACTTATTAAGTAAATAAGTTTAATGAGTTGAATTTTGATCTCTGATTAGTAGATTTTAGCATCTACCATCTACCTTAGTAACAGCCACTTTTATATCAGACTAGCTTCTGCTTGCGGCTGCGTGTATGGCGGAAATTCGTGGGTTTTAATTTTTTGGAACGAAAACCTTTTTTTTTTTTCTAAAATAAAAGTAGCCTACATCCGCGGGCCAATTCTCGTAATTTAAAACGTTCATAATCTAGTCGCAGTCTTATCTCGGAGACAAACAAATGTCAAAAGCTTGTCAAAATATAGGGAAATTCGAGATATTCTTGACAGGTTTAGACAGATCAGACTGTGAACGTTCTTAAAAATTACGAGACTTTCGACCTTTCGGCTTCCGGCCTTTCTTCTCAGAGTACTTAGTCAGATAGGAAACGCCGATCTCATCTAGTTTTTTAAATATGATTGACGTGTAAAAGTGTTTGTACAAATACAAACCTACTTACAGAAATAAAATAATTTATCATTTATTACAGTTTTGACGTTCGAAAGTACATTTTTATGCATAGGAAATATATTTACTAATTCGAAATATATAACGTTGAAATGAATGAATGAACAAACGGGAATAATTCGGCAGTGATAAAATTAATAACAGCGCCATCTCGTAGCAACTACCGGAACTAAAACGTAGGCTTCAATGGAAAAACCACTTGATGGTAGTACAATACGCTTTCAACAAATTCGCGTTACGTTTTTCCCAACTTTGCTCTTGCAGGCGGAGCTCGGTGCCGTATTTATCTTGCGTTAAGCGCCATCTCCACCACGGGTGGGAGAATCGTGACTGTCACCACGGTTCTCTCGCTAGTGAAGATGGCGCTGGGGCCTTCGAGAAATTATGTATAATCATTTTCGCAAAACCTTTGGTGTGTTCCAACTGCATGTTTAGTTATTGAGCATAGCGGATCATATTCTGTATACACGGAGAACCGTATACCTGCTGGAACTTTCAACATAAGTAGGGAAATATTTGTAAAAAAAAAAAGAGGATTACGCTTGTACTTGTATTTCCCGGGCGGGAGGAACTGCAGCATGTATTCACGTCGTGTAAAAATATGTGGACCTATCTTTATGTTTATCCTATTTGGGTACTTATTGCAAAAGCAGTGTACTTCTGTCCTACCGATTTTCTGACACTTTGATTCTTTGATTGACCGGGAAATAGAATCCAGCACTCTACTCATATAGAATCTAACTCATTTTGAAGGATATTGCTCATCCATTGCTTCATTATATTCGAAAAAATTGTCTGCTCAACAACGTAGGTAAGATAACGCAATGAATGTTTTTGAACTGTCAAAATGAAACCCATTGCTAGGTAGGTACTGATAGTGTGTTACGCAACATCCCTGCAAGACTCCCATGCTATACTTAGTAAGTAATGGCGCTTGCGAAAGCTACACCAACAAGGTTTTTATGCAAATTATCTCTCCGAAGTACAAAAACAAACAAATAAGGAAAATATAAGATAAGATTGTTTGTGAGCGAGCCCAATGACCTGCAGATCGGGCGAATCGGACATTGCCATATGTACAATCCGCGAGTTGACTAATTTTTTATTATTATTTAAATTGAAGCGTTTTTACCTCACTAATAGCTTGGTATAAACAGTTTTTTAATATTTTTAAAAATTGAAAAGATATGAGCGTTCAAAACTCTCAATTAGACAGAGAGGGAAATACTGAATTGTGACGTCATAGTTCAGTATCGCCATATAAATTACATGCAAAACTTCGTTTTGCGAGAAAGAGATAGACAAAAAGTTTCTATAAGTTATAAGTTTTTTATTTTTCGACCGATTTCAAATTTGATTTCGAATTCTATTATTGTATTACATGTGTGGATATATTATCTACTAGAACATATAGTATTCAATATCATGCAACTACCCAATTCTACCTACCATAAACCATGACCTCACTAGTCTAGATACTAATATTATAAAGAGGAAAGATTTGATTGTTTGTTTGTATTGAATAGGCTCCGAAACTACTGGACCGATTTGAAAAATTGCTTTACCGTTAGAAGCCGACATTATCCCTGATGAACATAGGCTACTTTTTACCGCGGGAAAATGCTTCATTCCTACGGGAAAACGGGTAATAGGATTTAAACGGCGGGAATTCCGAATTCTACGCAAACGAAGTTGCGGGCGGATGCTAGTACCTAATTTATATAATTTAATGTTTTTAATATTTTTGATCTCAGTAGTAATAAGTGTTTTCTATACTATAATCACACTAATATTATAAAGGCGAAAGATTGTGTGTGTGTGTGTTTATATGTTTGTTGCTTCTTCACGCTCAAACGGCTGAACGGATTTGGATGAAATTTGGCACACAGATAGTTTATAGCCGGGGTTAACACATAGAATACTTTTTATCCCGATATTCCCACGGGATCGACACGTATGCGGGTGAAACCGCGGCGTGCAGATAATGTTTATAATTTAATTTAACCGGTCAAGCACCGCGAGCGGGCTCTTTTAGATATATATGTCGCAGGGATATGATAAAAACAGGGATTTGCCCAAATCCCTAAGGGTTTTGATCAAATCACGGAGGATGTTAAAATAACAACAAGTTTTTATCATTTCCCTAAGCAAATCTGGTGATTTGACAAATCCCACTAAAGAAATCTAGTGATTTGAACAAATCCCTAAATTGGTTTAGTGAAATGACAAAAATAACTTTTGTGGCAAGAGCGAGCGAAGCGAGCTCGTGACTTGGGGCACCCCGACACGGACAGGTTAGGTTCGAAGGGGATGACGGGGGCTCAAGTGAGCGAGCGGAGCGAGCGAACGAGCCCCCGTCATCCTCTTCGTGTTAGGTTCCTTTAAACCCTGCAGACAGAAATAGGGGCCCCGCGAAGCGGGGCTCCGTCTACTACGCCTTATTATTATGCTCATTTTGTATTTTAAGTAACTCAAATTAATGTTTGTAAGATACTATTCACTGACAAGCAAGTGCGAGCGCGACGTAAACAAGAACTGGACATGTTTTATTATCATTTCACTGAATCAATTTAGGGATTTGTTCAAATCACTAGATTTCTTTAGTGGGATTTCTCAAATCACTAGATTTGCTTAGGGAAATGATAAAAACGTGTTGTTATTTTAACATCCTCCGTGATTTGATGAAATCCCTTAGGGATTTGGGCAAATCCCTGTTTTTATCATATCCCTACGACATATATAGCGGACGATTTTAAGACTTATCTTTACTACAAATTTATACAGTTTTAAATCGGTCGATGTTTACTGGCACTTTTTTGTGCCGCTGGGGTTCAAGTTAAAGTTTAAGAGGTTAAAGTTGTGTATGTCTGCGATTGTTACGTGCTTAGATTTGTGACGTGACCACAATTTTCTCCCAAAATCAGCCGGTCGATTCTGGAAAAATCTCACTGTGATAACTAAGGTGAAGTGAGCTTAGAGTGAGCTGTGAGTCATGCTGATGCTAGGGATTGACACTATTGACGACTCTGCACTCCACGCTCACTTCACCCAAGTTTTCACGGTGAGATGGTTACAGAATCGCACGGCTGCGGTGTAACTAATTTAATAAATAAACAATGTTTTACACATTATGGTCAAAAATCAGTGTAAGTACTTATGTATAATACGGATCGAAAATCGTCAGATAAAATCTCCTTGGAACTGTTTGTACAGACGCCAGCACATCAAGCTACCCGAAACTGTCACATTTTCCCAATCAACTTTGAACCTTATACTTAAGCGATAAAGTTGAAAATCTATTAAAGAAATGTGACAGATTGTAGTAGCTTGATGTGCTGGCGTCTGTACCATCGATACACTGAGCTACGGGACGGTGCTTTCTCTTGAAACCCGAATTTTAATTCACTGACACAATCATCAGCACTCAAACCTTGAAATTATAGAACACTATCATCCGCCCGCAACTTCGTTTGCGTAGAATTCGGAATTCCCGCCGTTTAAAAATATGTTGCTTGAATAATGTGGTTAATGTAATTGGTTTATTTATACAACGTGTAACGTTAAATGCGCAAAACCTCAGACACCCCAACTGATTTTTAATTCAATTGACCTATTTCAGAGAGAAAATAAGTCATTTAAAAAAATGTAAGGGTTTTATGTGCTGTTTTAGTTTTACTGGCCACTCTGATCGTTTCTTGCGTCTGCGACGACGCTTTATCGAGGGAGGAGTCGTCACCGGGCCGCTGCGCCGCTGACATTGGCTTGCTTGACCTATTAATAAATAGACAAGGCAACGTTTATAATGAAGATTTTTTTTAAAAATGTGACCTATATGTATTAAAAAGTGGTTCAATTAATTCTGCTCGTTATTCTGATCAAACTATTTTCAGGTTTTGCGCATTTAACGTTACATGTTGTATATGTATAGAAAGATAGATTAGGTAGGCTTAATACATTCGTGTCTGTGAAACCATGGAAGTACACATACAAAATTTCAACACAATCGGTCAAGCCGTTTAGTAGTTGACATACCGACAGCAGCGCCACCTACCGGATACAATTGTATTTTTAAAATAATCCAGGAAACCATTGAAATAACTACCTATATAAAATTTCAACCCAATCGATTCAGCCGTTTAGAAGTTATGTGAAAATGATAAGAACGGGAGGATAATTCACACTCCCCGTTGTCCTATTACCCGTTTTCCCGTAGGAATGAAGCATTTTCCCGCGGTAAAAAGTAGCGTAAAACAATTTTTCAAATCGGTCCAGTAGTTTTGGAGCCTATTCAATACAAACAAGCAATCAAATCTTTCCTCTTTATAATATTATTATTTATGTACACACAGTAAAATACATATGGATATGACATAATTAAAATTTGAGTACAAAGGTATTTGCTTATCTGACTTTCTGGAATAACTACCCTATCTACATACCTACCTTTTATTTCTAATGTTAATTATGAATCAGCTTCATTGGAACTGAACACAGACATACCTATATAGCACACACAAAGAAATGTTTGGTTCATTCAGATATAAATAGGTAAGTGCTGTAATAATATCTGCGTGGACTGAGACTGGAGACATGTTGGTATTTAGTATGTACCGGTAGAATGCCATGATTCATTAAACCTTTCCCTTCGATCAACGAACGAGTTTTATAGCTTGCGTTCACCACTAGCTCGTGGAAGAGCGCTTGGGTAAGTAATAACAGTCGCACGGTTCCATAGCAGGTTAAGCTACGCTTTCTGCGCTCGGTTCGTGGATGGAATGAATTATCCCTTATACGGGGTGCCCGAAAAGTCATGGATTACCTTTTACCTGTTGATGGGTCACATTGAGATCTACCAATAAAAAAAAATGACCTACCAATAATTTATTTTTTTTCACCAGGACCGATCAAAAATAAGGTAAAATTTTTTTTGGTGAAAATTTTAAGTTTGAACCTAAATTTTAGGTATTTAAAAGATGATATCTGTAACTTTCTTGTATTCAATCGATAGTAGGACGATTCAAGATGAAAATAAAAAAAAACCTGTAAGTACACGAAAAAGTTTTCATTCGTAGAAATGGCATGGAAAAAACTAATCAAAGGTAGCGATTTTCCAAAATTTCATTAAGTATCAAAAAACTCGGAAACCATAAGCGTGTCCAATATAATAACGGGCTCAGGATGTTGTTGGGACTGCCTCGGTTTTGCAGCGCATCAGTTTTATGCCATCATGCGCAAGAGAAGTGCATCTATGGATTCCGAGGCAGTCCGAACAATAATTTGGGTACACTGGCGGACAAAATAGATGGGCCGTTTATTAGGCACTGGGCTGGGAGACATGTGCGTACAGACGTACATGTGCAAAATTAAATTGTTATTTTTTAATTGTGATGTCACACTTGTTTTAATTTAATTTTAGTTTTCACTAACAATAGGTTAAGGCAATACTAACACATTATGGATCCTGTAATCTGAAATAAAGAGTTATTATTATCATTATAAGACTTTTACCATGGTCATTTTTTTTTATTGGTAGATCCCAATGTGGCCCATCAGCAGGTAAAAGGTAATCCATGACTTTCCGGACACCCCGTATATCGAACCCCCCTGTGCCTCGGAAAGCCGTTGGTCCCGGTTGTCATTCGTAGATTTTTGACAGTCGTTATGGGTAGTTCGAAGCCCGAAAGTCTAACAACCTGTCTTACCAAGGGGCACTGGCGAACTAAGGGTGGGGCAGGGGCAGCACGCCCCGGGCCCCTGGTCCAGTGGGGGCCCCAAATCTTAAGAAATGCTTTTAATGAATTCCAAACAATGTAAAAATATGTTCAGTAAGCAGCAGTTCGAGTTACGTACTTATGCAAAACATAAATGTCGGGTTTAAACATATTCGAGTTAGCTTCGGCCGCTCTCCTATTCCTAAGAATTTATAGCATAAGTAAGTCGACAAAGCATCTCCTGTTTCCGTACGAAGACGAACGTTCAAAGAAACCTGCAGGGTAATTACGTAACACACTATCAGTAGCGATGGGTTTCATTTTGACAGTTCAACAACATTCATTGCGTTATTTACGTTGTTGAGCAGACACTTTTCTCGAATATATGGAGCAATGGATTAGCAATATGCTTCAAAATGATTCAAATTGAAAGTAGTGTGTTACGCAATTCGGGTGCAAACCGAGTATTCAAATTTAAGTTGTACAATATTTCGATTTTCGAGCTCTTGTCGCTCGCTCTCGCATCCTTGCTTGCTTTTCTTGAACAGCATAAGAGGAGATGTATAACCACTCACAAGTATGACGTCACGCGGGGAGCGGTACACGTGATTGGATACGCACCTCCTTGAAATAAAATATCCTGCAGTTTGCGAGGCCCGTGATATAGGTAGAGTATAATTATTACGCACGTTATGTTTTCATTTTTAAGGTAAAGAAAGAAAGAAAGAAAGAAAATGCGTTTATTGGCATTACATCAAAATAAATACACATTAAAACTATAAAACAGAAAATAAAGAGTATATTACTAATTTGCTACTAGAAATACAAGTACCCACATAAACTGAGAACATTTTTGCTCGTTTTGTTTTACCGGCCCGGGCCCCCGACAGGGTTAGTCCGCCACTGCCAAGGGGTATCTTGTTAATCTGTGCAGCCAGAGTTCAGTCACATAAGAATGGCAAAAGATGTAGGTACAGACGCCAGCACATCAAGCTAACCGAAACTGTCTTTCCCAATCAAGCTTAAACCTTATGCTTTGGCGATAAAGTTGAAAATATATTAAATAAATTTGACAGATTGTAGTAGCTTGATGTGCTCTGCCGTCCTTACGAAAAATGTAATAACTAGGTTCAAGCTACTTTCGAGAAAAACGCGGTTAAAGTTTTTTTTTTTTTAGTTTTTTTTTTTCGGATTCTTGATAGATACGTAAAACTGTCCAAGAAGAAAATGTAACTCGGATTTTGGGCTTCTCAGGGTTATATACAACCCCGAGAGGCCCATAATCCGAGTTATTGCACTTTTCGTAAGGACGGCAGAGTTGCTGGCGTCTGTACCTAAGGATCGATGGATATGTTTTGATGCTATCTGCTTATGGGATTCTTCTCCAATATCTATTATTTTGTTTCCAGTAGCAACAAAAATAACATAAAAACTTTTAACAAAAAACAATATATTTTTAATTAGCACCAGCACTTGACTTGTATTTTACAACTAAAATCTACAGACGCCAGCACATCAAGCTACCCGAAACTGTCAGATTTTCCCAATCAACTTTGAACATTATGTTTTAGCGATAAAGTTGAAAATCTATTAAAGAAATCTGACAGAGTGTAGTAGCTTGATGTGCTGGCGTCTGTACAATATAATTAATTACATAATTTTTTACATTAATACCTATCCCTTTCACATTTTTTTACAGTCTTATATAATACATTGACGACATTAGCTGTTACATTTTATTACCATTTTATTACCCATATCACAATATTAGATTTGTATTATAAATTCCTACAGCATACACTCTTGCCGGTCGATTCTATAAAAATCTCAACCGTGAAATCATAAGTGAAGTGAGCACTTAATAGTGTTAATCCCTACCATTCTCAGACAGAGCTCACTTCCCACTCACTTCACCTAAGTTCTCACTGTGAGATTTTTACAGAATAGCACTGCTATACCCTAATTGCGTAACACACTATCAGTAGCAATGGATTTCATTTTGACAGTACATCAACATTCATTGCGTTATTTACGTTCTTGAGTAGACAAATTTTTCGAACATATACAACGTGTAACATTAAATGCGCAAAACCTGAAAATAGTTTGATCAGAATAACGAGCAGAATTAATTGAACCAATTTTTAATATCGGTCACATTTTTCAAAAAATCTTCATTAAAAACGTTGCCGTGTCTATTTATTAATAGGTCAAGCAAGCCAATATCAGCGCGGCGCAGCGGCCCGGTGACGACTCCTCACTCGGTAAAGCGTCGTCGCAGACGCAAGAAACGATCAGAATGGCCAGTAAAACTAAAACAGCACATAAAACGTTTACAATTTTTTTAATGACTTATTTTCTCTCTGAAATAGGTCAATTGAATTAAAAATCAGTTGGGGTGTCTGAGGTTTTGCGCATTAAACGTTACACGTTGTAGAGTAATGGATTAGTGATATCCTTCAAAATTATTTAGATTCTGATTTATAGTGCGTTACGCAATCGAATTTCGAAGTAATGTTTATGGAAAGTAGCCCTCGTACTCGCAGGCAATTTTAAATTAAAAGCTATTTTCTGATTTTTAGTTCGATTTGCTTGCATCTGTTTTTTAAACGATATTTTATTTTATTGTATTTAAAAAAAAAAAAATCTACTTTTATTTATCAAAATATTGTATTGTCGTCGATCGTTCAAAAGTCTAGAACGTTTAAAGTAAATCTGATCGCTTAAAGTGGGGCAAAATCGAGCCCAAATGAGTCAGTTACATACAAACAAACAAACATAGGTACAGGTGAAACTAATAAAAGCGTGTTAAAAAGTTCACTCTTTTACAGTTCACTCTTTTTTTCACTAGACTAAAAATGTCACTCTTTTGGATTTTCAATGCTCGGCTCAAAACTTAAGACTTGAAACTCCAGTACGCGATACAAAATGGGCCCAAAATTATAATATATGTATTATACTATATGAACGTTAAAATCTCTATTTACTTCTTATAGTTTTGATCGAATATATTGACAGACTATCCTTCTATCAGCATTCGTGTTCATAAGTCCATAAAAAACGTGATCATAGAATACAAATCCGTCGTTATAAAAATTAAAACATGGCGTCGTCTTGGCTGAACGTCGTAAGTGCCGGTGCCTCATTAATGAGTCGCCGAAGAAAATATCTTTTTCCAAGATGTCTTCTCTATTTTGTCTTGAATCTTCATGTGTGTCTTTCGTACTTATTTCTTTGGAGAAATATGTCGACCTGGAAACAGAAACAGTAAAATTGTATATATTTATAAGAATGAGAAATTATCCCAGCATACTTTTGCATGATATCATCGAGTCAAAGTGTGGAACTCTCTGCCGGCATCTGTGTTCCCCCACATTTAACCCGTCTGCCTTCAAAGCAAGAGTGAACCGGCATCTTCTGGGCACGCTCATTCCACCATAAACCTCATCCATCGCTTTCCATCAGGCGAGATCGAGGCTCATATAGCAAGAAAAAGAAAATAAAAATAATAAAAGACCAACAACGGTCGGTATATTATTGTAGGATTTCGGAAATCAGGAATTAAGAGATAGTTCAGTGTGGCTGCAGTAATAATTACCTTTTATAACGTGAATTGTATCTGGCTACCCATCTGTCAAAATCTGTGTATAAACCTCCAAGACTGGTAACACTGCCGTGGTCTGATGGTTCTGAAATAATTAAAAGTAATATTTAAAATTAGATATTAATAAACGTCCTTTGCGGTTCAATGCTAAAGTAATTATTTCTTTGTTTGGGTGTAATTTATCTATAACTAGCGACCCGCCCCGTCTTCGCACGGGTGCAATGGAGAAACACTGATAATTTTAGGGACATTATTTCTCGTAAAAAGTATAGGATAAAAAATGGTTATTGTGGGTTATCCCTAAGAGATAGACAAATACCATCGCGGATTTTTTGTAGACCTTTTTAAGGTGTACAATACTGTAGTACATTATTTTGATCTATCTTGACGGGTTCAGCCAGCGTTTACAATGTAAGCGCAAAAAAAATGTGTTTGTTTACGACATCACATTAGAAACCTCTAAAATTATCAGTATTTCTCTACTATATTATGCATGTATTATACATATAAACCTTCCTCTTGAATCACTTTATCTATTAAAAAAAACCGCATCAAAATCCGTTGCGTAGTTTTAAAGATCTAAGCATATATAGGGACAGACAGACAGGGAAGCGATTTTGTTTATACTATGTAGTGATAATGTATGTATGTTTATCAGAACTGTTTATACTATGTAGTGATAATGTATGTATGTTTATCAAAACTGATAAACATACATATACAGGGTGTAACGGAAAGGGGGTATCAACCCTGAAGGAGGTGAATGTGCTCATGAAACTCAACAACTTTCCCCAAAGAACATAAGTCGAAATATGAAAAAAAAATTTGGCCCTCCCTTACAAAACTGACTACCAGCTGATTGATTTACTATGGGAGGACCAAATTTTTTTTTCATATTTCGACCTATGTTCTTTGGGGAAAGTTGTTGAGTTTCATGAGCATATTCACCTCCTTCAGGGTTGATACCCCCTTTCCGTTACACCCTGTATATGTATGTTTATCAGTTGTCTAGTACTCGTAGCACAAGCTCTGCTTAGTTTGGGACTAGATGGCGTTTTGTTAAACTTGTGGAATATTATTATTATGTCGTTTATTCACTTCTTTACTTTATTTTTATTATATTTTTAAGTATTTCTTATAAGTACAAAAAAAAAACATTTAAAAATATTAAAAAATATAGGTAGTGATCCGCCGGTGACGGGAGCAGGGTTCAAGCTACCGGTGGTTAGGACTCCAGAGACAGGAACCTCCTCACAATGCGAGCCGTATCGAGGAGTACTGCCTTCTGAATCAGGCCCTTGATCCAACCGCCTAACGAGAGCCTCGATAGATGTTGATCGAGGCTTTTGGTCATCAGGCCATTGGCCGATACGACAATCGGCACAATGACAGTCGAGCTTCCACATGTCAACAACCTCGTGTGCTAAGTCAAGATATTTGATTTGTTTTTCGTTCTCAGCTTTTTTATTATTATTAATTAAGTAAATCTGCCTAGCGTTATCCTAACTATGTTGTGGTCGGGTTCTAGTCTAACCAGATGCAGCTGAATACCAGTAATTTACATGGAGCGACTGCCTCTCTGACCTCCACAGCCTAAATTAGGTAAGTGGGAGTTTTGGCTCCAGTAGATCTAGGAGATTGAGAACCTATTCCGTAAAAATTCGCTATCGAAGGTGACAATAAAATAATAGCTATCCACTGATGTGCGAGTATACAACGTGTAACGTTAAATGCGCAAAACCTCAGACACCCCAACTGATTTTTAATTCAATTGACCTATTTCAGAGAGAAAATAAGTCATTAAAAAAATTGTAAAGGTTTTATGTGCTGTTTTAGTTTTACTGGCCATTCTGATCGTTTCTTGCGTCTGCGACGACGCTTTATCGAGGGAGGAGTCGTCACCGGGCCGCTGCGCCGCGCTGACATTGGCTCGCTTGACCTATTAATAAATAGACACGGCAACGTTTTTAATGAAGATTTTTTGAAACATGTGACCTATATTAAAAAGTGGTTCAGTTAATTCTGCTCGTTATTCTGATCAAACTATTTTCAGGTTTTGCGCATTTAACGTTACACGTTGTATAAATACATAAATAAAGTCCTCCAGTCCATGTTTCGGCCACGGCGGCCAATCTCAACGGAGACTAGCCTTCGGCGCGGGAGATATTATAGTGCACTAGTGTGCGCGCAGACACAGGTGCACTCCCTCTTCCCTCACTCTCATAGTCCTCAGGGACGGCAATCCGACACGACTGGAGAGAGATCAGGCGCAGGACCAACGGCGCCACGTGCTTTCCTTTTTGCTTTATTTTACGTGTGAGTATGTACAGACGCCAGCACAT
Organism: Eremobia ochroleuca; assembly: GCA_949629135.1. Classification (NCBI taxonomy): domain Eukaryota; kingdom Metazoa; phylum Arthropoda; class Insecta; order Lepidoptera; family Noctuidae; genus Eremobia; species Eremobia ochroleuca. The sequence goes on from OX451413.1 coordinate 971,545, forward strand.
CAAGCTACTATAATCTGTCAGATTTCTTTAATAGATTTTCAACTTTAGCGCTAAAGCATAAGGTTCAAAGTTGATTGGGAAAATCTGACAGTTTCGGGTAGCTTGATGTGCTGGCGTCTGTACTTTGTAGAGTTTCCCAAAAATAAAACGTTTGACACCTATTCCACTGCCGACGAAGAAGCAACTAGCTTTCGACTATTTCCTCGCTCATGAAGCTTGAAAACGATTGTAGGATTGTATTGTTGGCAGTAACGGAGATGCATTTTCAGGATGGCGGGGTGATGATTCTGAACCGTCCTGCGTTGACATTGTTCGTCAGTTATAAAAAAAAAAAAAAAATTGGCTCTGCCCTAAATTTTGACAAGAAACCGCAGATTCTTTTTTGATAACCGATGAAATGATAATAGTAGACTTTGAATTTATGTGTAGCCCAAACTAAAATTAGATGCGAATTTATTTATTTTTTATTCATTCCTTTATTTCGTTAGAAAAAACAATAAGTACCTACTACTACAAACATAAGAATACTTATAAACGAAAACATTAAAAGTTATCACCAATACAATACTATAATAATTACCTACTTAAAAATACTATAAATACATACAACATAACAAACTAATAACTACTGCACACGAAGTGTCGGCGTCGTGTTTCGCTGACTGGTGTCATGTAGCCGGCGACGAAACCGACGATACACAACACCTCTTCGGCCAGAACTCTTCCTTGAGGAACTTCTCGAAATGATGTGTCGGAACAGCCCCCCTCCCCTAATTAAAGATAGCCCGGAATGACATTACTTACCCTACTACATATTTGATGTACAGACGCCAGCACATCAAGCTACTGCAATCTGTCAAATTTCTTTAATAGATTTTCAACTTTATTGCTAAAGCATAACGTTCAAAGTTCATTGGGAAAATTTGACAGTTTCGGGTAGCTTGGTGTGCTGGCGTCTGTACCTACGAAATGAACCGATGCTACATTCCTTCCAATTTCAATTTTATAGTAATGGCTCCATCGTTTTATCTATGATTCTGCCAATGTCAAGGTTGAAGGAAACAAAGTGCATTCGCTGAGGTTGACCGGTTATACTGCCTTTAGTACAGCCGTGCGATTCTGTAACCATCTCACCGTGAAATCTTGGGTGAAGTGAGCGTGGAGTGAGCTGTCATTCGCTAGGGATTAACACTATTAAGTGCTCACTTCACTTATGATTTCAAGGCGAGATTTTTTACAGAATCGACCGGCAGTTCTACATTAATTCGTTCCTTGACCGATATACAAATGACATTTAAATCACTTTGACGTTTCAGTGTTAATCTTTTGTTTATCAAATTAATATCATTATTTATCTGAGCTCTTGTTGTAAATAAGTATTATCAAAAGTGGCAGTCGTCGTAATTGGGGATATGATTATCAAAACATAAAACAACTAAAGTAAATATACAACGTGTAACGTTAAATGCGCAAAACCTCAGGCACGCCAACAGATTTTTAATTCAATTGACCTATTTCAGAAAATAAGTCATTAAAAAATTGTAAAGGTTTTATGTGCTGTTTTAGTTTTACTGGCCATTCTGATCGTTTCTTGCGTCTGCGACGACGCTTTACCGAGGGAAGAGTCGTCACCAGGCCGCTGCGCCGCGCTGACATTGGCTTGCTTGACCTATTAATAAATAGACACGGCAACGTTTTTAATGAAGATTTTTTGAAAAATGTGACCTATATTAAAAAGTGGTTCAATTAATTCTGCTCGTTATTCTGATTAAACTATTTTCAGGTTTTGCGCATTTAACACGTTTTATAGAAGTAATAATAAAATTACTCTGATTTTTTAATTTTTTTTTTTATTGCTTAGTGGGCAATTCTTTTTTGACCTCGATCGCGCCTGATCGAAAGCGATGGATGAGGTAAAATGTGGTAATATGGAGAAAATGTGGGTTAAATGTGGAAGGGAAAAAAGATGCTGGCAGAGAGTTCCACACTTTGGCTGTGCGCATAATATACTAGGTGTCCGAAAAGTCATGGATTACCTTTTACCTGCTGATGGGCCACATTGGAATCTACCAATAAAACAAAAATTAGGTACCATCATAAAAGTCTTATGGTTTCCGAGGTTTTTGATGTTTAATGAAATTTTGGAAAATCTCTACCTTTGATCAGTTTCTTCCATGCCATTTCTAAAAATGAATACTTTTTCGAGTAGGTACACGTTTTTTTATTTTCATCTTAAATCATCCTACTATCGATTGAATACAAGAAAGTTACAGATATCATCTTTTAAATACCTAAAATCTAGGTTCAAACTTAAAATTTTCACCAAAAAAAAATTACCTTATTTTCGATCGGCCCTGGTGAAAAAAAAAAATATTGGTAGCTCATTTTTTTTTTTATTGGTAGATCCCAATGTGGCCCATCAGCAGGTAAAAGGTAATCCATGACTTTTTGGACACCCCGTATATGGATGAGAAGCGCTGAGTACGACTGGTCATGTAGGTACAATATCTATCAATATACTGGTGGGCTGTGTTGGGGCAGCTGCTGCACGTGCAGAAAACCTCAAACGGTGAAAATATTCTAACCCAAACTCAAACTCAAAGCATTTATTTCATGTAAACCAATTACAGGCACTTTTGAATTGTCAAGGGGTCGGTCAGTCAGAAAGATGAAGCTAGTTGCCCATTCCAAAGCGTAGGTACCTGTCGAGAAGAACGGGCAAGAAACTCCACGGACACTTTTAAATCATAAAAATTGTTACAAAATTTTGGTTACATCATTCAAGTTGAAATTATACATGTGAGAACGATGTAGAAAGACGTGCACGTTAAAAGCGTCCGTACTAAAAAAGATAAAAACAACAAAAACAAAAAAAAATAACAATTCAGAAATGAGAATACTTAGATTGAAATAAAAATAAGCCGTGGCGGCCAAGAGATGACCAGTCCCTACTGGCGGCGCCCGTTCACGAACATGACGTATGGATCAGCACCATTTAGCTCAACCATTTTGAAGGGAACTCAATGATCCAACACACACGCCACCACCAGCGAGACATTTGAGTGAGCATGACATACCTTCAGCCGCCAGGGCACATTCAAGTCTGAAAGATGTACCCAGTAAATGGTAGCTTTATAGTTTAGCAATTATATAACCTCATTGGGAGTTATATGTTCGAGCCGTTTTGGGATGAAACGCTAGTGCCGTGGGGTCCGAGTGCCCACTTGGTTTTTCGAGATATCGTCAAGCGGTTAGTCGACTCTTCACGTGACCAGAGCGCTGGCCTATTTCTTGGCCAAAGAGTCAGCATTGCCATACAACGTGGCAATGCTGCCAGCCTTATGGGCACTGTTCCTGTTGACAGCGATGTGGACGAATTTTTTTATTCTTTTGTTTATTTTTTCATATACATGTACAGACGCCAGCACATCAAGCTACCCGAAACTGTAGCAAATGTTCCCAATCAACACTGAACCTTATGCTTTAGCGATAAAGTTGAAAACCTATTAAAGAAATTTGACAGATTGTAGTAGCTGGCGTCTGTACATGTTATTATTTTAAATGTTAGCTTATATTATGGGAATATTATCTTGATTAAGTAAATAAAGATTGATGTATATAAATATGTACCTACCTAAAAATTCTAATCATACATATTTTTTAGGGTTCCGTACTTCAAAAGGAAAACTGAACCCTTATAAAATCACTTCGTTGTCCGTCTGCCTGTCCGTCGTTCAAGACCCTTTTTCTCAGGAACGCGTTGAAATTAATATCAAATACTCAGGGCTGCAATCCCTTGAAGCAGTTAAAAAAAATCAAACTTCTAAGTCAACGCAATCAAAAGATACGGGCGTTTATGTTCCGGAATCAAAACCTATAGTGTACTTCCCGTTGTCCTAGAATCACGAATGGCAGGAAGCAATGTCATGTCGCACAAGTAAAGGAAAAAAAAATCGAAAACCGTAAATTTGTAGTTACAATACAACAAAAAATTCCTTATAAACTATTTACATACCTATTTGTACGGAACCCTCGGTGCCCCAGTCCCGACTGGACCCTGATCGGCTTTTTTTTAATGCCTAATTAAAGTTTAATATTAAAAAAAAACGCTTGGGATGTCAAAAATACTTGAATTTATTAAAATAAAAAAATAACTTACCATTACTTTGATTTATATCCATCATTAAAAACAACAACACATCACTTTATTGTCTTCGCACGAACTATAAAGCGGCTGAGCACTGAATGATAAAACAATAATATTATTGTTGATAGTCGCGTGTAAACAAATAGGGTTGTCGGTTGACGTGCTCCCGCGCCGATAGCGAGAGTACAACGATTATCTTGTAGTGTTGGGGTGGTGTGATGTCGATAAAAGTCGTTTCTTTGTTGTCATTATGCCTAACTTTTCCCAACAATGTTAGGGTCGGCTTCCAGTCTAACCGGGTGCTAGCTGAATGGAGCTGAATTTCAGTAGTAGGTAGTGTCAGTATTTATATGGTGTACATAATAAAGAGTAATGTATTCTATTCTATTCTATCAGTATTTTGCTTGGGGAAAATGCCTATCTGACCTCCACAACCCCGTGACTGTATAACACGATGCCTCGTGGTAAGACTGGTTGACAGACTTTTGGGCTTCTGAGTACCCGTAATGACTGTCAAAGATCTACAAATGACAGCCACACCCAACGGCTTAACTAGCTTTTCAAGGCATGGAGGGGTCTCGATATGTAATGGATAATCACCGACCGCGGCGAGCTTTTGTTTTTTTGTTCTCGGGGTAGAAAATCCTCTTGAATGTCCGCCGCCCTAGGGCGGGTGGCGGGGTCTGTTAGACTCTTACAGTTTAAAAACCACCCCAGTGTTCCATCTCACATCTACGCCGCTGGACCCATTTAGGGGGGTTGGAAGAGGGCGTTGTCCGCCCTCAGCCGAAGCCCGGTGCGCCTGCTGCGGGCCGTGTGAGGGGACGAGATCTCCCTCTCCCTTTCCGCAGCCTCCTTCTGCGAGACGAACATTTCGCAGAAGGAAACCACCGCGTCCCAGGACTCTTCGCTGCCGACCATAGACTCGACTACGGACGGCAGCGACAGGTCACTGACCGCGGCGAGCGTAGCATAACCTTCGACCGACCCTTTTCGTTTCTGTCTGTGTGACCGCGACGCATTATTCTTCTAAACTACGCAACGGATTTTGGTGCGGTTGTCAACATCATTAAGAGAATATATTCCAGAAGGCTTATGTGCATAACACGTTAATATTAAACTTACATATAAACAAAAAAATCTGAATGTTTTGTAAAGTCGTAAAAGTGAAAATAAATAAAAATCTTTATTGCAGACCATCATCTGCCTAGCCATTTCCCAACTATGTTGGGGTCGGCTTCCAGTCTAACCGGATGCAGCTGAATACCAGTATTTTACATGGAGCGACTGCCTACCTGACCTCCACAACCCAGTTACGGGATAATACGATACCCCTTGGTAAGACTGGTTGTTAGACTTTCGGGTTACTGACGACCTGTAACGACTTTCAAATATCCACGAATGACAGCCGGGACCAACGGCTTAACGTGCTTTCCGAGGCGCGGAGGGGTCTTGGTATGTGAAGATGGTCACCTATCCACGGACCAACCGCAGCAAGCGTAGCTTAACCTGTTCGATCGACCCATGTGGCTGTTATTACTTAGCCACAAGCCCCTTTATTGCAGACCAAACGATCCATAAAAATCACCATTTCAAAAATATTTTTTATATTGTGTTTTAAACTGAAACTCATAATAAAATAAAATTGCATAATCACTCACACCTTTCCTCTCTTGAACTTTACGCGTACATTTCCAACCACCGGTTGTAGGCCTTGGTAGCATCGATCGAGCGGCCTATGACATTTGCTTTTAAAAACATCGATAAAAATATCGACAACAAATAACAAGATTACGCACAGCCCTACCTCAATCGTCACGCGTCCGTATTCTGTAACCGGTCGTCGTTTCACTAACCGCGAGTTAGCCAAGACTCGCTGAGACACACACGTTTACGTCACTATCTAATGTTTTGTAACGCGTTTCGTCATGCCCTCAAGAATTGACTAATATCCTACACGAGATATATTTCTAATCGAGTTTAGTAATACGTTTGAGTGGTATGGAAAGACGGTACCTACGTACGTCTTAAAAGGATTTTTAAACACATAAAAATCAAATTACCTGTAATCCTTAGACGGCACGGTTGGCACAGTGGTTAAGCGATTAGTTGTTCCGGGTCTGGCTGTTTGTGTATGAGTTTAAATGTTTGTAAACGCACCCACAATACAGGAGAAATTCCTAGTGTGGGGCAACGTTTTTATAAAAAAAAAAATCTCATAGGATTACGTAGCGGTGTACCTAGGTGAACTAGGCAGCCCATGGGCAACACATAGTACAGACGCCAGCACCTCAAGCTACCCGAAACTGTCAAATTTTCCCAATTAACTTTGAACCTAATACTTTAGCGATAAAGTTGAAAATCTGTTGAAGAAATTTGACAGATTGTAGATATACAGCCGTGATCACGATAACGAGATCTACATTTTTGTCTTATCCATTCGTTTAAAGAGGCCGTTCAAGTACCTATTACGTAAGCAGATTTTTTGCATTTATTAACTTTGTATTCAAAATATTTGTGTTCAAACCAAAATTGCCTTTTGTAGAAAATCCGAAAAAGTAAAGAAATAAATACTACTGACGTAATCACCATCCAGAACCCCATCCCCATGTCATCAAAATAACTAAGGCAAATACCCCCCCCCCCCCCCCCGTAGTGCTTACGTAATATTTGAATGGCTCCAAATCGCTTTTTAAACCCAAAACAATTAAAAATTTGCAGTAATTCGAGCATTTTTTTTACATCACAAAGCATTCTCGAAACCGTCTATAGAGTAGGTAGGTACTTACCGCAACTATGCTATTGACAGCAGTATACGAGTAGTAACACTAATTTTCGTCAGATATGTTTGAAGTCCCATGCAATTTGGCTAAATTGCACTCGACCGGGTACAAATCCAGACTCCGGTCTGCTTCTGAGTTTCAGATAGAAAAACCTAATAACAGTTTGTCTGACCTGGGAATTGAACCCAGGACTAACGAGGCAATCAGGATTGCTTAATGTTGAGCAAACTGATGCTTGCGCGATGCAGGATTTTGACGTCAGTGTGATGCTTAGTGTCTAAACACACTATGCCGAAGTTACGCGACCGAAGTTCAGCGGCTGATTTTACGATCCGACGTATTCGGCTGATATGAAACAGCATAAGTGCCGAACTTACGCGGCAGAAATTCAGTTCCGAAACTTTGTGTGTGTATTAAGTGTCTCGAGCGCTGTCGTGGCGTCGTGTCGTGTTATCTACACAGTTGGACAGACAGACGCAAAACAAAGTGATCTTGTTATTACTTTCGAGGTGCGAAACCCGAACTTACGCCCGACCGAAGTTAGGCTGTACGCTATGACGCGACGTAATTTCGGCATAGTGTGTCGTCAATAATTCAAATAGCATTGCAGGCGTAATTGTGCTGAACTTCGGTCGCGTAACTTCGGCATAGTGTGTTTAGACACTTAGTTCGCATCTGGCGGCATCGCTACAGATTAATTTATCCTAAGCGTAAATCAGAGGTAAATAATACAAGAACTATATTTAAAACTGAGTTTATTTAGTGTCTAGACAATGTACACTTAGAAATAGATTTCAAATACATACTTATTTTCAATATGTCTGCCGTGCGATTCTGTAACCATCTCACTGTGAAAGCTTGGGTGAAGTGAGCGTGGAGTGAGCTGTCATTCGCTAGGGACTGACACTATTAAGTGCTCACTTCACTCATGATTTCACGGTGAGATTTTTACAAAATCGACCGGCTGTAGATATTGCTTATACCATCGTCTGACTAGTCCTGAATGAAGATACGATTCCAATGTAAGGGGAGTTATGGATGATTAACGGAAAATTGTTCAACCATACCCAGTCTACCATACACAAGACTTCTGCCCACCCCTTTGAGGTACATACCAGCGTTATGTTTTGACCTTCAAGTGATAGTTATGTGAACTGCCGGTCGATTTTGGAAAAATCTCACCGTGATAACTAAGGTGAAGTGAGCTTAGAGTGAGCTGTGAGTCATGCTGATGCTAGGGATTGACACTATTGGCGACTCACTCCACGCTCACTTCACCCAAGTTTTCACGGTGAGATGGTTACAGAATCGCACGGCAGGACCCAGCATTGCATAAATATGTAAGCGGTCACGCCCTTTATACCTGCAGTGCTATTCTGTAAAAATCTCACAGTGAGAACTTAGGTGAAGTGAGCAGGAAGTAAGCTCTGTCATTCCGTAATGGTAGGGATTGTCACTATTAAGTGCTCACTTCACTTAAGATTTCACGGTGAGATTTTTACAGAATCGACCGGCTGGAGGCTTTTATTTAGGTAGTAAGCTTTTGTTTACATTTTTAATTTTGATTTATTCTTTTTTTTATGTTGTTATATTGGCGTGGCTAGCTGACATATGACAAGTAATTTAATTTAATGTTCTGTGTCTTGTAATGTAAATTTCTTTGCATACCTAAATATATATTGTATACTATCAAGTATTTTCTAACTGAACAGACGTCATGCGAATAGTAATATGGTGACTGTTCATTTATTACGTAAGACAATTCTGACCACTTTCTGACTCAATAAATAAGAAAAAATAAGCTCCGCCCCTTTCAATCTCACGTCAGATTAGTATCTACCGAAATTGCAAAGAAAAAGTAGCAAAAATATTAAAAACTTATAATTTTCGCTTAATTTTGTCATCTTACGTAAGAACAATCTAGACCTCTCCTCCCCACATAAGAAAAAATAAGACTTGTTTGGACCCCTCCCCCCTATAGCACTTTGGAACCAGGAGTAAAAAACTCGCATAGATCATTAAAAACTTATTAATCCTTTGGAAAGTATTCAGAGGTCTTGGGAAAAATACTGAAAAAATCTCATGCAAGCTGGTCTTCAGCAGTCAGACCCTCACATACGTGAGGTTCAGGAATATTTTGCTAGTCGCTCGATCGTGCTCAGAATTTTGTGAAATCGAAACTCACGATCACTTCAACTCGGTTGGAAAGGGTTAATCGTCATACATACATAACTGAACAACCTCGTGGGGTAGTTATTAGCTTTTGGGCAAAATGACAAAATACCTGACGTTATAAAAACCAATTTTGCAGTTGTTAAACCGATATCATGCCTTCTTTGTTAAGAGAATATCACACACCACAATTTTATTTTCGACCAATCTCAATAACTCACTTTCATTTGAACCGTATCTTTTGTCTTAAAAATCATAACCATAACTTTGTACAGACGCCAGCACATCAAGCTACCCGAAACTGTAAAATTTTCCCAATCAACTTTGAACCTAACAATTTGGCGATAAAGTTGAAAATCTATTAAAGAAATTTGACAGATTGTAGTAGCTTAATGTACTGGCGTCTGTACAATGAAATTATTGGCGCCGCGAATCGCCATTGTGACGCTGTCAATGTCATCAACGTCAAGTGTCATCGAGATGTCAAAAAGATCCGCGTAGGCCGGCCGTCGCTCGGAGGAACTAATGAACTAAAAAAAATATTGACTGTCATTTATTTCCCTTCGTGTCAGAGCGATATAATTTATTGCTTACACTGACCTCCATATATACAAGTACGCTGGAGTGAGGCGATTTGATTTTCACCATTTTGGCGCTGATCGCAGGAGTGGGTGGGAACGGAACTAATAATAGAGATGGGACAGTGACATAAAATACATCGATAAAATGCATTTTCGACCATCAGGTAATACTATTTCTATGTTTCCGATAGATACAGATATCACCTCACCTCTTATTTATGTATCAACTAAATTAATACGACACAAAAAAGAAGCTTAATCGCGTTAAACCTCCAAAAACACTTTAAAAACACGGGAGACAATCCAAACGAGACAGCGGCCATTTGCAAGTTACGTCAGATTTACACGCCACGGGCCCCACGTGTCGGATACAACACGTGTCGGGTCGTATCGTACGTGTCTTCCCACGCATTGGGGGCGCTTCAAATAGGCACACTAAAGAGCTGTCATTTTAAATGGTATCGTAAGTCCAGAGTACTTGTATATATGGAGGTCAGTGATTGCTTACAATCATTCGATACGCTTTCGTACCGTATCGAACATCAATCAATGATATCGCAGAAGTCCTCTAAACGCTGTTCACAAGTCCATAACCCGAAAATTTTGTATGTTTAAATCAAATGGACGACCGTTAGGTTTCTGACGGCTGTTTACTGTCGGAGGCTGGCCAAATCAGCACCCTAATTGCGTAACACACAATTACTCCCAATTTGAATCATTTTGAAGCATATCGCTAATCCATTGCTCCATATATTCGAAAAATGTGTCTGCTCAACAACGTAAATAACGCAATGAATGTTGTTGAACTGTCAAAATGAAACCCATTGCTACTGATAGTGTGTTACGCAATTAGCCTGCAGGTTATCGAAATGTGTCATTTTCGTTACGATAGCCTGTCGGATGTTTGTGAATAGCTGTGCTACTGGTCGATTCTGTAAAAATCTCACCGTGAAATCATAAGTGAATTGAGCACTTAATAGTGTTAATCCCTAGCGAATGACAGCTCACTCCACGCTCACTTCACGCAAGCTTTCACGGTGAGATGGTTACAGAATCGCACGGCTGTTGTGTTGTTTTGTATACGATCCATTAATTATTTAATCATCAATTTTAAAAAAGTGTGTCCGTATTGAAGTTTCCGTATTATGAAACCACATATTTTGCTTTTTTTTTTTTGAGATCACTTTCTATCATCACAATTTTCAAGTCCAAATCATCACTATAAATAATAGTTTTTGATCATCACCAATTACTTAACACTATAATCACTGAGAGTTTTCAATAATTTAAATCACTTCCACAAATTGAAGTCTCTGGAATTGCACTTTTCTGAAACCTGATTGCACTTTTCTGGAACCCGGTAGCACTTTTCTGAAACCTGATTGCACTTTCCTGGAACCCGGTTGCACTTTTCTGAAACCCAGTCGCACTTCTCTACGAGTAATACCCGGCACTTTTCTAAGTTTCCAGGTTGCACTATTAAGAATTCCAGTTGAACTATTTGGAATTCCGATTGCTTTTTTCGAATCCCAGTTGCAATTTTCGAATTAATTTCTAGTAGCACTTCCCAGGTTTCCAAGTGCACTTTTTAGATTTTCAATTCCTGCAGTGCTATTCTGTAAAAATCTCACCGTGAGAACTTAGGTGAAGTGAGCGGGAAGTGAGCTGTCATTAGGGATTAACACTATTGACACTGCTCACTTCAAGCTCACTTCACTTATGATTTCACGGTGAGGTTTTTACAGAATCGACCGGCAGTTTCCAGGATTGTATATACAACCTCCCGAGGGGCTGGACCTTGTAGTTTAAATATCATCTTCTCGATCATGTGGTTGATGTCTTTGCAGAACTGCTAATCGCTGTTGCGTCACCTCTAAGTGATGTTTTCGCCATTTTATACGCCGATTCTGGAACCACACCTTCACCTAAATGGAACAGAAGTGAAAACTTGAATATTAACGTTGTGCATTTTTGATATTTTGGAATGGTTAGGGAATCATTTTGCACGAATTGCTTTAATTATCAGTTTAAAAGTACTATCATTTATGTGGTAGAATACAATATTTATTTATTGCGCTATCGTACACAAACATGACAATTTGTATTACATTAAAAAGTTTAAACACACACGAACATTCGCGCAAGCGCCCTGCGCCGCCTAAACGAAACAGCAGGCGCAGGCATACATTTTCGCCGCGCCGTAGAAAGAGAGGGGGATACTTCCTCTCCTACGCCGCGCCGGCTGTCTACTCTCCATCCGTCTTACGAATTTTTTGATCAGGTCACGTGTCCTGACGCGAGTTTAACATTTTTTACCCATTACAAAAAAAGTGTACAACGCCGCTAAAGAAGTTTTCACTTCAAAAAAGGTTTTAAGACGAGATTGTTATTAGAACATTAAACGGGGCGCTAGCTGCTGTCTTTTGGCAACATCTTACTTTGCTGTAGATTTTGTCTATCAATTTTAGTTCATCATGTGGTGACTTTCGGTGAAAGAAAAGAAATGAACTTACGCATATCGTTACTTAAAGTATACAACGTGTAACGTTAAATGCGCAAAACCTGAAAATAGTTTGATCAGAATAACGAGCAGAATTAATTGAACCACTTTTTAATATAGGTCACATTTTTAAAAAAATCTTCATTAAAAACGTTGCCGTGTCTATTTATTAATAGGTCAAGTAACCCAATGTGAGCGCGGCGCAGCGGCCCGGTGACGACTCCTCCCTCGATAAAGCGTCGTCACAGACGCAAGAAACGATCAGAATGGCCAGTAAAACTAAAACAGCACATAAAACCTTTAGAATTTTTTTAATGACTTATTTTCTCTCTGAAGTAGGTCAATTCAATTAAAAATCAGTTGGGGTGTATGAGGTTTTGCGCATTTAACGTTACACGTTGTATGTATCGTCTAGTTGATCAAGTAAGTAGGTAAGTTATTTGATAGAAATTTGATAAACCTTAGGAAATAGTAAGTACTGAATGGTCGACATAAATCCCATCATCCACGAAAACTGCAATCGCATATCAGCCGGTAGATTCTGTAAAAATCTCACCGTGAATGCTTGCGTCGAGTGAGCTGTCAATGTCATCCCACTGATACTAGGGATGTTTTATTGGTCACAATAAAACATTTAAAATCATAATCGAGACTTTAATAATATTTTTTATGCTAATTCTATTGATCATTTTATATAATTTCAAAGCTAGTATATTAGTTGGCAAAACATTGCTATATAAGTATTAGTCTAGGACAAAAAAAAAAACAACATTGAGATTCTGACCAAGTTTTCTTTAGAAATTTTATTTTAAAACCCCACAAAATAGTAATATTTTGGCAACTAAAATACTAGCTTTGAAATTATATAAAATGATCAATAGAATTAGTATAAAAAATATGATTAAAATCTCCATTATGATTGTAAATGTAATACACTGACAGCTCACTTCACCTAAGTTTTCACGGTGAGATGGTTACAGAATCGCACTGCAGTTTGCGCACTGGTAATTTTTTCCTGTATAGGTACTCTCTGATATAATACTATTCTTCCATCTATCTTAAAGTTTCGACTAAAAGCCAAGGTTAATAATTTAACTGTCCAATGAGTCACATATGACTCACGGAGAACTTTTGGAATAAGTTCAAGAGTCACAGGTGACTCATTTCTTTATACAACTTTGGCACATAATAATAATAATAATAAACTATTTAATTTAACCTATCAAAAAAGAAAACACGATGGAGTTGGGGTAGTGGTAAATTGTATTGTATAGGGACAGTTAAGTTGTTAAATCAAAACGCAGCTCACCTGTGCTTCTGTAAGCTGCAGCGCATGTGCTAGGTACAGCCTCTCAGGCCCCACCATGTACTGCTGCCTCTCGAACTCCGCCTCCAATCGCTCCAGCTGTTCCGGGGTGAATATCGTCCGTATCCTCTTACTTCTGCCGGAACTAGACAACAAAATACACACTATTAGGTACGTCTTTATCCCTCAAAGGGGTGGGTAATTAATAATTCATTTAATTAATAATCACGAGAGGTGCACGCACGTCCACTTTTTGCTGTGTCCCATTGCCGCACCAATGCTGTTTTGCGGGCGCCTCTACGTCGCTTGTGCAACAACTATAATGATTTTTGTTCAGAAACTACAGAATTAGATTTATTCTCAGTGTCAGCAAATAGATTTCGTTCTGTTTTGTTAAAGAAACTTAAGGATTCCGATGTATAGTTAATAAATAAATAATAAATAATAATAAATAATGGGGTTGTTGATTGTAGCGACCTCCTTGGAAAGCTGCAGATAAGTAGGTACACTTTCTCACTTGCCGCGGAAATGCAGCGTTCTACATACAACCTTTTCTATGTTCCAGGATCCAAAACTAACCTCTGACAGTTCGTCGTTGCCAAGGCTCTGTAGGCAGTAAGTATAACGAAGTATCGAAGCGTAATGAATTAAAAAAAAAAAAAAGCTTTACAAGCTTACACTAGGTAATAGGTAATACGGGCTGGTATCCGAAACTCCGCGTCAATGCGCGTATTTTGCGTACGAGGTAACACTAATACATATGTATATAACCCCAAGGCCCGAGTGTTTAAATGTTTTTTTTTTACATAGAAATCATCATCTGCCTAGCCTTTTCCCAACTATGTTGGGGTTGGCTTCCAGTCTAACCGGATGCAGCTGAATACCAGTATTTTACATGGAGCGACTGCCTATCTGACCTCTACAACCCAGGTGCTGGGTAATACGATACCTCTAGGTAAGACTGGTTGTCAGATTTTCGGGCTTCTGACTACCCGTAACAACTGTCAAAGATCTACGAATGACAGCCGGGACCAACGGCTTAACGTGCTTTCCGAGGCACGGAGGGTCTCGGTATGTAAAGATGGTCACCCATCCACAGACCAACCGCGGTAAGCGTAGCTTGACCTGATCGATCGACCTGTGCGGCTGTTATTATTTAGCCACGGGCCCCTCCCTTTTTACATACGAAATATGAAAGTAAAAAAAAAGTTATAATAGGCACTTAGTCATAATTATTTTTATTTTTGTCTGTTGTCTTTTATTGTTATTTTTTTTTTAATTATTATCATAATAATAATATGTACAAGTATGTAAAAAGGAGGGCAAGATTTTTTCATTTCTTCTATTAAAAAAAGTCCTAAAATAATAATAAATATTAATTAAGTATGTATTTGTTTTATATTTCATTTTGTTTCTTTTCTACTTATGATTTTTGTTTTGATTTATTTTAATATTTTAGCTTTATCAAATATACTGTATCTACCTAAATTATAAGAGAATGATATTGTGGTCTCCAGCCGGTAGATTCTGTAAAAATCTCACCGTGAAATCATAAGTGAAGTGAGCACTTAATAGTGTTAATCCCTAGGGAATGACAGCTCACTGGAAAGACAGCTCACCCAAGCTTTCACGGTGAGATGGTTACAGAATCGCACGGCTGTAATTGGAAGCGCACATTAGTATTTGTCCCTGATCTTTTAAACTTGCATGAAATTGTGAAGTCTCTGTTGGAGATCCAATAAATGTGTGAAGTTGCGATGATCCAGACTAACTTTTAGGCTTCGAAAAACATTGCCCGTCGGACGTCGGCCTCCCGTTTTTCGTCAGAAAACCCCCGTCATAAAAACATTTTTTAGCTCTGATTTTTAATAACTTTGCACTCAAAATCAAAATCAAAGGTCATTTATTGAAACTAGGCTGAGAATCAGCACTTTTCGAACGTCTAAATTACAAAAGACAGTCCCCCAAAACGCCCGCCCTTCACCACTTCCTAGTGCTTTCGTTGGGGAGAAGAAGTGGCGCCACAAACTCCCCAGCAGCACAGCTGTCTGTTCAGTTAAAAAATACTTGAATGAATACAATACAAGGTATGAAAAGTAATTAACATTACAATACACAGAACACTAAATTAAATTATTTGCTATGAGTCAGCTAGCCACGCCGATATACAAACAAAAACACGAAACACTATACGTAATCATATTATTGTTTACGAAGTCTATTGTCCTTTAAAGACTAGACCAATGTTAATACAAATAAAATAACAGATACCAACTGTTTTTTTTTTTTTTTTTTTAATTTAACCTTTCTGAAATTTATTTACTTAATCAAGATAATATTTACATAACATAAGCTAAAATTAATTAAAAAGCTAACAGACTTAAAATAAAAATAATAATATGTACAAGTATATAAAAAGGAGGGCAAATGATCAAAGGGCATCAAAAAATTCGTCCGTATCGCTGTCAATAGGAAACGTGCCCAAAAGGCTGGCAGCATTACCACGTTGTATGGCAATGCTGATTCTGTGGCCAAAAAATAGGCCAGCCCTCTGGTCACGTGAGGAGTCGACCATCCGCTTGGCGATATCCCGAAATAATAGGTGGGCACTCGGACCCCATGGCCCTAGTGTTAAATGTTACATGTTACCCTTGCGTAGGTCCGCATCGCTGCCAATGCGGTGAAGGTGTCGACTGCCTCGGACACCATGGCTTATCCTGCAGTAAAAGCGCAGGCCGGTTAGCACGGCACGCCAGCATCAATGATATCATCCGTCGTGCTCTTGTCACCGCCGGGGTGCCAGCTGTTTTAGAACCCAATGGCTTGGCGCGCGACGATGGGAAGAGACCAGACGGAATGACCATAATGCCTTGGAAGGTAGGTAGGCCTTTGGTGTGGGATGCAACGTGTGTCGACACCCTTGCGCCATCCCATCTTCCAAGCACGGTGGGCTGTGCTGGTGCGGCTGCTGCAGGTGCGGAAAACCTCAAACGGCGCAAATACTCCAATCTCTTTGGAACTTATTTGTTCGAGCCGTTTGGGGTTGAAACACTAGGGCCATGGGGTCCGAGTGCCCACCTATTATTTCGGGATATCGCCAAGCGGATGGTCGACTCCTCACGTGACCAGAGGGCTGGCCTATTTTTTGGCCAAAGAATCAGCATTGCCATACAACGTGGTAATGCTGCCAGCCTTTTGGGCACGTTTCCTATTGACAGCGATACGGACGAATTTTTTGATGCCCTTTGATCATTTGCCCTCCTTTTTATATACTCCTACCAACTGTACAAATATAAATATCAGTCGGGCGGTTCTGTAAAACTCCCACCGTGAAATCATAAGTGAAGTGAGCATGACATTGTGAAGTCTCTCTCTCTCATGTCATCTCTCAAACTTAATAGTGTTAATCCCTAGCGAATGACAGCTCACTCCACGCCCACTTCACCCAACCTTTCACGGTGAGATGGTTACAGAATCGCACGGCAGTAGTGCTATTCTGTAAAAATCTCACCGTTAGTACTCGGGTGAAGTGAGCTTAAAGTGAGCTGTCATTCGTGTCAATCTCTAGGATCCGATTGAAGGAAAGCTCACTTCACCTAACTTCTCACGGTGAGATTCTAACAGAATCGACCGGCAGTACGATTAAAAATATACATATGAGACAGTGACATTCTGCTAGCATGGATTCAATATATATGATTCTGAACCTATTATACCTGAAATATTTTTTTTTACCGACGAAAGATATCAACGTAGGGGACGTTGATATCTTTCGTCGGTAAAAAAAAATATAAATTGCTAGTCCATAACATTTTGACCGCGTATGTAAGTGTGCACTTTTCTATGAAACAATTAATGTTTTAGCTGATTTATTTATAATCATCTGCCTAGCCTTTTCCCAACTATGTTGGGGTCGGTTTCCAGTCTAACCGGATGCAGCTGAATACCAGTATTTTACACGGAGCGACTGCCCATCTGACCTCCACAACCCAGTTACTGAGTAATACGATACCCCTTGGTAAGACTGGTTGTAAGACTTTCGGGCTACTGACGACCCGTAACGACTGTCAAAGATCCACGAATGACAGCCGGGACCAACTTCCGAGGCACGGACGGGTCTTGGTATGTGAAGATGGTCACCCATCCACGGACCAACCGCGGCAAGCGTAGCTTAACCTGATCGATCTACCCGTGCGGCTGTTATTACTTAGCCACAAGCGTCTCAGCTGACTTATTTATAAGTAGACGTTACATCCTTCGTATTGGGTTAATCCCAATGCAAACCATAGTTAAGACAAGTTACACACACAACTTGCAAACTGTCCATAAATAGTCCGCCGGGCTCGGCTGCTTGCAGCGTATTGTGCGATGAAATTACAGTGCGCGGATTAATACATTGTTATGACAATGTGTTGCAACGTGGAAGTCAGGCATCGTTTAAAACAGGTTTTGTCCTGACTCGTTTCGAAGAATTTCTTTGTTTACGTCATATTAACGACGGACTATATCATGCCGACTCATTTATAGATAAACATAGTATTTTTTATTTTAGCAATTTTAATCAATATCACTATTTGCCCGTGGCTAAATAATAACAGCCGCACAGGTCGATCGATTAGGTTAAGCTACGCTTGCCGTGGTTGGTCTGTGGATGGGTGACCATCTTTACATACCGGGACCCCTCCGTGCCTCGGAAAGCACGCTAAGCCGTTGGTCCTGGCTGTCAGTGGATCTTTGTCAGTCGTTACGCGTAGTCAGAAGCCCGAAAGTCTGACAACCAGTCTTACCAAGGGGTATCGCAGTATACAGTAACTGGGTTGTGTTATAATAATAATTATAATATTAATTAATGTTAGTCCTATATTTTTAAGATTTATATTTTTACTTATTGTTATTCTGTTATGTCTTTTATTGTTCTTCTTCTTATTATTTCTATTGTATTATTATGATGTAATAATTATTAATTCATTTATTGTTCATTTAGTGGCACTCATTACCATTTTTGTTTGTAATATGCGGATAATGTAGTGGGCCACAATATTGTTAACACTCCTCATAATATTCTTATAATTTGTTATATTTTATATTGTAGCTGTTTATTATCCCTCAATAAATAAAATAAAATAAAAACAAAAGTCATTTATTCAAACTAAGACGTGAATCTGGTTTTTTTGAACGTCAAAATTACATAAAACCGTCCCCCAAAACACCCACGAGAAATCATAAACATCGACCATATAAGCGTGTGGGACACGGCTATAATGATGGATGTTTGTATGTACCGTGGCATAGTTTATTGATGGCTAAACCTAATGAAGAAGTAAAGAACTGACCTGCTCGAACACGTCATAGAATGACTCCTGGAGGTCTTCATCTGTCCCATTTGTGGCCTCATCTCTGGCCGTGGACTGTCTGCAAGAAAATTGTATTGTTAATTTTATTGTTCTGTTATCCTTATTTCAACATTATCATCAGTTTGCATACAGGGTGGCCCCCATCGACACGCAATCTGTAACCATGAATTCAGCGAATGAGTCTAACTCCTTGGAGTAAAAATTTTTATTTGGTTATCAAGAAAAAATCTGTTTAATGGAAAAGTAAATTACCTACCCGGTGAAAATGTATAAAATGGCGTTTTTTTTAACGTCCCCACTGCTGGGAGACAGGCCTTCTCTCGGTGAGAGGGAATGGGCCATAATACACATGTCTTGGAATGTTTGGTTCTAGGACATGCTGGTTTCCTCACGATGTTTTCCTTCACGGTTTTGAGTGGTGATGAAATAATTCATACAAAGTAAAACGCCTGTCTCGGTTCGGCCAATAAGATTATTAGCGGTGACAAGTATAATACAGCACAGCAGTGCGATTCTGTAACCATCTCACCGTGAAACATTAGGTGAAGTGAGCGTGGAGTGAGCTGTCAGTGTCAAACCACCTGATACTAGGGATTGATCAAGTATACATTTACAATGATAATCGATATTTTGATAATATTTTTATGCTAATTCGGTTCATCATTTCTTATAATTTCAAAGCTAGTATTTTAATTACTGTTACTACATTACTGTTTTGTGGGGTTTTAATATAGGAAAAAAGACCAGTCCTTATTAAGGAATAGTCTAGGAAAAAAAAAAAAAATGATATTCTGACTAAGTTTCTGTTTTGCTATTAGGTCATCCCACTTCCAGTGTCATATTTTTTATTTCCAATATTTATGTATTGCGCAATGGTATGCAATAGTTAATACATGTGTTGTCTTGTACAATCATTTTAGTTTAATTTGGTGTGTTGTATTGTCAAGACGTGCATTGATTTAAAATGGAAGATTTGAAAAAATCTATTAATGTAGTGGAGCAACGTATATTTCTAAAGTTTTTTGCTTTACTCAACTACTCTGGAGGAGTTGCGCACGACTTACTGGTAAAGTGTGTTGGTCGTAACGCCTTAAATAAAAGAACCGTACAGCGATGACTTGAAATGTACAAACAAGGAAGAACCACAGCTGAAGATGAGCCGCGAGCACCTCGATCATTATCATCGACTAGATTAGAAGCAAGGGACAAAATCAAGGAAGCACTTCGTCAGTCACGTAGGGTCAGTGTCAGTGATCTCTCCACTCAACTTAACATTCCTCATTCCACTATACATAGAGTACTCACGGAGGATTTATGTCTGGTCAATAAAAGTGCAGTGTGGGTGCCCCACACTCTAAACACGGATCAGAAGGAGTTTCGTTATGAAACTGCGCGTAGCCATTTATCGTGGTATCGCCGTAAGAAAAATATACTTAATAGATTCATATGCCTTGATGAAACTTGGGTCGAATTTTATCTCGTCAAAGACATCAGTCACGATGTTGGGTGGAACCGGGCACTTCAGCTGAACATTTACCACGTGCAGAGCTACATGAACGAAAAATACCACTAATAGTAGCTGTGGATGTCAGAGGCATTGCTTTTTGGAGAACTTATGATGAAAATACAACTATGACTGGAGAGCGATATAAGTCATTTTTAGAAGAAAATATTCCTATTCGGGCAGACGAACATCATATAACGAGTTCTATAATATTACATGATAACGCCAGACCGCACAAATCAAAAATAGTTCAGAATTTAATTGAAGATAAAGGATGGATTGAAATTATTCAGCCGCCATATTCCCCGGATATGAATCCTTGTGATTTCAATTGTTTTGGCCATGTGAAGAGGAAATTGTCGGGGACTCGATACAATAGCAAAAAGGAGTTAGATATTAAACTAAACAGCATTATTGATGAATTAAATGAAAGTGGTACTTTAAATGGTGTTCAAGATTTGCCAGCAGTCTGGGAGCGAGTGATTAATAGTAGTGGAGATTATTGATTAGTGTCACAAGGTTATATAGTATAGTAGTCAGTTTTTGTAAAATAATAATAATAAAAAAATATGACACTGGAAGTGGGATGACCTAATATTTTATTTTCAAACCCCACAAAATAGTAATGTTTTGACAACTAAAATACTAGTTTTGAAATTATATAAAACGATCAATAGAATTAGCATAAAGGATATTATTAAAAATCTCGATTATGATTGTAAATGTATGCTTAATCAATCCCTAGCATCAGTGGGATGACACTGACAGCTCACTCCACGCAAGTTTTCGCGGTGAGATTTTTACAGAATCGACCGGCAGGAACAATATGGCTAATGTGATGCGATAATGCATTCTGAACACCATATTGTCATTCACAGCCTTGTCGATCAGGTATCGGACCTTCACGAAGCCCGCTACTGATGACACCAGAGGCGGCGTAAGGCGTGGGCGACGTGGGCCATCGCCTACGGCCTCGCGCTCCTAGGGGCCTCGCTCCTCGAAGGCAGGACGAGCAAAATTTTTTGTCGCGTTTAAGCTGACGAAAAATATTATTCGTCATATAACAATAACCCTTACACTTACCAAATTCTTTTTTATTTCGGCTAGCACCATTTGCGTTAACTACGAGTATTATGGGGAACCACCGTCGGGCTAGTGCCAGTAGTTTCTAAAAAATTGTATGGAACCCCTGCACCAACCACCTCGCACTTTACCGGTTTTTTATTAATCGACCGACTGAGACTCGCTTTTGTGCTCTTGCTAAGAAACAGACTCAATAAGACTTATTTTGTAAGTACGAAAATTCAGTTTATAAATTCCTACCCATTAATAACAGGTCTTTACCTATGAAATTGCCGTTTTGTATGAAAAAAATTAAACGAATTTTTTTCATGTATTTTTTATTTGTATTAATCGAAGTAATCACCCATGCAATCAATGCATCTTTGCCAACGCAGTGGCAGTTTATTGATGCCCTTCTTAAAGAAATCAGCTGGACGGGAGGCAACAAATTCTTCAAAGGCATTTTGTACTGCCTCTCGGGTATTGAATTTTTTTCCCGCCAAGAAGTTATCCAAATTCTGGAAAAAGTAGTAGTCTGTAGGCGCAAGGTCTGGTGAGTAGGGCGGATGACGGAGAGCCTCCAACCCCAGTTCTTGCAACTTGGAGACCGTCTGCTGTGCAGTATGAGGTCGCGCGTTGTCGTGCAGGAGCAGCGGAGACGAGCGATTGACCAATGCTGGTTGGAGATATGCCAGCTTCTCCATCATTGTGTTCAGTTCTTCAGAGTACACATCTGCAGTAATGCTCACCCCGTTTGGTAAGAAAATGTGATGAATCACACCGGCGCTAGACCATCAAACAGTGACCATCACTTTTCTAGGGGTAAGTTTTCGTTTAGGGCATTGTTTAGGTGCTGAACCAGGATCCAACCAACTTGCTGAGCGCTTGCGGTTATCAAACAGAATCCATTTTTCATCGCAGGTAACAATGCGGTTCAAAATTCCTTCATTTGTGTGTCTGTTGAGCAGTGCAAGGCACGTCTCGACGCGTACTTCGCGCTGGCGATCATTGAGTTCGTGGGGCACCCATTTGTCAAGCTTTTTTACCTTGCCAATTTGACGCAAATGGACCAATATTGTTTTGACGCTAACGTCGAAAGCTGCTGCTAATTCAGCCGTAGATTGTGTATCATCAGCTTCCACAATCGCCTTTAATTCGTCACTGTCGACCAAAGTCTTCGGACGACCGCGAGGTTCATTTTTCAAGTCGAAATTTCCAGAACGGAAGCGAGCAGACCAATAACAGGTGGTGCGTTGGTTTGTAGTGTTAGCTCCGTAAACGTCGTTGATGTTGCGTGCCGCTTGTGCCGCGTTGCTGCCACGACGGTACTCATATTCCATAATTACTCGAATTTTTAACGTATCCATGATGACGCAAAAGATAGAAATGCGATGAAAATGTAACACTAATCAATAAACAAATGGCTACTTTTGGAAACAAAATTCCATGTTTTTAAAATAAAATTAATTTGAAATTAGAATTCTTAGCCAAACAAAAATTATTTTGATTTGAAATGGCCAGTACTGCAGAACGGCAATTTCATAGGTAAAGACCTAATATTAAGTAAATAATTAGCTGATTTTATATATGTTATCCCTATTTGTTTATTTAAATTGCTTATGGATATGTGATCCTAAAGATGTAAAACTTGCATCTTTTATACATATTTATTTTTTGTTTGTATTATCCAATGTCCACGCTCATTTCTGTTTTTAGATTTTTTTGCATACCGCGCCAACCTCTAATTAAAGCATCACTAAAACTTTAAACACTTTCGTTGTTTCCTACCTATAATAATGTATGTATAGTCTTTTTGTAGCTTTTTGACTGTCCATAATAAATAAAAAATATTAGTTGCTAATAATTGGAGATTAAACGAACTTACCTGAAGTGAAGTTCTATCCAAATTATACGAGTTGCTTCGTCCGAAGAGATTAAGATAACAATGTAGTAATACGTCTAGGGTATCGCCTTTCATCCACTAAGTTTGAATATTTTTTTTTTTTTTTTTTTGTCGGTACTTTGTCTTCCTGATAGTTATGCCTGTACCGCCACTCATTTAGTTGAAAGCCTGGAACCTTTTTTAATATTTCACTTTAGGTATGGGGTTCATAGGGTTGGGAGGGAACTAATCTCTTCGGACGAAGCAACTCGTATAATTTGGATAGAACTTCACTTCAGGTAAGTTCGTTTAATCTCCAATTATACTTCGTTGCTTCGTCCTTCGAGATTAAGATAACAATGTAGATTTTGAAAGATGGTGAAATATTAAAACACTGAATTTTTATACTTAGGTACATGTATATTAATCAAACCTTACAAGTAATAAAGTAATTAAATTGTAGTTTTTCTTTAATTAGGGGTAGATAAATTTAAGTTATTAATTTTAAGTAATTAAATCTAACATCGATCAGAGGTTAGGATTGATAAGGCAAATTGATCAGTTTGTTCACATTGAATGTCTCTATGATAATATCTAGCGAAAACATTGGAGCTACCACTCCACCCAGCTGCTTTTCGTATCGTGTCAATATTGACACCAGCTCTATGAGCAGCTGAGGTGGCTGCGTGTCTGGTGGAGTGGGCAGAAAATACTGAAGTGTCAATTCCGCTAATTGATAATATATCTTTTATCCACCGACTGATGGTATTTGTGGTTACTGATTTATGTGGTTTTTTAATACTTATAAAAAGGCTATTGGCATTGTTTCTCAAATGTTTTGTCCTATCAATATATTCTATAAGAGCCTCAGCGGGACATATTTCCGGTCGATCTTTGTAAAATGGAATATTTAAACAAGGTTGAGATAAACCAGGTCGAGATGTTTTTAACAAATCGTTTATCTTGATCAATATAAGATTATCAGTGACGTTCATATTTTCTAATTTGATTTTGCTAATGGTTTGCACCCTGTGTGCAGTTACAAGTATGAGCAAAGTTACGGCCTTTTTGGTTAAATGTTCGAAACTTAAATTATTATTTGGGTACCATTTTGATAAGAATTCTAAAACTATTGACGGGTCCCAAGTGATATTATATTTTGGGGCTGGAGGACGAAGTCTGTAAAAACCTTTGAATAGCCTAGCAACGCGATCATCAGACCCTACTCTCGATCCTAAGATCAAAGACAGAGCGGAGCGATGACTGTTTAAAGATCCGTATTGTAAGCCGGAATGAAATAACTCAGTGAGAAAATACATAATCATCGGAATTGACGCCTCATGTATTTTGATATTGTGAGTCTTACAAAAGTTTACCCAACGTCGAATGGCAACGTCATATTGTTTTATTGACCTTTCAGATAAAGAAGCTATCATAATATCTAAAGATGATGGTGGTACTCCTCTGTTTCGTAACGCCGTCCTGATAACTTCCCTGCAATCAACGTGAGCTTGGGGACACTGTTGGAAATAGACAATAACACTTTATCAGAGGGTCTAAACTGAACTAATTCTGAACAGAGAAGTTTTTGATAAAGTGGAAACCAGGGTTGCGTGGGCCAAAATGGAACCACAACAATACCCTCCGCCTGGTCGTATATAAGTTTTCTTAATACTTTTAATATAACCGCAAAAGGAGGAAATGCGTAGAAACAAAGATTTGACCAATTTAAAGTAAAAGCATTCACAGCGCATGCTCCTGGGTCTCTATTCCATGAGACGTACTTAACACATTTGTTATTCAACCTTGATGCGAAAAGATCAATTTTTGGTTGCCCAAAGGCTCTCACAATCTTTTCAAAAGCATGATCTTTAATCTCCCATTCGGTATCGGGGTGAGATTTTCTAGACTCAGCATCTGCTATTTCGTTATCTTCCGAGCTTATGTATGAAGCGAATACAAATATACCACGAGCTTCACACCACTGCCACAAAGATTTTGTGATTTCAGTTAAATGTGGAAATCTTACTCCACCCATACGGTTGATATACGAAATAGCAGTTGTGTTGTCAACGCGTAGTAACACCTGACAATTTTTTAATCCTTTTGCGAATGTTTGTAAGCCCAAGAAAGCAGCCAGGAGTTCTAGACAGTTAATATGTTTGTTAGACTCTGTGTTACTCCACTGGCCACTGGCGGTCTCCGCACCGCATGCTGCCCCCCACCCTTTTTTGCTAGCGTCTGAAAATATTTCTAGACAGTAGCTGTCCCGTCTAATAGGATTCACTGCGGTATCAATAGATTTTAACCACCAGGAAAAATCGTCCTGCAAATACTGTGGTAAAGACATGTGGCTATCATAATTACTCGTTTTACACAATGCAAGGTATTTGCATCTTTCCATCTGCTTGGTGTAAAGCCAACCGTACTGAATCGCGGGGCAGGACGAAGTGAGGAGGCCTACCAAGCGAGCAAACTGTCTTATTTTACAACGAGATTTCAATTGAAACGATTGTAACTCTTGTTTAATTAGATTTCGTTTTTCCTTAGGAAGGCTAACATGAAATTCTTTTGTATCTATCACAAAACCAAGGTATTTGCAAATATTACTCGGAATCATACAACTTTTTTTTTTTAATGTTAATTATGAATCCTAAGGACTCTAAAATATGTTTTGTCTGTAAAATATTATCTAAGCAATCTTGATAATTATTAGAAATGATACAAATGTCATCTAAGTAGATAGATGACAGATAACCTAATGATCTCAGTAAACAAATTACCGGTTTTAATAGCTTTGTGAACACAAATGGAGCTGTGTTTAAACCAAACGGCAAAACATTGAATTGGTAAATTTGACCCTCGTACCTAAATCGTAGGTACTTTCTATACGTCGGGTGTATAGGTACTAGAAAATACGCATCCTTTAAATCAAAGGTGGCCATGAAACTGTTTCTTGATACTAATTTTAATGTTGTTCTTAGATCTTCAATTTTGAAATGTTCTGTTACGATGTACTTGTTTAGAGACTTTAAGTTTAAAATAAATCTGTTTTTGCCATTGGGTTTTTTAATCAGGAAATAACTAGAAAGAAACTGTCCTTCACATGGTTCACAATGTGAAATAGCACCACTGTTTAGAAGGTCAGTGATGGCCACCTTGTATTTAAAGGACTCACATGAAGTTAATGCAGGTAAACTTGGTTCGTGTAACTGATAGACAGGTTTAGTAAACGGTATCTTGTAACCTCTTATCCACGATAATACAACGAGGTCATTAGTTATCAATTGCCATTGATCATAAAAGTAGGATAACCGACCTGCAAAACGTACCAGGTCTAGCGCCGCGGGGCTTGGCGCTGCTGCAAGCGCGGCTGCTGTCGCGGCTGCTGCTGCACCGGTCGCGGGAATTAAGTAAGCGACAACGGAAGTATTTAAAAAAATAACTTTATTCCGACAGAGTTACAGCTAAACAGTTCTTCTCATCTCATAAAATATTGATCTTATATACTAACTTTATTGCTAACGTAGTACATGCATGGCGTGATCAGATATGACGCACGTCCTACATTATTCTGGATGCTGATCAAGCAATGGAATGTTTGGAAATAATATGTCTAATAAATACTTATTGGCTGACAAAGCTAATATTGGTAGGTTGGGGTTCCTTAACTCCTCCCTCCCCAAGAGAGAAATTATCCGAAGGTGTCGCAGACAGTTTCGGAGAATTTCGACAAAAATTTATAAACTGGAATTTATACATTATAAAGATAAATACTGCTATTACAATAATCACATACTCGAAGATGGTCCATATACTAATTTCTATTGTCACTGTTTGGGTCGTATCGTCTATTTCACTAATTTTTGCACTTTGTAAAACTTCTTTCACATCACTGAAGTCCACATTTCTTAGATCCACTTTCTTTGACCTTCTCTGGATGTCCTGTTGTAGCTCTGGCATCTGGATCAATGGCAGCTGGATACTAGAAACTGTAGTGTTTGTGGTAGCGGCAACGATGACTTCGCCTATTTGTGTCTCGCATTGTTGGCCTGGAGTCACGATGTAGGTCCCAAGAACGGTGTATTTCAGAATTTCTGTATCGCAATTCTCAGTAATGATGAGGTTTTCTTCTGAGTAAACCAACCATTGGTTGTCGGTTACTTTTTGTATCTTAGTTTTCTCTATTTCAATATGGTTCTGTATGCAGTTTTTGTAGTTATTCTTCATCAACATTATTTGTTCAATGCAGGTCACAGTTGGATACTGGGCTAAGTTAGTTTCAGCGCATAGAAATTTGTCCTTTTCAATCTCAGCACATGGGCTTACCACGGGCATGTATTTCAACCTATTCACCATCAGGTAAGGGTATTTGGGTATAATCGTAAAGGTATTTGGAGAATGCAATATAGGAATAGGTATAACCTTGTAATAATTATATGTTTCGTTATCTATTAGGGGGACTTCTAAAACAAAAACTAACTTGTTGTTATTTATGTATGACTTAAGTATAATATTACGTTCTAATTTTATTAAATTACGTTTGCTTACTGGATATATTGTTCTAGCATGTTTAGAAATGACTTCTAATGTATAATATAATTCTGTACTATTTATAATGGATTGGTGCAATGTATTTAATTTGCTAAAGGCTATTGCCGTCTCAATCTCTTGTATGGTTTCGTAACAAGTTCGAAAGTTATTTAAAATTTGATACATAGTATTCAATATTTGGAAAAGTTTGTTAAACCTGAACTCATGTTCAACTAATTTTTCCATTTCATTGGTATGTAAACCCAAGTTTTTTATATTTGAATTTATTATTTCAGAGTCGTTTACTAATTTATCAAAAGCCTTTTGCATTGATGATACTTTACGTTCGACTACATGCTCTTTGTTCTGTATCATTTGAATTTCTCTATCATATTTAATTGCATCAACTTCATCTAAATTTCCCGAAATAGCTTTTACAAGTGAGCCTAATGGATTGAATAAGGCTCGTTTATTCCTATAATGAAAAGGTAATATTTGAAAAAATCTACTCTTAGTTAAATTAATGAGATATTCGATTTGACTTTCTATTCCTACCGTTTCGTTACTAACTCTAATTTCCTTAATTTTTATTTTTAAATTACTAAAATCCCGAATATTATTATCTATTTGTAAGCCTAATGATTCTAAATCTATAGTTTTATATATTGTCCAATAACTATTCCTCTTCACTGCTACTCCCCGCTTTATCGCTGCTATCCCCGGATTCTGACCGAGGTTTTGAAGGTCCAGCGTGCATGTTGACACCACTAGTACCAGAAGTACCAGGCACGATCTGTGGAGGACGTTTTACATTTTTTAATGCTACTCTAGTTTTCCTTTTCTTTACTTCTACTGGTACTACATTTCTTTCGACTTCACCTATTACTTTAGCTTTTTCATATCGCGGTTTTTCTTTAGCTTTTCTAATCCTAGTATCTTTCATATAAATAGTATCGCCTGGCTCAAGTACTGGTGTCGTTTCACCACATTTTTTATTTATCACTTTAATTTTGTCGGATTCTAATTTTTCTGTTATGAATTCATAAAGTATTTTAAGGCGTTTTCTATGATCTAACAATAGTTTCTGAGTTAAATTCTTTTCTCTATCCACGTTAAATACATTATCTGAATAAGTGTGACCAAATACTAATTCAAAAGGAGTAAGGTCTGTTGCTGAGTGAATGGTGTTGTTATAGGCCATGATGGCGTAAGTCATAACAGATGCTGCATCTAAATCGCTTTTATCGTATTTTGCTATACGATAAATCTCGATAATGGTGGAATGAAATCTTTCTACTATTGCCATTGAACTGGGATTGTTTGGAGTCCCAATATGAAGTTCAATTTTGTACCAGCTTAACATTTCCTTAATCAAAGCATTATTGAATTCTGTCCCGGAATCACAACTAATTTTCCTAGGCAGACCATACATACTAAAGTATTTAATCAACGCCCTAACTATCTCTGGTGTACTCCTATTTGGTACCTCTATAGCTTGTGCTATCTTACTAAATGCGTCTACTATAGTTAAATAATATTTCCCTTCGATATATAATAAGTCCATAAAAGCTTCCTGAAAAGGGCCATCCTGCGTTTGTGTTAACTGAATGTAAGGTTTGATCGGCTTTCTGTCGTATTTCATGCGTTTACATGTTTCGCAAGCGTTTATGATTGCCGTAACTGTCTCTTTCATGTTTGCCCACCAATAATGTCGTTTAAGTTTAGTTAAAGTTTCTTTAATACCTCTATGACACGTTTTCCCGTCGTGGTATTTAAAAATAACTTCTTTTTGATCTTCTTCAGATTCTGTCAAATTTATAACTCTTTCTGTACATTCTGTTAGCTTAACATAATCCTTTTTAAATAACTTAATTGCCATGTTTGAAAAAGTTTTTCTAAAAGATGGATGTTCAAAGTATATAAAGTACCTATGTTTTGGATCTATATACTCTTTTAAAAAGTCTTTAACTAATTTATCGTTATTTGTCGGTAAGTGCACTTCCAGAATTTTTTGTTTCTTATTAGAAATGTCTTTTACAGCTAAGTTATTTTTAAACCATGAATGAACTAAAATCTGTTTTGGTTTAGTATCGACAGCTTCGTTTAAAATAGGAATGCCTTCGTGTTCTCTATTTGAAACTGAATTGGCAGTGACCTCATCATCAGAATCCGAAAGTTCTATCGTTTCTATTGGAGCTTCGAGGTCTTGCAATTCGTTATCTATTATTTTTTGTATCCGTTCCTGTCTATCCCCTACGTTTACGAATATTGAATCTAAATCGTCGTCAATTGCATTAATCTTAATCCTAGATAAAGCATCTGCATTCGTGTTTTGGGGGCCCTTCTTATATTTTATTTCGAAATCGTACTCTTCTAACCTTAACCGCCATCGCGTGAGTTTACTATTGGGCTCTTTCAATGAATACAGCCATGCTAATGGTCTATGGTCTGTAAATATGGTAAATTTGTTACCATACAGATACGGTCGAAAGTGCTTAACTGCCCAGATTATGGCTAATAGTTCTTTCTCGATAGTGCTATATTTTACTTCAGTGTCGCTCAAAGTTCTACTAGCATATGCTACAGGCTTATCTGATCCTATTGTTCCTTGTGATAATACAGCCCCGATTGCAAAATTGGATGCATCAGTGGTTAGAATAAAAGTTTTACTAAAGTCAGGAAACTGTAACAAAGGTGCATTTGTTAAAAGCTTTTTACAAGTCTCGAAACATTCTTTATATTCTTCATTAATAATAATTTTGCGACCTTTCTTTAAACAAGCTGTTAATGGTCTAGTTATTTTAGCAAAATCTTTGATGAATTTCCTATAGTATCCGATAAGTCCTAAAAAGCTTTTAATCTGTGTAACCGTTTCTGGTATGGGATACCTAAGAACAGCATCTATTTTATCATTATTTGGCTTCAAACCTTCACTCGTAATAGTATGCCCTAAGTAAAGTACTTCCTTTCTAAGAAAATGTGACTTATCTAATTGAACTTTCAAATTTGTTTGACGGAAGCGGTCAAAAACTGCTCTAAGTTTTTCTACATGTTCAGGCAAACTTTTTGAAAAAATGATGACGTCATCGAGGTATACTAGGCAATGTAAGCCTTGAAGGCCTCGTAGGACGTTATCCATCGCTCGCTGAAAGGTTGCAGGTGCTGTCTTTAACCCAAACGGCATTCTGTTAAATTCGTAATGACCTGAAGGTGTGCTAAATGCGGTTTTAGCTCTATCCTGTTCCTGGACCTCTAATTGATGATACCCGCTAGCTAAATCGAGGGTTGTAAAGTAGGTACTTTTACCTAGCATGTCAAATAAATCGTTAATGTTGGGCAAGGGATATTTGTCATCAATTGTAATTTCATTGAGCCGTCTATAATCAACTACCATCCTCCATTTTTGTTGGCCTGATGCGTCTAACTTTTTCGGCACCAAATGTACGGGAGCACTCCAGGGAGAATGCGATTCCTGGATAATGTTATCCCTTAACATTTTCTCAACTTGATTCTTGATTTCTTTTGTTTGAATAGGGGGTAACCTATGTGCCTTAATGTTTATTGGGTCTTCATTTTTTGTTCTTATTCTATGTTTAACCTGATTTGTGAAGGTTAATGGAATATTTTCACAATAAAATATATCTTTGTATTCCCTACAAAGTCCCTCAATAACCCTACGTTCTTCTGCGTTCATATGATCTAACTGTAATTTTTCTAAATTTTTTGTTAGCAATCTGTCCACTTCTATATTATTATCCATGAAATTAACACTAACAGATGGGCTCTGTATGTATGGATCTACTTGAAAAGGTCCCGTCACTACTAAATTCCTATTTTGATGACTGTAATTCTGAATAACAGTTGTTGCATAGCCTTTAACACACGTAACTAATGCGGCGGGCATTCGAATCCCTTCCGTAAACTGTTTAAAGTCTAGCACAGCTTCCCCGTCCAATAAGTTAACCGGGAGTCTTACTCTAATTTCACTACGAGATGGTAGATTATATACCTCTCTCATAGGTGGTGTATATACGATGGGAATCTCCGTATTTTTTAAATGTAAAATCTGACTTTCCATATTAATCTTTGCCTGTAATTGCTTCAGCAAATTGCTACCTATTAATCCGTCATACCTATCGTCAACACTGTAGACATAAAACTTATGGAACTCTTTACTTCTAAAGGTAACCGGTAATGGAATAACTGCCGTTTCACTATGAACGCTCGATGCGTGAGTGCTAACAACTTCGAAGGGTTCATACTGTAAATAATTTTTAAAATATTTATTCGCTAAATAAGGACTTATAAACGACCTAACACTCCCCGTATCTATCATGAAAACCGCTTTTAATTCTGGTATAACTATATGTGGTAAATTTAAGCGTTTATTGCAATTTATTTTTATTCGTTCCCTATGGTAGAGGCCATTATGCAAAAATTTCTCTCCCCGGGATCTTCATGGGAAAATTCCTGACCCGCGTTGTATGAATTACTTGAACTCTGTTCATTATTACTAGAATTATTTATGTAATTAACACGTCGCGAACTTGCAGTACGCATGGTGACGTCAGTATTCGCACCCGACGTAGATGCTTGCGCTGCAAAAGTCGATGTGCCCGGTGCATGTGCCGCGAACTGTTGGCTCTGTTGTGCAACCGGAAAAGATGACCTACTTGACTGCGGTGACGAATTATTATTGATTGTACGATTAAAACTATCTTGATTTCTTTGAATATTATTATGTTGCTTACTCCTGGACTGATGCGAATTGTTCGATGTAGATGTGCGGTTTGTTGCATTATTCGGTACATGTGTACTTGATACGCTATGCGAATCATTCTTTTGATTATTAGATTCAGCTGCATTTTGATAATTAGGCAAATAGGGTCTGTTAGTCCTACTAAAATTACGCCTGTCGTTTGTTTTAGCATCATAGACTGTCTGGAAGTTTTGTTCTTCTAAGACTATTTTTAACGCATCCTCTAGCGTTGTAACGTTGCGCAAACGAACTAATCTAACTAGAAATGGTGGTAAATTAAACAAGAAAACATTCATCGCTCTGTTGTTATAAATTAATTGCTTCGCCCTACGTAGAGAGTCATCAATGATTGTTTCTGATATTTTGGCGAATAAGACACTTCTCATCCGCTGTATTCTATGGCAAAAATCTAAATAACTTTCGCCCTTATTTATTCTACAGGATTCTAACTCCATTGCTAAACAATTCTCTGTGCGCGGATCACCGAAGTGTTGGTTTAACAACTCCTTCAGTTCATCCCACGTATCTATAGTGTCTCTTTCGCCTACTAAACTGGCTGCTTCGCCTGATAACCTACTTGTTACCACATGAAATAAATATTTATTTTGGGCTACGGTTCCTTGGAACGTGGACAATATGTATTCACATTTTTTTACATATAAAGGTAACGTTCTAGTGTCGCCACTGAATATTGGTATGATGTTAACCAACTCCTGTGGGACACGGGTTACGTTTTCCATTGTGAAAAAGTTATGAAAGTAACAAAGGAAAAGAGAAAAGAAAAAAATTACACTAATGTGCTACTAAAATATCACTACTCTAAAATATTAATACAAATAAAATCTATGCAAATATTAGTACGGCGTTGTCCAATCCCTAATAATACACACACATAGACTTATTACAAGGTTGGGATATCAATGGAAGAGCTGAGAGGAAGGTGAAAAAGATTTACTCACAATTCCGCAGCTAGCTTCATGCTCCCTGAATTACTGCTGTGGCTGGTCCTCTTCCGTAACTCGAAGTGGCTTCTTAATGAATTTATTTGTTCGGCGATCTCTGCTAAACCGTAGACACGGACGTCGGCTGCTCCACGTAGAATTGTATACACGGCAGACTGACTACAGAGATCCTACCGGCTGCGCCAATTAAGTAAGCGACAACGGAAGTATTTAAAAAAATAACTTTATTCCGACAGAGTTACAGCTAAACAGTTCTTCTCATCTCATAAAATATTGATCTTATATACTAACTTTATTGCTAACGTAGTACATGCATGGCGTGATCAGATATGACGCACGTCCTACATTATTCTGGATGCTGATCAAGCAATGGAATGTTTGGAAATAATATGTCTAATAAATACTTATTGGCTGACAAAGCTAATATTGGTAGGTTGGGGTTCCTTAACTCGGGCGCGGCGCCGGCGCTGTTCTCCTCGCTGTTCCCGCTTGCCGCGCTGTCGGGAACGGAGGCGTCTGGTTTAAAGTCTGGACAGGGGCCTGTCTCGGTCTCTGCGCTGGTGCAGGTCTTCGAACCTGTGTGTTTATTTTAATCTCAGCGCCTGATTTTGATATAGCTTTTGCAGCTTTTAGAGTATCGGTCAGATGTTCGCCAAATAGAAACTTATCGATTTCTGTATTGAACAGTTGATCTTTTATATCTTTCTTGATTGTAGAACATATAAAACTGCGCCGTGTCATGGACTCGCTGTGTTGTGAGTCACACATCAGTCGACCGGCTTCGATCAGTAATTTTATTACCGACTGATCTTTATAACCTGCAGAAAAGAGTATGCTTAGGGCTTCACTTATACAAGATATACTTGCTGCGACCTGCACCTGCTTATTCTCTAAAGCTTTGTCTTTTTTTATTAGCATCTCCGATAAGGCGGCCTTTATCTCTGGATTTAACTTGGGTGCATCAATCTTTGTGCAGTTTTTTGGAACCAGATGCTTATCAAGCAGCTCCTTTCTGGCATCCTTGGTCAAGCCTGTTGTTGCGATGTGTTCCCAGC
Source organism: Eremobia ochroleuca (assembly GCA_949629135.1). Lineage (NCBI taxonomy): Eukaryota > Metazoa > Arthropoda > Insecta > Lepidoptera > Noctuidae > Eremobia > Eremobia ochroleuca. The sequence goes on from OX451413.1 coordinate 1,006,145, forward strand.
GAGCAGATAACTCGCATCTAATGTCTGGTCCATATTTTTTATCCTTTGATGGAGTTTCGCCCAAGAGATTCAGAATCTCTTCGTCCAGCTCAGGAAGCGTTACTTCAACAGGTAGTTCCGATTCCCCTGCCTGTACTGCTTCTGTAGCAGGAACATCATGTATCGTCGAGGTGGACGTACCCGGTTGTGGCTCATCTGAGTCAATAATCGGAGATGACGCGACATCACCTTGAACTTCCATTTCAGCTGGAATAGAAAATGTACCAAATGTAGGTATCGGATAGAAAATAGCGCGGTGATAGTCCTCAAAACTATCCACAACACCAAGTTTATAATCCATACCGATATTCAGAATTACGAAATCGAGTGATAACATTTTGTTATGTAGGTACGTGGATATGATCACAACTACCAATGTTCCTAGTATACAACTAGTGGTTTTAGAGCGGCGATAGTCCTTAAAACTACCCACAACACTATGTTTTAGTCCGTACGGATATAAAATGCAATTATTATTAAGTAGGTCATTAACTAAAGTGAAGGCAACATTCCTTTCAAATGTACACAATCACTAGTAGTATATACCCAATGAATTGGGAATCCAAAATTATGTGAAGGTAACATCCCCATAAGATGTACACAACACTATTTAAGATAATATGACATCATGTCAGATTATGATACGGATATAGTCCGAAAAACTATTCACAATATCTTCCGTTTGTAAAAATAACACTTCAGCTTACCTTCATGGTCCGATAGTACCGGCGACATAATAATATTCGTCGACGAGCTACTACTCTCGGAACAACTTCGAACACGCGACCTTCTGTCGCGTTTATTAAGTTTCCTTTCGAGTTTTCGAATCTTCTTTCTTAAATAATCACTGTCGTCGTTTTTGTGACTACGTTTTGGCATCTTTTTGCACAATTCAAATGAAACGAAGAAAATAACGTGGTGATCGGCGACGCACTAAAACGCGAATGGGTGGCGGTACAGGCATAACTATCAGGAAGACAAAGTACCGACAAAAAAAAAAAAAAAAAAAAAAATATTCAAACTTAGTGGATGAAAGGCGATACCCTAGACGTATTACTACATTGTTATCTTAATCTCGAAGGACGAAGCAACGAAGTATAATTGTTGTTCAAATCCATCTTTTTGCGTTACCAGAGGGCCTCGCAAAATGTATGTTGCCCACATGAAATTTAGGTCTTGCCCCGCCACTGGATGACACCAAGCCAAATTCCGCCATCTTGGATGTGTTTCATTACTTCGTTGTCTTTTAAACCTAACTGTTCCTTTTTCAGCCACTCTGCTCTTTAAAATTAAATGATCGCAAGTCGCTCGTTCTTTGTACAGACGCCAGCACATCAAGCTACCCGAAACTGTCAAAATTTCCCAATCAACTTTGAACCTAATGGTTTAGCGATAAAGTTGAAAATCGATTAAAGAAATTTGACAGATTGTAGTAGCTTGATGTGCTGGCGTGTGTACACAACACCGATCAAAGTCTCACTTACCTACAATATGTATAAAAATACTTTGCTGCAATAGTTTATCGTTATTGTATTACAAGAGATATGTCATACAATATAATGAAGCCGAGTATTGAATGAAGCGAGTTGCAACTCGTGGCCCGCAGCACAACGCACCAGCTGCTAGTGTGTGATCGCGTCTTTTCTTCTCGTTGTTGACCGTAGGTTTGGACCTCCTATGGTCTACAACTCGTAAGACGCGGCCGTTACTTCTACTGTCTACTTTTTTTTTTTTAACCGCCGATAAATTTTAACGGTTCAGAACTATGTGCTGAATCCATGGTAACAGACTAACTGCCGTGCGATTCTGTAACCATCTCACCGTGAAAGCTTGGGTGAAGTGAGCGAGGAGTCAGCCGGGGGTTGCGGAAGTATCGTTCGTTCCCGCGACCCCCGGCGTAGGTGAGAGAGGGAACACCGGGGTGTTTTTTAGTCAGTAAGAGTCTGACAGACCCCGCCGCCCGCCCCGGGGCGGCGGACATCCATGAGGATTTTCCACACCGAAACAAAAAAAAAAAAAAGTGAGCGAGGAGTGAGCTGTCATTCGATAGGGATTAACACTATTAAGTGCTCACTTCACTTATGATTGCACGGTGAGATTTTTCCAGAATCGACCGGCAGGTTGTGCGTTGATGACCCCTGCTACGTTGTATAGGTACAGTCGCCAGCACATCAAGCTACTACAATCTGTCAAATTTCTTTAATAGATTTTCAACTTTATCTCTAAAGCATTAAGTCAAAGTTGATTGGGAAAATTTGACAGTTTCGGGTAGCTTGATGTGCTGGCGTCTGTACATATTTCGTATCGGCACGAACCGTACTGGAATAGCTCGCGATGCACGATGTGATCAAAATATTGGTCCATAAACAAAATGGTAGCGAGGCTGACTGTCCAGTGGGGTAATTGCGTAACACACTGACAGTAGCAATGGCTTTCATTTTGACAGTTCAACAACATTCATTGCGTTATTTACGTTGTTGAGCAGACATATTTTTCGAGCATATGGAGCAATGGATTAGCAATATCCTTTATTATATTCAGATTGTAATTGATAGTTACGCAATTAGGGTGCAGGGTGCGCTAAACGTACTACTTACGTTTAAGAAAATATCGTGATAAAAAGTATTCTATGTGAGGAGCGTCGGAACAAAAACCGATATGTCTTAATTAAGACATTATTATTTTTTTATTTTTTTCTGTTACAAAATGTTTAATTATACACCCTTCAGGAAAGAAATCAATTAAAAAAACAGTTGCATCCATCTTAAAAAAAATATCAAAATACTGTGGTCAAATCAAAACCGGCAAATAAATTTTTAAATTCAACATGTTCTTGTTGTTGGATTAAAAACCGATAATTCTTATTAAGTTTTACACAATTCAACAATGGTCGGTTCAAATTCAATTCAGTTCAATACTGACATATCCATTTTGGTTTCGTCAAAAACCGATATATCCAAATGATCGCGTCAAAAACCGATATATCCATACTTGTCCGCCAAGAATCTCCCTAAATTAAGTATCTACCCTCCGTCAAGTTTCACACATCAATCGATGTCACTTTAACTGCAAATTGACATGCTATAATTTTCCACTTTTGTAACATTAAAAAACTTACAAGCTTTTTTTTAATTTGTGAAAAATATGGTAAATTCGATATATCGGTTTTCGTTCCGACGCTCCTCATGTGTTAATCCTGGTTATAAATTATCTTTGTGCCAAATTTCATCAAAAATGGTCCAGCCGTTTGAGCGTGAAGAAGTGACAAACATACACACATTCACAAACTTCCGCCTTTATAATATTTGTGTGATTTATTTTACCATTTCACATAATATGTAAACAGACAAGAAAAAACACAAAAGAAAAATAGGTACAAAGGTGATGCTTATTATTTGTATCTGTGTTCCTTTGTTAGAAATCATAAATAAAAAAAAATAAAAAAAAAATTTACTGTCCATGCCCGGGTTTTCTGTCAGGTTCTGATACCCAAAAACAAAACATTAATTACAACTAAATAAAGAACAGCCGTGTGATTCTGTAACCATCTCACCGTGAAAGCTTGGGTGAAGTGAGCGTGGAGTGAGTCGTCAATAGTGTCAATCCCTAGCATCAGCATGACTCACAGCTCATTCTTAGCTCATTTCACCTTAGTTATCACGGTGATATTTTTCTAGAATCGACCGGCTGCCGTGCGATTCTGTAACCGTCTCACCGTGAAATCTTGGGTGAAGTGAGCGTGGAGTGAGCTGTCATTCTCTAGGGATTAACACTATTAAGTGCTCACTTCACTTATGATTTCACGGTGATATTTTTCCAGAATCGACCGGCAGATATATGCCCATTAGACAAGTTTTTGATAAACAACCCCTTGACCGTCATTTGTATTTTAAATGATTTAATACTTTGTAATCCCGTTGATTTTGTCCACCTGCATCCATTTGACTCAAAGAGGACGTCATTTGATTAATCCGCGGATGGAGGGGACCCGACGGCGACGTCTCCTGCCTTCTAATTAAACCCTACTTTTATTCTCTCCATTAAATGTCACAAGGATGGTACGCGAATTATTTTAATACAAATTCAATGGAATATTTTGTGAGTTTTGTTGTTGTTTTTGAAGTAAAAATTTCTTTAGCGGCGTTGTACACTTTTTTTGTAATGGGTAAAAAATGTTAAACTCGCGTCAGGACACATGACCTGATCGAAAATTCGTAAGACGGATGGAGAGTAGACAGCCGGCGCGGCGTAGGAGAGGAAGTATCCCCCTCTCTTTCTACGGCGCGGCGAAAATGTATGCCTGCGCCTGCTGTTTCGTTTAGGCGGCGCAGGGCGCTTACGCGAATGTTCGTGTGTGTTTAAACTTTTTAATGTAATATAAATTGTCACGTTTGTGTACGATAGCGCAATAAATAAATATTGTATTCTACCACATAAATGATAGTACTTTTATACTGATAAAAATGCACAACGTTAAGTTTTCACTTCTGCCGGCATTCCCGGAGTGCAACCCGTCGTTTTTTTTTTTTTTTGTGAGGGACTTGTGACTAGGTAATAATAGCCGCTCGTGTTGATCGATTTGTTTGTTGTGTAACAGAACCATGTGTGGTATGATGACGTTTGTAATTTTTATCTGAATACTCAATTCAATAATAAATTAAAATAAAGTCACAAAGCACAAGTCTCTAAGCAACTCTCACATTCTTAAAAACATAAAAGACTGAGAAACAAAAAATGTGCAGCTACTAACAACACTAGTTTACAAAATAAAATAAAGGTCATGTCCTTCCAGTGAATTTCATATTGCTTTCTTTAGTGGCAGTAACTAAGCGCAAACATAATTATATTTGTTTTGTTTTTATCAAAAAATTAAGTTATCGTCACATTTTATTATCAAACACCTAACAAATTCTAAATTCTATCTTTCCACTTCATCGTAGTTGTGTATGTATTTATTATTTTGATTACGGGATATTTATTAACTTCATAGTGATATTTATTTTAGAAGTTTGTATGTATATACAACGTGTAACGGAAAGGGGGTATCAACCCTGAAGGAGGTGAATGTGCTCATGAAACTCAACAACTTTCCCCAAAGAACATAGGTCGAAATATGAAAAAAAAATTTGGCCCTCCCATAGTAAATCAATCAGCTGGTAGTCAGTTTTGTAAGGGAGGGCCAAATTTTTTTTTCATATTTCGACCTATGTTCTTTGGGGAAAGTTGTTGAGTTTCATGAGCACATTCACCTCCTTCAGGGTTGATACCCCCCTTCCGTTACACGCTGTATATTCTCATAGTATTTGTTGAGTTTTTTTAAGTGAATAATTGATTACGATTTTGTGTATTTTTTTTTGTCTCCTTTACACTTTCACACGCTGTCTACATCTCTCTATCTAATGTCCTATCGCAGGTATGCTGGAAGAGATTTCTTAAGAAATAAGCATCACCTTTGTACCTATTTTTCTGTTCTGTTTTTTCTTGTCTGTTTATATATGTGTGTACATAAATGGTAAAATAAAATAAATAAATACAAAAATTGGTTAGAAAAAAATTTGATGCAGTAATGTTCAGTTAAGTTTAAAATGTCAAAAAGGTTTTGTAAAATACATATCCTGACCGATTTTATTACGTTTGCGGTGAGCTTGTTATATCTAAGAAAGGATATCCCATAACGGAATCACTCAAAGAAGCGTATTTTAGTCATTTCAACATTTCGGTCTCTCAGCAAGATAAAAATGGGCTCCTCACGTTTTTTGTGAAAGACAGAAAAACGCTAAGCTCCTGTGCTACAGGTGAAAAAAGATTTTTGAATTTTAATATGCCAATTATGGAAGGAACCGTCCAACCGCGAAAATGACTTACTTCTGTGTCACTAAGACATTTGGATTTAATCGATAGAACAAAGATATACAACATGTAACGTTAAATGCGCAAAACCTCAAACACCCCAACTGATTTTTAATTCAATTGACTTATTTCAGAAAGTAAATAAGTAATAAAAAAAATTGTAAAGGTTTTATGTGCTGTTTTAGTTTTACTGGCCATTCTGATCGTTTCTTTCGTCTGCGACGACGCTTTATCGAGGGAGGAGTCGTCACCGGGCCGCTGCGCGGCGCTGACATTGGGTTGCTTGACCTATTAATAAATAGACACGGCAACGTTTTTAATGAAGATTTTTTGAAAAATGTGACAATATTAAAAAGTGGTTCAATTAACTCTGCTCGTTATTCTGATCAAACTATTTTCAGGTTTTGCGCATTTAACGTTACACGTTGTATAAGAGAAACAGACACAAATAAATACAAAATTCATTTTTATTTATTTTTTTAAATATTTTTGTAGGCATTTCTTTGTAAATCAAAAATAATAAATATTTCGGAAACGTGATGTGTTTATATATTTTCATATTTTTTTAAAACTCAGTCCACCTCAATTGTTAAGAAAAACACTTTTCATTTCAAGGACAAAAACCATGTAAACTAGTGTAATTGATAGCCTCCCGACCGATTTCGGTCACGTTGGCAAATCACAACGGGGATTTATTGCCAGCGGAGTTATTGCGTAACACACTATCAGTAGCAATGGGTTTCATTTTGACAGTTCAACAATATTCATTGCGTTATTTACCTACGTTGTTGACCAAACAAATTTTTCGAACAACAACAAAGCAATGGATAAACAATATTCTTCAAAATTATTCAAACTGTGACGTAATTAGTGCCAATCCTCACTATAAAGCCGATCACAGTTCGTTCTCGGTCCAATCTCGGTTTGATAAAATATTATCAAGTAAAAAATATATGTGTGTATTCAAGTCAGTCAAGTTTCGCTCGAATCCCATTCCAATCACGATCAGATCGTGATTGGAATGGGATTCGAGCGAAACTTGACTGTTACGGATAGTATGAATGCACACATATATTTTTTACTTGATAATATTTTATCAAACCGAGATTGGACCGAGAACGAACTGGATTTAGGTGAATACCAGTAGGATTTCACTTGGAGCAATTGTCTATCTGACAAAATAGGCAGTTTTTCCATGGTGATCATGCTGACTTTCTGTGTAGCGAGTGTCCCAGACAGAAAGAAAGTGTATAATTTACATGTAAAATAATTATGAATTATTTCTGTTTAGAATTATTATTAGAAAGGTTGAGTAGTGAATCTGACCGTAGAAAGAAAGTTATTAAATTTTAATCAGAGAATCATAACAAATTGGGACGAACTTGTCTTCATTTTTAATTAATAAAATCAATTTAGAATCAAATAGGATTCCAACACAATAACTAACTTCAAACACGAAACATAAACAATTAAAAAAGTCATTATAACCATCACAAATTTGATAGACGGCCGCTATCATTAAGAACACTGAATATAAAATATAATTCTATTTGGTCGGCTTATCGGACGTCGCGTACGTGACACCAACCTAAGAACAATAATGATCACTATTCACGGTGAGCAAACGCATACGGGATGGTTAACTTTGATGGCAGCTCGCACTCGCTTGCATTCGGTTCTCGATACGTTTGACGTTAACTCGATTTACGCGATGGTGAAGTCATTCGAACAGTGTTGTCAAACTCACACTAAGCATACAGGGCCGATCCTCACTTCCCGACGATATTTGACAACATTTTCAATTAAAATTACAGTACGAAAAGGTACACACACCCGCTACGTGGGAAAGGAATTTGGTTTGAAACTAGCTTTAACATAGGGCAGGACTACATAAGGACGACATAAGGAAGGGCTTTTTGACCATCATTTAGGGAGGAAACGCATGTGACTAAAACAGCGATGAGTATAAATGTCGATGGATGGATAAGGAGAGGAAAGCCAAAGAAAAGATAATAATAATAATAATATTCGACAACTTTCACACAACGCCACCTAGTTCCAAACTAAGCAGAGCTTGTGCTATGAGTACTAGACAACTGATAAACATACATATATATTTCTAAATACATACATATTATGTATAAATATAGTGATGAATGGATTGTGTGAGGAATGATATGAAAGAGAAGGGATCATCATCATCTGCCTAGCCTTTTCCCAACTACGAGTATGTTGGGGTCGGCTTCCAGTCTAACCGGATGCAGCTGAATACCAGTATTTTACATGGAGCGACTGCCTATCTGACCTCCACAACCCAGTTACTGGGCAATACGATACCCCTAGGTAAGACTGGTTGTCAGACTTTCGGGCTTCTGACTACCCGTAACGACTGTCAAAGATCCACGAATGACAGCCGGGACCAACGGCTTAACGTGCTTTCCGAGGCACGGAGGGGTCTTGGTATGTAAAGATTGTCACCCATCCACAGACCATCCACGGCAAGCGTAGCTTAACCTGATCGATCGACCTGTGCGGCTGTTATTATTTAGCCACGGGCCCCTCTGATGAAAGAGAAGGGAATGAATAATATTATGCGTGATGCGTTGACAGCAGAGAATGGAAGATGAAAACGTGTTGTGCCCATACCAAGAAACACGGGAAAAGGGTTGGCAGATGACGATGACTGAAATTTTGTATCACATAATATTGTATCTTTAATCCTTAATAGCGTGATTTATACTTTTTAAGCAAATTAAATTTATTTGGACGTAACATTAACATTATTATTATTTTTAACTTTTCATTTATAAACAGTAACTAATGTGATTTAATCTTAATTTGCTTAATTTTTTTTAAACTTTATATTCATATTTTAGTAGATATTATAACTTTGTTCTTGTTAGCTTACCTAGATGAAAAATGTTATTATGCATGCTGTGGTCTCCTGTAAGTGAAGGAGTACACCTACGTGATACCTATGTAGTTCCTAATTTAGTTTTAATGGTCTGTGTACATCTTTTGTAGGAGATCCTAAATAATTAAATCAATAAATAAACATTAGCCCTATAGTAAGGAAAAATATTTAAAAAAAATATATTCATAAAAATACTTTTTTTTTTTAAAATGGCGTGTTGGAAATTTACATCTATATGTAATCAGAACGAATCTACTGTGAACAAAATGTGCAGTGAGATAATAAGCTCAATAATTATGGTATTTATTGAAACAATTATTGTTTTTGTTGAGGCAAAGGTTAACATTACATTTAAAACAATGTATAGTTGAATATCTCTAACAATTGGGGAATCCCCGTGCTCTGTAGAAACGAAAATACAGTGTGAGTCTTTATAAAGTGCACATATTAAAAAGGGTAAAAATATAAACAATTTTACCGACGGAAAAAATGTCAAAAAAAAATTTTTTTTTAATGGTAAAAAATGGTAAAATAGGTAAACTTTCTTTAAAAATCATGAATAATTAATTTATGAGGTTTCTTTTTCAAAAAATTATGGCTTTATTAGCTTGGCCTATTATTAGAGATCATTATTAATTTTGTTTTGTTTTAATATCACATTTAGTTTAAAAGTAGTAACAGTTTGTTTGCATGGGGTACTCAGACGAGAGTAAAAAAAATTAAAAATTAAAATTTTTTTTAGATTTTTTTTGACATTTTTTCCGTCGATAAAACTGTTTGTATTTTCACCCTTTTTAATATGTGCACTTTATAAAGACTCACACTGTATGGCATTGGATTGGTTGATGGAAATCTCCATCACGATGCATTTAAGAGTTAAATCCTACCTTGTCGTAACCCCGTCGGCACTCCAACCATACTCCTGCAGAAACCTTCGTTAATCCTCTGCACGTCATGACCAGCATACAAATAGTTCTGCAGCTGTCTCTGATTCTGCTGCAACCGCTCCTGCACACTCAAGTTCATCACGTCTTCGTCAGCATTCGTTAAACCCAAAATGGCGGCGATGGTAAACGATTTTCCCGCTAAATTCGTGCCTTTGCCGGTTAAATCGACACCGAACGCCGACTGGCTGCTATCACCGTCATCTAACGTAGACACTGGTGATGAAGACCTGTCGGCGTTTTCGGCGAAACGGTCAACCGTGTCGGTGTAGCCGTCCGCATTGTATTTGTCTTCGCCGTCGGATATCGCCGACAGTCGGTCTACGTTCTGTTGGTACGCCGACACTGCCAGCAAGTCTGTTAAATTCGACGGATACAAATTCGAATTTTGCCTCTGTTCCATCATTATAATCTTCAATTCACTTCAAAGTATTTAAATTTCATTTTTTATTAATTGTTTTAATCACTATGATATTCCACATCTCACTAATTAGTCGATTTGTCAAGATCAATTTTATTGAGTTAATTTGTTAGTTTAATGCTTAATTAGGTAGTTAATTTTAGATGCGACTGTTCAGTTCGGCTTGCAAAGCGATATTGGCTTGTGGTTTTTGATTTAAAAAGGGGCACAATTTTAAATTTGTAAGGGCGTGGCTACGAGCGATCGGTTTGGCGTGCAAAAAATGACATCGTAAGCGGTCAATTGGGGAGGGTAGTTGCTACCCTTGTAGGGGGTGAGTTTGGGGTGCTCTGATTGGCTGGTGACGCGCATGCGTCAAGGGGGCGGGACCAGATTGGAGGGGTGTGGTTTAGCAGTGATTTGCGGTCGGTAAAAGCCTTTGATTGATGCAGGTACGGATTTGGGAGAAAATATTTCCAGCTTTCTGTGAAACTAGACGAGAATACTTAAAGTCATTTTACATGAATTTACTAGCATAAGATCTGGCTGGAAAGATCGTGTATTCCATCGAGAGGTCCTTAGACGGCTCTCAAAAGAGTACTTTTTCGAACATCGGCAGTACCTACAATCTAGACTGGAGCTGTCTAAATTTGAACAGACTTAGTAACTTAGATAGAAAATCGGCACCAGCCAGTAGAGTCATTTCTAAATGCCAATTTGAAGTGACGAGGTGTATCATGAACGATATAACCAATTAATATTTAGTAACAAGATTTTGATTTAAAGTACAGACGCCAGCACATCAAGCTATCCGAAACTGTCAAATTTTCCCAATCAACCTTGAACCTTATGCTTTAGGCATAAAGTAGAAGATCTATTAAAAACATCTGCCAGATTGTAGTAGCTTGATGTGCTGGCGTTAGTACATGAGTTTCCGTGGTATTTCTTGGCCGTTCTTCTCCATAGGAACTGCTTGCGCTTTGGACTGCGCTACTAGCTTCGTCTTTCTGACCGAGTGAGATCGAGTTTGAGTGTAGGTGAATCCGCGTAAATGGACTTGCTTTAAGAACAGGCGAACTCGCTTCTAGTTTGGGAGTGATGCTCAAGGTTCCAAACACAAGTTGACAATAGAGCTATCATTGCTGAAGTCATGCAGACACAGGCTATAATAATAATAATATTCCACAACTTTCACACAACGCCATCTAGTCGCAAACTAAGCACAGTTTGTGCTATGAGTACTAGACAACTGATAAACATACATAACTATACAACGTGTAACGTTAAATGCGCAAAACCTCAGACACCCCAACTGATTTTTAATTCAAATGACCTATTTCAAAGAGAAAATAAGTCATTAAAAAAATTGTAAAGGTTTTATGTGCTGTTTTAGTTTTACTGGCCATTCTGATCGTTTCTTGCGTCTGCGACGACGCTTTATCGAGGGAGGAGTCGTCACCGGGCCGCCGCGCCGCGCTGACATTGGGTTGCTTGACCCATTAATAAATAGACATAGCAACGTTTTTAATGAAGATTTTTTGAAAAATGTGACCTATAAGTATTAAAAAGTGGTTCAATTAATTCTGCTCGTTATTCTGATCAAACTATTTTCAGGTTTTGCGCATTTAACGTTACACGTTGTATATTTCTAAATAAATAAATATTACCTATAGATAAATTACACCCAGACAAAGAACAAATGATCGTGCTCATCACACAAACATTTGTCCTGGGTGGGAATCGAACCCACGGCCTGCCAATAATACTTTACCATTTAATTAAAATTTTGTTTCGTCCCAAGTCCGGCCCCCATTGTTTTTCTCCCCCGCCCCGCGGCCCCTGCCGTCTCTCATGAAACAATTTAATATCATAATCTGCGTCCGATACTTGTGAAAACGAGGAGTTGGTTACTGAAATGGAGGAGGCAAACGACAAATCAGGGTGTTTTCAGGTGAATGAATACTTAGGGTAACTGCATACCGAAGGTGCCTCACTGTGATACCTTGCCGTCGCAGTTCAGCTAGCTACATCAATGTCACCTTCATGTAAAACAAATGCAAGCTAATAAAATCAAAAAAATCAAAATCAAAAGTCATTTATTCAAACTAGGCTGAGAATCTGCACTTTTCGAACGTCAAAACTACAAAAGACAGTCCCCCAAAACGCCCGCCCTTCACCACTTCCTAGTGCTTTCGCTGGGAAGAAGAAGTGGCGCAACAAACTCCCCAGCAGCACAGCTGTCTGGTCAGTTAGAAAATATACTTGACTGAATACAATACAAGGTATGCAAAGTAATTAACATTACAAGACACAGGACACTAAATTAAATTATTTGCCATATGTCAGCTAGCAACGCCCATATACCAAGAAATACAATAAAAAACTATACGTACTCAAGCAAAAATTAATAAATGGAAATTAAATAAAAGCCTCCAGGTATGAAGGGCGTGACCGCTAACATATTTATGCAATGCTGGGTTCTGTTTACATAGCTGTCGCTTGAAGTCACAAATGATAAACTAGGACCATCGAAGGAAACTAAATAAACAAGTTATTACTAATTATAACAATAATAAAACCAACACTACACAACACTATAAATAGACACGCACGTACATGCGAGGCATCGAGGTAAACCTCCGAGCAGACGGTCGATTCTGTAAAAATCTCACCGTGAAATCATAAGTGAATTGAGCACTTAATAGTGTCAATACCTACCATTACGGAATGACAGAGCTCACTTCCCGCTCACTTCACCTAAGTTCTCACGGTGAGATTTGTACAGAATAGCACTGCAGCTCACGATGTATCGTCGTGAGGTATCCTTGAGCACCAGAGGTGCTTATTTCCAGGGCTCTGAACCGGTTTAAAAAGAGCGGTTAATTTCGATGAAATACCGGTAAATATATCGTTCCCTCATTAACCGGTTAAACAAGTGAACTGTTCATATGTAACCCAAATGACAAAGGTTACCGGTTACATAAGCACAAACGGTTTTGACACCCAAATTAACCGGTTAATTCCGTAAGTCGTAAATATTTTTCGTCTACTTTTTTAACACTTCCAACAAGTTATAGTGACATTAGTACATTTAGTACCACAGAAAACATTAGGAAAAAAAATGTTTGATCTGAGGACGTCAAATACAACCGGAGAACTTAAATGGTGCGGTTAGATTCATGTTGCGACTTGCTTAGTTAGGGGGCGGGGGGTGTTTAACCGGTTAATTTTCACTTTCAAAACCAAAATTCATGAAAAACCGGTTTCCCGCAAAAACCGGTAAAAACCGGTAAAGTGCAAACCTTAACCTAAATCGATTTCGGTTTGGGGTCAATGACCGTAACCGGTTAAGAATTTCAACCGGTTTCCGAGCCCTGCTTATTTCTATTAAACTATTTTGACTTTGACAAGTATTATCCTTTTACACTTTTTAGCAAAAAATATAAACCAAAAAACTTATTTTTATAAAAAAAAAAACAACCGCCTTCCACTCAAACAAACTTCACCCAAGCTTTCACTGTGAGATTGTTACAGAATTGCACGGCTGATGATTATATATTATAAAATAGGTTATAAAACTCACTCTCCTGCCCTTTTCCCAATGTATTTAGGGTCGGCAAATATTTTTTTTTTTAAATAATGTTTGTTGGATAAAGGTGTTAGTTATATAGAATTTTTAATTATGAAAACTTTTTACACGATTGACGATTTTCTTAATGATGACTCACTAACTGATTGACATACTGTTACTCTGATTGGCATAATTATTGTGATTCTCTCATTGTCTTATTTTATTTTGTTTCATTGCTGTGACCACGCTGACATTTTTTAATATAAATTTATATAATGTAATTCGAACGATCTGCCACTATTTTTTTTATTTGGAACTGTAAACCTTTGCATTCCCATGTGACGGTAAAATATGGAGAACTTTACCTATTATAAAAACACCTGTTTACAGACGCCAGCACGTCAAGCTACTACAATCTGTCAAATTTCTTTAATAGATTTTCAACTTTACCTATTGCTAGGTTCAAAGTTGATTGGGAAAATTTGGCAGTATGGGTAGCTTGATGTGCTGGCGTCTGTACATAATGATGTGGTGCTATAATACGTGGGTGGATCAAATATAAACAGACTTAAGTAAAAAAAACTACGCATGTATTATTATTAAAACGTGAAATATATTTTATTTTTCTACATAATCTCCTCTTCTATTAACACATTTTTCCCAGCGCAGGGGATGTTTCTTGATGCCAGTATCGAAGAATGTAGTCGGTCGTGCCTTTAGCCAATTGCACACAAATGATTCCACTTCTTGGTCAGTGTGAAAACGGCGTCCACATATTTTCTACCGCTGTGCGGCCACTTGAAATTTTTTTGTGCCATATGTACACTTGAGTTCTTCAAAGAGTATTCTTATCGAACTGTAGAGTCAATCTATGCAAAATTTCGGAAGGTTTTATGCCCTCCGTGTTAAAAAATTATGATAACTAGTTGCTCCTGCTCAGACATGATGCTACTGGCGCGCAATAAACTATAGTGAGCTGAAGCAGTATCCCCCTTCCCTTAGATGATCCCCCCTACGACATACAACAGCATCAAGCGCGTCACTTCACTCAACGACCAGCCATCTCACCGTGAAAACGTGGGTGAAGTGAGCGTGGAGTGAGTCGCCAATAGTGTCAATCCCTAACATCAGCATTACTCTGAGCATGGCTCACTCTAAGCTCACTTCACCTTATGTATCACGGTGAGATTTTTCCAGAATCGACCGGCAGTAATAAAAAAAGTCCGGTTCATATTTGATACACCCACGTACTTTCATGGTTACAGTTTGTGCGTCGACGTCCGTGCCATCGTGTATCATGTTTTTTCCGCAGTGTAAGGTTAGTATACCTACAACGTGTAACGAAACCTCAGACACCCCAACTGATTTTTAAAATTCAATTGACCTATTGCAGAGAGAAAATAAGTCATTAAAAAATTTTTAAAGGTTTTATATGCTGTTTTAGTTTTACTGTCCATTCTGATCGTTTCTTGCGTCTGCGGATACGCTTTACCGAGGGAGGAGTCGTCACTGGGCCGCTGCGCCGCGCTGACATTGACTTGCTTGACCTATTAATGAATAGACACGGCAATGTTTTTAATAAAGTTTTTTTTTTAAATGTGACCTATATTAAAAAGTGGTTCAATTAATTCTGCTCGTTATTCTGATCAGAATATTTTCAGGTTTTGCGCATCTAACGTTACACGTTGTATAGGGTGTCCCAAAAAATAGTGTCAAGCGGAAGTCCAGAGAAAGAGCACCCCTTGGGGTACCCGAATCACCCCCATGTAGGTATGTTCCGCGATTTTTCATAGTCTTCATGTTATGATTTTTTATTCTGAATCTTTGAGAATTTTCGGGTATCTTGATGTGCTGGCGACTGTACTATACCCATGTTTGCAAAGAAATAAATGATTTTATTTTATTTGATATAAAGTTGAGAGATAAACCTGAACAGTGTTTGTTTACTTTCATCAGAGGAGCAATTCTCGTAATTTTAAGATCGTTCACACTCTGATCTGCCGGTCGATTCTGGAAAATCTCACCGTGATAACTAAGGTGAAGTGAGCTTAGAGTGAGCTGTGAGTCATGCTGATGCTAGGGATTGACACTAGTGATGACTCACTCCACGCTCACTTCACCCAAGTTTTCACGGTGAGATGGTTACAGAATCGCACGGCTGTCTCAATCTGTCAAAAATATCTCTAATTTCCCATTAATTTCCCTACATTTTTGACAAGTTTCTGACATTGATTGTTCATACATAGATTTTGAACGTTTATAATTACGGGAATTCGCCTTCAGATACATTTATAACAGACTATACCTAGTTACTGCTATAGTTTATGGTAACGGGTACCATAGACGCCATGAATATCTATCAAAACGTCCAATAACAGCGTTCGGAGTTGTATCTCGTCTAGATATAAATTCTAAACGCCGCTGGTTTTAATATCAACTGATTTATTCGTGTCCAGTGATTGCGTTTGAAGATTACAGCGCCATGTTTGGACCTGTATGGGTAATGGTTAAGCGGCTGCAGACATTGAGGAACTACTTTTCTATGATAAGAATATCAAACAGTATTATTATTAAATAATAATAGAGAGAGAGAATATCGAAAAAAAATTGTCATTCAAAAGTTTTGGCAGTTGTTTTTTTATGGAAATAATTGAAAATTGTTTATCTGTACTAACAATAAAGCTGAAGAGTTTGTTTGTTTTAATGCGCTAATCTCTGGAAATACCAGTCGAATTTGAAAAAATTATTTTTGTATTTTTCCACTACGACTCTCAGGAGCCTAGAAAAAGTAAGAACGACGCTAAGTGAAAACGCAGTACTACCGCGGGCAGGCGATGCGATGGACGGTGTGGGTCTGGGGAAGAGAAGCTACATCATCTGCCTAGCCTTTTCCCAACTATGTTGGGGTCGGCTTCCAGTCTAACCGGATGCAGCTGAATACCAGTATTTTACATGGAGCGACTGCCTATCTGACCTCCACAGCCCAGTTACTGGGTAATACGATACCCCTAGGTAAGACTGGTTGTCAGACTTTCGGGCTTCTGACTACTACCCGTAACGACTGTCAAAGATCTACGAATGACAGCCGGGACCAACGGCTTAACGTGCTTTCCGAGGCACGGAGGGGTCTCGGTATGAAAAGATGGTCACCCATCCGCAGACCAACCGCGGCAAGCGTAGCTTAACCTGATCGATCAACCTGTGCGGCTGTTATTATTTAGCCACACGGAGTGAAAAATCTTAGAAAAATTACTGTGCTGTCTCATAATCTGAGTGCATTTTCGAGTGGTAATGGAAAAATTACCATAGTAAAAAACCACAGTAAAAATTCGTATGCTGTACAGTAAAATTTATTGGACAAATAGTGAATTTTTCCCAATCTCACTCAGAAAATTTTCTGTACATGTCACTTGCATTCACTTTACAGTAACGAGCACAGTAATTTATTTTTGTAAGAATTTTCTCCGTGTATACAGCGTGTAAAGGAAGGGGGATATCAACCGTGAAGGAGGTGAATGTGCTCATGAAACTCAACAACTTTCCCCAAAGAACATAGGTCGAAATATGAAAAAAAAATTTGGCCCTCCCTTACAAAACTGACTACCAGCTGATTGATTTACTATGGGAGGGCCAAATTTTTTTTTCATATTTCGACCTATGTTCTTTGGGGAAAGTTGTTGAGTTTCATGAGCACATTCACCTCCTTCAGGGTTGATACCCCCCTTCCGTTACACGCTGTATAGTTTGAAATAAATGATTTGACTTGACGAAATCTTATAAAAATTAAAAGTTTGCGTGTTCGAAAACGTCTCTGTTTAGGTCTATTTTTGTTACTTAACAACAATTTTTTTTTTTATTTATAGGTCTGCCGCACCAAAGACAATCTACATACAGGTTGGGTGTCTCGGATGGCTCTGCACCTTAATTGCGTAACACACAATCTGAATAATTTATTTTTGTTACTTAACAACATTTTTTTTTTTTATTTATAGGTCTGCCGCACCAAAGACAATCTACATACAGGTTGGGTGTCTCGGATGGCTCTGCACCTTAATTGCGTAACACACAATCTGAATAATTTATTTTTGTTACTTAACAACATTTTTTTTTTTTATTTATAGGTCTGCCGCACCAAAGACAATCTACACAGGTTGGGTGTCTCGGATGGCTCTGCACCTTAATTGCGTAACACACAATCTGAATAATTTTGAAGGATATTGCTAATCCATTGCTCTACAACGTAAATAACGCAATGAATATTATTGAACTGTCAAAATGAAAACCAATGCTAGTGTCCGTGTGTTACGCAATTACGCTGCCGATCTTCAGTGTATACAACGTGTAACGTTAAATGCGCAAAACCTGAAAATAGTTTGATCAGAATAACGAGCAGAATTAATTGAACCACTTTTTAATATAGGTCACATTTTTCAAAAAATCTTCATTAAAAACGTCGCCGTGTCTATTTATTAATAGGTCAAGCAAGCCAATGTCAGCGCGGCGCAGCGGCCCGGTGACGACTCCTCCCTCGGTAAAGCGTCGTCGCAGACGCAAGAAACGATCAGAATGGCCAGTAAAACTAAAACAGCACATAAAACCTTTGCAATTCTTTTAATGACTTATTTTCTCTCTGAAATAGGTCAATTGAATTAAAAATCAGTTGGGGTGTCTGAGGTTTTGCGCATTTAACGTTACACGTTGTATACGGCTCGGCGTCTCCTCGCAGACAACGGCTCACCATTCATCCTGATCTGTATGCCACCCGCACCCTAAGTGCGTAAAATAGTTTTAATCATAGTCCGTGAGTTTTGAAGGTTATTTCTAATACATCTGTACAGACGCCAGCACATCAAGCTACCCAAAACTGTCAGATTTTCCCAATCAACTTTGAACCTTATACTTTAGCGATAAAGTTGAAAATCTATTAAAGAATTCTGACAGATTGTAGTAGCTTGATGTGCTGGGGTCTGTACATAGGTTTATTAAATTCATCTGCTCAACCACGTAAAAATCGCAATGAACTGTCAAATTTAAATAAAATGCGATCAATTGTGATTTTTAGAAGATTTGTATTTATGGCAATATACCTATGCATTTTCTTTCATTTTCTCTGTAAGTGCAAGGTAGCTATTCACTTTCTGCCGTGCAATTCTGTAACCATCTCACCGTGAAAGCGTGGGTGAAATGAGCGTGGAGTGAGCTGTCATTCGCTAGAGATTAACACTATTAAGTGCTCACTTCGCTTATGATTTCACGGTGAGATTTTTACAGAATCGACCGGCAGAAATGGCAGAGGCGTCATCGAATATGCAGCGTGTAACGGAAGGGGGGTATCAACCCTGAAGGAGGTGAATGTGCTCATGAAACTCAACAACTTTCCCCAAAGAACATAGGTCGAAATATGAAAAAAAAATTTGGCCCTCCCTTACAAAACTGACTATAAGCTGATTGATTTACTATGGGAAGGCCAAATTTTTTTTTCATATTTCGACCTATGTTCTTTGGGGAAAGTTGTTGAGTTTCATGAGCACATTCACCTCCTTCAGGGTTGATACCCCCTTTCCGTTACACGCTGTATAGGCAGTAAATCAATAAAAAACTACTTGTAAGAGGAATGCAATTATACCACTTGTCATACTATCAAAAGCTTGCTGAACTCCCAATACACCTGACAAAAAGAGCAAATAATCCCAACAAACTACCCTCATTTTATTAAAAAATCATAACAAACTCAAGTACGTAATAAATGTAATAACGCAAAAACATCAATTGTTAATCTACCCTCACAATTAAACGCTACAATAATTGTCAAAGTCAATGACGTGTCCCCTGTTAGCAAGAAAACAATATTAAAATGGTACCCTCTAGTTCCCCTGCCTCTCCTTGCCTCTCTGGCAAATATAATGAATCTGCGACGGCAGGGGAGCGCAGTCGACAAAAAGTAGTCCACAATCGGATGATGCGCATTTTGATTGTGGCACCCCTGATTGGTTAGGGTTGCCGAGTTCGAATTGTAAAAAACTGAAAAGATTACCGACAGATAAAAATAAATAACTTTTGGCCAAAGAATCAGCATTGCCATCCAACGTGGTAATGCTGCCAGCCTTTTGGGCACTTATCCCATTGACAGCGATGCGGACGAATTTTTTGATGCCCAATGAGCTCCTGCCTTTTTCTTTATATTTTTTTTTTTGTTTTTGTTATATACTTGTATATAATATTTGTATATTTTTAGTATTAATTAGGTATTACACATTAAAAAAAAATACAAATTAACGAACCATTAACGAAAAATACGAAGCCACGACTTACATACGAATGGTTTTGAACTCAGGCATGTGCTTTACTTTGTGTAAATAATTTCATCACCACTGCTCTCAAAACGGTGAAGGAAAACATCGTGAGGAAACCGGCATGTCCTAGAACCAAAAATTCGAAGACATATGACATCTAAAAACCCGCTTTGGGCACCCGTGGTAGATTACAGCCGACTCCCTCCTGAGTCCCAGCAGTGGGAACATTACAAGCTGATTATACTCATGCATTATGCTTCATTGGCGTTTGTTTATGGTGTTCTGTTATTCTGTATATTTAAGGGGAGTGTCCTGTCAGTTCACCAAAAATTAATTTACAAATTCTTACTTCACAAGCAACGATTGGCAAAAACATGATTTGTCATTTCGTCACTGACCCTTATCCTATTAACTTACAATACCGTTATGATCACTTTGTGACTGGTTTAGAAAATGTATTATAAAATAATATTTTCAAAAAAAAAATGAAATATGTATAACCTAAATGATTAAATTTCATCCGAAACATTTGTAAAGAGAAGCATTTGCCAAATAAATGTTTGTAAAGCGACTATTTATAAAATAAATCATTTGCGAAATAAGTAGTTTGTGAAATAAATACTATACGAAACGTTAGTTGTAAACTAAAAATTGTTCAAAATTGTGTTTTGGTGAAACGTTAGTGAACCATTTAAGGGGTTGGTAGAGCAAGGCCACTGTCTGGCGTAGTATCTGCTTTTAAAATACCACTTTTTTTGATCGAGAAGTTCGCTTTTCACAGTCACGATTTCTTAGAAAGATAATATACGGTAAAATGACAATAAGTACTAAGTTATTATCACAAAAAATAAAACCAGGAAAATAATATAAAATTGTACAAAAATATATATTTCTTTCTCGTGCCACCCCTATCTAACAATTCTTGTCAACTTCCCACTTAAGGCTGTGTACTGCGCGGTGATTAAAATTCCACTCGCTAATATCTGTGATCATATATTAAGTGCCCTGATCGGTGTAACTGACAGCCCTAGTATATTGCTTTTTATACTAGTGAATATTTGATTTTATCTGCGTTATTTATTTTTATCTGTAGGTAATCTTTTCACTTTTTAACTTTCAAGAGAGTAGAGATGCTTTATATTAAATTGTTGATACGAGTACAGCTGGTCGATTCTGTAAAAATCTCACCGTGAAATCATAAGTGAAGTGAGCACTTAATAGTGTTAATCCCTAGCGAATGACAGCTCACTCCACGCTCACTTCACCCAAGCTTTCACGGTGAGATGGTTACAGAATCGCACGGCTAGTGTTTGTATGTGACTTTGTTAGATTAAGTATTACTTTTCAATAGTTTGATTCGATCCCCTGTTAGACCCATTCAGGCGATTGAACCGTGTAAAACAGACTTTTTCAGGAGACAACCGTGCTACATAGGTCCTTTATATAATAAAATAAGTAAAAATACGCTGTTACATAACTAACCGATAAGAAAAAAACTAAAACTTACCATAGATAACTTCCTTCTCTCTCAAAATTATGTATAAACTGAAAGTATATTAAAAAGTATAAAATAAAACCACTCAGGCCCATTCACACAGAGAAACACATACACACACACCCACACAAATACACTACACACCTCATACACACACACACACACACAAACACACACATGTTAATTATTAATAATAATATTGTAAGTAATACTTAAACTTACTTTTGCACCTCACCACAGTTGTAGTGGCAGTTCGATTACGGTGGTGGCGGAAGTAACTGGTGCTTATAGCACAGGAGTCCTCCTAGTTTAAGCCCAGTTGCATCTTGTCTTGTATCTTACCATTGAGTTACAATAGCTTAATTTAATAAGGTACAAAAATTTTAATAGGTTTAAGTTTTGAACAAATAAATATTTTTTATTGTTTATTGATTAATATTCGACAAAAAATCGCCATTTTGTAGTCCATTATCATAACATTATTCTCTATGCACTCTTGTTACGAACTCATCTTCCTTTAAAAAGTTCTGTCTTCAGTAGTCAGCTGTGCATTGTATTCGAATAATGTTCCTACTGCTGGGACACAGGCCTTCTCTCCGTGAGAGGGAGTGGGCCGTAATCCACCACGCCCAGGGCGGGTTGGTAGAACTAGTTGGTAGTCTTCAATTTTTTTTTTGTTCTAGGACATGCCGCTATCCTAAACACCATCCATGGTGAACATCTTTACATACCAAGACCTCTCTGTGCCTCGGAAAGCACGTTAAGCCGTTGATCCCGGCTGTCATTCGTGGATCTTTGACAGTCGTTACAGGTCGTCAGTAGAACGAAAGTCTGACAGCCAGTCTTACCAGTGGGTATCGCATTAACCACTAACTGAGTTGTGGAGGTCAGATAGGTAGTCGCTCCATGTAAAATACTGGTATTCAGCTGCATCCGGTTAGACTGGAAGCCGACCCCAACATAGTTGGGAAAAGGCTAGGCAGATGATGATGGCACGTGAACATATCCGTCAGAAGTTGGCCGTAACATCCCAGCGATGATTTGCTGGATTCGTTTTCTCCTCTACTGATTTTTTTTCTCCTGATAGTTCATTTTCTTTATATGTATCTATCTATCTATGTATTGTTAATAATTCGTGTATTGTATAGTCATTTCCTAGCTATCGATCCCGTATGTTGCACCTGCCATGTTTTGTCTCTGCCTTCCCTAAGGTTGACTGGTAGAAAATACCTCAGGCATTAAGTCCGCCTTTGTACAGTATTTTTTTTAACTTGTGCTTAAAGTTTTAATAAATAAACAAATAAAAATCATCCCTAAATCTACTTTTTGCCTTACCTATCTGATACACCTCAGTTAAATAACAAAATTGTTAAATAGGTACGTAAGCTATACCATAGAGCCAATGTAGATCGTTCGTTAACATATTATCTTCGTTATTAAAGCAGGCAATAAGCAGTCGGAGCAGCTCACTATCTCATTATGTGGCGAGCGCCACCTACTGAATCATGGCCGGCGCAGAGGAAGGCATGGAGTCGACAGAATAGCCTCCTGAGTCCGCCATATTTATACCTCAAGATGTCGGAAAGACCGGTCGTCCTTGATAACGGACAAAATGGGAGATGGCCCTAAATCCTGAGATTATACAACATTTTGAATTCTCATTAGCTGACTAAATCACGTGTAGCAGCGCCGATTTTTAAACGAAAAAGTAATATGTGTGTGTTAGGAAGTAAGTCCAGTTATTACAAAATATGTATATCATATCAGCCGTGCGATTCTGTAACCATCTCACCGTGAAAGCTTGGATGAAGTGACCGTGGAGTGAGCTGTCATTCGCTAGGGATTAACAATATTAAGTGCTCACTTCACTTATGATTTCACGGTGAGATTTTTACAGAATCGCACGGCAGGACTTTATAACATACGATAATTTGTCCGTTATAATGACCTCAGTGACTCAGGCAGGAGGATAGGAATTCTTTCTAGTATTAGAAATATTCGAACAAATAATGCGAAATAATTGAAATTCAAATTCTTTATATCAGACTTAAGTCCATAGTGTTAGTAGCAACAAAATAACTTAATGACTAGTGTTAGTAATAAGGAGGAGATAATAGACTAGAGTATCAATTAGTTTGGATCCTCACCCAGTGGCGCAGCAGAGGGGAGTCCCACCTATCTGAGAACACGCTCAGGAGACTATTGGTGGCGGTGCGTAGCTAGCCGGATATGGAGGTCCTTTTTCTTATAATGGCGTAAAAATCGTCTGTGCGCGATAATACGAGATAGTCGGAAAAATTCTGTAAAATCGATGGAAATTTAGACACGCTTTGAAAGTTTTTGGTGGGGATTATTTCCGTCTTTGTTGCGCGGTACTGACAATGTATGGCGCTACTAGTATACCGTTACATAGTCGTGAGTTCGTGACGTCACTTCTGTGGTAGTGCCGTCTTTGTCTAGCAGTTATTTTAAAACCTTTATATTATGCCTTTTCTGAACCAATTTCAGTTTTATATGACTTTTTTTTTTAATTAGCTAAATTGTTTTCAGCTTAACACATCTCCACCCCACTCCTACTCCACAAATACGCCGGTACCCTCATAAACGGAGCCCAATAAACCGTAGCGCTTTGTCGTCAGGCAATTTGTCATCCATTGTAGGCCTCCACCCCCCGCGCCGGCGACATTACCCCGATAATAGGGGAAAACATGTCGCTAGAGTGGCAACACGTGTCGGGGAAACAATTACATTTTTGTCTATGGTCAAGTGTCATGGCGGGAAAGAGATAATGACAGATGAATTTTTTTTTTTTATACTTAGCAGAAATATGTATTACAAAAGCATTTATGAGGGACCTTATTTGTTTTTTTTTTTTTTTACAGCTTTCGCACAGGTCGATCGATCAGGTTAAGCCACGCTTGCCGCAGTTGGTCTGTGGATGGGTGAACATCTTCCGAGGTCGATCGATCAGGTTAAGCCACGCTTGCCGCGGTTGGTCTGTGGATGGGTGACCATCTTTACATACCGAGACCCCTCCATGCCTCGGAAAGCAAGTTAAGCCGTTGGTCCCGGCTGTCATTCGTAGATCTTTGGCAGTCGTTACGGGTCGTCAGAAGCCCGAAAGTCTGACAACCAGTCTTACCTAGGGGTATCGTATTACCCAGTAACTGGGTTGTGGAGGTCAGATAGGCAGTCGCTCCATGTAAAATACTGGTATTCGGCTGCATCCGGTTAGACTGGAAGCCGACCCCAACATAGTTGGAAAAAGGCGAGGTAGATGATGATGCTTTTGCTTTGTCAGACGGTCGGATATCTCTTAGAATCAGTTCCAATGAAGTAGTATGTCTACCTTGTGGCGTTGTGGCATATCAAATTGATACCATAACATGAACACATTGTGTTCGTGATCGACGAGCAATGTAAGTACGTGTCGCGATCTTGTGGAAACCATGTTTTTTCTTTTTATTATGAGTTGTGTGGTCCGTAATAGTAAAATTTTCTCCAAGACTCACCTAGCTCTATTGTCGGAAAACTCTTCAGTTTGGTCACCTTTGTAGAGGGGTGGGTTTGGTGGTGGGGGTATGAAGAGCCAGAGTAAGTGGAAACAGTGTAGCCGGCTTAAGTTTTTAGAAATATTTACATCAAAATGGAACACATCAACTTAATTTCTGTCTCTTTGCTCTAGTGGTCGCAGTGCAACTGCTGAGCATGAAGTCCTGAGTTCGATTCCTAGGTTGGGCAAATCATTTATTTATTTATTTATACAACATGTAACGTTAAATGCGCAAAACCTCAGACACCCCAACTGATTTTTAATTCAATTGACCTATTTCACAGAGAAAATAAGTGATTAAAAAATTGTAAAGGTTTTATGTGCTGTTTTAGTTTTACTGGCCATTCTGATCGTTTCTTGCGTCTGTGACGACGCTTTACCGAGGGAGGAGTCGTCACCGGGCCGTTGCACCGCGCTGAGATTGGCTTGCTTGACCTATTAATAAATAGACACGGCAACGTTTTTAATGAAGATTTTTTGAAAAATGTGACCTATATTAAAAAGTGGTTCAATTAATTCTGCTCGTTATTCTGATCAAACTATTTTCAGGTTTTGCGCATTTAACGTTACACGTTGTATATTGGATGATTTTTGGACAGTCTCCAAATTTATGCAGGGGGTTCTACCCATGAATATGAACAACTTTCACTATGGGATCAACTCTAAAATCACGAAAAAAATCAGATGTTTAATACAAAAGTTCAATACCTACTTGACCAAAATGTATGAAACAGAAGATTTTTTTTTTCGTGATCTCAGAGTTGGTCCCATAGTGAAAATTGTTCATATTCATGGGTAGAACACCGTGTAAAAATTTGGAGACGGAAAAAAAAAATCATGCAGTATAATTTATTGTAAACCACAAAAATACACAACATAAAAAATACATCAAACGCTGCAAAATATATAATGGGCGACCTCATCGCTTTCTGCTATCTCTTCCAGGCAACCTTGAAATGGACAGTGGTGGTGGTTTTTTCTGGAATTTCTCTGTAGCAGCCTGGATTCTGGATTTGTGCCCGGTTGATTGCCATACATGGGACTCATGGCGAAATGAGAGTATACGAGTACTATAGATATCTCTCTGCCCAACCCTTTCGGGGAAACAACGCGTATTGTTATGTTGTTCCAATTCAATCAACACAAAAAACACCGCCACCAAAACCCTAAATTGTAAACCAAAAACGTATTTTCAATACAATAATTGAATACCCTCGAAATTATTAAAGCTGCGCAATTTGTAACAATCTGGCTATTAACAACAAGCGTTATTAATTGTATAACAACATCATAATTAATAGCGACATGGCGGCATGAACCGGCTAAGAGCACTGAATGAAATCCTGGAGCTTAGAGAAATGGAGGCGGCGTTTTCAAGTTACCATCCTCTGCTTAGTATTTCAGAGCAGTGGTGACCCAGTAGAAATGACCCCGACTTAATAGTTGTATGGCGTGGTTCGAATCCAAGCAGGCGATTCTCTTTGTACAGTGGAAACTCGATTAATCGGACGTGCCTTCAGTTTAAAAGATAAGCAACTGGTACGGTACTGGTATGGTATTTTCTTACATTAGGTTCAGCAATACTCACACATTTCAAGTAAATAATATATTAATTCTGCAGCATTGGCACAGCATACCTCGACGTCTCACGTTACAAATCATATTGCGAGTGAATGCAGCCCGAAGCCGCGGAATGTAATAATTACCGAGCGGGGTTGCCACACACAATATTCAGTTGTGGGGGATTGGAGTTTTCTTAAGTTTTGTTGGGAATGTGAACAGTAGCATCAAAACGTGTAGGTATGTGTTGGTATGTGTCTAGCCCGCGAAGCCTGTACTGAAAAGAATAGGTATTGCAGGGACTCTTAGGCCCAGTTCACGGCACGGTTTCTTTACAGTAAGGTACTTTTTTTCTTTACTTTACTTTTAATTATTTTTCTTTACTTTTTTTCTTTTCTTTATAATATAAGCCGCGCTCCAGAAAAAACGTATCCGTCAGCTAGCTTCCATAGGGATCCATACATCACTAAAGACCGTGCCTACACACAAACAGAAGCTCTTTGTACTTTGCACATCAAGCTACTAAAATTTGTCAAATTTGTTTAATAGATTTCAACTTTATCGCCAAAGCATTAGGGGAGAGTAGGGTAATGGGAGTCAGCGGGTAATGGGAGTCACCCTCACATCCACGAAACAGTACATGTGAGCGATGCGTAAACGCTGTCCCTACCCCCGCTCTGGCCCCCCAGCGCCGCCTGGAACAGCTCGCGCCAGTCAGCGCCCGCGCCATTGAGATACGCCTGTGTTTTGTTTTTGTGCTCCGCTGATGTAATTTTACATCAATGCAAATTAGAAGGTAAGTGTCGAATATTTTGCAGTATGCGATTAAAACTTTTACACGGACTTAGTTAAACGTTCGAAATTGTGATGTGCACTTCAGATTATGTCAGTGTTTTAAAGATTTTTTTTATTTTATTCTTTTTCTCATTATAGTAATTGTGGGAAATGAGAGTCAGGTGACTCCCATTACCCGCAAGTGATCCAATCACTATTACCCGCAACTGTGAATGTTGAATTACGTCATTTTTATTTCATTCTAGATGCCGAAAGTACGAGTCAGGACAACTGAAAAGGCTTCCTGTCTTCCGATAGCCTGGAAAAAGCTATAAAGCTTGTTGATGGAGGTTCTTCTATAAGAAATGCTGCTAAGGTAATGGGGATCCCATTTTCAAGCCTTCAAAAGAGGATAAAAAAAGGTTCTACCTTAGGACCACATCTAGGGCGATTCACTGTCTTTAGTGCTGAGACAGAAGCCGAGCTAGCAAACTTGGTGAAGAAAATGGCAAATATTTTTTATGGTTAAACTGCTAATCAATTAAGAAAAGTGGCCTTCGAATATGGGTGGAACTCAGCTGAAGGTTATGTCTGCGATATGTGCTAGATTTCCTTTGACTCCGATTGCCCGCAGGGTGACCACCATTAAAATTTTATTTGATTTCTCGCTTAAGTGACCCCCATTACCCTCTTTTACCCTAGGTTCAAAGTTGATTGGGAAAATTTGACAGTTTCGGGTAGATTGATGTACCGTAAAAAAAACTCGGTTTTTGCGCCGTACCTACCGTAAAAAAACCGTGCTTTGTGCAAGGGACCTTACACATCATATTTAACAAAAAATCTGTTATTCAGCAAAAAAAATAGGTAGTACCTATTAGATATTAATGTAAAATTATGCGTAAAAAGTATTTTATGCAAATTTAATCTTGATTCAAAACACGATACGTAAACATTAAAAAAAAAACTAGCCAAATCACAATGGCAACCCTACCGCACCACGGTATGCTTTGCGCGACGCGCCCTGTTATTGGATATTTCTAGGGTTCCGCACGCGTTGAGAAGAAGACACCATTATTTTTTGTTTTTTAAATAAAAAACACCCTATGACATTTCTACAAAAAACAATTAAACTATTAAAAAAAAAACTGAGACATATCCATAATAATTAATTTTTATTAATCAAGATAATATTATAAGCTAACATTTAAAATATAATAATATTTTTTTACATGAATAAAAGAACCAAAAGAATCACAGGGCATCAAAAATTTCGTCCCGTCACTCATCCAGTCATTGCAATCGCTGTCAACAGAAACAGTGCCCATAAGGCTGGCAGCATTACCACGTTGTATGGCGATGCTGATTCTTTGGCCAAGAGATAGGCCAGCCCTCTGGTCACGTGAAGAGCCGACTAACCACTTGGCGATATCTCTAAAAACCAAGTGGGCACTCGGACCCCACGGCACTAGTGTTTCATCCCCAAACGGCTCGAACATAGAACTCCCAATCAGGTTGTAATATTTTTTTTAAACCAATATCAGATCGCGGGTTAATACGCTAAATCCCAATTCAATAAGGGAACACGGAGATGTTATGAACCAATCACAAAACCATCCAGGTAGATAGGTAATATTCAATAGCTGTTATGAAAGCACTGAGCCGTTCACTGACGGTACCGTCAACTACCTCCCTATACTTCGTTCGCGATTTACTTTCCAAACATGTAAACAAGCATGTGTTTTTGGAAAAACCACTTTACACATAAAGTTCAGTTTCCACAACAACTTCAAACATTTTAATGGTTTTTTCTATAGCATTAGTCATTCTGAAATCAACCCAATTTATATTTTCATAAAGTTTATGGTCATTTATGTGGAAGAAATAAAGATTTCGATAGACAATAGGTAAGTGGAGTTCTACAATAGCATTCTCAAATAATGTTCCCACTTCTGGGACACAGGCCTCCCCTGTATCAGAATCATTTATTAAGGGATCGGCGCAAAATGGCCTTTTCTTCCATACTTCTCTATTATAGTTGTCATCGCAATAAATTACCTCATGCTGTAGAAAAAATATTAGTCAGTCAGCGACATGGTAGAGGGGCTGACAGCCCAGTATGCGGCAGACGCACATACAATTCAATTCAATTCAATTCGTTTATTGCTCAACACAGTACATAATAATACACTACTAGATGTCAAGTGAATGCGCAGTCCACTGTGTTGTACCAAACAAGATAGACTATTTGAATGCCATTTGGTACAGCGGGGTAATTGCATAACACGCTATCAGTAGGATTGGGTTTCATTTTGACAGTTCAACAACATTCATTGCGTTGTTTAGGTAGGTTGTTGAATAGACATTCGAACACACGAAGCAATGGTTTAAGAATATCCTTCAAAATTATTCAGAATACGATTCATACTGTGTTACGCAATTAGGGTGCTGACTTTCAATATGCGGAACCCCCATCTAGCGTAGGCTCGCGCTTCGCCCCTCGTAGTGAGATCAAAGGGAATCAGTTTATGAAATAATTTAATATCGGTGCTTTGATGTGAACTCCACAATAACTATGTTCAAATTGAACGAGCTTTTTGTTTCAACATTTTTGTAAAGGCTATCTGCCGGTCGATTCTGGAAAAATTTCACCGTGGAAATTGGCGTGGAGTGAGCTGTCAGTGTCAGCCCACTGATGCTAGGGATTGACCAAGCAAACATTTACAATCACAATCGAAATTTTAATAATATGTTTTTTGCTAATTCTATTGATCATTTTATATAATTTCAAAGCTAGTATTTTAGTTATCAAAACCCACGTTTAATCCCACGTACTTTGTGTGGCGTGATCACTTCACCCGATTCACGAAATGTCGTGAATCGGGAGAAGAGCTCACGGCGACTCGTCAGGATTAGTCCGGGAAAAAAAAACAATATTGAGATTCTGACTGAGTTTCTGTTTTGCTATTTTATATTAAAATCCCACAAAATAGTAATATTTTGACATCTAAAATACTAGCGTCGAAATTATATAAAATGATCAATAGAATTTAGTATAAAAATATGATTCAAATCTCGATTATGATTTTAAATGTATGCTTGGTCAATCCCTAGTATCAGGATGACACTGACAGCTCACTCCACGCTCACTTCAACTGAGTTTTCACGGTGAGATGGTTACAGAATCGCTCTGCTGTGTGTATATCGGAGGTATTTTTGAATTACCTATGTTATTAATTTTCGTTATAATAGGTATGCCAGCGGCTCGTGGCTAAGTAATAACAGTCGCACGGATTGATCGATCAGGTTAAGCTACGCTTGCCGCGGTCGGTCCGCGGATGGGTGACCACCTTTACATACCGAGACTCCTCCGTGCCTCGGAAAGCACGTTAAGTCATTGCTGCCGACTGCCATTCTTGGATCTTTGACAGTCGTTACGGGTAGACGGAAGCCCGAAATTCTGACAGCCAGTTTTACCTATAGGGGTATCGTATTGTCCGGCCCTGGTTCAGGCCATGGTACGGAGCGAGAGTGCATGGGAAGCCGTCACCTCCTTCTGCGAAGCAGTAATGCTTGCGAAGGCGGAGGCGGAACGCGTGAGGGAGAAGCAATCTTTGCGCCCTCACGCCCCTAATCGCCGCAGGAGACGCCCTGGGCGTCGGGAGTCAAGAGCTGACTCCCGGCCACCGTAGGCGCGGGCTTGCAGACGGCGAGCAATGGGCAGTTCGCCGTCTGGTAAGGACCAGGCTCGGGTCGACGGCGCGTTGTGTTCCACGCGCGCCTCAAAGAGATGTCAGCAGTGACGGGGCCCACTGGGGCCGATGCTTGCCAGGGTCGCGGGTTGTTCGAAAGAGTTACCGTGGCCCTTGGCACAGGCAACTGAAGGAACACGGGTGGGTTTTAGTCAGTAAAAGTCTGACACACCCTCCCGTTCCGCCCAGAACGGGAGAAGTTATTTGATAATTTCCCACCCAAAAAAAAAAAAAAAAAAAGGGGTATCGTATTGCCCAGTAACTGGGTTGTGGATGTCAGATAGGCAGTCGCTCCATGTAAAATATTGGATCATGCTGCATTCGGTTAGACTGGAAGCCGACCACAACATAGTTGGGAAAGGACTTGGCAGATAAATAGACAGGTTGGTATGCCAGGCTGACGTGAGAGTGGGCCGGACACGTCGCGCGACTGAATTCTCAGTTCACGCCAATAAGAAAGAAAGACTAGCATTCTTCTAGGTATATTCAAACCTAACGCGAAAATACTGATACTTTCATGATAGATGTTGTCCACTGCTTGTTTTGCGCACCTTTTTCATATAAGACTGCGGTGTCTACAAGCAATGTAAATATAACAAAATGTTATAAGTCATAATTTTATCGCAACTCAGTCGTCTATTATTTTATTTATTTATTTATTAAAACTTTATGCACAACTAAAAAAAGTACTGTACAAAGGCGGACTTAATGCCTGAGGCATTTTCTACCAGTCAACCTTAGGGTGATGCAGAGACAAAATATCTCTTATGCAGTTATGTCATAGATAGGTATGGCCCGTGGCTTCATTAGTGATCTATGGTTTGGCCCGCAACTTCCCGAAGGTTGCCCATCCCTGGCTTAGAGAATAACAGCACAGAAAATAGTCTTATTTTCGCAGAAAATAACAATTATTATATTACACCTCATCTAAGTTCCCGTTCCAAATAAAAGCCCATTATAATCTGTGACAAAAGGCATCCGGGCCTCCGTGACAGTGGAGTCAAAAGTTACGCAAACAGGGGGACTACAATACACCTGCGAGGATAATGGGGGACTTTGCTTTTGGGGGAATGTGTTTTTATTACATAAGTTATGAATTGGGGGAATGGGGGATCTGTTTTTAAAGCGTATCGTTTGGTGGTTGAGAAGTGGTGATGAATAATATTATGACGAATAAGTTAATATATTAAAAATGGCAATCAATGTCTAATTAAATACTTGTACATTCTATTATTATTATTTATTTATAATTAACTAGCGACCCGCCCCGGCTTCGCACGGGTGCAATGCTGATCACTATCACTACATAGTATAAAACAAAGTCGCTTCCCGCTGTCTGTCTGTCTCTATGTATGCTTAGAACTTTAAAAATAAGCAACGGATTTTGATGTGGTTTTTTTTAATAGATAGAGTGATTCAAAAGGAAGGTTTATATTTATGCAAATAATACATGCATAATATAGTAGAAAAACACTGATAATTTTAGAGCCATTATTTTTCTTAAAAAGTATAGGATAAAAAATGGTAATTGTGGGTTATCCCTAAGAGATAGACATATGCCATCGCGGACTTTTTTGTAGACCTTTTTAAGGTGTACAATACTGTAGTACATTATTTTGATCTATCTCGTAGGGTTAAGCCAGCGTTTGCAATGTAAGCGCAAAAAAATGTGTTTATTTACGACATCACATTAGAAACCCCTAAAATGATCAGTGTTTCTCTACTATATTATGCATGTATTATACATATAAACCTTCCTCTTGAATTATTCTATCTCTTAAAAAAAACCGCATCAAAATCCGTTGCGTAGTTTTAAAGATTTAAGCATACATAGGGACAGACAGCGGGAAGCGACTTTGTTTTATACTATATATATATATATATATATATATATGTAGTGATTGCAACGGCCAATGACAGCAATTAATGGGTAAAACTAAACATAAACATATTACAAAAACAAATAACAAGGCAGAGATCAATCATACTTAACAATAACTTAAAAGGAGAAAATAAAATAAAATCGAATAAAATGATAACGATAACATACAACTTATTTATACCTAACAAACATAGCTTTCACAGAACATGAGACAATTTGACATGATCACACTGAAGAAGAAGAAGAATGAAGAGCTACTGGGCCCGCGTAGTGTATTATGGCCCACTCCCTCTCACAGATAGGAGGCCTGTGTCCCAGTGGTGCGAACATTATAGTCTGATTATGTACTGGTCGATCTTCAAGATAAAACAATGCTTGCCGAGGTCAGTCCGTGGATGGGTGACCATCAATAACATATCGAGACCCCTCCGTTAGCATCTTAAGCAGTTGGGCTGGCTGTCATTCGTAGATCTTTGACAGTCGTTACGGGTAGTCAGAAGCCCGAAAGTGTGGCAACCAGTCTTACCAAGGGATATCGTATTACCATGTAACTGGGTCAATCTATATGGTCTTCACATGATCTGACCAAGATTATTTCTGGACTTTAGAGAGTCTTAGAGTAGTCAGATAGGAATCTCATCTAGCTTTTTTTTATACGTGTGAAAGTGATTTCGATCTACTACATATTTACAGCCGGTCGATTCTGTAAAAATCTCACCGTGAAATCACGGCCCACGGCAAGATCCCATTTTTTTCAGGTACGGTTTTTTGCAGGATCCCGTTTAGTAGTGTACGTGTTTAAATATACATATTCACACAAGCATCCCGTTGGCAGTATCCGGCAAACAGGATGATTGTGTGAATATGTATATTTATATAAGGATATTGCTAATCCATTGCTTCATATGTTCGAAAAATATGTTTGTTTAACAACGTAAATTACTATAACTTCCTTAATCAGGAAGTTAATAACGCAATGAATATTGTTGTACCTACTGTCAAAATTAAAGGCGTTCCTACTGCCAGTGTGTTACGCAATTGGGTAGTTGCATGATATTGAATACTATATGTTCTAGTAGATAATATATCCACACATGTAATACAATAATAGAATTCGAAATCAAATTTGAAATTGGTCGAAAAATAAAAAACTTATAACTTATAGAAAATTTTTGTCTATCTCTTTCTCGCAAAACGAAGTTTTGCATGTAATTTATATGGCGATACGGAACTATGACGTCACAATTCAGTATTTCCCTCTCTGTCTAATTGAGAGTTTTGAACGCTCATATCTTTTCAATTTTTAAAAATATAAAAAAACTGTTTATACCAAGCTATTAGTGAGGTAAAAACGCTTCAATTTGAATAATAAAAAAAATTAGTCAACTCGCGGATTACCCCGCAAGTCTGTTTAACCTTCCAGAAAACTTAAATTAGTATTATTTAATAATCCAGCACTTGTTAGTTAACTATTATTACTTAACAATAGCTCCTGCGATAAGATTGTCCATTTGCCCGCTACTTGGCTACTTGCGTGGAGTGGCAGGGCGCGGCCCTACATTACCGACGTTATAAATTTCTGTCTCCTTTGTGTAGGGGGCGGACTTGGGTGGCCGTGATGGATATTTTATTTTTGTTTATGCACGTGTTTTAAATTTGTGGTCTCTATAAAAAAAAAACCGGTCAAGTGCGTGACCGACCACGCACAATGAAGGGTTCCGTAGCTGGAATGAATTTATCCCAAGAAAAAACTTAACATTTTAGTTGAAAATCATGTTCTCCCATACATTCCAACTGGAAAACAAAGTTGGTACGCACAATATTGAGTGATTTACCATGTTATTTTAATATCATGGACTTCTTATAGGTTTTCCCATAATCTATAAGTAGAAAACTAATATCTGTATTTTTTTCAAAATTTTGGTTTCAGTAGTTTCGGGTATAAAGGGGGAACGGTCAATTTTCGTCTGTTTTCTTGAATAACTTGGAAACTATTTATTTTAAAATATATTTGATATCCTCACAACAAGCCCTTTCAGTTGATAATATATGTTACACGATGCAGTTTGTAATTATTTATTTTTTTTAATTTTCTATCTTGCCCCCCAAAAGTGACCCTCATATACATATTTCGTCTATTCACGTCACACCTCTACGTTATAGTTACAGAAATCGATATGTGTACCAAATTTCAACTTAATCGGTCCAATAGATTCGGAGATAATTGACTGTGCGGACGGACAGACGGACACACGAGTGATCCTATAAGGGTTCCGTTTTTTAATTCGGACGTACGGAATCCTAAAAACGGTCAGTCTGTGTTTTATTTTGCTGTTTTAGACACACATGTGGTTGCTATTTTTTTTTTAAAGTATGATAGCCTGTGGTCTTAGAGGGGCCCGTGGCTAAATAATAACAGCCGCACAGGTCGATCGATCAGGTTAAGCTACGCTTGCCGCGGTTGGTCTGTGGATGGGTGACCATCTTTACATACCGAGACCTCTCCGTGCCTCGGAAAGCACGTTAAGCCGTTGGTCCCGACTGTCATTCGTAGATCTTTGACAGTCGTTACGGGTAGTCAGAAGCCTGAAAGTCTGACAACCAGTCTTACCTAGGGGTATCGTATTACCCAGTAACTGGGTTGTGGAGGTCAGATAGGCAGTCGCTCCATGTAAAATACTGGTATTCAGCTGCATCCGGTTAGACTGGAAGCCGACCCCAACATAGTTGGGAAAAGGCTAGGCAGATGATGATGATTGCCGGTGTTCTTAAATCATAGACAATTAACAGACTTACTGCTCAATTTGAGGGCTCCACGTAGTGGTTATTTTGGACCTCAGCTCATTG
The DNA here is from genome assembly GCA_949629135.1 of Eremobia ochroleuca. Lineage (NCBI taxonomy): Eukaryota > Metazoa > Arthropoda > Insecta > Lepidoptera > Noctuidae > Eremobia > Eremobia ochroleuca. The sequence goes on from OX451413.1 coordinate 1,042,016, forward strand.
GGCTTACAGTGTCGTGTATCGAATATGGTCTGTCAATTTGACGCCTGCAATACTGCGCTCCATTGCACATTAGCAAACCTTGAGTTGGGACATTTGAATGTTTGTCAAAGACAAAGTCTGAGATCGATATGTCAAAATGGGAAGGGAGCACGTGTCCATAATTTTTCGCTGGAGCGTCAAAGGCAAGGCTACTTCACCACCAAGTAGGACTGCGCCCGCAAGGTGGATTACGGCCCACTCTATCACAGAGACAAGGCCTGTGGCTAATAATATACATATGCTTTTTTTTGCTTTTTTCAACTGTCATCCGTCAGTCAGGATGACACCTAAAAATTCTCCGTTTTTTTCAATTTTAATGTATTTATTTTGGAAAATTCGTTGTGTTTCAAAAATTCGTTAAGAATGTGCGTAATATGGAAGGAGTGATGGGGCTATGGAGTTTCTTGAGGATGCGTAAGCGTGCGTGATCCATCGCCGCCCGTTCGATGTCCACCGCGCACAGGATGGATGGAAACCAGCACATGAAGTTTTTTTTTTTTGCTCGCTGGTGTAATTGCTGAATGGCGTTCTAGTGTGAGGAAAAATAAATAAATAAATAAATGCTTAGGGTATTTTCCTCAAACAAATAAAGAAGTTTGTCACGTTTTCGGGTACAAAAAAAATCAACCAACCAACCAATCAATCAACTTTTTACATTTGAAAATTGTATATTTAACATTTTACATTTTTTTTTTTACGATTCTGACATTTTTATAATTTGTTTGACAATTTTAATTATTATTATTATAATTTTTTTAATGAGTTTGTTGAATATTTAAAGTTAATTAATCACAATTTATTTTAGTTTTTTATCTGAGTAGAATTTAAAATAGTTTAAAAAAAAATTGTACCAATGAGTGTAAAAGTATGGACTAGATTTATGTCTCAAATAAAAAAAATGAATGAATGAAAAAAAATAAAGAATAAAAAAGTTATATTCTAAATTCAAATCCGTCCCCTAGTCTGTGGAATGCTCGGTATTTAAATTAATCGGAGCTAGGGGCGCTCGATTGCGACTGTCTTTATGCCTCGTGCCCCGTGCCTGCCGAGCGCAGTGAGCTACTTTTATTATGTTTATTCCTTAATTTAGATTTTGTTGAATGTTTAGTAGTAGAATAAAATGAATAGGTGATGATGCTAGAATCGTTGAGGTTCATGTTTTGAAATGCAAGGCGATTATCGTCTTCAAACTTACAGAATACTAATTGAAGAAACGCCCATTCAAGTCATGCCGTAGCATTGTGTATCATGGTGTAGCGTTGTGGAGCACGGCGTAGCGCTACGAGCATGGCATAGCTTAGCATTTTGCAGCATGGCGTAGCGCAACGTATCACAGCGTAGCGCAACGTAGCGTATTGTAGCTCGGCGTAGCGCAGCGTAGCATAGCGTAGCGTATCGTAGCTCGGAGTAGTGCAGCGTAGCACATCGTAGCGCAGCGTAGCTCCCCTTAGCGCACCGTAGCTCGACGTACCGCAACTTAACATGTTGTAGCGCAGCGTAGCGCTAAGTACTCGTAGCACGGCGTAGCAGGACGTAGCACATTGTAGTACGGCGTAGCGCAACGTAGTACAGCGTAGTATTTTGTAGCACGGCGTAGCACTTCGTAGTGTTGCGTAGTTTGCCGTAGCATTGTGCAAGGGCTTCAAATTGAAAGAGATCTGACATTCATACAGGTTTGGCCCTCTGATCTTTCGTAGTGATTTTGTTTACCAAATTACACTGTTCGTCTAGCGCACTGCGTTCTGGTAATTAAAATGCAAAACCCTTAAATTATACATTACTAGCTTCTGCGTGCCACTTTGAACGAGTAAAATTTCTTGTTTCCCCATAAGCCATAATCCCGATCTTTTACTTCGGTTTTCGCTTAGGGTTTTTTATGACTTTTTTTTTTTAATTTTCTTAGCGCCTAAGGAACGTAGCGTGAAGTTAAAAGACTGTAAACGTTGCTCAAGAAATAGGCTATAAAATACAGAAGTTTTTTTTTGTCCACTATTAATATCATGTTACCGTGTTTTAGTCTTCGTACCACCTGGAGGATTTTTCCCATTCTTCTTTAGCCCTATAAGTTCATATGTATATTCCTATCGAATGACTATTTCATGAAATATCATGTAACCTCATCATCTGCCTAGCCTTTTTTAAACTATGTTGGGGTCGGCTTCCAGTCTAACCGGATGCAGCTGAATACCAGTATTTTACATGGAGCGACTGCCTATCTGACCTCCACAACCCAGTTACTGGGTAATACGATACCCCTTGGTAAGACTGGTTGTCAGACTTTCGGGCTTCTGACTACCCGTAACGACTGTCAAAGATCCACGAATGACAGCCGGGACCAACGGCTTAACGTGCTTCCGAGGCACGGAGGGGTCTTGGTATGTGAAGATGGTCACCTATCCACGGACCAACCGCGGCACGTGTAGCTTAACCTGATCGATCGACCCGTGCGGCTGTTATTACTTAGCCACAAGCCCCAAACTCTTCAGTTTTATTATTAGAACTAGCGACCCGCCCGGCTTCGCACGGGTGCAATGCTGATCACTACATAGTATAAAACAAAGTCGCTTCCCGCTGTCTGTCTGTCTCGCAACTTAAAACTACGCAACGGATTTTGATATGTTTTTTTTTAATAGATAGAGTGATTCAAGAGGAAGGTTTATACGTATAATACAGGCATAATATAGTAGAGGAACACTGATCATTTTAGAGCCATTATTTCTCGTAAAAAGTATAGAATAAAAAATGGTTATTGTGGGTTATCCCTAAGAGATAGACATATGCCATCGCGGACTTTTTTGTAGACCTTTTTAAGGTGTATAATACTGTAGTTCATTATTTTGATCTATCTCGTAGGGTTCAGTCAGCGTTTGCAATGTAAGCGAATTACGAAGGTGACAGCCGGAGGACTTAAAAAAAACCGAAATTATTTTAATAAGGTTTTAATAAGATCAAAAAATTACAATTTAACTTATAATAATTTCTATGTCTAGGTTCGGACGATGTTAGTACCGAAGTGTCGTGAAAACGATTAACTTATTAATATTGCAATTCTACTGATTCCTAAACGTGGATGCGGCATCAGCAGTTCTCGAAGTAGGTGAACGCCCGGCGACACGAGGCGTTGATTCGATGAGTCGGCAGGTGGCATGTTGCAGTTTTACATGGAAACGTCCGATTGACGTAAACAGCTATTCATGTCGCTATTCAGCTGATTTGGTGTAGGCAGGGCACGTAACACCTCCCCCCTCAGAACAGCAACTATTTGAGGACTTTGATCGAAAATGTTGCTGGGGTCTCTTTCTTGATTGTGGGCGATTCTGCGTCTTCGTAATGATGATTTTCAGGGTTTCCATCTGATGTTTGTGGTTTTGTAAGCTTTGTGCAAACGTTATACCGACGTATAGTGATGGTAACGATCAGTACAGTTGCACCGAATAGTATGACGTATAGTGGGATCGTCGTATGGTATAGTGAATTTTCCGCAATTGTGCGATCTATTTGTACTGGATGTTGCATCATGATCTTATCTTCGATTTCGTGTAGGTTTTTCAGGTGCAGTGGGTTTAGTTTCAGATGTGGAATAGTTTCTTCAACAATGTGCAGGTTCATAGGTATTTCAGTGATTTTCAGCGGCTGCCCCTTGATATGGTCGTTAGAGTTGGTGATAGTGAATCGCTCGGTGCGTAGTAGACATTTTCGTGGGATGGTGGCGAGATAACTTCCATGCAGGGAGATGTATTCTTGACGCTCGCATTGTAGCTCTACCCGGGTCGATTGTGGAAAGATGAGCGTGTAGCGTCTGTCGTCCAATTGTTCCATTGCTGCTTTAGTCAGTGTGAGCTTCGTAGGCAGGCATGATTTCTCCAGAGATTGGTTGTAGATGAGGCCTTGGATGCAATCTAGATGTCCTCTCGTTGGTTGACGGTTGATTTCTTCTTCGCAGAGATGATATAGGCCAAACTTCGGGCATTCAGCCTCTATGTACTTGAAAACTTTCCCATTGGTTGCGATGAAAGGGTTAGGAGGAATATAGGTGTACATTAGTTTATTGGGAACTATTGCTAGTCTGTACAATTCAAAATTATCTGAGCTGATTATTGGAACTTTAAATATGATAACAATTTTCTTATTTATGTAATAATAACCAGGTTTTATAACTGTATAGTACTCTCTTAAATCTGCATCTATTAACTGATCCTGGCCGTATATAGATTTTAATCGCTTAATCATATTACTTAAAGTATCTATGCCTAACATACTATGATGGGTGCTTGATGCACGTATAAAAGCTAAGGTATCTTCAATCCGAGTTATCTCTAAAAATAAATCTTCCGTGTTATCACTTATTATAGTCAGCAACTGAGCAAACTTTGCAAATCTTATAAGATCATTTTTAGCAGCAGTTTTCTTGTCTAAAAGTAATGCTAAAGTACTATTGATTTTCTCTTGATTGCTAACAATTTTCGAGAGTATGTCACTATATCGAGCCATCCAGACTTTGTTAAGACTAATATGCTCATTAAACTCCGATACTATTTTATCGTTGTTACTTTCTAAAAGGTTAATTGCATTATTATACTTTTGGGCATCCGTATGATCTAGGTTTCCGGTAATGCTTTTTATAACGGACCCTAATCCGTCTATGAGACCTCTTTTACTACGACCGGGTTCTAGTGTTTTTAACTGAGAACTAATTTGACTTAATTTATTAGCTAAATGATCCATTTGAAGTTCATATAAGAGAAAGGATTGGTTGTCTAGTTTAGTCTGGAAATAGTCGAGTTGAGACCTTACAGAATCGACTTTATGTTCAATATCAGTTAAGTTTATGTATTGTAGGAAGGTATGGTAATGCGTAATGAGCCTCGTTTGTCCAAGGTTGAAGGGTAAGACTCCAGGTCCATCGTCCAAGCTTTCAAGTCTTATCTCGAGCGCCGGTATTGGTTGAACTAATATCGCCAGCAGTATCCTGTAACAATTTTGATCTCTTAGGGATACGTTTTAGTCGAGACTTAGCTACAGGGCCTTTCTTTTTGGAGGTGTATATATGAATCGGAAGGTCGGCTAGAACAGTGTCATGAGTGTAACGTGGTGCTAATTTTTGTCGATTGGCTGCCGGGTTAGAAATGAATATTTCTTGTTCGGGTTGGTATTCTATTTCGGGCTCTCTGTCCTTATTCCTGTTTTGTATGATGTTTGTACGGTCAGTAAGCGTAAAGCTATTGATAAGGTCAAATACAGTTTTCATCTGGTCTCGGTGTGTCAAGATATATTGTTGCATTAGGTGTTCAGTCATGTTAACGTCAAGGGGGTCTCTTGGGTCAAAATGTCCTCTAACTATGTCATGTGGTCTACACTTGGTGAAGCTGTGAACTGAACTATTATATGCTAGTAAGGCATAAGGCATGAGGTTGATTACAGGTTCGTCTTTTTGACGTAATCGTAAAATACGTAAGTGTTCTAGTAACGTAGAGTGAAATCGTTCAATGATTCCGTTATCGTTAGGGGAGTGTGCTAATGTTCTATGGTGGTTAATTTTGTGTAATCTTGTGAATTCGGAGAATAGCTGGTTTGTGAATTCTGTGCCGTTATCGGTCACTATTGTTAGCGGTAAACCATGATGCGTACTATAATTTAAAACTGCTTGGAGTATGCTTATTGCTGTACCATCTCTCAAATGGTATGCTTGTCCATACTTTGAGAAAACATCTACCACTGTCAAATATTTTTCATTTTGAGCTGTGAAGAGATCCATGTGTATTAATTCGAAGGGTTTAGTTGCTGGGGGTACTACATTAAATTGTAGTCTGATCGGGTTCCTATCATATTTCGTTTGTCCGCAAATGGTACACTCATTAATGTATTTAGTTATTTCCTCCCTCATTTTAGGCCAATAATATTTCCGGGAAAGGGCAAGATGACACTCGTTTATTCCTCTATGATTAGTTTTCCCTTCATGGTAGTGTTTTATAATTTCTTGCTGTCTTAGATACTCTTTGACGTCTTCTAATTCTGTTTTGGCTAATACTAAGTTAATTGCTGAACTTTTAAAATTATTCTGGATTATGGGTATGATTGAATACATGCCTAAAGGTGGAGTTATTTTTAAAGCGGTTTTAACTTTGGGGTTGACATATTCTTTTATAGCATTTACTACGTCTTGTTCTAAGTTCGATTCTGAAACTTGAACAAATGTACGGGTGTGTGTATCAAAGGGTTTGGTAGCGGTTGTACGTCGTTTAATGTCCCCTACTATAGTAATGCATAATTGCCGGTGAAATTTGTTCAAAGGTTCGTCCGTAATAGGTACTTCTAGAATAGGATTTTCAGTGCTGGTATGTGCAGTGGCTGTCGTGGAACCTGTTCTCGAGTGTGGTCGCTCTGATGGGTTAGCTAACATTGAATCGGTCTCCTCGTTGTTAATTTCTACTCGGGATAAAGCGTCAGCATTGGTGTTATATTTTCCCTTTTTGTAAACTATAGTGTAGTCGTATTCACTTAGTTTAAGGCGCCATCTAGTCAGTCTTGAGTTAGGCTCCTTAAGGTTCATTATCCACTGTAGTGGCTTGTGGTCGGTGAGTATTTTGAATTTACGACCAAATAAGTAAGGCCTGAAATACTTTGTAGCCCATACCATGGCTAAAAGCTCCTTCTCGATAGTGCTATAGTTGGTTTCACTATCGTTCAAGGTTCTTGAGGCGTAACAGATGGGTTTATCTGAGCCAATGGTACCTTGTGAGAGTATAGCGCCAATAGCTACATTAGAGGCGTCAGTTGTTAATATAAACTCTCTAGTGAAGTCGGGGTACTGTAAGATCGGGTCATTTGTGAGTAAAGTCTTACATTTGTTAAAACAGTCAAGGTAGTCGGAGTCAAAAGTAATTTTGTTAGTTTTTTTTAGGCATTTTGTCATAGGCTTAGTGATGCGGGCAAAGTCCGGGATAAATTTCCTATAATAGCCTAATAATCCGAGGAACTGTTTTATTTCTTTTGGGGTTTTAGGTAATGGATATTTCTGTATAGCCGCTATTTTATCAGGATTGGGTTTAACACCTTCTCCACTAATTACATGACCTAAAAACGTCGTTTCTAACTTTAAAAATTCGGACTTATCCATCTGAATCTTAAAGTTAGATTCCTGTAATCTACTAAATACTTTTTCTAAATTAATCATGTGCTCTTGCAATGACGTACTAAAGATGATGACGTCATCAAGATACACAAGGCAGATGTCATTTTGTAATCCTCTGAGCACATTATCCATCACTCTTTGGAAAGTAGATGGAGAGTTCTTTAAACCCATGGGCATGCGCAAAAATTCAAAGTGCCCATGTTCCACGTTAAAGGCTGTCTTTGGGATATCATCAGCGTGCATCTCACATTGATAAAATCCAGATGCCAGGTCTAAAGTAGTAAAATACTGGCATTTACCAAGCTTGTCAAGTATGTCATTTATGTTAGGAATCGGGTATTTGTCGTCTATGGTCTTGTCATTTAATTTACGAAAGTCAACTACGATTCTCCACTTCTGTTTGCCTGATGCGTCTGCCTTCTTGGGAACTACCCAAATAGGTGAGCTCCAAGCTGATTCAGAAGGTCTTATGATACCTTGGTCCAGCATCTTAGTGATTTGGTCACTAACTTCTTGTCGGTGAACAAACGGGTAGCGATAACTTTTCGTATATACGGGAAGTTCGTCAGTCGTTCTAATACGATGTTTTATTTTATTTGTAAAAGTCAAAGGTTCTCCTTCTACATAGAATACGTCAGCAAAACGACTGCATAAAGTCTCTAAATTAGTTTTTTCTTCAATATTTAAATGGTCTGTACGCAATCGAGATAAAACCTCTTTAACGCGTCTAGGATTTTGTTTAGTGCTAATGCACTCATTATTAAATATCTCTGCTTGTAAAGGGCGTTCAAAAGTAATGAGTGAGTCATAATCGGTCGGGTTTTCAATTTCTACGATGCCCGTACAATCAGTAACGCGAGTAATGCATTCATGAATAATGCAATTATTGTATGTTTGCTGAGCTATGGAAACGTCACCGTCTGGGCTATAAATAGGAATATTTAATAATTTTGATGAATTCGCGGGAATGGTTTCCTGATAACTGGACTTTTTACATTGGTAGAACCGAATAGGTATGGTAGTAAAATCTGTAATTAAATAATTATTTTTAAGATCAATCTGTGCTCCATCAAGTAAATCTAGACCTATTAGTCCATCAAAGTAATTATGGAACTTATAAATGAAAAACTTAACATTCGTAGGATTATTAAATTCAGGAAAGTTTGAAATAGTAATGGAATGATTATGTGTACTAGTTACACGGGCATTTGTTACTTCAAATGGGTCGAAGTTCAAAGGTATATGCGAAAAGTATTGTTCGACTGCCTCGGGACTAATAAAAGATTGGTTAGCTCCGGTATCTAACAATAACTTTAGTGGTGGATCCGATATCTGAATATAACGTAATTCCCTTTTAGATTGTATATTCAATTCTATTTTAACCCTTTTCGATTCTTCTCCATGGGAAAATCCGAATTAGCACTAGGAGTAAGCGACTGTGGTGCTTCTAAGCTCTTCGCATCGTTAGTACTCTGTGATTGCGTGCCGTCTTGTACATTTGAACAATAATCGGGCTCGGTCTGATTGAAGTAATAAAAGTCGGGATAGTCATAGTAACAGGAATAGTCAGGTTGTTCATAGCAATAGTCGGGATACACATAAGCGTTTTCAAAGTCTGTCATTTCGTTAAAATTCATTTCACGTGTTTTGAAGTAATTACTAGATGGTGGGTTTCCTGATCTACGCCAATCATGTCCTGGTAACCCTATTGGTTTTGGTACGAAGTGACTAACACCGCTCATCGGTTTCGGACCTGTATATTGCGCTGGGGGATTTGCGTTCGGTAGCCTAAATATGTTACTCTGGGGGTGGTAGTTTGGCGGGGGTGCGCGAAACATTTGCTGGGTTCGACTTAACATGTTGGGAGCACGATGAGGTACCTGATTATGCTGGAAGGGTGGCCTCCATTGCTGCTGCTGCTGCTGCGGCGGCATGGGCATAGGCTTATGCCAGCTCGTGCCTGCACTCGGAAAGCTAAAAGGTTTGGGTGTGGTCATAAGGACCGCTGGTGGCATTCTATGGGTTGAATGCGCTTGCTGCGTCGGGTTACGTCGCTCGGGAATACTTTCGTTGCGTTGCTGTAGGTACATAACATTCAATTCTTGCTGTACAAATTCCAGAGCCTTTTCTATAGTTTCGGGTCTCATACACCGGATACGGGACCCTAAAGGTTCTTTAAGACCTCTGACATAGGATTGTAACGTAAGTTTTCTATAAAGGTCGCGTTTTGCTTCAATGGTGGTAGCTATACTTTCATGTAAGGTGACATAAGTCATTATAGTGCTAAAAAGGGTCTGGCATTTGTCATAGTATTCTTGCGGAGTGCTACTTCCTTGCGCTAGTAAGGACATGTCATTATAAAGGGCGGTCTCGTCCCTCTGATCGCTAAAGTTGTTAATTAAAGCGTCACGAATACCTTGCCAATTTTCAGGTATACCATTAGAATTTATAGTTGTAGCGGCAGATCCCGTAATTTTGTTTAAAATGCCGTTTATTACACATAGATTAGTTAATTCGCAGTTCGGGTCATTTCTGACGTATTTTATTACGAGCTGATCACATATTTTAATGAAACGAGTTAGAACATTCAGATTGCCATCAAAGTCTGGCACTGGGCGTAAGGCCTTAAAGATAGTATCGGGGTTCAATTCCATTTCGTCACTACTAAATAATATATCTAATCCTAGTGTATCTGAATCTATAAACCTAATTAAATCTACTTGCCTGGTCCTATTTATCTGTCTGGATGAGACAGATTTTCTCCTAGTTTCCCTTGGATGAAAAATTTTGAATTAATATTATTATATAGGGGTTAAAAGGAAGGAGTCGGGAGCAACACTCAAAGAAAGTTTCAAGGACTTACATATACATGGTTTTTCTTGGTGTATCGATGGCTGGATACGTCCTCAGCTGCGTCTTCTTAAGTTCGGATATTCGACGAGGTACTTGGAAATACCGACAGCGACTATCGGAGTCAGCAGATTAACGATTTTTGGAAATCTATACCGCGCCGCGCACTGCCTCGAATATCCTACCGACTGCGCCAATTACGAAGGTGACAGCCGGAGGACTTAAAAAAAACCGAAATTATTTTAATAAGGTTTTAATAAGATCAAAAAATTACAATTTAACTTATAATAATTTCTATGTCTAGGTTCGGACGATGTTAGTACCGAAGTGTCGTGAAAACGATTAACTTATTAATATTGCAATTCTACTGATTCCTAAACGTGGATGCGGCATCAGCAGTTCTCGAAGTAGGTGAACGCCCGGCGACACGAGGCGTTGATTCGATGAGTCGGCAGGTGGCATGTTGCAGTTTTACATGGAAACGTCCGATTGACGTAAACAGCTATTCATGTCGCTATTCAGCTGATTTGGTGTAGGCAGGGCACGTAACAAGCGCAATAAAATGTGTTTATTTACGACATCACATTAGAAACCTCCAAAATTATCAGTGTTTCTCTACTATTATGCATGTATTATACATACCTATAAACCTTCCTCTTGAATCACTCTATATATTAAAAAAGCCCGCATCAAAATCCGTTGCGAAGTTTTAAAGATCTAAGCATACATAGGGACAGACAGCGGGAAGCGACTTTGTTTTATATTATGTAGTGAGTAGTGAAGAAAGAAAGAAAATACATTTATTTAGCACAGACTGTAAGACACACAGATATTAGATATGTGTATGAGTACATTAGTTTTACATTCATACACAGAAAGAGATGCCACCTTCACTAATCGCAAAGGGGCCGAAATCAGAGACTTAGGATATTAATCCCTTTCAACGTGGACTTACACAAACACTGGGCATCGGTCATCATTATACAAACTCCGACTTGATTGAGAGATAGTAACTATGCGACCAGCCGTGCGATTCTGTAACCATCTCACCGTGATAACTTGGGCGAAGTGAGCGTGGAGTGAATTGAAGAATTGTGAAAGCTTGAATCAGATTTTGTGAAAGTCAAATAACCGAGTTATGGACTGTAACTGTACATGACATGACTGTACGAAGATATACAAAGTAGGACAGTGTTTTGCGATAGTATCTTTTCACAAATTTTGTTTCGCATTAGCTTAGATTCGGGCATAGACTTTTTCTGTAGTGTCCATAGTTTATCAGTATCAGGTGGGCCCTCAATCCTCTATGTGAGATACAATTCTTTGGGATTGTTCACTAAATCCTAAGCACATTTTCAAAGAGTTTTAACAAAGTGGCTTTCACACCACACGCGCATAGAATTACGCCTTTATGATAATTGAGAAGCGTCGGAACAAAAACCGATATGTCTTAATTAAGACATTTTTTTTTTTTTCTGTTACAAAATGTTTAATTATACACCCTTCAGGAAAGAAATCAATTAAAAAACAGTTACAGCCATCTTAAAAAAAATATCAAAATACTGTGGTCAAATCAAAACCGGCAAATAAATTTTTAAATTCAACATGTTCTTGTTGTTGGATTAAAAACCGATAATTCTTATTAAGTTTTACACAATTCAACAATGGTCGGTTCAAATTCAATTCAGTTCAATACCGACATATCCATTTTGGTTTCGTCAAAACCGATATATCCAAATGATCGCGTCAAAAACCGATATATCCATACTTGTCCGCCAAGTATCTCCCTAAATTAAGTATCTACCCTCCGTCAAGTTTCACACATCAATCGATGTCACTTTAACTGCAAATTGACATGCTATAATTTTCCACTTTTGTAACATTAAAAAATTTACAAGCTTTTTTTTTAATTTGTGAAAAATATGGTAAATTCGATATATCGGTTTTCGTTCCGACGCTCCTCAATTACAAGAATTCATGATTTTTTTTTTCTGAAAGCTTAAAATTTTCTCCTATAAAGTTAGCCATGTGTAGCTTAGTCAATTTTGCTTTTCAAGCGTGGATATGATTCGTTTTGACGAGACTAATAACGATAGTGCGTTTTTTGAAGTGAAAACTTCTCTAGCGGCGTTGTACACTTTTTTTGTAACGGGTAAAAAATGTTAAACTCGCGTCAGGACACGTGACCTGATCGAAAATTCGTAAGACGGATGGAGAGTAGACAGCCGGCGCGGCGTAGGAGAGGAAGTATCCCCCTCTCTTTCTACGGCGCGGTTGTCATGTTTGTCCACGATAGCGAAATAAATAAATATTGTACTTTACCACATAAATGATAGTAATTTTATATTGATAATTAAAGCAATTCGTGCAAAATTACTCCCTAACCATTCCAAAATATCAAAAATGCACAACGTTAATATTCAAGTTTTCACTTCTGCCGGCACTCCCGGAGTGCAACCCGTCGTTTTTTTTTTTTTTTTTGTTTTATTTATACCACATATTTTTATGTACAGACGCCAGCACTTCAAGCTGCTACAATCTGTCAAATTTCTTTAATAGATATTCAACTTTATCGCTAAAGTATAAGGTTCAAAGTTGATTGCGAAAATTTGACAGTTTCGGTTAGCTTGATTTGCTGACGTCTGTACGTCTGTATCATAAAAGTAGACTGTCCATCAGGCAATCACTAGGTAGGTTGGTACGTAAATAAAACAGGTGCCTCAATAAATAATAATTTATTCATTTATTATTAGTAAGTACATTAATATAATCCTTATATACAGATAACAAGCGTGTACATTGATATTAGAGTTAATAATTGAAGCTATCAGCAAAAAAAGTGCCCTTTACAAATCAATCAAATGAATATCGAATTTCTTTGTAGGATGTTTCCTACGTAAGCGCGACTCTTCGACTCTGCAAGAGCCAGTAGAAAAGGCGATGTGAAAAGTAAAATCTGCCTTTTTAACCATGTCGATTGAAATCTATTGAAAAATTCCGTTCTATCTCCGAAAATCCTCAAGAAATCTTCCGAAAATTAAACCAGGGTCACCTATAATTAATCTACGTTCGTAATTTAGTTGCGAACATGTAAAGAAATATGAGTTATTGTAAAAATAACTTGTAATTCCTACACAATAGAGTTTAGTTTGCTCTACATCTTTAAACATTTTTATAACTTTTTCAACAGCGCTAGTCACTCTGAAATCACCTTAATCATCACTAAGGTTGATATTTGTTTTGAAATAACATCAATTGGAAACATAAATTTGAATAAACCATGGACAATATACTAACAGTATGGTATGCGTAGATTACGGCTTCGTCAAGGGTCTTTTTAAAGCCGAACCGACACATATATGGCGACGATTTCCTTGTTCACAAATTAAACTAAATTTAAGTTCAGTGCATCTTTTTCTTTCTATTTCATTAAGAAACGGACAGAAGATAAATATTAGTTTCGTCCTGTCAAATTAGTCAGCGCCTGATGTCAATTGACGTATTTTTAGTAGCCAATTTTTTTAATCACGTCTATACTTGTCTATGGAGTATCTTAATTTGACAGGACTAAACTAATATTTATCTTCTGTCCTTTTCTTAATATAAAGAAAAAGATGCACTGAACTTAAATTTAGTTTAGTTTGTGGACAAGGGGATCGGCGCCATTATCACTTTGCAAAACTTAAATCATTTCATAAACATACATTTCAGGTTATATCACCACATACAGTGTCCTCCAAAAGTTAGTTAACGTTTTTCCACTTCAGCTGTGGCACACCACATTAACCCTTTCCAACCGGGAGTAAAAAAAACTCGCATAGATCAGTAAAAACTTAGTAATCACTTGGAAAGTGTTCAGAGGTCCTGGGAAGATACTGAAAAAAATCTCATGCAAGCTGGTCTTCAGCAGTCAGACCATCACATACGTGAGGTTCAGGAATAATTTGCTAGTCGCACGATCGTGAGTATATCTGCGGAGGCGCCGGGATTAAAAAACGCAGCCATCCCTCATCCGGGTTTCAACAAACTGGTAGGACGAAACGTGCGCACAGAGTGCAAAACTATTTTTGTCTCATTCTTAGATAGAGTCACGATAGATCTACGCCGGTTGCGTCCGCTGAAGTTGTTTACATTTTTGCTCAGAATTTTATAAAGTCGAAACTCACGATCACTTTAACTCGGTTGGAAAGGGTTATGATTTAACCCTTAAATGCATGATTTATTTTATCGTATTGCAAAAAATGCTATTGTATAGGTATTTATCTATAGAATTTAGATAATAAATATATAATAATTATACAATAACATTAATATTCATAGAGTATATATATTGTTTTGACAAAAAGAGGTGCGTTCAGAAACTCACAGCTATCACATTCTTAAAAAAATTAAATGACGTACTTTGTTGCCTTATGGCAACATTATGCATTTAAGGGTTAAAAATCTAGTAATTCAAATGTTTGAACTGCTATAACGTTTTTATAGACTAATTCAACCAACTTTCACTTATCATAAAAAATAATCAAGTAAACTCTTAGGAGTACCTGATAATTTTTTCATGTTGAATCATAATATGGCATTAACGTTTTTATCGACTATTTTTTTACCTCGATGACTATTTATGATTATTTCTTGACAATTTTTTCGCCTACTCAAAATTGATTTCATGAAGTTTTCAAAGGTGAGGATTGTGTGGTGAAATACATTCGTTTTGACATCCATTGCTTTATATGTTTGATAAATTCGTCTGGTCAACAACGTAAATAACGCAATAAACATGGCTGAACTGTCAAAATGAATGCCATTCCGATCGATTGCCATTTTATGTGCGTTATGCAATTACTCTCCTGGTTTGTGTAAGTTGGTATAATGAGATTAGGTAAATACGACTGTTTTGTATAATACTACGTTCAAGAGCTAATTTTTGCTGACAATTCAAACAATATCCTAGGTTATAAGTGTGCGAAATAACACAGCTGCCATAAAACTTGCTAATAATAGTTTATTTATAACAATTATTACTTCTATAACTATTATAATTCGTACATATTATTATTATTTAATAGTATCATCAGGTTTAATCTCTTGCGGGATTAGTCGAGATACTTAGCTGGATTTTTAGCGCTTTAAATCTGCATTCGCAATTTAGTTTCTAAACAAGTAAACAAATATGAGTTATTGGAAAAGTAACTTTAATAGCTACACAATAAAGTTCAGTTTACGCTACAACATCAAACATTATATAGTTTTTTCCAATAGTACTAGTCACTCTGAAATCAACTTAATTCTCACTACAATAAGGTTGACAATTGTTTAACATGAATTTACAGTCGACCGTACGTCAGTTTTAACACTTGAACTGGCCTAGTATAGTACAGAGTTTCAATAGAATGAGAGGTCAATGTATACTAGTTTTTTTACTACTACCGTACAGCCTACTATGAAAAACGGACCAGACCGAATGCGATGCTTAGGAAAGAAAAAGAAGAAAAAAAGTGTACAATGTGCGTGCCGCTAAAACTCAGAAATGAGTCCCGGTACGATCAAGGAAGTTATATGGTGTGGTAACCCTCTGTCTCCTGTCCATGAAGAAGGTTCCCGTTTTTACCTGAAGGGCATGCTTTTGAGGATATACAACGTGTAACGTTAAATGCGCAAAACCTGAAAATAGTTTGATCAGAATAACGAGTAGAATTAATTGAACCACTTTTTAATATAGGTCACATTTTTCAAAAATCTTCATTAAAACGTTGCCGTGTCTATTTATTAATAGGTCAAGCAAGCCAATGTCAGCGCGGCGCAGCGGCCCGGTGACGACTCCTCCCTCGATAAAGCGTCGTCGCAGACGCAAGAAACGATCAGAATGGCCAGTAAAACTGAAACAGCACATAAAACCTTTACAATTTTTTTAATGACTTATTTTCTCTCTGAAATAGGTAAATTGAATTAAAAATCAGTTGGGGTGCCTGAGGTTTTGCACATTTAACGTTACACGTTGTATAAGGGCTGGAATTTTCGCCCTCTAGAAATTTCTAGAACAGTCCAGAACATTCCAAAACCTTCTGGAATGTTCCTGAGCGAAGCCGGGTACTCCAGCTAGTAAAAACTATAAAATAAATTATGTATGCTTCAGTTTACAAAAAGGCTTTAGTGTTTGGAGCCTCCTTTTAAACAAACAATGCATGTGTTAGGAGACTTCGCCTATGTCAGGTTATTCCGTTTATTAGGCATAGTCTGGATTCCCGGACATGCAATTCCGCGTGTCCACGTTATTTTGTTTAACAAAGTTACTTTCGTTTTAGAAGTGTCACTTATACCACCAGAAAATGAACAGAGTATACTATATAATGTCAACTACACGGAGAGAAAAATCTTTGAAAAATTACTGTGCTGTCTCATAATCTGAGTGCATTTGAGTGGTAATGGAAAAATTACCATGCACAGTAAAAATTCTTATGCTGTACAGTAAAATTTATTGGACAAATAGTCAATTTTTCCCAATCTCACTCAGAAAATTTTCTGTACATGTCACTTGCACTCACTTTACAGTGACGAGCACAGTAATGTTTCTAAGAATTTTCTCTCCGTGTAGCAAAGAATGAAATAAATTTTTCCGACCATTGCGGATTGAAAAACTCAATAACAATTTTGCCCAACCTGGGAATCGAACCCAGGACCTCATGCTCAGCAGTCGCGCTTGCAACCACTAACTAGTCTTTACATTTTATTAAGTTATAATATTACAATTAGCCTAATCTCTTCAACAATGTGACTTTTAGTTTTTGATAAAATTAATAAATAAATAAATAATCAATGCATAAAAAAGTTGAATATAGTTTCAAGTTATGGCTTAGCTAAATTGCATTTGATCGTGATTATAAAAAAGCTGTATTATGTTTAATCAAGAAAAAAGAAACTTATTAAATAAAATAATTTCGATTGCGCTTACAAACATGCATTTTACTGCATTTGCCTAAAATGCCGGCGGCATGCATTAGGCAAACTGTTAACGCTCGCATCAGAGCTGTGGTAAACTGTACCCTGATTGCGTAACACACTATTACTTTCAATTTGAATCATTTTAAAGCATATTGCTAATCCATCGCTCTATACGTTCGCAAAATGAATCTGTTCAACAACGTAAATAATATAATAATAATATAATATTCCACAACTTTCACACAACGCCATCTAGTCTCAAACTAAGCAGAGCTTGTGCTATGAGTACTAGACAACTGATAAACATACATATATACTTCTAAATACATACATATTATAAATAAATTACACCCAGACCAAGAACAAATGATCGTGCTCATCACACAAACATTTGTCCTAGGTGGGAATCGAACCCACGACCTTGCGCATAGCAGTCAGGGCCACTGACCACTAGACCAACAGGCCTGTCGAAAATAACGAAAATAGCGCAATGATTGTTGTTGAACTGTCAAAATGAAACCCATTGCTACTGATAGTGTGTTACGCAATTACCCTGCTGGTAACGATACCCAGATGGCCAGTCGCAAGGTGGTACAAGGCGGACTGTCCAGCGTGCACTAGACGTACCGAAGGTATCGCCAGATGTGTTATTTTTAAATGTTAATGACAGTTCATCATTTGCCTAGCATTTTCCCAACTATCTTGGGGTCGGCTTCCAGTCTAACCGGATGCAGCTGAATACCAGTATTTTACATGGAGCGACTGCCTATCTGACCTCCAGAACCCATTTACTGGGTAGTACGATACCCTTAGGTAAGACTGGTTATCAGGTTTCCGGGCTTCTATATATAATATGACAGCCGGGACCAACGGCATAACGTGCTTTCCGAGGCACGGAGGGGTCTTGGTATGTGAAGATGGTCACCCATCCACAGACCAACCGCGGTAAGCGTAGCTTAACCTGTGCAGCTGTTATTATTTAGCCACGGGCCCCTCTTGTGTTAATGACAGATAACAGAGTTTAATATCAATTTGAAAACCTTTTTACAATTACCAAATAAACATTAGCTTGATAATTTTCATACACTGCCATCAAATCATTAGACGCATAAAAATAGAAATAAAGGACTTCAGCGAAATGTGCCCCTCCGATAGATGTCACCATCATACAGTTCTAAAGTATAAATTTTTGAAGGTTCAAAGGTCAGAAGGTGAAGGTCAAGTTCAGGGGGGAAACAAAAAAAGGGGAAAAGCTGTAGAGTCAGAGGGGGAGGAACTTTTCAAGGTTAACCAGAAAGTCCACCTTTTGCCTAACCATGATTTTGAACTCGATTTTTTGGGTGATCCAAACGTTACCGGAAAGAAATCTTTTCTAAATATAATAACTACCATATACTTCTATGAAGCTATGCTGAGACATTTGCGATTGCAAGGTTCCGTTGGCTATAACAGTCAACAAATCAGTTTCCCCATAGGATTCAATGTAACTTCTAGACCATTTTAGGACATGTTCCCGTCAACATAGGAGTATAATTCTTTTTGATATAGTATCAATACACATTCTAGTTTATTCAGGCTAGAGGGCGCACTTGTCGGAGGAGGGGCACTTTCCTACGCAAACTCGCTAGACTCCTTTAATTTCAAGGCGAATCCTTATCACACTACAGCCTTATCACACTGGCGATTTGCAGGCGAGTCCAAAGCTAGGCGAGCTTCGCTTTGCTCTTCCTCGCGAATCGCCAGTGTTGTAACCCTTAGACAAATTACAATAGGCCGTATTGTACGCTTCCATTACGAAGTATTGGTGCCGAATCTCTTGTTCACAAACTAAACTAAACATAAGTTCAGTGCATCTTTTTCTTTCTATTTCATTAAGAAAAGGACAGAAGATAAATATAAGTTTAGTCCTGTCAAATTAAGATAATTCATAGACAAGTTTAGACGTGATTAAAAAAAATGGCTACTAAAAACACATCAATTTACGTCAGGCGCTGACTAGCGTTGAAAAAAGCAGGTAAAATTCCCGTTTCTTTCCAATTCCGTTGTTTTTTTTTTCAATGTTTCACTCGATAGTTTCAAAAAATTTGCCAGTATATATATGTATTTTTTTTTTTTCATTAATTAAATCCTAAAAATATGAAACAAGCGGGAAACTTTTAAAGTTTTTTTTTTCAGATCGGTACTTACTATATTACTATTTACTATTACTTAGGATATTTATGCTTTAACTCTAGTATTCTAGCTGTCAGTTGTATAAATAGTTTTATCAATTTACGCTAGTTCCGAATGAAACATTGAAAAAAAACAACGGAATTGGAAAGAAACGGGAATTTTCCCTGCTTTTTTCAACGCTAGCGCTGACTAATTTGACAGGACTGAACTAATATTTATCTTCTGTCCTTTTCTTAATGAAATAGAAAGAAAAAGATGCACTGAACCTAAATTTAGTTATTTTGTGAACATCAGAATCGGCACCATTATTTCCTTTTCTATGATACAAATCTTTATAATCCCTTTGCTAATCGCTACACTTATGCGATTATACCTCTCCTTCTCATCGTTACATCTTTCTCTCTCACGCACTAAAGCATAATGATATTTTTTCTGACTACCCTCCTAAGCCGCACACACGGTGTTGTCTAGCGGCATCAGTTCCAACTTGATGTCGTCTGACTGTAATTCTGTTACCAGCTCACGTAACCTGGTGAGGAAAGGGTTAATTTAAATATAAGTTCTTATAGTAAACGTCACGATAATCTAGAAACTATTATACAGGGTCCCATTAAAATAGATGGACAAATTTTAACACAGCGCTCAGTAGGTCTAACCAAAGATATCCAAGTAAAAAAAAAAACACTGATTAAAGCGATTTTATTTTGACCTAAATTAATAAATTGCCGGCACATTAGTGTATTTTCGTTAGCTGATTATTTTTCTTGTAAGTACCTAATGCGTCTTTCTTATACATTGTTTTAAAAATTGTCCTTATTTTGGTGGTCTGAATGATTTCTAAAATTTTGTCCATCTATTTTAATGGGACCTTATATTCGAGTACAACATTATTTTTAGTATATCGCAAACCCGAAACACATCAAGCTACTACAATCTGTCATATTTCTTCAATAGATTTTCAACTTTATTGCTAAGGTATAGCGTTCAAAGTTGATTGGGAAAATTTGACAGTTTCGGGTAGCTTGATGTGCTGGCGTCTGCACTTTCAAACCTGGTTTTTGCCATGTTTTTGTATACCGATATAACACACTTTATAGTAAAGGTTTCTGGTATCATAGTGACAGCAGAAAACTGACTCCCTAAGTCACAAGATCTCTCAGTTTGGGAGTCAGGGTTTACTCTTATCTGTATGACCTTTATTTACTAAAATCATGCAACAAAGTTTTTAAGCATTGTTGAAGGTTTTTGTATTAATAAAGATTTTAAGCTATTGCATGGCTTTGAGCGCGGCGACCGAATCAAGAAATTCCGTAACGAAAAAAAACCTAACACCCCCCACTCCGACCGGCACAGCGATGCGGCGTTGAAAGCCGTGCATCGTCTAACGTCGTTTCAGTTCGGCAGACTTCGGCACGGTGTTTGTGTGCGTGTGACTAGACGTATGCGTGTAGACATAGTTTAAACAATATTAACCCGCGTGCACTCGCGGTATGAGCATTTTGCTCACCGTCAATTTAAAACACGCGCCATTTTGTCAAAGTTATGCGTACGGACATTGTTCATTCAGTAGCTGAGTTTTGTTCCGTCCCCCGCCCCTGGATACAGTTCACTTCTCGCCAGTGCGCGCCAGTCGCTCGTACGACGAGATTTGTTGCGCCGTGTAACATCAAGCGGTGTTTTGCTCATCGCGCGAGTATCGACGTAAGTATTTTTTTTCCTCATGGCTTTATTTTTTTTTCATCTTATCGATAGTTTTACTGCTACTTTTGTGTAATATTATGGTTTAAAATTACTGACATAGGAAACTATTATTTATTTCTATTATAGATGGATCGGGATCAAAGAGGTGAACAGATTATGGCATTGTTAATTTTTTCCCCTAAGACTGCCTTAGAAGACTGGCAAATTAGTTCCTATGATTGTAAACTAAAAATAAAAAAGACTTATGTTGAAAACTTTTTGAAATATTTTTTCTGGAATAAATAAAGTGTAAGTATTTTATTTAATAAAATTATAAAATGTTATTTTTTTTGGTAGCATTTAATGACATTTATAAACGTGAGCAAAATGCTCTTCACGCCAGTGACCGTGTGATTTCCAAAGGCGCGAGTGCTGGCGGGTTAACATCTCATTTATTCAATAAAATAAAAAAAATTGTTTTCTTATCGCTCACCACGCTCAAAAATATTGCATAAATATTATAAGTGCATAAGCTATGCAATGGCTTTACCGCAGCAGTCCCCGAGTGCCACACGTATTTTTTTTTATTATTATTATTACCTCTCTCACGTGTACGGTGATGGTGGTAGATTACATGCAACACTTTTTTTTTTTAATCTTTATTTATTTACAGGGTTTTTTTCTATCATGCAACACTTACTTGGCTAGCTGCGCAGGAGTCACGTAGATAGTCTCGTCAGTCTGTCCCGAAGCTGGTGCCGGGTACCTGATCGTGCCCACGTCGACTGCCTTAGATGATAAAACCTGTCAAAAAAATATATAATTATTATATCATATCGGTAGAGGTCTAAATTAAGAAAGTTAAGTTAAAATCTTTTAATAATGTTGTCAAATATCTGGGTTGAAAAAAAGTTGAATAAAAGCTTCTAAAGGAGGGCGCCCACGAGCAACTTTTGTCTCCGCAACTAATGTGTCTCTCACATCAAGTCTACGGGTTGTGGCTAAGTAATAACAGCCGCACGGGTCGAACATTCAGGTTAAGCTACGCTTGCCGCGGTTGGTCTGTGGATGGGTGACCATCATCACATACCAAGACCCGTCCGTGCCTCGCAAAGCACGTTAAGCCGTTGGCCCCGGCTGACATTCGTGGATCTTTGACAGTCGTTACGGGTGGTCAGTAGCCCGAAAGTCTGACAACCAGTCTTACCAAGGGTATCGTATTGTGGAGGTCAGATAGGCAGTCGCTCCATGTAAAATACTGGTATTCAGCTGCATCCGGTTAGACTGGAAGCCGACCCCAACGTAACTGGGAAAAGGCTAGGCAGGTGATGATGGTAGAGGACAAAATTTAGAAATATTTCAATTGAGAAAAAATAAGCCTTTTTAATAATGTTGAAAACAAGTTAAATAACCATACAGAGCATAGTGTCCCACATATGGGACATACCGAAAAATGTCTTATATTTCAAAAATCGATCCAAGTAGCGCAATCTAGTGTTGACAAGATTAACTATTATGTATTTCAGTTTCGAATTTAGTATCAGATATTATGTATAGATCTGAATAAACATTTAACTACCTATTTATATTTTCTTCAAATCGGTAGGTATGCACTTTGAATACGATTAACGAGCGGCGTATAATAATAGCAAACAAAAATGATAAAATTGAATCGTTTCAGTGTGGAAATAATTACTAGAAGTAAGTTTATGTTCATATTTGTCATTTTACGTGTAATCTTGTAATTTCATTGATACCACGTTACACAAATTCACATTATAATGCGTGATGTGCCATATATGGGTCATACACAAAAACATACTTTCTATTGAGTTATGATTTTTGTAAATATTTTTTCGAGAAATGGCATCATATTTGCAGGCTAGTGTAATTTTTTTAAGCCGATAAGAAAAATCATGCTCTGTAGGGTTAAAAGCTTGTAAAGGACGGCGCCCACGAGCAACTTTTGTCTCCGCAACTAATTTGTCTCTCACATCAAGTCTACGGGTTCGTATGAAAGTGCGCGCATGTAACGACGCGATAATATTTTTTTAAATACGACTGACAGTTCCAAATATAAGCGCGTTCAAACAAATAAACAAATTCTTAACCATTATTATTAGTATACAACGTGTAACGTTAAATCCGCAAAACCTGAAAATAGTTTGATCAGAATAACGAGCAGAATTAATTGAACCACTTTTTAATATAGGTCACATTTTTCAAAAAATCTTCATTAAAAATGTTTCCGTGTCTATTTATTAATAGGTCAAGCAAGTCAATGTCAGCGCGGCGCAGCGGCCCGGTGACGACTCCTCCCTCGGTAAAGCGTCGTCGCAGACGCAAGAAACGATCAGAATGGCCAGTAAAACTAAAACAGCACATAAAACCTTTACAATTTTTTTAATGACTTATTTTCTCTCTGAAATAGGTCAATTGAATTAAAAATCAGTTGGGGTGTCTGAGGTTTTGCGCATTTAACGTTACACGTTGTATATTTTCCATGAGTCTTGATGCCCGAATTAAATAATCAAACACTTACAGCAGCCAGTTCGGGCGCGGGAAACTCTGCGAAGTCTGCCTCAACGCACCGCCATGGACGATGCATCAGCAACTGTTGACGCACGTCCGCTTGTAGAGACGCTAGCCGGATCTGTTTGCACAATTAGAATCGTAACATTATAAAGAAATGATAAATTATTTATTTTCCGTAAGTAGGTTTGTACAAACACTTTTAGATGTCAAACATATTTTTTTTAAACTAGTTGAGGTCGGCGTTTCCTATCTGACTACTCTGAGAAGAAAGGCCGAAACAAACTCAAAGGTCACAGTCTCTTTTAAAGTAAAGACACAATCTTGGTCAGATCATGTGAAGACCATGTAGATTGGTGTCTGAAATGGTTTTTTGAGGAAAGAGCCAAACAGATTGAGCGGACCTGTCCAGTCAGTGCACGCATTTGTCAAAAATCGTGCAGCTCAACTCAGAACTTGAGGAGCCTTACGATTCGACGAACAATACCAATGAAAGGACATTTGGGTAGGCCGCATAAATTACTCAAACTGCCAGATCATGATTAAAACTAACTAAGAAGGAAAACAGAAAAGAGAAAAAGAAACATTGTTTATTCTGCACATTACAAAATAAAAAAATACACACACAAAGTTGCCAAAAGCTTCGTACTCATGCAATAAAAGGTTGTCAATTTTGTCTATTATGGCAAATAGCTCGCAAAATCGTGTTGTTGGAGTTTTTTGCTCCACTTCTTTTTCTCAGTTCAAACATTACATTGAACGTTTAGAATTGTCTTTGGCAACTATCAACGTGAAAAAAGTGCTGAATGCCAGCAGTATTTGAATTAATGACTTGAAAAAATAAAAATATTAAAAAATGTTCCGTTTTTCCTCTTACTTAAGATAGCAGTGTTGTACAAAGACTCAGGATGGTTCCCGATTGGTTAAACATACCATATGCCCAAAAGTTATTGAGTAATATGGCAATTTTGAACGCGTTCGTAACGAGCGTCTGCTTCAATAAAATCAAAATCAAATCATTTCATTCAAGTATGCCGATAAAAGGCACTTTTGAACGTCAAGAAAATAGAATTGATTTTAATTGTCTCTTCCAAAATGTGGTTTCGTATGGAGAATATGGGCAAGAAACTCCATACAAGATATTTAACATAATAAACATATTATTTCGGACAACTATGGGATCCATAAATTGTTAGTAAACAGTAAACAGTTTTGCACTTAAAATACTATTGTTATTAACTTAAAACTAATGACGAATGAAAGCGAAGACCAGAAACTAAGGAACAAGTCTTCGCACAAATTGCCTTATTATGGTGGAGGAGGTATCAGTCGCCAAAGCCCTCATACCTATTTTTGTATTTTCTATACCTATTTTTTTTTATAAATAAATAAATAAAATAAAATTCATTTATTTCGGGTAACAAGGCCCATAGAAGACAATTTACAATTTTCAAAGCTTATATTAACATTCATATAATAGAACAAAATAATAATAAAAATAAAAATAAATTCATAATAAATGTCAAAAATTCTAGCATAAAAATTAAAATAAATAAATAAATAATAATAAATATATTAATAATAATAATATTATACCGGGTGTAAGGGACAGCCCTCCGCAGACTGATGGGGTGAATTCAGTACATCATACTAAGATGACCGGTACATGAAATTATTTCAGGAACGTTATGGGAATCCTATAAACCTGATTTGTTTTATTACCTCACACGCAATGTATCGCTACCGTGGCAAAACGCACGTAGCGAACGGTAGCGCAGCGAGCCTTCGGCCCCTCCCCGCTACGGGGTCAATTACATTGAAACGAGCGAGAGCATAGTGGCGGCGGTGGCGGCTCGCAAGTTAGTTATAATAATTTTCCACAATGTTCAATGAAAATTAAAATAGGTTTTTATGAAATAAGCAATAATGTTTTTATTTTGTATTTACGATAGTGACTGTATCCCCTCAAAAACTTCTTTAAGTGAACTAACTCCAACGGAATTTGGACGCTGTCTTCATTCTCCGTTTTTCATAAATTGCATGACATACACCATCTTTCTGGCTTGCCTACGTAAAACGTTGAATCGTCCGCGAGGCATTTTTAAACAAATAAATACCAACGTATTTTCCGCACCACCAACAACAGTCTAAAACTTATCCTAAATAACAAACAGATGAAACAAACAGTCAATAAAAATAAAAAAAACTTAACGGAACAATAACAAAACCGCTGATACCTAACAACGCAATACGTTCTGCGCAGCGGAACATTCGATGTTCCGAGACGCCATTAAATTTGAACCGTACTTGTACAAAAGAACATGTCGCAACACGTTTACAGATAAAAAAATTAGAAGTTAAAGAAAATTGTTCTCGACACACAGGAGAGCTTGCACTGCAGGGAGCTGGTTCAGCTATAGCAGGAGAGTAGCGATGCGTGGGGAATTTGAGATAAAAACAGACTGTTCGAATATGGCATTTTCTTCACAACAACAATCACTTTTACATTACAGTAGGAAAGTGCAACATTACTTCCTCAAAGCTCAGAGATAACAGACTGAAGTCTTTTTTTTTCCCTAACTGGCATCTCCTTGAGAGACTACTCTACCGGACTATGTTTTATCGTTCTTGTATTTATAATACTCGCAAAGATGCATTCAGGCTAATCACTAGCCGCCTTTTTATTACACAACGGGAATTCCGCTTTGCAAAACAAGTGAACATAACAAAATAATAAACAATAGAGTAATTTTGTGCCAAACAATAGCTAAAAGTAACTTCGAAGAGGATTTCTCTTTTTTACCCGACTGCGGCGAAATTAAAAAAGGAGGGTTATGTGTTTTTACCATAAATTCAATTATTATTACATGGAAAACTAATAGAAATCAATTAGTCTTATTTCAATAGGTATCAATCAGGCTGTAATTGATAGTGCGTCGTGCACAAAAATGAATCCTACCTTAGAATCGCTCCGGTCGTATGAGATACGGCTCGAAGTGGCCTCCACCGAGACGTTCACACAGATTAGCACGGCGCAGGGTCTCAGCGGGTAAGCGGGTCAGCAAGTTGGCATCTTCGTTGCAGCTGTAGCGCAGCTGCTGGAACGTGTCCGTGATGCGATCTCGCATTTCCTCCTCACTTCCACATGCACTGACAAACACTTTTTCCTTTACGTAGCCCCACAAAAAGAAGTCTAAAGGCGTTAGGTCTGGCGATCGTGCTGGCCACGGCTGCGGTCCAAATCTGCCAAGCCAGCGCTGCGAAAAGGTGGCGTTTAAATGGGAACGCACTGGGAGCGTTATGTGCGGAGGAGCGCCATCGTGCTGGAACCAGATCATCGGCAAGTGTGCAAGCGGTAGATCATCCAGCGCTTCCCATTCCACGTCCAGCTCGTCACGGAGGGTCTCTAGCACTCTTTCCAGGTCAACACGAAGGAAATCGAGATAGCGCGATCCGTCCATGCGCGCGGGAAGAAACACAGGCCCCAGGATTTTATTACCATAAATTCCTGCCCAGACGTTTACCGACCAACGCGTTTGATGTCCGGACTCTTGGATCTCGAAGGGGTTCGTATGCGACCAGTAATGCGC